>JAPDNY010000004.1:184826071-185495924 GCA_029375565.1 Gekko gecko | reverse complement strand
GTGAAGCAGCGGGTGTCCATCTCAGCCTCCCTGCTCTAGTTCCCAACTCGCTGAAAGGGCCTATTTGATTCCACCTTGTGGCCCTAGCAGATTTATATGAAACTGTTGCTATCTGTGCAATTTTATTATTGTTTTAATGATTTTAATGTGATTTATTGTAACAAGTCTTAAACTTGGTCTCTTGTGATCTGCCCTGAGCCCACTTTGGGGAGGGCAGAATAAAAATCTCAAAAATAAAATAAAATAAATAATTCATCTTCTACTAAATTTTCCTCTGATGGAGAAATACAAAGCTGCCTCATACTGAACCAGACTATCGGTCCATCAAAGTCTACTCAGACCAGCAGCAGCTCACCAGGGTCTCATGCAGAAGTCATTCATATCACCTACGGCCATAACCTTTAACTGGAGATGTTGGGGATTGAACCTGGGAGGACCTTCTGCATGCAAGGCAGATTCTCTGCCATGGCCTCTTGGAATTACTCTTGGAAATGAAAGAGTTAATTGTAGGTATTTGGCATATTTTCTTCTCAGACAATAAGTAAGGATACTTCGGGTGCAATTCATATCCCATTGAAGTCAACAGCACAGTTCCCATGGATTTTAATTGGTCCTGGGTTGCTTTCTTCAGGGTCACTGGCTGCTGCTACAGAAGTCACTGCTGCCTTTTGAAATAACAATTTTAGCGCAAAATATAATCCCTTATCATTCGTTGCCTGCAATTTTTTTACCATGTTCTCCTTGCTACTTGCACAGAGCCTGAAGTTAATGACCTCAGCAGTGGGAGAAATCCCAAATTGAGAAATGAATATGAGATTATGACAAACAGATTCGACTGGATTTTAGAAATTGAACTCTGATCTCCCTTTAAAAATTACATTGTCAAGGAAAGGGAATGCGGATTCTGCAAAATGAATCCCATTTTTAATATGCTGAAATGAAAATCTTATTAAACAAATTCCTGTACTGTGACATAGGTCTGAAGAACTGTGTCTGGCAAAGGAAGGAACAAATGGAGTGAGTGGGATTAACAAAACCACATTTTGCTCCCAAAATGGCGGATGTGGGTAAAAGAAGTTAAACCAAATAATCAGAGTGATATAATCCTTTTGAAGAGAAAGGGTTGTATTAATGTATAACTTTTATTTATTTCTGCAATACAATATAAAACTAGGTAGAAGCTACAACCCCCTCCTCAATTCAAGACTTTAAAAATGTTCTTCTAAGTACCTTCAGGATTCAAAGTTCTACAAGCTAAATAGCAGAGGGAAAGAAAAAGGGAGAGGCAGAGAAGGGGAGACAGGGGGACTGTCAGAAAAATTCAGAGCTGGTTCACCACACGTGTTACCCCAGCACCCATCTGGGATTCCAACAGGCATGATCAGGCAACCAGTGGAAGACTGGGGAGGGGGCAAGGACATGGGGGAATGTCATCCATGCTGTTGTGATATCACTTCCAGAGAAAACTCATACGAGGTATCAGTCCTCTCTAGGAATCACCAGAAACTCTATGCTAAAACCACTGATAAGAACCTCCTTGTGGTCCCTGGCCCGAGAGAGGTCCAGCTGTCCTCAACTAGCCTGCCCCCTGCCTGATGGTTCCATCAGAGAATATCCGTGTCCTATGGAATCTATTACCTTTCCATAGGGCCTGCAAGGCAGAGATGTTCTGCCAGGCCTTTGGTTGAGGACAGCGATGGTTGGTACTCCCATACCCTGCTATTCAGCCCTCCACCCCCCCCTTCACCCAGGGGGCTTGCGGGAACAGAAATTTCTTGTCATCTTAGACACTGTAATGGATCACCTGAGTAATATATTGTTTTAAGCAATTTTAATGTTATTTAATTGTATTATTATTGTGTTTCTTCTGATGTAAACTGCCCTGAGCCCTGCTTGCAGGTAAGGGCTGTCTAACAAGTTGAATTTAATAATAATAATAATAACAACAATAACAATAACAATAACAATAATAATAATAATTTGTCTTTTGCTGACCAAAGAAGGTTCCTAATGTTGTATAATATCTCTATGGATGTTTGTTGTTGTTGTTGTTGCTTGCCTGTGAGCATAAAACTTTATCCTATGCAGTTTTCCCTTATGTATAATGGAAGGCTGCAAAATGTGTGGGGTGAGGGAGAAGGTAGATCTGTGAACTCAGTTACTTAATTGGAACTGAAGCAAATGTGAGACAGATGACTATTAACTAGCTCTGTAAACGATATCCTCAGATCCCTTCTCCCATCACGTCCTCTTTTCTGCAGACTTGAGTCAAGTCATTCGTCTTTGGATCAGTGGTTTGTTTGTTTTTGGTCTAAATGTTTTTGGCTCACTTCTTTGGAGGGGGGGCAGGCTTTCTTTTTTGAACATCAGAAGAATCATGCCTGGTCTTTGTAAATGTGCCTTCCTTTGCAAATGTGCTTACATCCTAGCTTATAAACAGCTAGATTCAAGTCTAGTAGCATCTTAGAGACGAATAAGATTTTGGGCATATGAGCATCTGAGAATCAAAGCTCCCTTCATCAGATATCTCAAAAACTCATACCACAAAAAGCTTGTTGGTCCTTAAGGTATGATAATATTCCACATAAAATATGAAAATACATACTATTAACTGCCTCAAAATGTTTATTTATTTATTTGATTTGATTTGATTTCTATCCTGCCCTCCCCGCAAGTGGGCTCAGGGCGGGTCATAACGCACAAAACACAACATAGATCAATCAATTTAAAAAAACTACAAGAGAACAATTCCAAATTCCCTAATAAACAAGATGGCATCCCAAAAACTTGTGGTTTCCTTGGCCTGTTTCTATCAGGAAAATGATCTAAGACGAATATAGTTAGAACTCAATGTTCAAGTGTTTACTTCATTTCTAACAATGTTTACTTATCCAGATGGTCAGCCGTGTTGGAAGAAGTAGAACAAATTTAGAGTCCAATGGCACTTTTAAGATCAACAAAGGTTTATTCAAGGTATGCACACAAAAGCTTATACCTTGAATAAACCTTTGTTGGTCTTAAAGGTGCCACTGGACTCTAAATGCTTACTTATTTCACTTATAGTCTGCAATCGGTAGAATTAACAATGTAATAAAAGACGATACGACACATACAATCATTATTATTGAATTACGAAATTAGAGAATGTGTAAAAACAAAGGTATAAAACCTATAACAAACCAGTAAAACAAGATTAAGAAAACAGGAGTACAATGCAAAAAGAGAGAGAGTATAATTGGAAGAACAAACAGTGTAGTAAAATTGGGTTACAAATTTAGAAAACAATGCAGTAAATGGTATTACACACACAATAAACAATGCAATAAAAATTGCCTAGATTTTTGCACAGATATTAGCAGTACAATGCTAAGAGCCCTTTCCTGGGAAAGCTAAAATAAAGCCCCACCATGTACACCTGCTTCAGATTGCTCTCTAAAACAACAAACCTTACTTCTTTTAGTTACACATTATCAAAATAAACTATATAGAACTAGCAACTTTAATCCCATCAGTTTATATAAATCAGGTTTTTTTGGTTTTAGGTCTCAAAAATGGTCCTAAGTTCAGACTTCACTAATGATCAGGACATCTTTGACTTTTTCCCCACCTAATTTCAGTTTTCTCAATAGTCTGGAAATACTTTAGTCATTTGTTGGTATATTCTGTGCCCTTGTTTCTAACAAGAGACTTATAAACATGTTCCTTTCCACGTTTTGTAGTAGTCAGCATGTCTTGGGCTATGTGGGTGTCAAATTTCAGCTTTCTATGTGGTTTGAAATACCCTAGCTGTTTTTAGTGCAATTTGTTCCTTAGCTACAAGGGAGAAATGTACCAAAGTCATATTTTCAGATTTTTCTAATAATTGGGACACCTTGGGCATCATGTGGACCAAATTTCAAGGTTTCCAGTTCATTAGGAAGCACTCTAATTTGATATCCCCACGAGTGACACACCTACTTTCAAACAGGCTCTCTCCATTAACCTGGTGACAACCTGTCCTTTAAGATGCAAGGGATACTGCCCTCATAGTTTAAAGAACAATGTTGAACAAGGAAACAGCTGGTTAAGTCTCTTTATTAATTATGTCTGTAATATTAAAATGAGCTTATTATGTGGCTTTGGAATTTTATTGTGTGTAGATCATGATTGTGTGTGTGTTTAAGCACACAGACACATAGTTATGATCATAGATTAGCCAAAACTGACACACAGATACACATCTACACACAAGATTGACACACGTCTGCAGACAATAAAATTTCAAAGCCAGATAGATAGATAGATGATAGATACATGATAGATAGACCGAAATAGAGATAGATAGTTAGATGATAGATAGATAGCTGAAATTAGCCTTGTATTCATGATGTCTCAATTGAGCTTAATGTAAAAGAGGCCTTGATCCATGGACTGAGAAAGACAAAGGGAGTCATATATGGTGATGGCACGTCACCTCACTCACATACATACCAAATAGTTTTGTGCTTGATTTTTTTTACAAAGTTGCGACAAAGCTATGCAATCTCCAAAAAAATGCAAAAAAGAAGAAGAAAGTGTTATTGCAAAGGAGCATGCAAAGGATTGATGGGCAGTAGATTCAGAAAGACAGAAAGAAAGTGCTACTATATTCAATGAGCGAATAAAATGTGGAATTCACTGCCTGGGGATGTAGCAATGGCCACAGACATAGACCGCTTTAAAAGAGGATTAAAGAGATTCATGGAGGATAGGTCTACCAGTGGCTACTAGGGGTGGTGACTAAAGGGAATCTCCACATTCTGAATATCAGTGCCAGGAGGCAACATCAGGAAAAACCTTGATCTTTATGCTCATTTGTTGGACCTCTAGAAGAACCGACTGGCCACTGTATGAGAGAGGAAGCTGGATAGATGGACCACTGGTCTGATCCAGCAAGGTCCTTCTTATGATCTGGAAGACCCAGGTTTGAATCCCTATTCTGCTGTGAAAGCTCTCTGAGTAACCTTGGTCCAGTCACTCTTTCACTCAGCCTAATCTACTTCATTGGGTTATTGCTGTGCAGAAAAAATGGAGCAGTAGAGAGTAGGCCTGTGCATTCAGCATAAACCGAGTTGAAAAAATACCCGAAAAATACCTTACCGAATTATGCAAGCCGAATACAGATCAGAGAATCTGTTTGGCTACCAGTATAGCTGAGCCCAAATAAAGCCGATTATTTATTTATTTTTTCCTTATACTTGGGTACGTTCAGCTGTACTAAATGACTGGTGGACGCCTCTTGCAGCTCAGTTTAAACCAAGCTGCAAGAGGAACCAGCCCAGGATCAGCTGGGGCAGCGAGAAGGAACCGGGAGCTCTGCACTGCCCCAGCTGATCCTCTCTTGCCTCCTTACCGCATGCAGTTCCTGGGGCCAGCTTCTCTTGCAGCATGGTTTAAACTGCGCTGCAGGAGAAGCCCTCCCAGCCAGGTCTGCTTGCAGCAGGGAGAGACTTCCCCGCTGCATGCAGATCCTGGGGCCAGCCTCTCCTGCAGCACAGTTTAAATTGCACTGCAGAAACCAATCAATACTTTTTTCCTCAGGTCTATTGGACCCAAAAAATTCAGGATTTCTGGAAAAATCCCAGATTTGGATACCATACCAGAATTGGGATCTGGGACTTTTCAGAAATTTTCAGGTCTAGTAGATCCGAACTGAAAAATACCAGGTTGTTTTTTTTTTTTGCACATGCCTAGTAGAAAATGATGTTGAAAGCAGAGGAGAAAAGTGGGATGTAAATATCTAAATGAATAAAAAGGGCAAGAGAGAGAGTGAAGGAGGCACTACACAGCCTCTAACAACCATCAGGCCCCATCATGGCATCCAAGGAGAATATGGAAGCTTTTATACATTTGGTGTCTCATTATGAGGGTGATTTGTAAACTGGTCCAGATGTTCCCTATCAGTTTCCAAGGCTAAGGTTTCCCCACCATCACAGGGGGAGGGGTGGGGACAAGTTATTTCTAAAAGACAGCAGTCCATTGACAGCTTGATAACATCTACTAGGAACCCCTCCCCCCACAGGAGTTGCAGAGTCCCTAAAGCTAAATCTCAAGATTTTAATAAAGGTCTGGGCATCTTCTAAATGGCACTAAATTCTCCCCAGAGAGTGATCAGATGATCTTCACATCTCATAATATTATGCCTTAAATTATTATACCACACTAACCTTCAGAGGTTACATATTAATTGCAAACATCTCAAAAATTAGTGTGTGAGATTTTACATGGTAATTAACAGCAGCAATCTCTTTTGCTTTGGATTCTGTTATGTCAGGACCTGCATTACCCGCTGTTAATTTTCCAGGATACTGCCAGACTGGGAAATTTTGATTTTTATCTGGTCATGTGACCCCATTTCAACTTTTAGGCAAAGCAACAAATCATCTTGTAGCCATTCACTTTTTCTTTATTAAATTTAAAGAAAAAACACACACATCTATTAATCCACAAAGACTTGCTTCCTAGATAATGTTAAGCCAGCTGCCAGTTTTATAATGGGATTATGTTTCCAAGGATTTGAAAGAGAAAAAAAACCCTCACTTGTTAGCTCCAAAACAGGCTTCTACTAAAAGCTATAAAATCTAATTTAAGCCCTACTGGCATTAACTACACAGCTGAAGCACAATTTCTGTCTAACTACGATTAACATCCTGCTCCTGCTGTAAATATATACAATTCCTTTGAAGTGATAAAGGAAAACCGTTCAGTAGGATAAATGGGGTCTCTCGGGTCCAATCGCTGCACCATCTCTAAGGCCTCACAAACTTTGTTTACATATGGTAAGGGTTACGTGGAAAGTTTATTTAAACAGATTAATCCATGTTTACATGCATTTATTCTCCCTTTCACACTATTAAAAATGTAAATGATAATGAGCTGCATTTCCTGTATGTAACAAATGGCTACAGAGGTGGTTTTATGCTTTGTTTCCTCTAATGGAATTCATGCATCCAATAAAGGTATTCAAATAAATTGCCCTCACTCCTGAATCCTGTAACCAGCATGTATTCATGAGACCCAAGCACTCAAACTGCTCAATCCTTCCTAACTCCAGGAACCCATCCTGTTCTCTGGGTGAGAACAGTGGCATCTTCCAACATGTTAATAAAAGAGTAGCCCTGGCTAGAACTGATCATGAGCTCTGACCTTCTTGTAGAGGTCAGAATTCATGATTGGTTCTAGCCAGGTCTCGCCAGCAGAATTTCACATGGGGAGGTATCGGGGCCTGCAAGGGCCCATTCCAGTGGTGTATGGTTGGCATGGCTGTGGACAACAGGCATGCTGGCCCCAGGACCTGCACATGACTGTTTTCTTTGGGCACAGGAAGGCTTCTTAGTCCTATGTTCAAACCAGGGAACTACTGTGCTTAATTTTTGTATCTACTTTATTAAAGAGATTAGAATACCACTTCTATCTGTTTGAGCTCATATTTGTCATTTAGGTTATTCTTGGAAAACAATATAGGTACACGCATTGTTCCTATTTAGAGTGTTTATTTTTATAAAACAGGAACATCATGTATAACACCAGTCTCCTCTTGCGAGCTCATGTTACGATGCTAATAAGTAACATTAAAGGCATAGCTTGATAATGATGATAAATGAGATCAGAACTGCCAAACAATTTTGAATAAAGTGCAATAAGAACAATAATGATGATTCACATTCATCTCCTGTAGTATTTTTAGGCTGAGAGACCGTCATTCAAATTGCTTTAACAGTGCAATGGAACAAAGTTGGCTAAAAGGAAATAAAAACACCTAAAATGTATCATAATTCCCAAAGCGTGGAGTCTGCCAACACAGAGTTTAATCTCTGTACCACCATAGTAATTTACCAAAGGATGGAATGACTTTCCTGCATTGTCACCACTAGAGATGACAAAGTAGTGTTAAAGCTACTAGGTCAAATTTTAGTGTCCAGGATACACGAGGAATCATTAGGATTTCTCCAGGTCCTGTATAACTGGCATTTATGTCTGGATTAAGCAAATCAATCACCACACACTACTTACCCTGTTTTTTAAATGCCTGTTTCTAGATTACCAGCTCTGGAACTACCACAATTTAAAAAGCTGGTGGACTACTCTAATTATCCTATTAGATCTTGTTATGATCTTCCCTGCCCCCACTCTGCAGATGAGGAACTACAACAGAGACAGCAAGATTCATAAGAGTTTTCTTCTCAGGCTCTCTGAGAGACAGTCCTACAGTTCCCTCCAAGGTCCCAGAGCTCAGAAGACCAAGATCTTATTCACTTGACTACAGCAAAAGGTTCCCAAAGCACTGCTTGTTTTTGTAAGACAGTGGAGCAAATAGTGATGTAATGACAGAAAATGAAAAACAAACAGTATGTACATAGGAAAGAAGGTTTGGTGTGATTGGCACAGTGATTCATGAGCCAAGCACATATCAAATACACAGATCTGGAGAAATAATGGAACAGTTTTTAGGAATAAACTAAACTGGATTATTATGCCTCATTGGCTACAAGTGATATTTACAAAAATATGACTTAGGGTGTTTTCAGACATGCTGAATAATGCACTTTCAATCCACTCTCAATGCAGTTTAGCAGTCGTTTGCAAATGGATTTTCCCTGTTTCACACAGTAAAACCCAGTTGCAAAATGCACTGAAAGAGCATATATTACAATAGGGTAATTATATGACGCATTGTCACTAACTGTCACCCAGCCTACTGAGAAGCTGAAACATGGATCCTGATGCAGTCAAGCCTCTTTAAAGATGCAAATTAGAGTCAAACACAGAGAACCATAGGGGGTTCTGTTGATCCTTTCACAAAAGGTGCCAAGTGCTAATCAGACTTCCCTATCAGGCTGGCTACTTTGTTTACAATACGCAGGAAGACCCGTTAAGGGTCTCATTTCCTCATACTGCATTTGGAGAGAAAGGAAATGGTTGCCAGCCTTCACACATCTGGAGTTCCAGCACAGCAAACCATTTAAAGCAACAAGTGGGATTTAAGGAGGGCATGCACTGTGTGCCAAACCACAGTAACATGTGCTGCATGCAATAAAAAATAACGCATGCAAGACTTCATTATTCTGTGTGCTAATTTACTGCCCACCCTCTATATGTATGACTGTTATTTCTGTTTCCATTTTATTGTATCTGAAGAAGTGTTGCATGCGCACAAAAACTCATACCTTGGATAAAACTTTGTTGGTCTTAGAGGTGCCACTAGACTCTAAATCTGTTCACATGTAAGACTTGTTGATGCCAAATCAATGCTTAAAAGATGTGTATAGGATATTAAGAACACGTGACCAAATAGTGAGGGCCAGGCCATTACAGGTATTAGCTTGCAAATGGTCTCTGTATTCTTCTTCACTCAATTTGAATTTTACATAATTACATTTTACCTTGCTTCCTGCATTTCATTGCTCTTTGATCCAGCTGGTTGTCCTCCTCACTCCCCCCCCATCCACTTTTTCTGCATAAAATGTCCTGCATAGTGATGATCTATTCACACTGAAGAAAGGGGCTGTAGCTCAGAAAAGCTTGAGCTGGAATAAAATTTTATTATGACCTTTTCAGATGTTACCTTTAGGGGAGTCCAACCACACATTATTAGGAGGGTGTGTTCCTGGCAAAGCGTCTTATATGAGCTGTTATCATTATGTTTGAATAGAGAAACACACACATTTTCCAGCTTCAGTACCAACTACCTCATATCTTGGAAAATGTAGTAATCTGTTTGTGCATGCCAAAACATGAAAATATGTGCATTTCCCTGTTTGGACAAAATGGGCGCCATCACGGGTAGCACATACATGGTATATGCAGTTGGATCCCCTCCCAAAAAGTAACATCCGAAGAGGTCTGTAGTCTTTAAGGTACCACAAAACCCCTCTTTTTTTTCTAAACAGACTAACACGTGCTATCACTTTGGAAATAAGATCAGATGCTATCAAAAATGATCATCAGTACAGGGGTTTTTTTGACTCTACAGAACTTGCAAAACGAAGACAAGCTGTTTCTTTCTTCAAAAATAATGGAAGAGTACAATTAAAACACGGAACTGAACTGTAATAAAACCATGCACCTCTAAAGAGATAAGAGCTCTTCTCGACAATATTAACCAAAGCTTACAACATTTGAAACTGCATAGCTTGACCTCCCAAGCACAGGACCGGATTACCACATGCATTTTCCTGTAGTGCAGAATGGGCAACACATATGCATGTCTAGGTATATGTCTGAACACAGCAGACTAGAGTCACTTTGATTTTTGAGGGAAGCTTGGCATGTGATTTTTACTATATGAAATCTAGTAAAAATTTTCTGATGGCTCAGAAAAGGAAAACACCAATTTAGGGTTTTACTGTGCTCACCTTCTGCTAAAATGTGATAAGCCCAATTCATTTTAAACAGAAGATGATCATAACAAGGGGGAAAGGAAGAATGTTATTTCTTCCCTCACTTAGGTGTGGTTCTGTTTGATCATCCTCTCAGCTTACTGCTAACTGGTTCGGTTCAAAGCAAGCCGTACAGCACCCGAGAACAAGTCCAATTTGTACAATCATAGCAGGCAGGCAGTGGCCTTGTGTCAGAAAGGTAATTCAGGGGCACGTAGCTCAGCCAGAGAACGCCACTACTATCAGTGAACATTTCAGGAATCAACAGGAGATGAGACCAAGCAAAATCCTGGCCTCAGTAAGATATGTCTAAAAGGAGCCCAGTTTTTATCATTTTGAAACACAGAACCAGGCAAGAAGGAAGACGAACGTGATAATGAGCAAAGCCCTCCCTCCCTTGCCCACCAGTCTGAGAGAAAAGAACACCTGCCTGTTCCAGCCAGACACAGTTTTGGGATGCTGCCAGAGGGAGGAGATGAGCAGGCTCAGAAGCAACAATGACTGCTCCCCCCCCCCCCAACAGGCACTGCATGTTTGTCAGGCTCCTTTAGCTCAAGCTTGTATGAGCTCCAGGCACAAAAGTTAGGGACTGGCATGTCACTTGCTGGAAGCTGGATAAAGAAAGCCCTTCCAGCTCTAGCACCACTGAAACAACCAACTCTGAGGTGATTGCAATTCTACTCATTAACCCATTCCTGGCCCTGTATGAGGCGGGAACCGCAGAGAGCCCCTAGCTTCTAGCCCAGCCACACCTTGCTCTTCCATCCTATTTGTGGAAGCCACAACAAGCTCTACTTACCATAGAGTGAGCCTCTCCTAACAATAAAGGTACCAGCAGAGAAGCACTCACTGGGGACACCACATTTCCTCCGTGTTCAAAATTATTTGGAAGATACTGCGTTGTGTTCAGTGCACTATAAGAACAATGAAGTGTGTGAAATGGAACTTTCCTGCCTTTTGGTGGAGCCCAGTAGTCTCCACAGCTCTGCTCCTGAGGGTCAGGAGACCCTCATGAGGAGAACAGGGGCCTGCAGTGGAAGTGAGAGTGAACAAATATGGCATCCCCTCCACTGACACTTGTTGAAGAGGAAGCACACACAACTGCTGACTGGGAGCTTTAGAAATATCTCCTGTTAGGCTTCCTTTAAAGAGAGACCTGTGTAAGTTGTGTCACCTCCCTGCGAAACCTAGGGCCAGCCCACCAGTCACCTTGGCTGGAACTGTATAGAGAGCGAGCACATAAATATTTGTGGGCCTGCGCCCACCAGCAAAATTACAAAAGATAAGCTGAATTCCAGCTCTCACTATTCCCTTTGTTTAACCAACATGTCCTGTTGTGACTGCTATACAATTCTATAATGTTAATATTGCCATCTATTCTAGCTCTAGCACCTTGCACTTTAAGTTTGTGATAACTGTATGATAAATTAAGATGTTTTATGTGTGATTCTATGTATTTTATACTTTTATGTATTTTATGTAAGCCGCCCTGAGCCTGCCTTGGTGGAGAGGGTGGGATATAAGTCAAACAAAAAAACAAATAAATATATAAATAAAATTTTATTAAAGAAATATTGCAGCCAATATTGCACAACTGCACTGCTTTGCAGTCCTAACCTAGTGAGAAGGAGAAGTTCCACCACGTTCCTGGACTGAAAAACATGACTTGTGGGATTCGCTGCTGCAGGATATAGTAACAGCCACTATACTTGGCTCGAAAAGGGAGTTAGACAAACTTATGGAGGATGGGTCCAGCAATGGCTATTAACCATTGTGGCTAAAAGCAACTTCCATTTCAGAGGTCCTGTACCCCTGAATACCAATAGCTGGGGGAGTTGGTTTTGGCATATTATGCCCCCATCTGTGGGCCTTCTGGAGCACCTGGCTGATGGTGGATCTGATCCAGAAGGGCTGTTCTTATGTTCTGGCAGGCCACAGTCCATGTGTTCAGCTTTCTAGATCACAAAGTGATCAGGCCTGTTTCTTGCCACCTTTACGTCAGCAGCAAGATGTAAGATGACTCTAACACAGTATATAGACATTTAGGCCTTGACAGCCAGCTTGGTGTAGTGGTTGAAGTGCTGGACTAGGATCAGGGAGGCCCAAATTCCAATCCCTGCTCTTTCATGAAGTTTGATAGGGGACTTTGGATCAGTCACACAGACATTTAACCTAACTTACCTCACTAGGGTTGCCAGGTCCCTTTGAGACACTGGTGGGGGGATGGGGGAGATGCTCTGGGAGCCTGACGAGCCAACATCACCAGAAATGATTTTGCACACCGTGCCTATGTGACTGGGAAGCAATGTAGGCACATCAGGGGTACCGCTCTGATTTTGGGGCAAAAGTCTATGGTAAAATCACCCTCAAATCATAGAGTTTGGCCCCAAAACAAGAGCATCCCCCCGATGTCACCGACATGCCTACGTCCCACAGAACTGGGGGATACCCCACCCCCAGCTGGGGACTGGCAACCCTATACCTCACAGTGCTGCAGTGAGGGTAAAAATGGAGGGAAGTAGATTAACGTATGCCATCCTGACCTCTCTGGGCAAGAATGTATCAATACATATTCAGGTGGGTAGCCATGTTGGTCTGAAGCAGCAGAACAAAGTTTCGTACTTTAAACAGAGCCCCATTGAAAACTAATTGGTCACAGAGAGATACTCATCCAACATGAATTGGGGGCGGGGAATCACATTTGTGCCTAACCCCATTGCTCATATTCTGACCATTCCATAAGAACTCACAGATTTTCACATGAGGAAGACCTTGCTGACTAAAACAATCAGAACAAAAAAAAAGAACAAACAACCCCTCACCCCCCACCCCAAATCATTTATGGTCAGCATTACTGCTCAGGAGCATCAAGCTTTCTAGGGGTACACAGGGATCAATAAAGGGGCAGAAAACACTGTACAGCCTTTATGAAAATTTAGAGTCATCAGAATTCTTTTTTTTTAAAAAAGTTATTAGTTTTTAGGTTTGAAAAATAATTACATCATCCAGTCATGTTTTACGGTTGCAGAGTTTTGCACAGTTCATATAGTATAAAGCATAAGAGTAAATTTTGCACTGTTATTTATATGGTTGCCAATATTATATAATATGAATAGTTTGCTGCAATATCTGTCAGTTCAGTTCCTTTGTGTACTTAACCAGAATTTCCTTTTTTTAACCATCTGTAAAAACAAAACCAACATTTATCCAATACTTCTGTGCTTTTTTCTTCAATAATAAAGGTTAATTTCTCCATTTCTGCTACATTGAGTAGTTTAAAAATAAATTCTTCTTTAGTAGGAATATTTTCATCTTTCTGTCTTTTGGCAAATACAATCCTGGCTGCAGTCAAAATTTGCACAATTAAATATAACTCATTTTTCTTAAAGGTATCAGGAATAACATTTAACAAAAATCATTCTGGTGTTAACGGGATTTTTCCCCCCCGTTATCAACAATCTCTTTGATCATAGTCCATTTTTTTTTAGCTTTGTTACACGACCACCACATATGAAAGGAGGTAAGTCATCAGAACAAAAACAAACAAATAACCAAAAAGTCTTGCAGAGTTCATCTGTACAGTTCAGCTCGCCTATGCTTTACCAAAGTGACTCTTGGACTCCTGAAATCTGATTGGAGAAATTTCCTCAAACTGCTGAATCTTTTAATAATGACAAGGCACCTGGGAAAGTGACATTCCCTTTCCAATTTTCTGTGTCGTTTGAAGGGATGTTATCCTACCACCATGAGCCTGTGAATGCTTAATCATTCCCTGTCTTCTCCTCAGCTAGCTTTTCTCCTTGTAGGTGGAGTACAATTAACCGCTGCACTAATTTATAATAAATACAGCAAAGACCTTGTAAAATACTCCAGTTATCAGTGTTTCTCCTTGTGAAGTGCTCGTTGAAACTCTCGCTAGGAGCCCAGAGAAATACCTGATACATTGACAAATCCCAACCATTTAGCTTTGTTATAAACAGATTATCATCACATAATACAGGAGAACCGTTGGTTTTAACTTGAAGTAGCCGGAGATTTAGGAAGCCCACCACAGCTTTTTCTATTGATGCCGGAAAAGCTTTCAATAAGCTAGCCTGCAAGTTTTACATATATCACAACTGTTTTACATGTATCACAACTGACCCATTTTACGATTTCATCTCCTACACACCATGTTTGTTCAATGCCTTTGAATCAGTCATAAGAACAGAAAAGTGGGAGGGCTCTAGGAAACAGCATGGTGTAAAGCAAGAGAAAGGGAGCTCTGCTTGAAGCGTACTGTTGGTTCTGGGATCAGATCAAGGAATTTCCAGGTGGTAAAACCTGGTGATAAAACCATGGTACATGCTGATGGTTCTGCTCTTAACTGTGAAGATCCCAGTGACATCTCTTCTCACGGGTACTGTTAAATATGAACACATTAAGAAAGAAAAGTATGAACACATTCAGAATGTGGGTGAATTAATTCTCATTTAGGCCACAGGAGAAAGAAGTAATTTTTCCATGTAGCTATTTACAAACAGATAATTAAAGGGCTGTCCTTTGGCAGGGCCTGGCAATCAGAGAAGGAGGAGGAAGAGATTGGATTTATACCCCACCCTTCACTCGGAGTCTCAGAGCAGTTTACAAACTCCTTTCCCTTCTCCTCCCCACAACAGACACCCTGTGAGGTAGGCAGGGAAGAGAGAGCTCTGACGGAAACTGCTCTTTCAAGAACAGCTCCAACAGAATGATGGCTTGCCCAAGGTCATCCAGCAGGTGCAAGTGGAAGAGTGGGGAATCAAATCCGGTTCTCCCAGATTAGAATCCGCACACTTAACCACTACACCAAATTATTTCTATTATTAGAATTTGCTTGTTTGTAAAGGCGCAAAGGAAGAAATGTCAGATTTCTAAATTTATTATTCTGAACCTCAAATTAGGTGTTCATCTGATTGCCACATGGGCAAGCAGATGTCCATAGATGAGGAAATAAATCATTGTTCTGAGCAAGAATTGAGGCCACTGTTTACTCAAGCAAATTTATAGTCCGCCTTTCTCATCAGGACTTCAGGAGGATAATACAGTGTGAGTCAAATAGAATCAACAGATTGGGACAACCAATAAACAAAGAAATAAGGTCCGGATGGCAGAAAGCTGGAAATAAGCAGAAATCTGGAATGGAGTAGAAATAAAGTTTAAGCATTAACATGACATGTTAAATGAAGGAGAATTACATGGTAGGATCCTACTCACAGCAACAGACAGTATGAGCTATACACATTAGTGTGACCCACAGTCCCTATCCCTTTACCAAAGCATCTTTCTGAACCACATTGTTACTGCACAGCCCTACTACTTGTATCAAAAAGTCCTCCCAAATAATAACTCAGTTTTGCACAGTTTGCAGAGAGCCAGGACAGTGGGAGCTCTCATGACTTGTTAATTCAGCCCATTTTCAGGGCAGCACCTGCAGGAGGTCCCGCTCTGATGAGAAAATCTGTCCTGGCACAGCATGGGGGGGGGGAATGGTGCACATATGACGGACCAAGGCCATGAAGGGCTTTGTATGTGATAATCAATACCTCAAACACAACCCAGTAACTGATAAGCAGCCAGAGGGATGACTCCAGAATGCGAGTAATATGCACATTCTGTCTAGCTCCTGATAATAACTGAGCTGTGGAATTCTGCACCAACTGGGATCTTTGGGTAGACTTTGAGGGGAGACCTATGTGGAGTGTATTACAGTAGCCTAGTCTTGATGTTACCACAATATGAATCCAGGTGGTCAGACAGAAGAAGAGGAGGAGGAGGAGATTGGCTTTATACCCTGTCCTTTGCTTGGAGTCTCAGAGTTGCTTACAATCACCTTCCCTTCCTCTCCCCACAACAGACACCCTGTGAGAGAGCTTTGAGAGAACTACTCTTGAGAGAACTGTGACTGATTCAAGGTCACCCAGCTGGCTGCATGTGTAGGAGTGGGGAATCAAACCCAGTTCTCCAGATTAGAGTCTGCCGCTTCTAACCACTACACCAAACTGGCGCTCCTAACTGCTACACCAAACTGTCCATGTCAACGTAGGAGGACATCTTCTGGGCTAGACTGAATTGGAAGAAAGCCTTTTTTTCCAGCTGCACTAACTTGTCTCTCCAACAGCAGTGCTGGATCCAGTATAATCCCAAGGCCCACTGCACAAGGAAGGCAACAACCAGGCTGTTAGCTTTGATAGCAAAGATATTCCACCTATCAGTTGATGCACTTGGCACAGGGCTGCTGCTCTTTGAGTGGTAGAGTGACCCCACTCACCTCAACCATGCATGCAGTGTTACAGGAGAGGCAGGTACTCCGTGTGAACGGCTGACTGCACAGCCATCCAGTTTGGTTTGCCCCTCAGAAAATGTTGGAGGATTGCACTAACGGAATGTTCATGTGCTTAGGTATTTATGTGGCATGCCCATGGCATATGGCTATTCGATGCTGCCTTGTACTAAATAAATCATCAGTTAATGTAGAACCAGTTCTGACTAGCAGCACCTTTCCAAGGCTTCAAGAGGAGACAACTGAGATATCAAGTACTGAATATCTTCTGCAAAGGGTATATTCTCCTATTGAACTACAGCACCGTTCATTGTATGGGACATGTGTATGACCAAGGGTACGGAGTTCATTCGCTTCTTCACCATACAAAGAACTGGTAAGAGAACTGGATTTGGGTTGGAGAAAACAGCCATCACTTCAGGTACAGCACAATTCCTTCTCTGGAATGCAAGAGTCCTATTGTACAGGTACTGATTTAGTGGCAGTACTCTGGATCCAACCCATGAACTGCAGAACAGTGGAATGGTTCACAAAAGAAACTGTATTATCCCCCTGTTAACTCAGCAATAAGGCGTAGCCTGCGTTAACCCGACGTCTTGCTCATTCTGTGTTATGTTCACAGATTCTTTCAATACAAGGGCTAATCTGAAAAGGGTAAAGATCACAAGGAACGGCAGGAAAGGGAGAAGACTAGTGGCAATAATAAGGCTTTGTCCGCACTTTAGCATTTTTGTAGGTCACTGGAAAAATCAGCGTACATCAAAGGACACCTGGATTAAGAGAGTTGCCGAGTTCTGCTCCTGTGCTGTGACCTCTTGTGAGTGCTTGAAACAGGACAAAACGTAGATTGTGCTACGGCATATATGATTCTCTGGACATAGTTTCAATGCAGCTATACTTAGGCAAGATGTAATTTCAGCATGAAAAAGACTGTCAGTCAAACTTACCTTGTTCAGACTTATTTCATGATTACATGCTGTCCTCAGCAAAGTCCCCAGAAGTTTTGTACTCTTAGCCACTTGATAGTTGCAGCTTGTGGCTGTTGATGCCCAGTCATAAGAACTAAATCATCTCATTTACTGAAGCAGAAGGAGCCGTATCCTATCGATTTATGGCCTGGATCATAATATTGACCAACTTGTGTAAAGCACAGAATTGTCTCTAGGTCATTCCCTCTTAGCTCCTGTGCAGTCACATGCATCCTTTAAACTACCAATATTGGATGAATTGCATTGCCTGCTTTTTGCACCTGTATAGTCAGCTGTATTTCACCTGGATACCCCAGGCTATCCTGATCTCATCAGATCTTGCAAGCTAAGCAGGGTCAGCCCTGGCTGGTATTTGGATGGGAGACCACCAAGGAATACCAGGATCAAGACAGGCAATGGCAAACCACCTCTGAACATCTCTTGCTTTGAAAACTCTACAGGGTCGCTATAAGTCAGCTGTGATTTGAAGGCAAAAAAAAAAAAGTCAGCAGCATTTATTCAAGAAGCTATTGCAGAAACTGATCGTGATTAGCTGGGTTCATGGATAGACACTCAGAATAGACAAAACACATAGGTAGTAAGCCTCATCTTAAAAATATCAAACTTTTCTCCCTTTTTATTGTATGCCTTTTAAAATTGGAGGCAGTGACAGTAGATGGTGCTGTTCATGTGAGAAAGTGTAACTATTCAAATTGGATTCATTCAAATTTGCTTGGACATGTCCAAATAGCTTGCCAAATGATCAGTTCTCTATTCACGACCACAGAGCAGAATGTGAGCCGAAATGGCAGGTGTTCGAGCAAAACTACATATACTGTATGTGTGTTGACATAATGTAACGACAACTGCCAAAGCCATCACACCTAACTCTATGAATGATGTACTTCTTACCTTTCTGTTTAGAGCAACTCCATCTTCACAGTCCAGCACCACACAATCCACCTTAAGAGATGGAACTTTTTGTATCTTTCTCTCATCATCAGCAGGCACGTAGAGAACAGCTCTCCTGGGTATATAGCTGCGAAACTGAGTCAACCGAAAACCAAGCTTCAGAACAGCAACGGGCAGAAGAGAATTCCTTCTGTAAAGAGATGAAGCTTCCATTAGTCTTCCAGAAGCATTACTTTTTAAAATTCTTCTTTAAAAGCTCCCATGAATTTTTGCTGCTCTTTTATTGCTGCCAATTAAAGATTATTCCGGTAACTTTCACAAGCTGACTTCCTCTGAGGAGTCCCAAGTGGCATCCTGTCCTGACAAAAACCCTGGGAGGCAGGTTGCAAAATCAACCCATAGAGAAAGGGTTAAGAATTTCCTCCCCACGATGCTTGTGCTGCAATCAAGTTCACAACCTCCCCAGAGTTGCATTTCTGTAAAAAATAAAATCTGTTAGGGGAACAACTGCAAGTATCCCATGGAAATCCCCGGGAGGGATTTGAATCTGGCCTTCCCATTTCCCAATGAAATAGGCTAGCAATTGTACTGCTTTGGGAGTAGGGTTGCCAGCTTCCAGGTGGGGCCTGGAGATCTCCCGCTTTTACAACTAATCTCCAGCTGACAGAGATCAGCTCCCCTGGAGAAAATGGCTGCTTTGAAGGGTGGACCCTGTGGTACCAGGCTGAGGTCCTGCCCCTCTACTGTACCATGCTGAGGCCCCTCCCCTCTCCAAACCCCGCCTTCTCCCAGATCCTCCCCCAAAGTCTCCAGGTATTTTCCAACCCGGACCTGGCAACCCTAATTGGGTGGGAGATGAATTTTTGTCAACTGAAGGACAGAAACATTAACAACTACAGGAAATGTCTCGACACCGTTGTCTCAGATGTTTGAAAAGCAGTGCTTTCAGGAAGAAAAAAAGCATGTGTAAAGTTACTTTAGTTTGCTGGTTGGTCTTTGGTTGTATCATGTCAATCACAGTTTAGATCTTAAACATGCAAGAGCATATTGATCAGTGTAGCCCATACGACATAGCATTTGCTTGTGTTCCACAACACTGTATTACTTTGTTTAAATAAAACCAAAACAAATATTATTAAAATTACAGTTCTTCCCATATAAAGTTGGATCCAGCAGAACGTTCCCCATCAGTAGTGTTTTCCTCTAGCCTAATGTGCATTGTTCCAGTGGAATGCTCTGTATCCTGAAGGAAAACATGACGGTCAGTGGAACATTTCTGTATGATTCAGCCCTGTAGGATTCATGCGGTGCTCATTTTACCACACAGTTTACCAAACCTGATATGTGCTAAAATTCTCTTTTGCAAGTCAGTAGAGATGACCAAAATTAACTGGGGTGGGGGAATTTCTCCAGGACAGTTGAGTGTCTGTGTAAATTATGTGTGCGTGTGTTAAACTGAGCTTTAATATATATATTGTGTGTGTGCACACACATGCTTGCTTGGAAGTCATGGTTGACTTCTGGCAACCCCTACTGGGAGCTTGGACATTTTTCAGAGAGGTGGCTTGATTAGTCTGTCTCTGCGTCCCAGCCCTGGTATTCCTTGGAGATCACCTTTCCAAGTACTTGCCAGAGTGGGCGCTGTGTAGGGCTACCCGGCATGGGCCTGGGCTACCCAGCTCAAGACAGCTTTAAAATAGAAGAAGAAGAAGAAGAGATTGGATTTATAACCCACCCTTCACTACCCAAAGGTGTCTCTGAGCGGCTTACAAACCCCCTTCCCTTTCCCTCCCCACAACAGACACCCTGTGAGGTAGGTGGGGCTGAGAGAGCTCTTGACAGAAACTGCTCTTTCAAGAACAACTCTTATCAGAACTACAGCTTGCCCAAGGTCATCCAGCCAGGTGCAAGTGGAAGAGTGGGGAATCAAACCCAGTTCTCCCAGATTAGAGTCCGCGCACTTAACCTCTACACCAAACTGGCTCTCCAGAAATATATTCTATGATGGAAACACAGAGAGTGACACACCACTAACAGGGTAATCCTAAACAGCTTTATACTCTTCTAAGTCCATTTTATTTATTATTTAGAAAAAGGAGGAGGAGGAGGAGGAGGAGAGATTGGATTTATACCCTGCCCTTTACTACCTGAAGGAGTCTCAGAGTGGTTTACAGTCTCCTTTCCCTTTCCCTTTCCCTCCCCACAACAGACACCCTGTGAAGTAGGTGGAGCTGAGAGAGCTCTTTTGAGAACTGCTCTTTCCAGAACAACTCTGAGAGAACTGTGACTAACCAGGTCAGGCCAGCAGCTGCATGTGGAGGAGTGGGGGATCAGACCCGGTTCTCCCAAATTAAAGTCCACACTCCTAACCACTACACTAAACTAGCTCCTAATTTACACCCCACTGTTGTCCCCAATGAGGACCCAAAGCGGCTTACATCATTCTCCCCGCCTCCATTTTATCCTCACAACAACCCTGTGAGGTAGGTTAGGCTGAGCGAGTGTGACTGGCCCAAGGTCACCCAGTGAGTTTCCCATGGCATGAGCAGGGATTCAAACCTGGCTCTCCCAGATGCTAGTCTTAACGGCTATACCACACTGTGTCTCTAATCCATCTGTATTTCTGACCCCAGGAAAGCTTATTCCTGGAGCCACGGGAGCCATGCAGGTCAGAAGGCCGTAGTGGGGAAAGGGGTAAATTGTCTCCTCCCGTCTCTTACATCAGTGGAGCTCTGCTGATGGACGAGCAGAAGGGGTTGATTCTGCCCTTCTCATCCCCACTGGAGCCTCCCAACCTACTGAGAGGAGGGAAGAGCTGAGACGTTCAAAGGCCCTCAACACTAACTCCAACCCATCATGCTCGTAGGACTGTCACAGATGCTTATCTAACTAGATCTCTTAACAGAACAAAATTTGAGTCCAGTGGCACCTTTGAGACCAACGAAGTTTTATTCTGGGTATAATCTTTCATGTGCACGTGCACACTTCTTCAGCTTGTACCCAGAATAAAACTCCGTTGGTCTTAAAGGTGCCAATGGACTCAAACTTTGTTCTGCTGCTTCAGACCAATATGGTTACCCACCTTAATCTAGGTTTCGTAATGAAATTGGGTATTACGTATTACAGGAATGGTGGCTGATCTTTTGGGTAAAGGAACCCCAAGTCAGAGGCAAAGCTGGAGAGCGTCATTCTGGTCCTGCCTCTGGTACCTTGAATGCAATTAGACTCTTAGTTCACTGTTGTATGGAACAGGCCACAGCAGTCAGGGATGCAAGTCAAATGTCTTGGTCAGGCCCATCACACACCATCCATCTCTTGTTCACGCATACCGTAATCTCCTATGACACGTGCTACTTGTAGCACCCATGACCTAGAGCTTGGCCATCCATGCAGTACATTCTGATTTCATAGAAATAACTTCATTAAATTAAAAAAACCCCACATTTGCTATAAAGCATGAAGCATGGCATGAGAAAGCTTTGTTGTCCCATGGCTAGGAATTTATATCCCACCCCCAACACTGATGTTGTGTATCACCAGGTCCATGAACAATAAGACCTCGACACTGCAAAATTACATTGCAGCACAAGATGTGGTGTGCATGGCTTAGATATGGATGAAGGAAGGCGAAACAGTTTCCTTGAAAGAGCTGTTCCCTCAAGGTTTCTCGGTCCTCCATCAGTCCTGAACAGTGTGTGTGATACCCATCCAAGAGGATTTTCCTTCAGGGCGCTCCCCACCCTGAAGATTACTGGAATTGACTGTGTAAGCCTGGTCTGGGACTCCTAGGTGAGCTTGGCTGTCTGTCTAGTGTACCATCTGCCTAGCGCACCAGCAAACAGCCTTCCAAGCCTGCCTGAGGCCGTGGCCAGCTGGACCTTGGAATTCCCAAGGATTGTAGGCATTGGGGACTTAAATGCCCATGCCAACATTGCCTCCTCACAGCAGGCTTCAGACCTGGTGTCATCCATGGCTGCACTAGGGCTCACCCAGATTGCTATCAGGGCCCACACAACAAACAATCTGCCTTTGTTGCAGATCCAGAGGCTGCAGCTGGTGCAGAATGCAGTGGCCCGGCTGTTGATGGGTCTTACTAGACGAGACCACATCCAGCCGGCGCTGAAGGCGCTGCACTGGCTGCCAATAGTGTACCGGATCTGTTTCAAAGTGCTGGTTCTTACCTTTAAAGCCCTATATGGCCAGGGTCTGGCCTGCCTGAGGGACCGCCTTTCCCCCTATGTTCCCCCAAGGGCACTACGGTCAGGGGGGCAACATCTACTGGTCATTCCACCCCCCAAGACAGCTAAGTACGCTGCAACCAGGGCCAGGGCTTTTTCGGTGGTGGCCCCTACCTGGTGGAATGAGCTCCCGGAGGAGATCAGGGCCCTGCGGGACCTTATGCAGTTCCGCAGGGCCTGCAAGATGGAGCTCTTCCACCAGGCTTTTGAGTAGGGGCTGCCACCACTATTGTATCACCATCATTTAGGCCGTATGAGGTGCCATGGCCCTGGCATGGGACTACAGCTCTGTCAGGACACTACTGGAGCAGCGATAAAGGTGCTACAAGAGTGTGGAATTGTAGGGTTTTATCTCGTAAACTTTCTTCTGTTGACTGCTGTTTTAACTGTTTTAGTGATAATGGATTATTTATTGTTTTACAGTCTTACTATTTATCTATGGCTTTGCCTCTATGTTTTAGTGTTGATTATGGCCTTGTGCCTCTTGTTCGCCGCCCTGAGCCCTTGTGGAAGGGCGGGATATAAATCGAATCAATCAATCAATCAATCAACATGCCACACACTGTATTTAATCTTCGGCATGGGGTTTGATATGGATCTGATGGCCAAGATGTTGGTGCTGTGGTCAGATCATTGTGTCCTGAAAGTCCAGCTGGGTGTCTCTGTCCCTCCCCTGTCTAGGTGTCAAGTGGATTTATGCTCAGCTGTGGAGACAAATGGACTCAATTGGGTTCCAGAATGCTCTGTGGGAACCTATGTCCTCTGGCGATTCTTTAGATGAGCCGATAGAGGACTGGAACTCCCGTCTCTCTGAAACCATCAACGAAGTCACCCCCTGATGTCCTCTTCGTCCCCAGCAAAAAACATCTCTCTGGTATGCTACAGAACTGAGGGGGATGAAACAGAAACTCAGGCCTCAGTCATACGGGCCAGAAAACATGAGGGAGAGGTGTGGCAGTTTGCCCCGGAGCTAAATAAGGTGCGGTAGCCCGATCATACAGGCCACCGGGTTGCCACACTCCAGCTCTGCGCCCCGATCACACTACGCTGCTGCAGCACAGCAAAAAAGCAGCAAAGTGCTCATGCGCCATTGGGGGGCGGGCCGCTGTCAGTGTCTTGTGTGTGCGTGTGCGCTGTTCAGCATTGGTGCACATCCCATGGACACTTACAACATCCGGAAACCCCGGGGATGTGGGCAGGCATCAGAAGCCGCGGGATACTGGCGCTCTCGCAATCAGACGCCAGCCTTTGCCCCGGGGTTTCTGGAAACCAGTACTTCCGACCTACTAGTTTTTTACTCCGCGTTTTCGGAGGGAAGCCACGGGTTGGCCACGGGAGCACTACGCCTCCCAGATGTGCTGGTATGATCGCGCACGGAAAGTCCGCAGGGCTCCTGTGCCTTCAGCGGGGCAAATGCTCAGTGTGGACGGGGCCTGCGATGACTAGAGTGAATTTGGCAGTGAGCTCACAATGAAGCTACAAGAACATCTTTCAGGATGTTTATGAAATCCTATGAGATGGCAGTGAAAGCTGCTAAAAAGGAATTTTATGCAGCTTCATTGTGTGTGCCAGCTCAATTATTCAGGATAATTAGGTCTCTCAGAGAGGACTCAGAATAGTAGTAATTCGGCTATAAACTGTGAGGCATTTGTGAGCTTTTATGCAGATAAAGTCTTGTTGCTCTGCCACAACCTCCCAGTTGATACAGTACATGAACTGGAGGCCTTTGGCCATCTTTGGACTCCATTTTTGACAACTTCAACCGGCTCTTCCAAGCTGATGTCAACAGGATTCTGGGTGCTGTTAGGCCCAACACCTGCCTCTTAGTTCTGTGCCCCTTGTGGCTGGTGAAAGCCAGCAGCAAGGGATTATGAGGTCCCCTGGAAGATATCATCAATCTGTCCCTGGGTTTGGGGGTCTTTCCTGAAGGACTGAAGGAGGCGGTGGTTGTCCCACTCTTTTTAAAAAAACAACTTTAGATCCTATGGATCTGACCAATGACCGCCCAGTCTCGAATCTTTCGTTTTTGGGCAATGCAATTGAGACAGTGGTGGCAGAACAACTCCAGAAATTCCTGGATGACACATTGGTGTTAGATCCATTCCAATCTGGCTTCCACCCAGGGCATGGAATGGAGACAGCACTGATCGCCCTCACTGACAATCTCCACAGGCAGCTGGATTGAGGTGGGTCAGCACAGCTGATATTACTTGATTTTATAGCAGTATTTGACATGGTTGACTGCAATCTATTGATCCACTGTCTCGTTGAAGCTGGAGTCCATGGGGTAGTCTTGCAATGGTTTACCTCATTCCTCCACACTCAGGGGCAGAGGGTGGCACTGGGAGAGAAAGTGTCCCCAAGGTACCCGGCTAGTATATGGCACTTCTCTCCCCAATGCAATGGTATTTAACATTTATATGCCCAGCTGGTATGAGGTTCAGGCTCAACTATTTCTTCTGATAGATGACTGACTGGGCACCATTCCCGTGAACTTAGCTGATGGTTTGGAGGCCGTGGTAGGGTGGTAAAAGCAGAGTCAGTTGAAACTGAATCCTGGTAAGATGGAAATTCTGTGGCTGGGTTGGGGGGAGCCATGGCTGGGTTGCCAAATCCTGACGCTTGATGGAGTGCCCCTAATACTGGCATCAACTGTCAGGAATCTGGGCATGCTTCTGAACGCCTCCCTATCAATGGAGGCCCAGGTCATGAAGTTTGCCAGGCTGGCATTTGTCCAGCCGTGCCAAGTCAGAAAACTGGCTCCTTACCTGTCTCACTCTGAACTACCCACTCCAGAACAGACTACTATAACTCACTTTACACAGGCCTACCCTTGAGACTGACCTGGAAGCTCCAACTGGTCCAGAATGCGGCTGCACGGGTCCTTACAGGGACCCCTCAGATAGCACACATTCAACCTGTGCTGCACTGGCTTCTGGATCAGATACAGGCTGCTGTTTTTAACCTTTAAGGCCCTTAGTGGTTAGGGACCCACATATCTTTAGGACGGCCTCTCTCAGTATGCCCCAAGAAGAGTGTTATGCTTGGGAAGTAAGAACCTCCTGGTGGTCCCTGGTCCGAGAGAGATCTGGCTGTCCTCTGCCAGAGAACATCCGTGCCCTGAGGGATTTGTTACCTTTCTGCAGGGCATGTAAGGCAAAGATGTTCTGCCAGGCATTTGACTGAGGACAGGGACGGTATATACGCTCCATTGTCCAGGAGACTTGCAAAATCTGAAATTTTCTCACCATCTTGGAATGACTTGAATTTTGCTGATATATGCAGTGTATATATTTACTGTTGGTTTTTAACTTTTAGTTATTTTATTGTATGTTTCTTTCTGTTGCAAGTTGACCTTAGCCCTGCTCGTAGGGAAGGGTGGCCTAAAAATTTAATCAAATAAATAAATAAATACATTCTGAAACAAAATATAGCAAGTCTTTTATAGCCCTCTACACACTTTTTTTTTCCTTGCTGCTTCGCCATATCTCCATTTTTTTTTTTAAAAATCAAAAGTATTTGTCATGATGTTTTGGCCTATTGCTTTTTACATTTTCCTTCCAAAGAGGCAGGGAGGTGTACAGTCATACAGAGCAAATCACTGGAGATGAGGACATTGTGGACGAAGTCAGAATGCAGAATAGTGTGTTCTGAGAAAGCACTAATAGTCGAATGCAGCTGGAATGACTATGCTTCCCTGTTGTTCTGTGCAGCCAATTCTGTATTCAGGAGCCTGAGAGGGTCAATATTAGTTAAGAAACTGAGATTTATGAATTTGGACATTAGTACCAAAGTAGTAACCACAGTCAGCAAACAAGATAAAAACTGTGGTTTAAAATCCAGGTTTAGTGCTTGCTAACAAACCACAGTTTGTTGGGTAACTTGCATTCATGCACCGTGATCATGGTTTGAACGTAGCCTGTCAGTTCATATACTGGCAGCATAATGTACATATACTATTTCTTACACAGAAGTTTTAGTCATTATCAAAAGAATTTCTTAGGTATTTAAGTGTGTTTCCATTCACCCCCTCCTTCACGGGTCCTTAATTATTTAAAATATTTATTGATTTAAAACATCATTTCTTTCCCACCAAAGGGCCCTCCAGGATGCCTTGCAAACATATATGCGTCAACATAAAAACCATACAAATATGAAATAGAAGCCATCATGAAATTATATAATAATACAGTTTAATAGTATACAAAAGTAAGTTCGCCCAGTCATTTCCTCTCAAGAACCAAGGAAGATTTAAATTGTAAGAAATGCCAAGAGGTCTTGAGAGTGTGCACAGTTAAGCCAGCCCAAGAACTTGGCTACTCAAAGTTACTTTTCAGTCTCTTATTGATACATCTGTAGGATATTGTAGATTGCCATACACTAATAATCCCGGTTATTGGTCTAAGATTTTCATCATTTTGTTCCGATGGCTTGTTTCTCAAAGAATTAGCACTAATGAATGGCTAAAATAGCTCAGATCATATATGTCTAATTGCAGTCAAGAGCAGCACTTGTCTGCTTGTACATTTCAATTTACCTCTGGGGATAATGTTTGTTAATTGTATTTCTTTATACACTGGTTGAAGGGGGGAGGGAGAAGAGAGAAAGCGCTGCTCACTCAAAAAGGGGCTAAGTGTTCTCTCCTTTCCCTTTGTTCCCCCAAGAAGCTAAAGTCACTTCAAGAGGCACTTAATCCCATCATCCATGGTTACAATTGCCTTACAGCATCAGTCAAAAAGAATCTTAAGTAAATGCAGCTATATTGTGTAATTAAAAGAAATGCAGGTAGTTATTGCTGGGGGCACTTCCCAGGTCCAAATATGTAAAATGGCACAGCAGGGATCCTAAATGCTGCAGTGTTTTAAATTTGGTCAAGGATGACAATATCGCAGAGATCAAGAGAAGGAATATGCACAGAGAGAGAGGGAGAGGGAGAGAGAGAGAGATCTTCTCTCCTAGTGTGTATTGTAAAGCAAAAGAAAAGAGGAGGGACCTCTAATGTTTGAAGTGACAATGGCCATGTGAAAGGGAAATAAAAATATCAAGAGAAAGAGAAAAACGAGAAGCAAAACGGAGGTGTTTTTTTCCAAAGGCCCAGTTCCTTGCCATTTAAAATACACAGAATATGTAAAAATCATCTCCAATCATCTTTAACCCTTTTAATCAGGATATTCAATTGCTGAAATTATGTTTGTTGCAGAGAAACTGAAATTCAAAAGAGTTTCGGGATGTGATCTCTGCTTGCCTTAAAAAAACAAATTACACCCTGCTACTATTCATTTGCAAGCTTTAAGTGGTTATTTAAAGAAAATACTGCTTGGGTGGGGTGCAAACTAATGAAGCAACATGTTTGACAACCAGATGTTTGGCAAGGGTGAACACCAAAAGGCATCAAAATTCACTGTAGTGAAATGAAAACCTAGAACCATGCTGATCAACCTATCAAACATACCTCTTTACATATGGATTTCCCCCTTTTTTCTTACACAAACAAGACAGTTCCCATAATGATTTTTGGGGAGGCCACTTTTACTCATCACAAAGTACATTGCAGACCATTACAGTGGGATAATAATAGTCAGGCTCTGAGGCTTTTAAAACCAGTTTCAAAAAGAGAGTTTACAAAACTGCATTGATTCATTTTTTTCTGAATGAAATGCCATTTTGGTTGCGTTTTCTGTAAACAGAAAGAATGTTTGATGGAGCCAAAGGACCAATGAAAGTCGCAGCAAGCAAAATCAGCACTAAAGGCGTCTCCATTTCGAACTTCCTAAAACAGAACAACATTAAGAAGTCCAAGAACATACATCATTTGGAGAGCGCAACACAGAATATTAAAGAAGTGCTAGTAATTTCTTTTTTTAAAAAAATATGATCCTCAATTATGTTAAATCCTGGCTCCAAAAGAACAAGTGAACATCGCAATCCCAAACTCTGCAGTCGATGAACTCAGAACTTCACTTAGGATTATAAAATAAGCCACATTAGAAAGAAGTTGTTTGCTGGATGAAACTGGTGGGGAAGCGGGGAGAGACGGAGGACTCCCAACAGCCTTCTGCAATCGGCTGCTAAAATGGGCAGGCTGTTTCAAACTGAGCACATGAACCGTGGATAGGAAGTATGCATTACAAACAACTGATTACTTAAAAAAATAAAAGTGAACAACAAATTAGGACAGTGTGTACTGAAAAATCAGTACGAATTTACTGGAAACCTTTGCGAATTTTCTGTAGCCATTCTGAAACCTTCTCGATACATTTAATGGTCAGTGAGCCCATGGACGTTAAACGAAACTGAAGTCCAAGCGAGCCTGCGTAGAATTCTATCTTACATATTTTTCCTCTTGACGTCACAGTAAAGTAAATTTAAATAAATATGAAGACAGGAACTTTGCAGTGAATACTAGCACTAAACAGACAAAAGATCGAAAATCCAGAGACTTATAAACCATAAAATAATAAATTGAGACCACAGGTTAAATGGTTAACCAGTTCTGCTCCTCCCACCATCTCTAACCTCCATGACCCTTTCTTTAAGGAATCAAGTAAATTATCTCAACAATACTAACTGTGGGTTGGCAGACCTCTAACGCCTCTTTGCAAGCATCATGACCAGCTTTTCCTTTCAAACTGATAACTGGAAACCGCAATTCAATTCAGAAATTTCAGCTTGCCCACTGAAATGCACAGGCTCAGATTTTCTGGAATGCATTTTGCTCTAGCCAAACTATCATTTAGTAGAACAGCAGTTCATAATGAGTTATTATACTGAGGAGTGCTGGAAGAAAGAATGTTATTTAGCTACAGAAGACTGAGACAAGCTATTTTTGTTGAAAAAGTAAAACTGTCGCACATCTCATTATAAACACAATTAAAGTGCCCTGGGTTTCAATGGAATCGCTCCAAATAAGGCTATGATCTTAACCCCTACAGTCAGAAGCAAGGAACAGTGACATGTATGCTGCCATCCTATGTAGAGTTATTCCAGTCTAAAACCACTGATTTCAGGAGGCTTAGACTGGAGTAATTCTGCATAGGATTGCACTGTCAGCTTGCAATCCGATGCATACTAACCTGGAGTAAAGTTCAACTGAGCACAATGGCACTTATTTCTGAATATGCATAGGACTGCATTGTTACAAATAGGTATACTGTTTCTTTTTGTTTTGTATTTTGGAGCAAAACCTTTTAATAGACATACATTGACATAAGCAAGGAAGTTACTAAGCTAGTGTGTGACACAATAATATTTTCTCATCGACATCTTATAGAAACTAGAATAACGAGAACAAATAACAAATAACTAGATAAATACAGCAGCGGCTGTAGAGATGTATTTGAATGCTAAGTATGATCTATGTAATCTGACAATTAGGTCTATCAATAAATAGCAAAAAAAAAAGTTTGCATTCCAGCCAGAATCCTTCCTGGAAAGGGCTGAAGGGCCCATACTGTTCCTGCTCTACCTACAATGGCTTCTGATCAGCTTCCAGGCCCAACTGAAGGTGCTGATTTGTTGTTCAGTCGCACAGACAAGTCCGACTCTTTGCAACCCTATGGACCACATCACGACAGGCCGTCCTGTCTTCTGTTGTGCTCCGGAGTTTGCTCAATTTCATGTTCGTTGCATCGATAATACTGTCTAACCATCTCATCCTTTGCCGTCCCCTTCTTCTGTTACCTTCAATCTTTCCCAGCATCAGGGTCTTCTCCAGTGAATGCTCCCTTCTCCCTTGGTGGCCAGAGTATTTGAGCTTCAGCTTCAGTATCTGGCCTTCCATTTCTTTTAGGATTGACTGATTTGATCTCCTAGCAGTCTGATACTGCCCAGCTGATACTGCCCTTTAAAGACCTATATGACTTGAGACCAACATACCTTAAGGACCACATACTCCCCTATTAAACTCCCAATCACTGCAGTCATCTTCGAGGGCCCTTCTTTGGGTGGTAACTTTCTTAGTTGTGGCACCAAAATTATGGAATTTCCTCCCCAGAGATATTTGTCTATCCTCTTTGATCGCTGTCTTCCACCAGTGGATGAAGACACATCTGTTTCATTCGGTGTTCTCTCACTGACCCTCCGTCCTGTTTATGTGTTTAATTGTTTATACATTTAGCTTAAATGATGTTTTAGTTATTTTTACATGTATTTTTAAAAGCATGTTTTAATGGTTTTCATTGTTTGTCACCTTGGGGACCTTAAAAATGGGGGGGAGGCCTACATAAATATGTATCAAATGAATGGACAGACAGGCAGGCAGGCAGGCAGGCAGACAGCTGCTTTTTAACATCAGACTAGTTACTGTAGAAGAGGAACCAACCTAGAAATCTCCAACAAAACCTTAGAAAAGGTGACTTCCAAATAAGACCAAAGAGAAATCTGGGTAAGTGCTGGAGATGCTAGACTATACCTTATTATCAATTTTCATTGGGAAGCCAAGTTTTTTTAGCTAAAACACTCAAGTACCATACAAGTCACTGGCATAACCTGAATAAATATCAATGAGTCATCAGCGTCATTTACATTTGCTCTCTGAATTTTGAAACATGCAACATTGGTTTCATAATGATCTTAATTCAACTAGATCCATGCAGGTTTAGATCAAATTGACAGCTATTAGCCATGTTCAATCAATGCAGCCTCCTCCATGTTCCATGGCATTTTGTGGTTTGAACAACCAGATGGTGGCACCAAACAGGGGATGGCCATCACCTTCACACTTTACTCGTGAGCTTCTAGAGGCGTCTGGCTGATCGCTGCTGGAAAGAGAATACTGGATGATATAGACCTTGGTGTGATCCAGCAAGGCATGTCCCTACAGCCATAAAGCAACAGCACTGCTATACCATGCCAAAGTAATTTGAAAGCCTATTTTCTGCTAAGAAAAACCTGCAAAAAATTAAATTAAGGAGGCCTATTTAATAAGTCTTGGATATCAAAGGCTGAAAACCAGAAATGCCATTATTAACCAATATCCACACATCTTTACTATGGTATCATTTTTATCTAATGAGTCTAAAGTACAGTATAACAGTATCTTAACAAGTCCCAGAGGCAGCTAAATTCTCAATTAGCAATAAAAAAAGAGAGAAGAATCCTCCCTCTTTCGTTCAGTCCCAAGAGTCAGTCCCTCATTGCAATTAATTTCCAGGGCATTTAATTATACAAATGGAAAATCATATGCAAGTCACATTAACCAGGAAAAAGGATGATACGATATCCCAGGAGTTTATTACACATTTCATACTTCACTGACTGTTTGCAGAACTCTTTTCATAATGATTACAGGCACAGTAATGAAGACAACTGTGGCATCAGGGCTCCCGAATTAATGGAGCCCCAAAAGATGTTTATGAAGATGGATGCTTTGGCTCATTTTATATGAAGAGCAAAGTGGGCACCCTGATCTAAAAGCATTGCACTGGAGCATGGGCTTTGCAGTCCTAGAATAACAACAATGTGGCATTAAGAATGTCCCTTTCTAATCGCTTATTTATTTTATTAGATTTTTATCCCTCCCTTCCCCCGAAATGGGGGTTGGGGCAGCTCACACATGACAATACAGTAACAATAATAAAACCATAATTCTAATAAAATTCAATTCAATCCAATCATTCAATTCAATCCAATCCAATCATGGAAGGGATCTCTGTGGTCATCTACTCCAACCCCCTGCACAATGCAGTAAATTGACAAATACCTTCCCCCCACACCCCTAGTGACCCTTGTTCCATGCCCAGAAGATGACAAAAAACCTCCAGGATCCCCGGCCAAACCGGCCTGGATAAAAATTGCTTCCTGATCGATTAAAATCCAATTAATGTAACACATAGCTTTTGGCATAAAAAGCCACCAATGCTGTTAGCAGAGTCCACCAGAATTACATTAGTGGAATTCCTGGTGGAATAACTCTGTCTTACATGCCCTGTGGAATACAGACAAGTCCCACAGGGCACAGGTCTCCTCAGACAGAGCATTCCACTAGGTCAGGGCCACGGTGGAAAAGGCCCTTGCCCTTGTAGCACTCAGAAGGGAAAACCAAGGGCCAGGCACCACCAAAAGCCCAAGTGTGGCTGAATAAAGACACCATGGGTGGGTCATAACGGGAGAGACAGTCTTTAAGGTATGATGGTCCCAGACCATTTAGCCAGGATGTGAACTGGACAGCAAAGTCCTAAGAACCCCAATGATGTCATCAATAATAATAAACAGTAATGTCTCTGTATGATTATCCATGCTCCTCTGGACAGCTCTGCTGCAAGGGTCTCCCCACGCACTATTTTCTTAATCCTTATTAACAACCTTGTATGGTAGGTCAGTATTATTGATCCCACATAACAGGTAAGGAAAGCTGTGAGACCAGAGGCCTGCCTGAAGCCAGAGCATGAATCACGGCAAGATTGCATCCAGGGACTTACTAGCTGACAACTGCATTTCGTAGACAGCGTGCCACACAGCCTCAGTCTGTAGCCAAATCAGAACATTTTTAGCATATACAGCCACATAAAAGCCTGTCATTTTGTCTTGTTCCTGGGTGTTTTACAGCACCCGGGTACAACAGTGCGCAAATGCAAATGCAGCCTGGATTCAATCTAATCTGCAGCCATCAAAATTAATACAGTTGTTGTTATTTTTAAAGCAAGTAAGTAAAGACGTACTTCTGCCCTCAAGAGGTTATTTTAAAAATAGGACTGGACAGGTACAAAAGCTTCTTTCTGACAGCCATTTTTTTTTTTATAACAACCTACAAAATTGTGTGTCTCCATATTAGGCACACAGTAGGAGTTTCTTCTCTGCCTTTCACAGGTGCCATTAACTTATCCACATCTATTTGGAGGGACACTGCAACACAGAAAAACCAATCGACACTGGCCCTAAGCATTAAGACTCTAAAGTTGCGCTGTGCCCAGTGGGGCTCAGTTCCCCAGATCATCTCTTTTTGGGCGGACGGGGAGTATGGGCAAAAGTTCTACATCAGCATCTCCCACCATACCTGAATTCCTTCTCTTCTTTTTATCTTTACCGACAAAATCCCTCACCAGATTCATAAAAGCCAAGCTCTGCTTCTTCCTGGTGTTTTGCAGTGTAAAAAGGGAAGCAGGCAAGCTCGTTGCCTTGATGACACGGTTCATTTGCTGCCGCCACCCCCAGCCCAATAAAGTGTTAAAAAATAATCCAACCTCTGCAGAGAAGCAGAAAGAAACTCTTCAAAGTTTTAGGCGTTTGCTGTCATTAATTTAAAGTGAAAAGGATAACAAAAGATGAAGAGTAGAAATTTTAGAATACAATATGATTTATGCAGCTATACACCTGCGATTCTTACTCCCAAACACACTACCCCAGAAATAGGTTCCCGCATTTTGATAAGATTTATTGCCAGCCAGGATAAAGAACCACACTGGTAATTCACACCCAAGGGTGCTTGGCATTTACACTTTTCAAATAGCAGCCCTAATTTTCGACGCTGAGGGGAACTGCGAAAGCAGCACCTGATACAGCATCAGTCTACTGTACAAGAGGGGAAAACAAATCCGAAACTCCACGGTGCACTCAAGATATTTGCCCAGCTTAAAATAATTATTTGAATCCTGGCCAATACATTCAGGAATAAATAGCAGCTACTCACTTTTATAGAAGAAAACTAAAAGGAAATCATTGGGGTAGTGGCTGGACATATTCACTGCCCACTGTCACCCCAGCCATGGAGAAGAATCATGCCTAAAAACACAGTTTTAGCCTGAGTTCTGTTCTTGGTCGTTCTAGAATGGGATGGGACGGGATGTATGTCCATACAGAAACACAGATGGTACAGTAGATAAATACCGGAATGATACATCACAATGCATATCCTTACATGTAATTTTCTTTAACTGCACCTGGCCTATACATATAATCCATCTTTTTTAGCCCGATCTCAGAAGCCAAGCAGGGTTGGCCCTGGTCAATATGTTACCTTAGTTTATTCTATTTGAAAAAAAGTTTTACAAATCAAGAAAACAAGAGAACAAGAAAGAACTATGCTACAGTAAGAGCAACAGTCGAAAGAAACTGAGTTATATTGCGGACTATAAACCCTGCAATAATGGGAGAACAGGACAACAGAAAGGGGGGAAAAGAGTATGTCCTTTCACCACTGAGATGAGGGGGGGAAAGGAAATGATTGTGGATTTTAAGAAAGGCAAGTTAACAATATTTCCCCATCAGTTGAATGAGGACGAACTCTGACAACTAAGGAGTAACCTTTGATGATGATATATAAAGAAGAGACCGATGAGAATAATCAGGAAGGGACAGATTCTCACAAAATGGGATTGGGAGAGATTTTAAAAACAGCAACCACAAACCAAGGATAAAACTAGCATGAAGATTTCTAACATAGCATAGAAGTCTAAGGTACACCAAACTCGGTCTACGTAAATGGTGGATAAACAATAAAGCTCTGGACAGTTAGTGAAATAAATTATGAAGAGAAAGAAAATTGTAAAATAAGGCAGTGATGAGATTGACTGGGATCCAAGAAGAAAAACTGAGCCAGAAATAAGGTTTTTTAATAAGAGCTATGCTAGAATAAACATAGCTGCAAGATGAAACTAGTTGATAATTGCAGTTCTGTGTATTAAACATGCTAAGTGAAATTGCTGAAAACTGCATATTGTCATCAGGACATCCTTTCCCACAGGTTTACACAAATCAGTTCCGATGTGAGCCCATCTTTAAAAATGTAGAGTCTGGTATCATAGTTATGTAAAAACAGAGGCCCTTTTTCCTTTTCACCCTTAATTCTTTCCATAGCATCTATGGCACTACCTATAGGCCACAATCCTAAGAACAGTTTCCTGGAAGGAAGCCACTTTGAACAAAATGGGCCTTACATCTGAGTAGAACTGCTCAACCCTGTAGCCAGAATTTTTTGAGGGAGGGGGTGCTGGGGGCCACTGGTGCCGGGGGTTAAATTAAATAAGCAGCATCCCCACCCCCCCAATTTGCCCCCGGCTTAAGCTCTCCCACCCCTCCAGGCATAGGGAGAGAGAGAGGAGGAGTAGCTGTTTACCCTGGCTCTTCCTGCTTGGTGGGCTGAGCCAGTATTGTTGAAGCCACACTGCCACTGTGCCAGCCTGAAGTTATTTTGCAAACCACCCTTCCTTCTTCCTTCTGCAGGAAGAGCTGCAGGGAGGAAGGAGGGTTAGAGAAATCGCTTAGGGCCACTGACAGTGTGGCTTAAGCAATACTGACCTGGCCCGCCAAGCAGGAAGAGCCACATTGCACTGCCCCCACCCCAGTCTTAAGCCACAATCTTAGCTGTGCTCCGTGCCAGAGTAAGGGTTAGAGGATTGCTTTGGGTCTCCTTCCAATGCGGCGCACGGCTAAGATTGTGGCTTAAGATTGGGGTGTGTGGCGTGGCTCTTCCTGCTTGGTGGGTTTGTGGGGCGTGACTGTTGATTGAGTGTGCGTGGCCCCAATATGCCCCACCATAGCTATGGGCCTAGAACTGCTTAGGATTGCCTCTATAGCTTCTTTTCTGTGGTGTTCTGAGGTTGAGGAATTGGTTTGTCAACACAAATAACAATACATTCTGATTGAAATTGAACCTGAAATATTTGTATTCACACAATTTTAATGTAACATATTATATTGCTACACAATCAGTAAAAGAACAAGCTACATAATGTATAGGTAGATTCAATTTACTAAAATAAGAGAAAGACAAAAATATTACAATTGAAACCCTAAGAGGAGACACTAAAAGTATGTTTAACAGGCACATTCCTACATTAGAATACAATAAGAAGGGGGACCCGCAATCCTCGTGGTGGGGGAGTATTCCCCACAGCTCCCAGCCTGCAGCAGCAGGAGGAGCTCCACAGGAGGTGGAAGCAGCAGCAGGTGAGCCCAGCAGGCAGACCCATCAGGCCCCTCAAGACTTCTCCCTCCTCCCCCCTCCTATTCTCCCAGCACCGGTGAGGCCTGAGTGGCTCACCTTCTCCTGCCCCCCTCTCCAGCAGCAGTGGTGGCCCGCCAAGCCTTCTCCCTTCACCTCCCCAGCACCACCAGCAGCAAGGCCTGAGTGACCCACTTTCTCCTGCCCCCCTCCTCAGCAGCAGTGGCAGTGGTGAGGCCTGAGGCCTGCCAAGCCTTCTCCCTTCTCCCCCTGGCACCAGTGGCAGTGAGGCCTGAGCAGCTCACAGCTGCCAGCCCACCAAGCCTTCTTCCCCCCAGCGGCAGTGGCGGCGACAGTTCCCAGGGTGTTCTCTGCACATGTGCAAGGAACACTCTTTTATTTTGGGGGGGATTTAAATATCCCCTGTACAGTTTTTAAAACTTTTCAGATTTTTCTGCACACCTGGAGACTGCCCCAAGTGTGCAGGAAAATCTTTCTGCCCCCCAAGTGCCTCCAATGTGCGGATTTAGATATCTGAACACAGGGGATGTCTTGGCTATTAGTATATAGACAAGAGGCGGGACCTATGATACTCACGGGGGGGAAATATTCCCCACAGCTCCCGGCCTGCAGAAGCTGGAGACGTGGCAGCAAGTGAGCCCAACCTTCTCCCTCCCCCCCCAGTGGCGGCAGTGAAGCCAGCCCGCCAAGGTTTCTCCTTCCCCCTCCCTCCCCAGTGGCAGCAGCGAAGCTCACCTGCCAAGGTTTCTCCTTCTTCCCTCCCCAGCAGTGGTGGTGGCGAGGCCAGCCCGCCCACCAAGCTTTCTCCCTCCCCCTCCCCAGCAGTGTCGGCTCACCAAGCTTTCTCCTTCCCCCTCCCTCCCCAGCAGCAGCAGCAGCGGTGAGGCTGGCCTGCCAAGCTTTTTCCCTCCCAGCTCCCTCCCCAGTGGTGGTGGCGGCGGCAAGGCTGGCCTGTCAAGCTTCCCTCCCTGGCAGCGGTGGTGGTGACGAGGCCGGCCCACCAAGCCTTCTCCCGCCCCCATCTCCTGTGGCAGCAGCAGCGAAGCCTTCTCAGAGTGTTCCCTGCACATGTGCAGGGAACACTCCTTTACTTTTGGAGGGGGAGTTAAGTATCCCCCCTATAGTTTTTTTACATTTTTTAGATTTTTCTGCACATCTGGGGATTGCCCCAAATGCGCAGGAAAATCTCCCTGCCCCCCAGGCGCCCCCGATGTGCGGATTTAGATATCCGCATGCGGGGGGCACCTTGGGTATTAGATATATAGATGTATAATGAATATATACACACAGACTTACACACGCACTGAAGAATTTAAATGAATGGAAGGTATTATCTGAAAATGTCATCAATAATACAGGCTTGTGTTTTACAAAAAAGTAGATTCATCAATTGCCTTTGCAGGCTTCATAAATCAAGCTCTTTGTCTTGGTTGCTGAACAACTACAGATTCTCCTCATACTTTTTTGCAAGCATACTTAAGATTTCATTGAATATATCACGTACTGCTCGGTTTTTGTAGGTCTTCCAAGGCTACTGGTTGTCCATGGTGTGAAACGGGATGCCAATCTGTGTGAGTTTAATGCTATACTTCATGGAGGCAGCCTTCAGAACATACCTTAGAGACCAACAAAATTTTGGGGGTATGAGCCCCAAGAGTCAATGCTTCCTTTGTTAGATACTAGTATACCTACAAAGTTCCTGCTTTGCTTCATCCATACTGCCAAGCTCACTTGTGTAACTATACAAATGGATGATACAATGCTAAAGAATGGATAACTCATGATTTGTCATCACAAATTGAACTTTGTGGGGTTGAAAGTGATACTGTTGTAGCCTAATGTCCCCTAATGTAGCCTTCATGTCTCCCCTCCTCACGGAATGTTGAAATCCTACCCAACCGTCAAATGTGTCTTTTTTGCCCTGAACTGGATAGCCCAGGCAAGCCCGATCTCATCAGATCTTAAAAGCTGAGCAGGGCTGACCTGGCAAATATTTGGATGAGAGACCTCCAGAGAATACCAGGGCCGAGAGGCCAGACGCACACTACCAAGCCACTTCTCTGAACATCTTCCGTGCCTCAGCAGGAATCACCAGAGGTCACTATGACGTCCAGGCATGGGCGCGCGTGCACACACACACAAAGAGCCAAATGCAACCCCCTCCCCAATGTGTCTCTTTCTACAGTCTGGCAATATCACATCAAGATATCTAATGCTCAGTGTTGCACCACCTGTGGATACCCAGTTTGCAGAAAAATCCCAAGACAAAAATGGTGAAGGGGGTCAAAAAAGCCCAACCAGTAACTGCCTTAGAACCCACACTGTTAAGTGTCCAGAGCAGGAGAAAGCGGGCTCCTCCTCCCATCAGAAACCGAGGCTGCTGTGTTCACGGGGATGGGTTCCCAGAAAGCAACCTCCTCTGCTGCCTTTCCAGCTCCCTCTACTCTGGAAGTGCAACCATTGGAAGTGGCAGGTGGATAAGGAGCACAAATGAAGCTGCTGCGTTCAAAGCAGATGGGTGGGAAGGGAGCCTTTGCCAACGACCCGCCCATATCCCCAACCCACCTTGCTCTGCTGCTAAAGCTTACTCATGAGAGGTGGACAGGTGGGTGAGAAGAAGGATCATCTACCGTTAAGCCGCCCGCCACCAAATTGCCCACCACCTCCACTGTTGCATCAGAAGCTCTTCCAAAGTTGTTCCAAACAGTGGTTTGAATCCTAACCTCCCTTTCCACTTGCAGGAGGCATTTCCACTCACATAGGAGATGGTTTTCACCCACTCTCCCTTCTCACTACAGCCTCCAGATTTGAGCTGCATGATATTCCTGAGGGTCTACAGATCCACAGGGACACAACATCATGGATACAGAAGGCTGCAATGGGAAAGGAAACAGTTTTTGGTATATACACTGCACAGGGCCTAAGCCAGTGAAATCTTGCTCCTGGTCCTAGCACCTCTCTTTGCTCTGGATCCTAGCACTCTTTAATACTCTGATTAAAGTTATCCATATTGATCAATTTATCAAAGAGACATTTCTATAATGTCTTGGATGACTGACTACTATTAAAGTAATAGTGCCGGAGTACCTGAGGTTTGTGGTTTCAAAATATTAGCAAGTGCTACCCTGTAATGTCACAGATATATTATTCTGATTTTGGTAGTGTGTCAAACTCTGACTTGGGCCATAGATACTTCCTTACTGCACACAGAATTGTTCAATATCCATGCCACAATTCAGAATCAACAGGAAAAGATTTGAAAACAGTTGAACACCTTTCCTTGGAGTAGCATTTTTATCACTACTCGTGCCTGGCGTACTATTTTTGCATGTGTGGCTCAGCTAAGGTACAGCTCCTTTTAACAAGTTCTTCCTCAACAAAGACATTATTATACTGATTTTTTGCCAATCTGCTCAGCCAAAATAATCCCGTCAATCATTTCTTTGTCTTCAGTGACCCAGCTGTCAATAACAACAAAATTTTGAACAGTCTTATGCATGATTTCCTAAACTCGATACAGATATATTTCACACTTTTTGTATGAGCTTAATTTGGAATTACTTCTGTTCTCCATAGCGAAGGCAGGAATGTCTCTCTCTTACTAATCTGAAGACACTATTGAATTATAGAATTAGTCAACGTATCTCTGGACAACTTGACAATTCAGTATTTTGGTGTTGTCAATCCACTGATTTCCCATCACATTTGATATTTTTATATTTTATCTAAATTTACTTTTCAGAAAAAGCAGTCTGTTTTTATTTTTTTAAAACTGATAAGATTTGAGTACAGCTGTCGACATCTGGCAATTCAGCATCTGTTTCCTCTGGATGAACAATTTGTTTTTGCCTCCATTTTCCTTTAGAAGACCTCATAGCCCACATACCTAATGATGATGGTTAATGGGGGAAAAAACCATAAGATCATATCCTTCAGACCAACACAATACTAAAAATGCCCATTTTGGAGCCAATGCACGACTTCTTCTCCGCTGCTTGAAGACTTAGCTGTGCTTGGATTATGAGGAATATATTAGGTGAAGGGCAGCATAAGTCATTTTTTCAGATCTTCATATATGATCTAAATAATGACCAGGAAGGATGGCGACATGCTATAGCTCCCCTCTCTCGTTAAATCTTGGAGCCAAGCAGGCTCAGTGCTTGGGTAGGAGACTACTTCGGAAAACTCTGCAGAGGAAGGCAATGGCAAGCCACCTTAACTTCTCACTTGTCTTGAAAGCCCCTTGCTGGGGTCATCCTCTGTCAGTTGCGACTTAACAGCACTTAAGTATGCACAACAATGACTGGTCTACAGGTATTTTGTGAGTGAGCGGGGCATGCCAAAGCCCTGCCCTGATGTCTGGGCTACACCTGTTCACTGCTCAACCCACCCTTATGTCCTCAGGCCAGGAGGGAAGGAGCTCTGAGGGCATTTTTATCCTTTTCCCTCTACCATCGATTCCTGTTTTGCAGAGCCTGGATAAGGCTGCCACCTGTATTATCTTCGCCTGCCTCCAAGTCCCTTTTTTAAAAAGCAGTACCGGCAGCACGATAGCTCTTCACCTCTTGTGAGGGTTCCTCCTTACAAGTACAATTTTGCTTGTTTCTGCCTCCTTCCCTTATTGCAGCATCCACCAGTTGGGGGAAGATCAACTCTGCACAGTAAGTTTTACTTGTACAGTCACCCCCCCATTTACTGACCAGTCTAAAGCATTTCAAAGCATAAACCTGGAAGGAGACATGAAATTTTAACATTTATAGACTGATTCCTTAACCGTCTTCCCCAAAACCATAGAAACAACGTCAATATACATTCTGATATATGACACAGAAAGGTCAAATAAGTGGGGTGATGCAAAAAGCTACTATTTTAATGTTATTGCCATATTAGAATATGTGCACTTTCCAAGATAGTTCCAAACCTGAAATTAACTGTTAATAGATATCTACCATTGCAAATACAGACCTTTTTTAACACAACTTTCTGGTTTTTTTACAATCTACAGCCCCAGTACAAGAAACAGGAAGACTGTAGAGTATATGGCAAGAGCAAAGATCAAGACCGTATTTACAAGGAAGGAGGCAGAAAAGGGGAGAGAAGTCAAAGAAAAGACAGTAAATCATGATGTCATTGGTAGTTTTAGTACAAGGCATTCCAAAATAGGAAATACACTTTCAGTCATTTGAAATTATTTGACACATCCTTGAGCATGTTGTCCGTGTGCTTAAGAACTACTTTATATTAAGATCTCCCACCTAGATAGTCTTCCTTGCTAACCATATGCCTTTCAAGTCCCTAGTTAATTAATGTAAAAGTATAACAGGTTATTGGTTGTTGCACACAAGGTCTAAGGGTATCATATGAAACACAGTAGGAAACTGAGGCATGGTCACTTGGCTATTTCCTTATCTAATAAGTGACCTAGGTCCACATACCATTTTTTGCTTTTAACAACTCACTTATTTGATAGTGTTGTTCTTAACCAGGAATAACTTTTGAAGCCAAGAAAACAGTCTACTGTACTTATCTATGTCTGGACTAAACAACTTATCACCTATTCACCAAATATTTGATGACATTTTCAGAGAGGCTTGTACACAAAGGATTCCCAGTCATAAGCAAGTCAAATGAGCCATCTATCCACCCAGTACATTTTTTATCTCACCCGTCCTCCAGAGAGCTTGGAGTTTTATGTATTGCTATCATTTCCTCATTTTTATTTTATTTTACAGAATTTATATCCCACCTTTCTGCCCCCAAAAGGGCCACCAAGGCATCTAACAAATTAAAATGTACACAATAAAACTGAATTATAAAACCATTAAAACCAACCCCTCCCCAAACATAGATCATTAAAACAAATAAAATCAAAGCTAAAGTACAGACACAAGAATAACAATTAAACGTACGGCAGAAAGGAAGGATCACTGAGGGAACACTGAAGAAAACCAAAAAGCCTTCACCCATTGGGAGCAGATGGCAACAGAAGGGAACAGATGAACCTCACAACAACCCTGTGAGGCAGGTTAGACTAACTAGTCACCCAGACCGATTTCCCATAAGCAGCTGTGCCACTGTCGCTCTTCTGTTTCCCCTGCTTGCATTGGTCAATTTCACACTATTCGTTGCACGGCCACATTTTGACCTACAGCTCCCCGCAATTTCCCCCTCATCTTCTCAATCCTTGTTTTTTGAGAACGAGAAGACACGGGGGAAATCGGGGGGAGCTGTCGGTCAAAGTGCGGCGACATAGCGAATAATGTGAAATTGACCAATGCAAGTGGGGGAAACAGAAGAGCAATGGTGGCACAGCTGCTTGTGGGGAGTCGATCTGGGTGACTAGTTAGATTTCAATTGCCACATGGAGAATAGCCCAACCCCTGTCCGGGTACCATCTTCTTTAACTGTACTCCTGGCCAACATAACATTAAGATTTTTTGTAGGTTTGGACCTACATCTGGGGATGTCAGACAAAGGTACCAATGTTTTTCAATTATACGTCTCACGCCAGTAAAAGTGCCATCGTAAGTTAATGGAATAATCATTCTGTCAAGCAATGTTATTGCGAATCTTAGGTGTCAATAGTGATTCCCCAGGTGTGTTCTTAGCTTTATGGAAGGCTTGTTTGAGAATTTTGGAAGAATATCCTCTGTCCTTTTATTGTTTCAAAGTTAGGCTTAAGGCTGTGGCCAAAAGAGCCATGCCATTCAAGGAAAGGACAGGATTGTTCCATAAAGATGTTGGATTGTCTACAGAAATCTGTATCACAGCTGCAGTTTCTTCTGATCCTCAACATCTGAGAAAAAGGCAAATTTCTCTTCAGGTGATAAAGATGGAAACTATCATAAAGAATGGAAATATCACCTGCCAAAAAAGAGTTAGCATCTGTGGATTTTCTGAAAATATCAGTATGTAATTCAATACCTTCCTTTTAAATCAAAACTGCTAAAGTTAATGCTCGACCTGGTGTTGGGATTCTGAGTCCAACACCCCAACATTTCCTCGGAGCCAACTGTCCTGTGAGGTCAGAGGCCACACCTCTGCCTCTTATTTAAAGAAAAAGATTAACTTTAAAATATAATTTCCCCCATGACTCAAAGAAAAACATTTTCATCAATAGATCACACACATTTGCTACTGTCACTCATTTCCTGCCAGAAATTCAGTATGCACTAGTGGTCTTGCAAGATCAATTTGCATATTTACAGTCCGTATCTTGCCAACCACAGATCCATGCCCAAGCTAAGTTCTACTATTAGGTATGAATTGAGAGTTATGGGAACCCCCACTATGCTAAGTGCTGTTTTTTAAAAAGAAATACATGATAAATAAACAAGGTAAACTTGCTGTCATCATCTCTGTTGACTATGCCAATGAAATATTTGCAGTCACAGAGGGGTGAGAGAGAAAGGTATTTTAAGTTGCAGCACTCTAGATAACCATTTTGACAATACCGTGGGTTGGGTAGAGATCAGAGAAGCAGTACAATTAACAGAGGAACAGATGGCTGAGCAAAAACAAAACTATTGTAAAAACTGGATTAAGGAAAGCTACGCTATAGACTGTAGAGTAGAAATAACGAGGGAACTAAATGAAGGGGAAATGCTTTTGTTATAGGCAATGGAAGTAGAACAGAAGCAGAAGACATAACTGTAGTTTACAAATGTAACATTTACTTGCTCCGATTCACAACTCTTATTCAAGGCAAGAGACAAATGGGAAGTCCTTCCCATTCCCATAGAAAACAACTGAAAATCTATTACTAAATGAAGACGCAAACGTCCTGACAATTCCAAACATGACTGTGCTTCTAAAATATTATTTATAAAGGAACATTCAAGGGTGAGTGTGGTTTTTAGGGGATCATACTACAGTCACATGAGGTGCTGCCAATATTAAATCCAGTATGCCGAATGGGTAAAGTGCTGGATGCAGACTGGAGAGACATCCTAAAATAATTCCATGTAAAATGGTAGTACCTCAAGGAACCATTCTGAGGATACAAATGCAATAAACATGAAGGATTTACAGAAAACCTGACCCTACCATATTGACAGTAAGCGTGATGAACGCTCATTATGGCCAAAGATCTTTTTTAAAAATGTGACATTCTATAAAGGACAATTCAGCTCCTAAGGCTGGAGGAACTTCACTGAATAGTGGTAGGGTTATGGGCCAATGGCTTTCAATATAAAGAAATTTAAAGTATGAGGTATATTTGTTGAAGAGATAAATTTCCCCTCTCCCTACAATTTTTACAATAAACTCCACATTCCTTCATTGTCTTCAATCCATGAAGTCTACTTTAAGAAAAAAAAGATATTTTAAAGGGGACCAGGAATCTAATCCTGTTCCTTTCTTACTGCATTTTTGTTTTTTTTACTTTTTCTTATGTATAAAGGCATTAAGGCTTTGCCAGTACGACATGCTTGTAAGGAAAAAAATTGGTTAGTTGCTGATAATCCTGTTATGTTTAAAGTATATATATATATATATATATATATATATATATATATATATATATATATACATTTAAGCCGCATAATATTTATTCAGTATAATCATCATCACACACAGATCATCCAGCAATGTGAAGCAGACACACTCTCTATCAATCAGTTTGATATACCACAGACTCATCCATGTTCACTTTTACCTTTTGCTGTGCCCTCCATTATACCTATGCTCCTTTATTTGTTATATACTTTTCTTGATATTCCATCACAGTGCTGTCTAGGTCTCCATCTGGATTGGCACTTGGTTTTACCCTTTAGACTGGCAAGTGACTCAGGGGAGGTGTTGTGGATCAATGGTCAAACACCTGCTTGGAGTAGGGGTGACACTCCACAGTGGTAGACTACCAGAAGGCCCTGAGGTCCTGGCAGCTCTAAAAGAATCTCAGGAAACAAGTGTTGGGAAAGACCTTCCTTAGTCTGTGACCCTGGAGAGCTGCTGCCAGTCAGTGTAGACAATGCTAAACTAGACAGACCAGAGGCACTGTATAAGGCACTGCAGATAAAGTATGAGTATAAGGCACGGTAGATAATGTATAAGTTTGAAGAGACTGTTCTGCACATTGGATCCCCTAGTATGTATTGATTTAGCATTGGGCCTTGACTTGTATAAATTTCCTCCTTAGCTTTCTTCACCATCTTCTTCTTTATACAGCCCAAGACTTGATGAAAGCATCTAGCAAATGTGCCATTTGATGAGTTAGTTTTCTCCCCCGCCCCCAGCAACAGTTTCAGTTAATATTTTAATGCATGTAAAAAATTGGTTAGTTGTTTTAACTTGACATGTTGGCAAGCCATTGATAACACAGTAAAATGCCATTGCTTAATTCAACTGGGAAAGACGGAATTCTGAGCATGTATCCTACTTTCCCCAACAACAAAAATCCCTTTGAGCTTTTCTTCTTTAGGTACTGGAACGGCATACACATCCGCAGCATCTGGATTAATGCAAGAGACCATTACGGGTCTAAGTGCTCCCGTCGGCTTGGTCTGACGTCAGACCGAGCCGACGGGAGCGCAATTTTTAAAAATTGAAACCCCATGTGCGCTTTAACGAGGAAATGCATTCAGCGATAAGCGCAACGAGGAATGTAATATTCATGCTTATTTCTTTTAGGGACAAGATGTTACCGCGAAGGGAGATGGAGGGGGAAGGACTGTTCTAACTTGCAAAATAGTCCCTCCATTGATCATGATGGCAAGGGGAGGACCGGGACTTTGCTGAAAACCCTCCGCGATCGCCTCAGTTCTCCAAGGAGGCGCAGCCTTGCCTATGCGAATGTACAAAACTTTTTTAAAAAAATCCTCGGTGGATGCCGTGTAGACAAATCACGGTGGGAACAACGCGCGGTGAGGCTATTTCATGGGGGGCGTCTGGTCATGCTAGGCTGGATTAAAAAAATCGGGATAAAATTTTAGGAGGGCTCATGGCGCGATTGACTGGCCGTCTGAACGCAGCCTAAGAGCCATTACAGTATATCAAGTGAGTAAACTGAAAACTAAAGCTGATTTATACAATGACCACAGTGGCACCCTGGGAGCCGTTACGGTCTATCAGGTCAAAATTGTACTTTTTAAAGAGCACCTAAATATGTGTTCAACCAATGGGGCTCAGGTCTCCCAAGTAACTACCGTACACATTTCAAAACAAGAGTGAAGGCGAGGCGGAAGGGGGAGAAAAAGGGTACAAAGCAAGATAAATCATTAATGATTTAAATGCCTCAAAGGCACCTTTCTGATCTGAAACTGCATGTAAATACATCTACAAACTGGTATTTTTAGGAAACTCCTGGCCTCTTGTGTGCGATGTGACACACTGCAAATACAATTCTGCTGTGCTTAAAATGAAAACAGAATTAAGTTACTTAAAATACTACACTACATATATGATTAAAAAATAAAGGCTGAATTTTAATATCAGGCTCAGCTGTAACATTACTGCTCGCTCTAATAGCAGAAAAGTTCAGAGCAGAAACTTAACTTTTCCTTTCCTTTGTTGTATAGACTCACAAAGCAGAGATATAACACTCTTCAAATAGTAAACATTTAAGTAAAAGGCCTAGCTCAACTTTCAAAATGCAGCCTGCCATTAATCTCCTATTTATTGTTTATTGAATCTTTTTTTTTTCCTACTTACTCTTTATTCCTGGGCCTTTTCCTTTTTTTTTTCTAAATGCAGTATTTGTTCCGAAGACTAACCTGCAAAAGAACCCTTCTCTCCATACGACCCAAGATAGCAATAATGTTGAAAGCATGGCCCCGCTTGTCAGAGATTATCTAAGGGCTGTCCACTGCCTGCACTTCTCTTTACTAGAGCCCAAAAGGCCTAATAAATGCTAACACTCAGCATGACACATCAAGAACTTTAAGCCTCCAACACAGAGTAAGAAGAAAGTCTCCCAAATTTACCAAAATTATCTGCAACACAATGGAGAAGAGAAGGAATTAATCAAAGTCTCTCTCTTAGTGCAATGCTTGATTGAACTATCCCAATCCCTTTTCAAATGGGATAACCAAGTGGCAAGTGACCTCAATGACACATCCCAGAGAGGTACACAAGTACCACTTGTTCAATTTTTTTTCCCTTTATGACCTCATTAAGAAGGATTTTGAAGATGGTTCCCGAATATTAGAACAAAGTGTCTCCCAACCCCATCTCTATGATTCTTAACATCTCTTGAGTTCTTTGCTCTCGCGATGGCTTTTGAAGGGATGTTCAGAAAAGACAGGCACTTTCTGCAGAAGGAAATCTACTATGCAAAACAAATCCCTTCGAGTTGCTTTCCCCCCCTTCTAAATGGAGAACCTTGAAAAGTCTCCAAAGTAGCCAAGCATTGGGGGTTTTTTTTGCCAAAACCAACTCATGAGCACATCTTTCTCTCCAACTCCCTTCCTGTTAATAGGCCCCATTAATTAGAGCTGGCGGGAGTTTTCACTTCCTTATCAGGAATGATGCAAACGTTGCCAAATCAGCTAGTGTGAAAATATTCCACTGCCAGTAATGTGGGGTTTTTCCCCCCTCCCCCTAAGTGTTTGTTGATTCCATGCTTGGATTTAATTTGGAGGATTATATTTTATAATCAGAAACAAACAAACAGATTTATAACCAAAGATGGGTAAGGCAAACAGTAAAAAAAAGCAAGCCAAGCGTGGCAACTTAAACGTACCATTTTTATTGACTTCTTAAAAACCAAATAACCTGGCATATTAGTGTGTGTATTCTGCAGCAGACATTCAGCCCCATTGTATTGCTTAGAAGAGAATAAAAGGAAACCCTACTGTTGGAAATCCAGCGGAACATCCCCACAACAGAGCACAACTGTTCCCTCATGCATGAATGGGAAAGAGATGAAAGAAAAGATGACCTTCTGAGGTGCGGGGAAAAACAAAGACAACAAAAGTGCTGATCATGAGGGAATGACACAAGAGAAAAGAACTCACACAATAGTGTAGACAGCTAAGTGACATGTAGAAGAATGGAAGAATCTCCACACTTGAGGAGAAACAATTAAATGTTGGTACATCTGTCATAAAAAGGATAATTGAAACCTGTTACCATCATTATGGATGGCAACTTAACTACCAAAACTGTAACTGTCCAATTAAATGTTGCCCCCACGGTTATCTACACCGCTTGCTCAAACGAAAAAGCTTTAATTCCTCAGATAATCTGCCGTGCCTGAATCTGTTATAAATTATATACCCGAATAGGCACATTCTATAAAATGCACACATATCCTGAAAGAGAGGGTCACAGAATAAACAAGCAATGGTGGCCATGTTGCTTCCTGCAAAATAACGCAGATTTTTTTTAACACAAAACTGAAGAACAAGATAACCACTCCCAAACTCATTAGACGCTGTTGCCTCCTCCAGATGTCCACGAGTCGGTGAAAACAATAGTGCTCTAAACTAATCTTCTGACTATAGTTACTTGCTGGATAACCGTGCAGTCGCTGGACAAAACTGAAGAGCAGTTATTGACCCTGTCAGGATACCTGATTAATGGATCAACGCTGTAATTGATTAGCAAAAGAAGTGTGAATTAAAACGGAGAGTACAGCATCGATAATGAATGTCTGACAAAAGGTAGCTGGCATAAAATGTAAAATGGCCTGCAGCTATATCTCATCAAAGACACGCTTTTCTTAAAAACAGAATGAGGGGGGGGAACCTTGAGCCCAGGGTCCTGTCCTCTGTGGTTCTTTAGTCTTTTCTCGTGGTAATGATGCTGTGTATTAAACCACCAGCAAAAAAACATTCTAAGAAGGACTCATCAATCCACCTTCACGCACCAAGCTATGTGAAGCGGTTAAATGACTCCATTATCCTCCCACTTCTTTGTCCTTTCAAAAGACACCCTAGACTTCCTTCCTTTGTTCACTCTGAAGTTCCTGCTGTTCTGTTTGCCGAGAACCATAAATTTTGCACACACCCAGCCTTCCTTTCTACAGGTTGCTGCAGTCACTGCTGTACTGATCGGGCCTTCACAACTCATGACCCACCAAGCTGAACACAGGCCGAAAGCTATGTATGGTGGCCCACCTGGGGCACATCCTGTTTTGTTGTGTGACTGGGAACAAAAATAGAGGAAGGGGGATTCAAATAACTGGTAGCCAATGTCTTTCCTTTCCAGAGGATCCCTGCACCAGACATCACTGGCCTCGAATGTGTTGGCCTGGCTTGGTGTTGGGGAGAAGGGTGGTAGAGAGTGCTGGGGAGAGGGTGGGAGTTCTGCTGGTGTACCATTCACCCAGCTCACCAGGGGACTCCCTTCTGAGGCTGAGGCAGTAGCTGAGTGGACACTGCATGTCCCTAGACTGTTGGCTTTGGGGAACTTTAATGTCCATGCAGAGACTACCTTACTTGGTGTAGTCTCAGACTTCATGGCTGCTTCACTGGGACTCTCCCAGGTTGTATCAACCTCCACACATGAAGCAGGCCACATGCTAGATTTGATCTTTTGTGCAGGGCTTGATCTGAATAGTGTGGTTGTTTGTGAACCGGTGCCATGGTCAGACCACTTCCTCATAAGGGTTGGTTTGGGAGTGGCCATTCCCCCCTGCAGGGGCCTGTGGAGACTAATGGATCATGATGGTTTCCAAAATGCTCTGTGGGATTTATCTGGACATGCCAGCAGTTCCCTTGATGATCTGAGATTTAGAATAGAAGTCTTCAGGAAGCTATCAATTGGATTGCCCCCCTGACGCCCTCTGTGCCCTTGTGTCTCAGTGGCTCCTTGGTATAATGAGAGTCTAAGTGATTTAAAGAGGTTGCTCAGATGACTAATGGGAATTGATAATGAACACGGGATGAAGTTGTGAGGACACACTGTAGAGCCCAGTTGAAGGCCTATGAGGTGGCAATGAAGGCAGCAAAAAGAGATTTTTTCATTGCCTCCACTGCGTCCGGTAGCTCGCAACCAGCTCAGTTATTCAGATTGGTTCAACAACTGACCACCCCTTTGGTGTGTCCTAAAACTCATACTGATTTGGCTCTCGGTTGTGATTCATTTGCAAACTTTTTTTGTGGATAAAGTTTCTAAGCTCTGCCTGGAGTTGGCTGCTGAATTTGATAACAGTAAGTAGGATGGGGGCTCTGCTTGCACTGTCTGGTTCTTTTTTGGGCTCTTCTGGCCTACTTTACCTTTCCTGGGGAAGGTAACTGAGTGAGCGGTGGCCGAACAGCTCCAGGGTTTCATGGATGAGACATCTGCCCTGGACCCTTTTCAATCGGGCTTCAAGCCTGGCTTTGGGGCCAAGATAGCACAGGTCGCTTTGGTTGATAATCTCCGTTTACATCTGGATAAAGGCATGCTGGCCCCATTCATCCTTCTGGATCTATCAGCAGCATTCGATACAGTTGGCCATTTGGTCCTGATCAACTGCTTTGCCTCTCTGGGGGTAAGGGGCACTGCCCTTAGTTGGTTCTCCTCATTCCTCCAGGGAAGCTCTCAGAGGGTTGCTATGGGGGAGAAGAGGTCTTCTCAACAAGACCTGAATTGTGGTGTCCCACAGGGTCCAATCCTCTCTCTGATGTTATTTAACATATATGCCAAGATCAAATCCAGAATGCAGCTGCCAGGTTACTGTCTGGCACATCATGGTCCGCTGATGTTACTCCAATTCTGCAGCAGCTGCACTGGCTACCAGTTAGTCTCTGGATCCAATTCAAGGTGTTATTAACCTTTAAAGACTTTAACAGTCTGGGATCCTCATACCTACAGGATCACCTCTTCTGTTACAACCCCCTGCACTCCCTCCAGTCATTGTCTAGGCCTCTTGCAGATACCTGTCCCCAGGATGGCTCTGTTAGCTGTCACCACAGGAAGGGCCTTCTCAGTTGTGGCCCATACCCTGTGGAATGCACTCTCAGATGACACCGGTGCTCTGCCAGACTTGTTCAGTTTTGGCAGGGCATGCAAAGCTGAATTGTTTAGCTTGGTCTTTGGAAGGTAACCACATGTTTGGACTGTTTTAATAGTGGTATGGTGATAGCCATGTATTTTAATATTTTAATGTTAATACTCTATATTTATTTGTTTTTGTTGTTTTTACTTTCTTGGTTTTAATGTTGTAAGTTGCCATGAGGCCCTTCAGGTGAGTGGTGACTAAAAAATCTTATTAATTAATAAATAACTCTGTGGGGAGGATTATTTGTCTTAGTGCCAGGTATAGATAGAAAAAAAATACACATGAACAAGCAAAATAAAACAAGAGTCAAGTGGCACCATAAAAAAGATTAATGAAATTTATTCCAGCATAAGCCTTTGTGAGCCAGTGCTCACGTCATCAGATATTGGAACGCATTTTTTAGACATTAAGGTGCCATGTTCTCAACCCAAAGGCTGAGTTGTAGAACTCATTTCTGCTGTGAGCGCTAACAAAGACTCAGGATGAACACATCTTGACCCTATTCCAGCTGTGCACGACAGTTAGCAACCTCATATGGCAATGTACAACATTCGGCCCACGAGAGTCCTGGAATGAGGCTGAGCAGCCAGATACATATCTTCATTAGCTGTCTATCTGCAATACACTTGCTGGACTGTCCTTTCTCTCAACTTTATTTGAATGTGCAATTCCATGCAACATAATCTACAACACACAGCAGGACCATCTGGGTGTGAGATGACGGAGGCTGACAACATAAGAGACTGGTCCAGTTGGAAGTAGGAAACACCAAGATGGCACTAGTCATTAAGACCCTTGTTTCATTACAATGCCGTTTGCTGGCCCATATATGAGCCCAACATTTGTGTAAAAGGATGGGATACTATTTGGCAGTGCAGCTCTATTCATCTTGACTGAAACTGGCATACGAATTCTGTAACATCTTGCATTTCAATAGCGGTAGGGTAAAACAGTCCAAGAGCATAACCTGTTGAGGAGCAGGATTCCTGTGGTTCTCCGAGCCATTCAGTTAAAGAATGAACTTTACCTTCTGTAACAATGTCTGAGAGTACAGATGTGACATCTGGCATGATCTTAGAGGTTCAAACACAAGTCTTCGAGCCAAGTCTATCAACTAACTTTTTGCTGTTATAAATTTACAAAATGTAAAAAATATGATATTTGACACACTATGAAATTTCACCGAGCATACTAAATATACAACACTGTAAATATTACTTTCCCTACCAATTATTTTTTCAGGAGTCTAATCTGCAATTAAGGTGCTTTTAGTACTTTGTGTGATATTTTATCACGATATGTTAATATACAAATAAAAATATATTAAAAAAGGGCTAGAGATTCAAGTTAAAATTAGAAACCAAAACAAAACCATTTTGGAATTCAAGATAAGTGTACACAATAGCTTGATACCTTCACTAAAACTGTAAATAAATGAAAAGAAGAAAAGGCAAACAGAGCAGTAAGATGTAGTAGCAAGGTAAGAGGGTTTCCTATTGTTAGAGTAAACATACACACACACACACACACAAAAACCCAGGATCACAATAACTGTTTTTTTCCCCTTTGCTTCCTCTAACTGGAGGAATCACCACAAAGCTGATACAGAGTACCACAAAGACGAGGCATTCCTGTCACAAGAGAACCGGAGCAGCCATCTTGCCTCCATGCAGACTATGCTTATTTGCTAGTTGCCATGATACGAAGAACCTCCATGGCATAAGTGAATGCCTGTAGAACTACAGAATTACCGGCAAGCAGCATGTGTCTGCTTCTGAGGAAATACCACTGAGCAATCCACCAGATCAACACCATTTGAAGAAGCATTCGCTGCTACAGATAGCTCCAGTGAGGAAGCCAGCAAACAGAAGACCAAATCAGTTTTAAGGGGTCACTGGTTCTTGAGGGCTTGAGGCAAAATAAATGGGCATTTCTTGGGTTTTTAAGAAAGAACTGTATATTAATGTACTCACTATAATAGTGGATTCATTTCAAACACTGCTAATTGATTATTTGGGGGACGGAAGGCATCAGGTTGCAGCCAACTGACACATGGGGTTTTCAAGGCAAGAGCTATTCAGAGGTGGTGTAGCAAGCCTGGACTTCCTTAGTGGTCTCCCATCCAAGTACTGACCAAGTAACAACTAAGGCTTAGCTTCCAAGATCTGGAACCTTGTAACTCACACTCATCCTCCAGGCAGCATAGGGTTGTATATATGGGGTTATGCTGAACTCCTGCACAGCTGCAGCCTAAATGATACTGTATGGACATACAGTAAAATGACATTAAACAATCCTGTTTACTTGGTAGTAAAACTCACTCAGGTCAGTGAGACCTGCTTTGAATAAACATGCATACAGTCATGCTGTAAGAAAATTACTAAGAAAGACAGTAGAAGGAGGGAACAGAAGCCTGACATCAGTATAGAATCTAAGTAAGTGGCGCATGATGCTGTTCTAAGCAAGGATACATTGAAAAACGAATTCTGGTCAAGGTGATCCATGCTATGATCACACCCTAATTAGATCACAGTAATATGCTCTATGTGAGAATGCTGTTAAAAACAGTCTGGAAATGTAAGTTGGTCCAAAACATGGCAACTAGGGTGCTGTCCAGAGGGTTAAACTTTTGAACCCAGTAGCACCTTAGAGACCAACAAGATTTTTGGGGTGCAAGAGGGTGAAAGCTCCCTTCCTCAGATGTCTGGGTGACAGATAACAGGCATCATATCAAACCTATGATGCAAAATCTGCACTAGCTGCCCATCTTGTTTTGGGACACAATTCAAAGTGCTGTTCTTACCCATAAGGCCCTAAATGGCTTGGAGCCAGGGTACATGAAGAACCACCTCCTCTCATACTGTTCAGCTAATCAGTTAGGAACCTCTTCACAAGCCCTTCTCTCTGTGCATCCACCTTCAGAGGTGAAGCGGGTGTTGACCAGAGACAGAACTTTCTCAGTGGTGGTGCCTTGCCTGTGGAATGCCTCCCCCCCCTTGAGGCTTGCCTGGTGCATATCTACACTGTTCTAAGCACATGGCCAAATTGCATCTTTTAACACAAAGTTTTAAACTAAGGCAGAGAAGTCGGGCTTAAGGCCTGTGGACCAGAAGCGGCCACCCCTGGCTTTAATCCGGCCCACAGCTCCCCCCCATCCTCATCCTTTGAAGACTGAGGCTGCCAAAGCTCCCAGCTCCCTCCATGTTGTGTTTGCCTGCTTCAGCAGGAAGCTCTTCTGGCTTGCAAAGTTACAAAGAAAATACGGAATGGATTTTTCCATTAAGATCTCTGCACCCAGATAGACTACTCTGAGACTGTTTTGAGCAATAGAAACAGTGCTCTGGGACTGGAATGACTGCCCCCAGAGTAGAATGACAGTCTCTAATAATAGACTCTGCTCTGGGACTGGAATGACAGGGTGCAGAGTGGAATGACAGCCCCTGCGAGTAGCAGCAGCATCCTGGGAATGGAACTCCACTCTGGAAGCCCTCATTCCAATCCCAGAATGGTTCTGCTACTCCCAGGGACTGTCATTTCACTCTGGTGGCTGTCATTCCAATCCCAGAGTAGTCTATCTGGGCCCAGAGACCTAAATGGGAAATCCATTCTGCATTTTCTTTGCAACTTTGTGCTGCAATGTATTTCAGTAGAGTGGAGCTCAAGTAGTTTCACTTTCCAGTGTTTGTATAGCTGAAGCTGTTGCTTGAGGGAGTTGCCTCCTTGCAAATACAGGGTTGATCTTTTGAGCCTCCTTGTCTCTGCTGAATGGACCTGAGAATGGGTGCCTGAGTGAGTACTCTAACCTGGGAATGCACAGTCAAAGGGGGACATTACACTGGAGAGCCACTGCCACTCTGAGTAGACCTGGGGGGAGGGGAAAAGCTTGCAATGCCTAGTCATTTTATGTTCCTAGACTCAGAGTATCTTATACTTTTAGTTTATATTTTTCATTCCTGCTGTGATCCTCATGCTTTTTCTTAATGTTTTATGTGAAATATTGCATTGCCAATCCCACTGTTCCCCCACCTCTCCATTTTAGGCAGGCGTCTTTTAAGGGGGGGGAGGTTTGGGAGGTGTCAGTTATTAAGGTGTTAAATAAACAAAATATTGCAAGAGTGTTAAGCATATTTGCATTCTAAGTAAAAAAATATCTTTAATTGTGTTTGTATCTTTTATAAAGTTTATATCTCTGCTACCTGGCATTACATTTTATGACATGCATATCCTGGCCCCACAAAGTCCCATTTACATCAGATCCAGCCCTTGTAACAAATGAACTAAGGGTTATGATCTTCTAAAAATGGTTCTTGCAGTCTGCTCCTAGCCTGAGGACTATATAATAAAGATCATTTTAGGCTGCTAAATATTTTATGCTCTGGCTGGATTGTTAATGACTAGCTTTTTAAAAGAGTTTTTTTAAGTTTACAAAATTTTATAGTGTTTAATATTTCATCATGTTTTACTTTGTGAGCTCCCTCAAGCAGCATTCAGAAGAGGCATATAAATAAATAAACTGAAATCAGTGGGGTTTCAAATCAGATCTATGCCAGTTTGGTGTAGTGGTTAAGAGTGGCGGAATCTAACCTGGAGAATTGGGTTTGATTCTCCACTCCTCCACATGCAGTCAGATGGGTAACCTTGGGCCAGTCACAGTTCTCTCAGAGCTCTCTCAGCCTGACCTACCCCGTAGGGTGTCTGTTGTGGGGAGAGGAAGGGAAGGAGATTATAAGCTGCTCTGAGACCCCAAGTGAAGAGCGGGATATAAATCTAACCTTCTTCATCATCATCTAGATAAATGGCTGTTGTGGGAGACTAATGGCTGAAACCAAAAATGGCATTCCTGTGAGTTCTGCCCCTCTGTAACAGTACTGACATAACAACATACACTGTATGTTTGTTAATCTCATATCATTGGCTGGTGGAGACAAGGGCCACATAACTTCATGACGTTATGATAGAAGATAACATTATACAATAAGAGAGAGTGAAGTCAACATCGGAACTAGTTTGGTGTAGTGGTTAAGTGCATAGACTCTAATCTGGGAGAACTGGGTTTGATCCGCCACTCTTCTATTTGCAGCTGTTGGATGACCTTGGGCAAGCCATAGTTCTGTCAGAGCTGTTCTCTCAAGAGCAGTCCTTGAAAGAGCTCTCTCAGCCTCACCTACCTCACAGGGTGGCTGTTGTGGGGCATGGAGGGGAGTCAACATGCCCTTCCCCAACAGGAGGGGAGGGGAAAGGAGTTTGTAAACTGCTCTGAGACTCTGAGTGAAGGGCAGGGTATAACTCCAATCTCCTCCTCCTCCTCCTTCTACACTCAACAAGGGGATTTTCAGAAGCAGCTTCATGGTTAGAAGAAGAAGAAGAAGAAGAAGAAGAAGAGATTGGATTTATACATCGCCCTTCACTTGGAGTCTCAGAGTAGCATACAAACTCCTTTCCCTTCCCCTCCCCACAACAGACATCCTGTGAGGTAGGTGGGGCTGAGAGAACTCTAACACAAACTGCTCTTTCAGGAACAGCTGTGCCAGAGCTTGTGACTGACCCAGCATGTGCAAGTGGAGGAGTGGGGAATCAAACCTGGTTCTCCCAGATTAGAGTCCGGACACTTAACCACCAAACTGGCTCTCAACTGGTTAGCATGTCAGACTAGGAACTGAAGAAGAAGAAGAAGAGATTGGATTTATACCTGAAGGCGTCTCAGAGCAGCTTACAATCTCCTTTCCCTTCCCCTCCCAACAACAGACACCCAGTGAGGTAGGTGGGGCTGAGAGAGCTCTTTTGAGAACTGCTCTTAAGAGAACAGCTCTGAGAGAAGTGTGACTGACCCAAGGTCACACCAGCCGCTGCAAGTGGAGGAGTGGGGAATCAAACCTGGTTCTCCCAGTTAGAGTCCTAACCACTACACCAAACTGGCTCTCTCTGGAGGCCCAGGTTAAAATCCCCACTCTGCCAAGGAAGCTGGCTGGGTGATCTTGAGCCAGTCACACATTCTTAATCTAGTTTACCTCACAGGGTTGTTGTGAGGATAAAATGGAGGAACGGAAGATGACGTAAGCTATTTTCGCTCCCCACTAAAGGGAAAGTCAGGGTGTAAATTAAGTAAGTAAATAACTGATTAAGAAGCCAAAGGATCAGCAGAAGAATACGAGAGATGAACAGGAAGCTCAGTTTGACACAGGCTCGGTTTACTAAAGTGAGAAAGCCAAGACCCCACCACCAAAAACAGTCCAAACAATGAGAAGACTTAAGAGTTGAGAGACCAGAATACAAAAGAAAAGACCTAGGAAAACGGAAGGATAGATCAGAGGCGGCTAGATAAAACATTTTAGTGAAAAATGGGTGCAAATAATATAACTATAACATGAAATTACTTGATTGTTATTGTTGTTTTTGCATTAGTTATATTTTTTCCTATCTGAACCTCACACCTCCTCAACCGCTTTTGTCATCCTCGTGCTGTCTAGTAAAATAGTATAAAAGTATACAATGGAAATCAAGGAAGCGTAGAAATCCACATCCAGTAGGTTTTTTTTTTAAACTATTTAGCAAAAATATAAATTTCCAACAGCTTCAGAAAAAGGCCCATTTATTTTCTATTATTTTGCTAGTATCGGAAAGTTCAGCATGATCTCCAGAACAATTTGAAGAGATATTCTTTATCGTAGCCATTGTTACCCACAGAAGCAAGAATTAAATACAGGCCTTTTGGCAGCTGAACTTCGGCAAAAAGACATTCGTAACTCATGCAGGGCTTTGCTTCGTAAGGTCATGGCAATTTTCACAAGGATTCTTTCTACCCCTTACCTTTTTCTCAGAAGCAATTACAGACCGGTTAAAATCCAGAAAGTTACTGCCAGGCAAGAACAAATTACTCTGACCAAAGACAGTCCTACATCTAAAATTCCTCTACAGGAAAAAGGCCTCAGTAGACAACCTTTGCCTGAGCAATCTGTTTCACTTCTTGTAATTCTTCCATATAGAATACACAACCCGAACAAAAAATTCTTATCTTACTCCTTGACGTGGTTGTCAACTCCCCAGTCTGGGTGGGAAACCCAACCCGCAAATGCCACAAAACATGGAATGATGACATCACCCGGAAGTGATGTCATTATGCCCCCAACGTCGCACAGCGATGCTCTAGTTTTTGGGTAAAACTCTATGGTAAAATCGAGCACAAACTATAGAGTTTTGCTCCAAAACTAGAGGATCGCTATGCAACATCAGTGGTATGATGATGTCACTTCCAGGTGACATCATCATGCACGCACACGGCATAAGCTCCTGTGAAGGACCATTGATCCCCCAATTGGCAGACAGGTAGGACCACCAACCCTAAGATATATTCCACTCGACAGCAAGAGGGGTGCATTGGTTATTACAGTGCCAGACTAGGACCAGAGAGACTGTGTTCAAATCTTTCCATATTCCTGCAGATCATTGACCAATCACTCACTCTGTCTCTCAGTCCAGCTTACCTCACAGGTAGAGGCCAGGTATTCCTCAAAATTATGTAAAAGACAGAATTTCAGCTGGAGAAACTGATCACAAAAGCGAGGGAAAAGCTGCAGTGCCTAAACTTCTCTTCTGCACAGTTATCAAAAGCAGTCCTTTTGCGAAAAGGAATCCTGGCCACTGACCCTTAGGATTTCTAGCCTCCAGGTGGGACCTAGAGGTCTCCCAGAACTCCAGACCAGTGGCATACAAAGGGAAGGTCATATAGAGGAGGGGCCCTGACCTGGATAGCCCCCAGGATAGCCTGATCTCATCAGATCTCAGAAGCTAAGTAGGGCCAACGCGGAGCCAGGCAATAGCAAACCACCTCCGAATGTCTCTTGCCTAGAAAACCCTACAGCATTGGCTCCCAAAGTGGGCAATACTGACCCCGAGGGGTGTGCTGGAATGATCCAAGTGGGTGGTGGGAGCCTTGGGTGCAAATTTATCACTGCATCTTTTTGTCCAGTTTTTGAAGGTAGATTTCCAGGGGGGCGCTGAGTAGTTTTTCTGAAAAGGGGGCAATAGGCCAAATAAATTTGGGAACCTATGCCCTACAGGGTCACTATCATTCAGCTGTGACCTGACAGAAAGAAAGAAAAAAGGAAAAAAAAACACAGGAGGGGACTGCCCCAGGTGCCAAATAGGCTAGGGACGCCCCTGCTTCACACTACAGAGATCAGTTATCGGGGAGGGGGTGGTGGCAGCTTTGATGGATGGACTCCATAGCATCATACGGCACTGAAGTCCCTCCCCTCCCTAAACTCTGCCCTCCCCAGGCTCCACCCCCAGATCTCAAGGGATTCCCCAAGTAGAGTTGGCAACCCTACCTGATGGGAAATTATTATTTAAATACCTCGTTTTGGCAAACAGGGCATCCCCCCCAAAAAAAAAAAAAAAATCTCCATGGACATAGTTAGCCTTTTGCCAATAAGGGGCATAATCCTAATACAGAAACATTACATCTCATCTTTTGATTTATGTTTTCTCCTTTCCCTGTGGAGCTCTGGGTTTAAGAATGAAAACTTCCTCCGGTGAGCACGTCAGGAATTAAAGTAGTTTACAAAAACACAGAACCCTTTGAAAGAACCCCATCAGATTTCTCCTCTTTCATATCAAGTAGAAGAGCACATTCAGATACACACAAGAGGGTGTATTGCGCAATATCCAGAGCAGCACATAATACAGTGATGAGAAAGCTCAGCCCTGGTTCTACTGCATAGTTTCATTCTGCACGACTTTAGATCATAATATGCAATACGATAAATAATTTGAGACGCGTTCCCAAAACCAGAAAGCATGAAACTCTGCTGGGGTGATGGCTAAAGAAAACAATTGAAAGCTGCTGCAATCTTGAAGACACTTTCCTGGAATTGTAAATCATTGAATAACATAGGGCTTACTTCTGAGCAGGCCTGCTTAGGCTTGCTCCCTCAGGCTTGCCTCAATCCATGCTCAAGGCAGAAGCATGGGCAGATTTACAGTGCAATCCTAAACAAGGGTTACTCCAGGCTAAGCCCATTGAAATAGGATTGCACTGCCAGTGTAATTCTCCTTGCTCAAGATCTTTGTGTAACATCTAGTGTGGTACTCTTGTACAAGGGCAAATAAATACTGGGCTTCAGTGGTGGGGCAACATGAAAAAGGGTTTAAATCTAGAATTCCCATATTCTCTAGAGGTTATTTTGTAAAATACATGCCTATATTTTCCAAAAAAGCAGCATAATATAACCGTGCAGGTAGAGGAGTCTATGCGTGGTATTGGACAAAATATATTACCCGCAGTATAGCAGAATGGATCATGAAATGCAAAGAAACTTTTATGGCTATTAAACTGACCACTCTAAAAACAGTTTAAAGATCTATCCCAATCAGATAAGACTTGGCAAAAAAACCCCACCCCAGTGGCTAGAAACTTATAGATTCACGTAGGTAGCAGTGTTGGCCTGAAGCAACAGAACAAAGTCTGAGTCCGGTGGCACCTTTAAGACCAATAAAGTTTAATTCTGGGTATAAGCTTTTGGGTGCATGTACACCTCTTGCTGAAGAAGTGTGCATCCACACGAAAGCTTATACCCAGAATTAAACTTTGTTGGTCTTAAAGGTGCCACCGGACTCAAACTTTGTTCTAGAAATGCATAGAATATCCTTTTTTGCGTATGCATCTATCTTCTCCATAACTTATAAAAAGAGTATTATCTTTTTTTTGGTTTGTAACAAGTGTATAAAATAGCTTTAAGAATAAAAAAGCAGGGGGAAATAGTATTTTCCTCCCTATATATTATAGTGCCCAGAAATTTGTTGCACGGTATCTTGCTGCACAAGCAGAAATGCAACTCATGATGCAAGTTTAATTCAGCACAAGTTGCTACCATAGCAATTTTCCTTGCATTTCTGCTTCAGCAAGAGGAAATTTTGTGCCGGATCCAACCCAAAATCTTCACTGGTCTAACCCAGTTTCAATCTCTAAAAAAGCTCAATGTGGCAAATTAACTATCCTCAAATAGTTGCTGTAGATTTTCCGGGTTGTGTGGCCGTGGTCTTGGCATTGTAGGACCTGACGTTTCACCAGTAGCTGTGACTGGCATCCTCAGAGGTATAAGACAGAAAGATGGCGTACTCTCTGTGTCAAGGTGTATCCTCAAATACTTATTTATTTTATTCGATTTGTACCCTGCCCTCCCTACCAAGGCAGGCTCAGGGCTTCCCATTTAGAACCCAGACCTAGATCGCCCAGGCAAGCCCGATCTCATCAGATCTCAGAAGCTAAGCAGGGCCAACCCTGGCAAGTACTTGGAAGGGAGACCTCCAAGGAATACCAGGGTTGGAATGCAGAGGCAGGCAATAGTACACCACCTCTCTGAAATGTCCAAGCTCCACTAGGGATCGCCAGAAGTCAACCATGACTTCTAGGCATACACACACACACTCAAAATACCCCCTCAAAAACACTAAATATTTCTGATGAGAAAATCTATAACATCTCCATTGTGTGTGTGTGTATACACATATATACTTAGAAGCAAACACAGTTGGTTTTAACGGAACATGCTTCCAAGGAGTGTGTTTGGAATCTCAGTGTTCTGATGGCTAGTTTACATTAAGTAATTGGTGAATTCTGTTCTACATTATGATAACTAAAACACACACACTCACAGATCACTTTGAGTTGAAGAGATAACAAGATCCGTCAGTCTCAGTTGCTCTGGAGTATTTAGAGTCTGTCAAACTACAAGCCAAAGTTACCTCCACAGTTCCAGTGCAGACTCCCCTTCCAGATGGGCATGCTGAGTTTCCATGATAAAAGTTTGTTTACAATTAACTATTAATCATTTCTTATTTCAGACAATACTGGTATGACTGATTTAACCTGTGGAACTTGGAAGCAAGAACAGAAATCTTGGCAAAAGACATATTTTGGTAAGTGAAGCCAGGAAAGTTTAGGTTCTATAAAACTGCATATAACATCCATATATGGCCTCCCTGAGGTGGTTGTCACTCTGTTAACAACTACTGGCTATTGCCTCCCACAACCAGGGAATTTTTTGTTGTTATTAGTTGTGACCACCATTTTAATATTTATGAAGCTGTTTTAAATTTTAATGTTATTTTATTAACAACATTTTTGTATAAATGATGTTGTTACCTGCCCTGAACCCACTCTAGGAAGGGCAGGCTATCAATGTGAATAAATAAATAAAAGGTATCCAAAGGTTCACCCTTATATTTCTATAACATTTCTTTAAACAAGCAGTGCTCTGATCCAGAGATATAAGCACCCAGCACTAGACTGTGCACAAACAGTGCGTGCTGAACCCACTGATTGTGGTGGAAAGTGTCATCAAGTTGCAGTCAATTTATGGGGACACCTTAGAGCTTTTAAGGCAGAGATGTTCAGAAGTGGTTTGCCATTGCCTGCCTCCATGTCACAACCCTGGTATTCCTTGGTGGTCTCCCATCCAATATGATCCAGAACTATGCCTGTAGCTACTGAGGGGCTTTTGGGGGCTCCGCTCCCTTTCTTAAAGGCACAGCCCCACAAGAATTTCTCCTGTAAATGCTTTTTTCAATCATGTTAGAACATTCTTTTAAAGGCATGCACTCCTTTAAGCAGAGTGGGTGCTATAGTTGACTAATTCCCACACTGAGCAAGGGGGTTGGAGTAGGTGACCTCTAGGATCCCTTCTAACTCTGTGTCAAGAAACTGGTCTCCCTTAAGAGAGTTTTTCTGCCTAAGTGTTAGCTTTCTTGATTATAGAAGTCATCACCCCCACCTTCTGGCTTGTTATCAGAATTTTTGCTTAGGCTGGCAGAAGTGATTAACTTGCAGCAACTGAGATCTGTCATCTAAAGTGGTTGACAGCTTGTAATTTAGAGATCTATCCTGGTCACAGCTTTCTCTTGGCTAAATGGCTTTTCTTTCTGCACTGAGAACTTCGGCCCCACCAGAAAAAAAAATTGCCCCAGAAGCCACAAAATCCTGGCTATGGGCCTGTCCAGGGCCGACCATGCTTAACTTCTGAGATCAGGCTAAATTGAGCTAGCCTGGGACATCCAGGACAGGGTGCAAAAACACCCTTAAGCCAGGGGCACCTTTCTCTGGCTGATCATTATCAGAAGGCAGTACTGGGAAGTGGCTGCTCTACAAAAACTCTGGAGCGTTGTATCAACAGTGTACTGCGGACCACCTCGATCTTGCATTTACATTGGATCCAAGAGTATTACTGCAGTTTAATTCTAAGCAGAATGGCAGCTTTCTAAGGCCTGTGGGGTCAATGGGCCTAGAAGGGCATAACTGTATTTACAACTGCACTGTTGGTTATTTCCTTGGGTTGCATGAGGCCCAGTAAAAGCTGAATCCATCAAGACAAGACAGATGCTTAGCAGGTCAGGGAATTAGATTGGCATTGGATTGGTAGGTGGTACTGGTCCCTGGGAGTGCCTTTTAGTAAACTTATTTGATAAATTATGACCCATTCTCTCAGATAATGACTCACTGATCACTTCTGATATAGATTAAACGCACTTTACTTGGCGGAGCCCTTGACTATGCTTCAACAGCTCTGACTGCTGCACAACACTGGGGCTTGTTTACTAGCTGAAGAATGAAGAAGAAAGATCCACACTGTGTTTGCATGTTTGCACTGGCTGCTTCTTAGCTCTCAGGAAGGAATCTCAAACTGATGTTTGATTTCAAAAACTGGATTAAAGTTTTAAAAATCCGTTTATTCATATTTTCAGTACAATATGTTAACGTCTGTACCTCTAATCTGTTGAAATGAATTCATGAGCGTATCAAACACCTTGCGTTAATTAATGAACAATGAGAGAAAACGTCTTGACTCTGGAGGTAAAAGATTACAAATGCAACAATAGATTACTTTTTGTATTTATTACTGTGGTTCCTGCTGGACCTTAGGAGACAGCGGGTCGCTGGCTACGCTCTAGCACTTGCCCCAAACTCTATGGTTTAGTGCATCACCCAGACCAATGATGTCACTTCCAGGCCATGTCAGAAGTGATGTAACGGGGGTGAAATGACAGCTATTGCCCTCCTTGTCTCAGCAGCAGTGGGAAGGGTCAGCAGTCGACAGGTGATTTTTGCAACATGGTTTTTATACTGTTTTGTAAAGGTAAAAAACAAAAATAGGAGAAGCTGAGTGAATTTTAATAGTTCGCCTATAAGTCATGTTCTTAAAACAGCATCATGTTACATAGGCGATGTGTTAATTAGAGGCACGTATTGCTCCTACAGCATGCAAGATCAAGGCGTTAAGTGCAGAGGCTCCTAAAAAGCTGGTTTCCAAAACCATCAGGGTTATTTTCTGAGTGACACGTTTCTAAACATTTAATCAGCGATTTGAATATATGTCAACACATTCTGCTGGTGTGCTATAAAACGTGAACCTTGTCAACAGCACAAAAAAAAATCCTAAAAAGGTGACACACTTGGGATACACAGCTTTTTGTGTCAATACCCATTAATAACATAATTTATAAAATTTATAATCTGTCTAGCTGTAAGCAACAATTAATCTTTTCAACTAGCCACACGACGTTTTAAAGTAACACCTATGAAAGAGAGAGAGAGAGAGAGAAAAGTGTAATTTTATTTTACTTTCATTACCTTTCACAGCTTGTCAGTTTAAAATTCCTAAAACACAACACACAATAAATTTCGCAATTACGATGGAAAGAGAAGCTAGCCATATTTATTCCCCTTTTCCTCAGTTAATAAAATTACTAAACTCTAAAGTCCTCCAAATGAAAAGAAACCCCCAAGAGTACAACAAGCCTCAGAAGATTAATTTCACTTCCATGAAATGACATTTTATTCCCAGCTCATTTAACCTCTGACTTTTCATAACTACAGCCATTGAACTGTGATTTAGTGACGCTATTCAAAAGGTAGTGCACAGAAACCATGTCAAGCATGGGATATTAACAGCTCTCCTCTCCTATCCAGCTTTGTGATGAACTACTGAGGGCTGAAGCTCCTTTGCAAAATTTTAGAAAAGTCCTAAAAGTCCCCAGCTCAAATTACTGATATTTGTTTGCAGCATCAATCTACATGAAACATAGTGTGTCTCTTCCACATGGGTTTCCACTGCTCAGTCTTCCACAATCCAGTGTCATTAAGACTGGTTCTCCAGAGCAGTTAACATAGCGCTATATTCCCAATAACAATCTGGCAATACCAGTCCCAAGGGAATGATACTATTACATGTTTATATGGATGTAAGATCCATTCAAGAAAAAGTTCTGCTTCTCCCTGCAATTACCCCATGAAAGTCTGTGTCCTCTGGCTTACAGCAGTTTCACTTGTCTACTTATTTATTTTCTGTTCACTTACAGTGGCCACGGCATTTAAAAATTGTCCCTAATTATTAGCATGTATGTGTGAAAGTGCGTATTGGCTGCTGCTTTTCTCTGTGCAGCCAAAGCAATTGCTTGTCCATTTTTCTTATTATTGAAACTGCACAGGTACAAAATGAACAATCAGTTGTTTGGCTACAAAGCGAAAAACGTTAAAGTCACCCTCAGCCCCTGAGAATGAGCCCTGATACTAGGAGTGTGCACACAAAAAAAATTGGGATTGTTTGGATTTGGATACATTGAACTCCCAAAAATTCAGCATTCTAATACCAGTATGATATTTGGATTTGGGGTTTTTGGAAATCCCATTTTTCCCCTGACTCCATTATAGTCAAAGGGAAACTATCTGGGGGTATCCAGTGGTCTAGGGAGGCTTTAATCTATTTTGAATAAGTGCTCAGTCTTCCTCCAACAGAGATCCAGATATCCTCCGGTTTCAGTGTCTTCCTCAGGGAGTTCAACAGATATTTCCAAGCACAAGGTTGCCAAATACCAAAATATTTATCCAAATTTCACCAATGAATGCTGCAAGAAGTCTCTCTTAGTGAGCTCAAAGCTTCCTCTGTTGGAGGAAGACTGAGCACTTATTCAAAATAGATTTAAAGGAGTCGTCTCTCTTAAAACTTTTGTACAATTAAGGAGGACTGGTATTAATAAAGGGGTTGTGCAATATCCTCTGTGATATACAAAGAGACGATATATGGTTTTGATATATGATTCTTTCTATGTATTAATGTTTATATGATAATTAATATAATGGTGAATAATTTGTAAAAATATAAAAACGAAATAATATATAAGAATTATTTGGGATATTTTGTAATCGCCTATAGCACGGTATTTGCTGATTTTTGGTATTTTCTACTTACCATGGGTCCTATTTTGGTTTGTGAATCCCTGAGCCTGGCTATGCAGGGAAGAGTGGGCTACAAATTGAATATAATAAATACATAAATAATTCTATGAAATGTAGGTTTGCCAACCTCTGTGGGGCCTGGAATTCTCCCAGAATTACAACTGATCTCCAGACTAGTGATCCACCAGTTCCCCTGGAGAAAATGGCATCTTCAGAGGCCAGACTCTATGATATATCATAGATTATTTGTGAAATCCCTCTCCAAATTTCCCCCTTCAGAGGCACTGCCCCCAAGTCTCCAGCAATTTCCCAGGCCTAAGTTGGCAACCAGAAGAAATGCCACGTGCACTTATGGCACGATAAAATAACAATAACACCTCTGTTAATTATCTTTCCTGTTATACATGCGCATATTTATTTGCTCTAATTTCCATAATGTACCCAACTGAAAGTAAACAATAAGCTAATCTGTTTGATGGATAAAATAGATTGTGAGATACAATTAAAGAGAAAACCCTTCCTTTTTTTTCTTTTCGGAGTCTGTATACACGATATATCATATGTGCCTATATTTTTGGCTAACCCTCATCCACAGCAGTCCTGCTCCTTCCATGCTATGGATGGAAACAGGGGTCACTCGATCACTGGCTATAGCAGGGGTTCCCAACCTTTTTGAATCTACAGGCATTTTCAGAATAATTCTGACACTGCATGCCCCAAATTGGCCACTACAAGAGGTGGCGCCAGCCACAAAATGGCTGCTGCAGCTTACCTTCAGTCACACAGTGAAGATCCTTGTGTTGTGGCGGCAGATGCTGCCGAAGCAACATTTTAAAAAATCTGCACAGTCAACCAAAATCTCCCTTGGCTAATCAGAAGCCTCATTGGGACAGGCACCAGGAAAGGTGTGTCGGCCAGCAGCATGACACCCATGAGCATCATACTGGGGACCCCCTGGCTATGGTAAGCAAGGCCCTAGCCTAGTGGAAGCAGTATTCCATGGTAAAACACCTTTCATTTGGAAATAAACAACTGCAGAAAGAACTCTTTATTAGTGCTAAGAATGTACTGAAGAGAAAGGAAAATGCAGCCAGAGGTCTGGTTTCTGATCATGATTGCCAGATTAGTCATTTCAGCATTTATCAGTTATTATTTTATTATTATACGTTTATTATTACTATTATTATTATTATTAGAAATATTTTTATTTAAATATATAAAGAAACCAGACATAAACATCATCTCATCCTTCCTCCAAGGAGCTTATATAGTATTATGGCTCTTCTTCTTTATCCTCAAAACAGCTCTTTGAGGTAGTTTATGACAACTGTCCCAAGGTACACTGGCTAAATGGGGATTTAAATCCAGGATTCTAGTCCTACCCTGACACACTAACTACATTGACTCCTTTAAAACAAGGCGTAAAGGTAAAGGTTTCCCTTGCTCGAAAGCCAGTCGAATTTGACTCTACGGGGCAGTGCTCATCTCCATTTCCAAGCCAAAGAGCCAGCACTGTCCAAAGACTTTTCTGTGGTCATGTGGCTGGCATGACTAAACACCAAGGCACACAGAACGCTGTTACCTTACCAGCGAAGTGGTACCTATTTATCTACTTGCAATTTCTTGCTTTCGAACTGCTAGGTTGGCAGGAGCTGGGGCCAGAGACAGGAGCTCACTCCGTCATGCAGTGCTAGGGTCCTGAACTGCCGAGATACCGACCTTCCAGTCTGCAGCTCAGCATCTTAACCACTGAGCCACCACAGTCATAGCAATCACCGTTTAAGGTAAGGTACCTCTGTGTGAGAGAGGGGTAAAGATCTTGACTAATCTGTTAACAATCTGCTTCCTAGTAAAACCAGGCAACCTTTTTAATAAGTTAAAAGGGGTTTAAATTGATTAAACTGATTGATGAGGCAATTCTGGGCAGATTTGCACCCTTCTAAATCCACTGAAGCCAATGGTCTCGGAAGGGTGCAACTGTGCTTAGAATGGTGCTATAAATGACATAATTTTGTGGCTTTAATAATAAACCCATGACGTGTTCAGCACAGGTATGTGTATTCTGCTGCATGTATGTACAATTAGCTACTGACCTCTATATAAAGATACAATTAACTATTGACGTCTATATTATTCCTGACTGTGGATCTGTTCAGTTTCTGGTACTGGTACTAGCTTGGTTCTGTGGTTACAAGCGGGAGTTCCTTCTCTCTTTAATTTTAAACACATTTTGACTTTTAATCTATTCTCATGCGGCTAGCAATTCTTGTGAAATGTAACAAGCTTGTGAAGCACACTGCCCTCTTCCCACATCAACCTGAAATCAAAAGAATTACATGTAAATACAATCAGTACGAAGAGCTGAAATAGCAATCCCCAGTTGCACTGATTATCATAAGAGGTAATAATGTTCAGTGCGTATGTGGGAGATTAAAAAAAAACAACAACCAACCAAACCCAAGCCTTAAAATGTGTTTAATTAAAGGGAGATCCTCACAGCATGAAATGGGGAGCACGTGTTCCTTGAAAAGCAATTTTAATTTTATAGCACGCTCTTAACTAATTACAACATCAAGCTTGGGAGTTGCAGTTATAAAAAGAGACATGGGAAAGATGATCGTGCACAGAAGAGAAATGATGTCTGTACAAGGTACTGGGGGAAACAGTCTTGGGCAAACATTAATGTGATAAGTGAACACTTCCACCACGATGCTGTTGGATCGATGGTGGTATGGATGCTTGGCGGGTGACCCTTTGGCCTGGCTTCATGGCTGAAACATGGAAAAACACCGTGGCCATCTGTTACAGTTGCAGATATTTCCATCCTTATTGCCTGGGAAAGAGTAATAATAATAATAATAATAATAATTAACAATAATACCACACTTTCCAGTGGAAGTAATATAACAAGAAGCACACAAATGAAATATCGTCTGTTTGGATCAAGATGATCTTCAGAGAAGCTCAACCAAAGCAATGGGAAGCATTTCTGTCTTTTTCCCCACCTTCCTACACATTATGATTTTATTTCAAGGATACTGTAGGACGTGAGTGATGACTAATGCCCGGGACAAAAAGAAAACTCTTCTTATGACAAAATGCAGGGCTCACAATGTACAGGAAGGAGTTTAAAAATAACTCAGGGTAAATTCTGAATTGTCCCTAAGTTGGATTTAGCTTCCTTCCATTTACCTTTGTGCGGCATTAACATTTCTTCTGCAGCAGCTGCCGCTGAGAACCTATTGTAAATTTGGGCAATTAGGACTTTTGTTCCATCTGTCCCTCCCCTCCGTCAATACTGTAGCATCAAAGGAAGCCAATTCAGCGTAGGTTGGGTCTGACTCTAAAACCAAACTGGGGAGGAAAAAAGATGTTAGAATTCACCACTGTTGTCTGCGTAAAGGATTTTCTTTTAAAGCGATAATAAAAATGCCGTTTCGGGTTTGTACAGTTCTTAAAATAATCGGTTTTTAAACCTCCCACACAATGCTTGCAAGTGAGACTACAGTAATAGACTCTGGTGTAAGTTGGCGCTCTCTCTAAATCCAAACTAAATAGATGTTAGAAATCATTACCACACTGTGTCAAAGGCTTGACTAGAGCTATTATCGGAAGGATGCTGGCCTGGGTTTCTTAGGTTCTGGAAATAATCTTCTTTAAAGCTTCTGCATTAGTCAAGGCATGGCCATGTATTATATTTCTGTGAAACGCTATAGAAGCAGGAAAATCCTAAGCCTGAAAGCCAGTTTATGCCGAGAACAGAATCCAGTGGTAAAGCTTTGCCTGGACAGAACCATTCCAGGCTGCAAGGGGTGAACTGGTGCATCATCCTACGCGGGGGGTGGTGGATGGGAAATCTCTCTGATCACTGAACAGTGGCACATGAGTGAGAAGTCTGGACTGATTTTTCCACGTTGACACTGTAGGTTAGTATCCAAAGGTAATTTTTCCTTTGGAATTTACACATCCAATGTCCAACAAGACGTACAGTCCAGGAAACTTTATTACTAGGATTCTGCTCATCGTACAAACCTGTCCAGCCATTAGGGTTGCCAGCCTCCAGGTGGTAGCTGGAGCTCTCCTGCTTTTAAAGCTGATTTCCAGGTGACAGAGATCAGTACATTTGGAGAGAATGGCCGCTTTGGAAGGTGGACTCTATGGCATTATACCACATTGAAATCCCTCTGCTCTCCAAACCCCTTCTTCTTCAGACTCCACCCCTAAAATCGCAAGTGTTTCCCCACCTGGAGCTGTCAACCCTACCAGACATACTGTTTTTTTTAAAGAGGCAACATTGATTCCCCTCCCCAATTCCCATTGAATCTCCCTGAAATTTTGTTCTCATGAGTAAACAAGACCCTCAGGAACAGCACAGTGGGGATCTGCAATCACTTTTTCCTTTAACTCACTTGAGGAAAATTCATTACAAGGTGTGTCCCCCCACCACTCTGAGCAATTGGGGCCTAAGTACTCTTTCTCCAAATTGTGGCTCTTTCATTTGACAAAAAGCTGTTTATATTGGAGATGGCGTACTTAGGTTGGAAGAAGACTTCCATCTTTGCTTAGCAGATAACTGGCCATTGGTTCTTCAGGGGATGCAGAAGCAGCAAGACTGGCAATCAAAATGTATGATCAAGCCACCTCTAACACGGTTTAGGCCAAGGCCATAGAAGCTGCTGATACTGGAAGAAGGGCAGTATTGCCAAATCATGGAGTTAAGGTGGAAAACCAGTGGGGCAAGTGAAAAGCTTAGCAATGCAGAGCATGAGGCAAAACTTATGTGCTGGTGTCTCAGAGGTGATGCCTGATGGATATACGGTGGAGTTAATAACAAAATAACACAAAGAACAAGAATGTGCCATTGAGTCACCATGGCGACCTCATGGCGACCTCAACTGTGGGGTGTTCAAGGAAAGAGATGAGCAGAGGTAGTTCGTCACGGCCTCCCTCTGCATAGCAACCCCTGTCTTGTCTTCCCCAGCAGTCTCCCATCCAAGTACTGATTGTGGCCGACCCCACTTTGTTCCAAAGCCCTGATGAGGTTGGGACAAACTTGGCTGTTCAGGTTGCTAAGACAACAGCAAACCCATCCTCAAACCTAGTACAAACAGCCTCCTTTTTGACTTTTGGTCTAAATGCCTTCTGTTGGGAGTCCTTGAGTAAGAAGCTGGCATTCCAAAGCATCTCCTCAAACCCCAAGACCTGGAAAGCCTGGAGAAGAAATAAGAAAAGGCATAGCTAGCAGGAGGCTTCCAAAGACACAGAGGAAGTATGACACTAACTAGGTGGTCCAATAGCTACGGCCCCCTTTCAGGGTTCTAGTTTCCTAGAGGGACAATGGGGGCCAAGAAGGTGTAGTGTGGGATCAATGGGGGTTGGGGATGCCACCCTCTAGGTGGGACCTGGGGATCTCCCCGAATTACAGCTCATCTCCAGACTACAGAGATCAGTTCCCCTGGAGAAAATGGATGCTTTGGAAGATGAACTCTATGGCATTGTACCCCACTGATGTCCCTGTCTTCCCAGGCTTCATCCTCAAATCTCCAGGAGTTTCCCAACCTGGAGCTGATAACCCTACCCCTCACCCCCTGCCAGTAGACAGGGAGGAACTGGCAACTATACATGTCATGCAAACTACTGCATACTGGCCTACAGTAATAACAATAACAAAAAAGACATAGGCCCAGTTTTTATCATGAGCTCTGACTAGTGTTGCCAGGGATTACCTGTGATCTGATGGGGGGCTCCTGGGTCCTGCCTGGGATCTTCTGCTGTGTGTGCAAAGTGCATGTGGTGCGATGATGTCACCCAGAAGTGACATCATCACATTGCTGACGTCAGGGGGGTGACACTCTAGTTTTTGGGCAAAATTCAATGGGTTTTTTTGCCTTCAAAACCATATAGTTTGCCCAAAACTAGGGCGTCACCCTCCTGACAGTGATGACACTATGACATCATTTCCAGGTGATGTCATCGCATCAGAGGCGCTGCCCGGTGACATCCCTGTTCAGGGATGGGGCTTCCCTTGCTGGCCGGTGTCAGATCAAAGCCCCCAAAATCTGGGGAACCCCCACTTGGACTAGGGATCTGGCAACCCAGTTCTGACATATCAGAACTGAACACAGAAATTCTCATACACAGAGTTTTATGGTGGCAGAATGCACATGAAGCACTGCAAAAAAAGCTGAATGACATATTCAAGAGACAGACAACACTAACCAAAGTAATAGTAGTGGACCGTATTGTGCTACTGAAAGAGTGCTCTTTCCTTCCATCCCAACTGAATACAGAGGGAAAATATCAGAAACATGTGATTTGGTTTCAAGTAGCATCTATCCTATTAAAACAAATGAATCTGTTCCAAAGAAATTGTACCATAAAACTTTGGATTTTACAAGCAAAGTTTATATTAATTCTTTAGAAGGCCTTTGTACTTATAGTTCAGACAAGAGTCTAAAATACCCCAAATAAATATCAGCACAAAATTGCAAGCAGCTGTTAGTATAACCATTCCTAACCCATTATAATAAACATAGTGGACACACGCTAATAATCCTCTTGATCCCAAGAAAAGTCTCCATCCAGTTCTGTCTTGTCTTGCAAGCTGTGCAAAATTAAAATGCTGGTAAATTACTTATACTGTCAATTACTTGTAATGGGACTCTTCTAGCTGCCAAGAATATTTTTAAAACTTTACTTTTCATGTCTTAAAAGTAAGCATTGGCCTAGAAAGACAGGTTTTCATTATTTATTGTTGAGAAAAATCAAATAAATAAAAATAAAACAGATTCAAAATAGTATGCAACAGAAAATCTCTCTGTATGTGTTTGAACCAAGTTGAATTCCTCCTCTAGGTCACAGTTTTCCTTAGATTACAACAACAAAAAGAACAAATATCCATGAAAGGCACTTCCAGAATCTGTGGCAGGAATAAGGGAAGCATTCTCCAGGAAAGAAAATGGCCAGAATGCTTCTGAACACACTTTATGAAGAGGTTACAAAATTAATTAATTTATTTATTTTTACTTATACCTCACCCTCCCTGCAAAGCAGCCTCAGGGCAGCTTACAAACTGCAGGTAAAGGTAAAGGTTTCCCTTGCTCGAAAGCCAGTCGACTCCGACTCTAGGGATGAGGTGCTCATTTCTGTTTCCAAGCCAAAGAGCCAGCGCAGTCCGAAGATGTTTCCGTGGTCATGTGGCTGGCATGACTAGACGCCAAGGCGCACGGAACACTGTTACCTTCCCACCAAAGTGGTACCTATTTATTTACTTGCAATTTCTTGCTTCCAAACTGCTAGGTTGGCAGGAGCTGGGACCAGAGACAGGAGCTCACTCCGTCATGCGGCACTCGGGTCTTGAACTGCTGAACTACTGACCTTCCGGTCTGCAGTTCAGCATCTTAACCACTTGAGCCACCGCAGCCCCTTAAAATTACAATACAATCCCAACGTAATAGATCATAAAGTGGTAGTACAACATAAGGATGGCCGACGTTTGCAGCAATCACAATATGCCGACAGTTGGTCTGGGTCGTGTCAGGCTGTTGATGGTTTGATGTTACTGTTGATGGTGGTGTTGGGGCCAGGGCCTCGCTCTAGGTGGTGTGGCTCCCTAATCGAAAGCCTGGTAGAACATTTTGATTTTGAACAGTGAGTCATAAGAATACAAATTCAAAGCTGCTATGTCTACAGATAGGGTTACCAACCTCCAGGTGGCACCTGGAGATCTCCAACTATTACCATTGATCTCCAGCCGATCAAAATCAGTTCCCCTGGAGAAAAGGCTGTTGGAGGGCGGACTCTATGGCATTATACCCTGCTGAGGTCACTCCCTTCCCCAAACCCTACCGTCCCCAGGCTCCAACCTGCAAATCTACAGGTATTTCCCAATCCAGAGCTGGCAACCCTACCTAACAACCTGGATTCCACCTAAAATTTCTGCAGATTGAAGGATTTCTGTCCGCAGAGTGCAACTTCTCCTGTTGGAGCCCAAAATGCCCCTAAAATGCTGCTCCTGGGGGAGGTGGGATTCCTAGGAATGGCTTGAGGGTTTCCCACAGGTATGCTTGCCAGCCACCAGGTGGGGTCTGGATATCTCTCAGAATTACAGCTGATCCCCAGGTGACACAGGGCAGCATTATACCCAAGGAGGACCACCTTCCGCAAGCTCCAGCCCCTCAAATCTCCAGAAATTTCCCAATGTGCAGCTGGCCACCCTAGCCACAGGAATCAGCGAAAATTATCCCACACTCCTGCCTACAGAATTTCAGATGGGATCCCAGCTACAGTTCTGAAAACTAAGTCAAAAGTTCCTCAGCAAATATGGATTTTCCCATGAGTGTTTCTTGACTGAATTTGTAAATCGATTTCACACTGTGCTTCTGAAACTCCACAAAATCGTACATCTTTCTGTAACTTTGCTAGAACTCCTGCATCTGCACCCTTGTTCTAGAAACTTCAGTAGTATTCGGGAGCCAACACCAAGTCCTGACCTTGACCCCGCCCCGACTGCCCAAGCTGAGGATAGCAGAGGCCCAGAATCATCCATGCGAGGAATGCCGGGAGAGGCATGTGGTCAGGACCCAGGCAGATCACTCTGACACAGCTGAAAACAAGGCCGGGAACCAGGTAGCAGTGGGGTGGGGTGTGGTCAGAAGAGAAGGCTGAGCTCAGACTTGGGGAAGGCCAGAATGGGAGAGACTACGGAGAAGTCTGAGCTGCAAGGGGAAGGAGCAGGGCAGGGAGACAGGCAGCAGGAGGAAGAGGAAGGAAAGGTTAAAGGAGGAGGAGATTAAAGACAGGCCAGGTGGGGGCACGGGATCCTATAAAAGGGGAGGCACTACACCTGGCCGAGGAGAAAGCAACAGACTGAGCTCAGAGACAGCATGGAGAGCCAGTCTGGGGAAGGAAGAGGACCTGGGTGATAGAACCATCTCTCCTTCCCGATTCTGAGGCTGGTGGACCTCTTGCCCTCTTTGGTGGTGGGATGGCAGACAGCAAGAGGACTCTGTCTTGGGGTGGGGGAGCCTCACAAGTGGTATATTGCTTCTCTCCCTCTTGCTCACACACATGCATGCGTGCACACATACTCACAGAGGATTTCCTATACCCCACCCCTGCATGCCTTTGGTTCCTATACATCCTCTTTTCCTATACAGCTTCTCCTCTTCCATATAACTGGGCTGCAGAAATCATTTTTATAAAACACCTCTTTCCTCCCTGCCCTTCTGGAAATCCCAAATCTTAACTAGTCATAAAGGTAAAGGTAAAGGTTCCCTTGCTCGAAAGCCAGTCGAATCCGACTCTAGGGTTGCGGTGCTCATCTCCGTTTCAAAGCCGAAGAGCCAGCGCTGTCCGAAGATGTTTCCATGGTCATGTGGCCGGCATGACTAAACACCAAGGTGCACGGAACGCTGTTACCTTCCCACCGAAGTGGTACCTATCTATCTACTTGCAATTTCTTGCTTTCGAACTACTAGGTTGGCAGGAGCTGGAACTAGAGACAGGAGCTCACCCCGTCATGCGGCACTTGGGTCTCGAACTGCTGAACTACTGACCTTCCACAGCCTGCAGTTCAGCGTCTTAACCACTTGAGCCACTGCAGTCATAGGTGAATACAAAAGGGGGGGGAATCCCTCACACACACTTGCCAATCAAGTCTCCAGCCTTCCTTAGGTAGCCTCCACTAGTTTGGAATCAGTACTTTACAGCCTGCTACGAAGATATAAAAAATATTATAGAACCACTCCAAAAATAACTCACCACTGGAAACATCCCATTTAGTAACATGCAACTTCACTGGTATGATTTTTTTATGAGGTTCAACACAATTGGTAATGGAAAGACATCTTATACAAAGCAACACTAACAGCCCAGAGGAACTGAGGTGCGTGCTCTGGATATAGAACTACACTTTAGGGTCCCCTATTGTAGAGAAAAGCCAGGTATTAATATCTAGCATGATGTTTGTTTGTGGGCGGTCAAACCTACTTTCACCAGCAGAAAAGTTGGTTGGATTCCTGTGTTTTGAAGCTGCCCACTGAAAGGGAAGCCATGTCCCTGAGGAGGCTTTCTACTATACAGCTGCTCACAAGTTTGGAAATGTTCTTTAAATTCACTGTTGGTGGAAACTGCCATAAGGTTGCAGCCAACTTATGAACATTCCACAGGGTTTTCAAGTCAACCTGCCTCTGTGTAGCAACCCTGGACTTGGACCTGGGAGACCACCAAGACTTAGCTTCCAAGATCTGATGGGATCCAGGCCAGGGCTTAATACGATAATGGGTTTCTAGATACGATAATGGGTTTCTAATATGTGATATTTCTATCATCACCGTTCACTTCCAGACTTCCAGTGCCATAGGATGCCTATGCAGAGTTACCCTAGATTAAGCCCACTGAAATAACTAACTACAGTAACTTGGCATAGGATTGCACTATAAATATGCCAGTTCGCTTTACCCTTCATAAAGTTGTATTCCAGACATTTTTAAAAAAAGAAAAAGAAAAAGAATTCTATCAAGTCTCTGCAGTTTCTCCTTTAAAGTACCCCAGACCCTTGTAACTTTCCACATAACAAAAATTCAAACCATAAAAAGAGACCACTGAGATTCTTGAGGCTTGACATTTTCTGCCTCACTTGTTATATTAGGTAGCGCAGTTTCTCCAGCTGATAATGCACAAATGTCGAATCGGCCCATATGATGGGCAGTCCAGGACCACCGTTTCCTTCCTGAGCAGTCCCAAGGGATTCATTTCAATGTTACACAGCACACCTATGCAGGAATTATTCATAGTTTGCAAAACATGTATTTGGAAAATCAGCTTTCATAGAATCATAGAATGTTAGAGTTGGAAGGGACCTTGTAGGTCATCTAGTCCAGCCCCCTGCACTCTGCAGGAGCACAGCCAAAAGACAGCCCTGCAACACACCCAAAAGATGGTCGTCCAGCCTCCGCTTGAAAACATCCAGCGAAGGAGCATCCACCGCCTCCCGAGGCAGTCTGTTCCACTGCTCAACCACTCTTACAGTTAGGAAGTTTCTCCTGATATTTAGCTGGTAACGATTCCCTTGTAATTTCTACCCATTAGATCTAGTCTTGCAATCTGGAGCAAGAGAGAATAGATCTGCTCCATCTTTCCCCCTTTGCAATACCTGCTTGCTTGTCAAACCAAACATCTCATACAATCAATTTAATTATTTGCTTAAAATTCAAAATTAAGAGCATTTCAAGTGGTTTCATTGGCGCAGCTGAAGGCTGGGGAGCTGCTGTTGATCTCTGTTCACAAATACTGGCTTGCTTGAGGTACGTATGCCCCAAGGTCTTCATGGGAGGGACCAGGGAGCCGAACGGCCAAGGCCTGAATCCTTGAAAGGAGAAGCCCCCCCGCCCCCGCAAGATAAAGACAACCAAGGAATACTCTTTGGCAAGCTAATATTTTTTCTGTCTAGTGCATTGGGAAGATGGGTGGCAGAAGGGAAAAGCTAGAAGGAAAGTTCTGTGAAAATGTGCACGTGTGAAGTATTGCGACTGTATCTCAATGATCCTGGGCAAAGTTAGCTGGGCAAAATGACACAAGCCATGCATCTTTCTCTACTAGCAGTAAGAATAAAAACACCACTTTTTACTTTACTGATTTTTGTTCACTTTCACATGGGGAAAGTAGTTGAGAACACCCACACGCAAAGTATTCGCAATCCAATTTTGATGGTTTAAAAAAAATGTTCAGATTTGAGGATGCGCTTCACAGTTTGCAGTCAAAATGCGATCAAAACAGAGGGGTTATTGGGCATCCCTGCACCAAATGCCAGGACGAAGAGTCAAGGAGTCTGGATCGCATTTGGGTTCCTCTGACTGAAGTTTTGATTTAGTAGTTTCACAGGATTTACGGAGCAGTTCTAATTATTAGTCTCAATCATGTAACCACATGAATAGCTGCATGCAAGTCGGTCTGATTTACTGCCTCAGTATAGAGAAGTGCCATTTTTCAAACTGGCAATCAGTAGTTGGTAATTCACTTCAGCCTTCCATTGCCTTCCATACCAACTTCCTGTCCTTTAATTCTTCATAAAACAAATCAACTTTATGAAAACAGAATGTTACGGTTCAAACTGTGTCTTGGATCTAATTGCATTCCGATTGTGGAATGCGACTTTCTTGCCTCCCCCCCCCCTTCTGCTGCAGCCCCAAATCCCCCCATGCTCTTGGGAACAGCATTTCAGGTGCATTTGGAGCTGTGGCGGGAGGAGAGAGGCGAGATAACATTATTCTGGATCCAAACCATGATCATTCCATTTTATATGTAGATTTAACACCTGATATTAAACGTGTGTGTCATTTTTCTCTGAAAAAGTGTGCAGTGACTCAGGAAAGCGCCTACCCTGCCACAAATCTTGTTAGTCTTTAAGGTGCTACTGGGCTCTTGCTCTTTTCTACTGCTACAGACAGACTAACACGGCTACCCATCTTCATCTCGGACTTTAAGGTGCTACTAGATTTGAATCTAGCTCTTGTACTACAGGCAAACATGGCTATCTGCTGAAATGTTTAATACAACAATACAGTACCCAAAATACAATATACAAAATGGACCTTTTGGCAGACAAAAAAAAAGTAATACTCAAAATGGACCTTTTTGTGGATAGCCTTGCCCCTGCTGGGGCTTAGGCTAGATCTTGGGTTAGGGTCCTGGATGGATGGTAGATCTGTGCTATCAGGAACTGTCTTCACTGATTCCCCCCAAACCTGGAAGCACAGGGTAGGGGAGCAGCAAGTCCAATGACCAAAAGTTAATCAACAATAGTAAAGGTAAAGGTTCCCTTGCTCGAAAGCCAGTCGAATCCGACTCTAGGGTTGCGGTGCTCATCTCCGTTTCAAAGCCGAAGAGCCAGCGCTGTCCAAAGACGTTTCCGTGGTCATGTGGCCGGCATGACTAAACACCAAGGCGCACGGAACGCTGTTACCTTCCCACCGAAGTGGTACCTATTTATCTACTTGCAATTTCTTGCTTTCGAACTGCTAGGTTGGCAGGAGCTGGAACTAGAGACAGGAGCTCACCCCGTCATGCGGCACCCGGGTCTCGAACCGCTGAACTACTGACCTTCCACAGCCTGCAGTTCAGCAACTTAACCACTTGAGCCACCGCAGCCTCCACAACAATAATCAACAATAGCAAGGCACTAAAAACTCTACTCTCAAAAGTAACCATTGGAATGAAGAATGAGCCATTGGTTTAGAAGTCACAATGGGCATACTCCAATGACCAGCAAGGCACCGGGTGATTAAGGTGTAGAGGTTTTCCATTAACAAACAACCACTGTGGGATTTGGCAACTGTAACCATCAACAGCCCGTGGCTGATGTTTCTGGAGATATCCACTAAGAACCACCAGCACACAACACCTTGGCCATGTAGGTGAGACCATAGATGGTCATGACCCACTAACATCACAGTCTATAATCAAGTACTCTGGGAGCCATTCACCCTCATGCACAAACTATGCACACCTAGAACCTGCATATGGTCTGCACAGACTGTAACCACCAAAAACAACTGGAAGAACTAGAGCCCTGAACAACAACTGGAAGAACTAGAGCCCCGGAGAGCACCATCTACAGTCTGTGCCTGCTGCAGATCACCGGATAGGTTAATATGACTGTCACCATCATTTTAAGCAATATTGACTATAGAGCCTGCTAGCACTTTATATCATAATATTATAATTTTGTATGGTTTTAGAAGGTTTTATGATTGCATAACCGTTATTTATGTGTTTTATTTTTATGTAAGCCACCCTGAGCCTGCTTCGGTGGGGAGGGCGGGGTATAAATTCAAATAAATAAATAAATAACTGGGGCAGGGAACTCTTGGAGCACATTTGTACCATCAGGCCACTTCTTAAGGGTTTACAAATGGATGAACAGGACAGACAGACAGCGGCCTTTTGACTGCAGCAACCACCACTGGGGCTGGGGCTGTTGATGGAGCCCAGAGGCCAGCGACCAGTCTGCCCACCAACTCTTTCTACCAGTTATCTGAACGCAGGTTGTAGACCAATAACTCTCTTCCAAACACACAGGAAAGGTTTGAATGCAGCATGAGGATGGCAAGTTACCTTTCCACACTACTTGAGAGCCAGTTTGGTGTAGTGGTTAAGTGTGCAGACTCTAATCTGGGAGAACCGGGTTTGATTCCCCACTCCTCCACTTGCACCTGGCTGGATGACCTTGGGCAAGCCATAGTTCTGGCACAGCTGTTCTTGAAAAAGAGCAGTTTCTGTCAGAGCTCTCTCAGCCCCACCTACCTCACAGGGTGTCTGTTGTGGGGAGGGGAGGGGAAGGGAGTTTGTAAGCTGCTCTGAGACACCTTTGGGTAGTGAAGGGCAGGGTATAAATCCAATCTCCTCTTCTTCTTTCCCAAATTTGTTCTTAAAAAGCTGCACATTTCTTTGAAATCAAGTAACTAACAGTACTCACTCTAAGCTGAGTTGCACCCTTTTAAGCTCACTGTTGTCAATACTTAAAAGGGTATGAATCTACTTAGGACAGCATTGCACATATGTATGCGAAAGGATCAGTAGAAGATCCTCTGCTCTGCATGCAGAGGGTTCCAGGTTCAATTTTGGGTTGCCAGGTCTGATTGTTGCACCAGTGGGGAGATTGGGGGGCATTCTGGGAGTGAGTGGGGATGTCACACAACGTGTATATGTCACCTGGAAATGACACAGGTACGTTGGTGATGTTGGGGACAACACTCTGGTTTTTGGGTAAAACTTTATGGTAAAATTGCCCTCAAACCATAGAGTTTTGCCCCAAAACCAGAGAGACACCCCCCAACATTACTGATACACCTATCTCACTTCTGGGTGACATCAGTGCATCACACATGACATTGCTGTTTGGGGGGCTGGGGGAATTTCCTCCCACCAGCCTGCTGGCTGTCAGTGGGCAGAAGCCCGCAAAAGTGGAGGATCCCCACCTGGGGAATGGTAACCCTAATTCAATCCCTGGCATCTCCAGTTAAAAGAACCAGGCAGCAGGTGATGTGAAAGACCCATACCTTTGACCAGGGCTATTTTTGGGCAGGAACGCACAGGAACGGAGTTCTGGCTGGCTCCCGAGTTGGCCATGCCCAGCAGGAACTCATTAGCATATTAGGCCACACCCAACAGCAGAAACTCATTAGGATTGGCTACATTAGGGGTGTGTGGCCTAACATGCAAAGGAGTTCCTGCTACAAAAAAGCCCTTGGTTTTGACAACAAACAAGGTAAACAGAATAAGAAGCAAAAGGTGGGTGTGGCTGGATGACCACACCTCTGGTAACATGGGGTGTGTGGCCTAACACGCTAATGAGCTGTGCTGTCAGGGGTGTGGCCTAATATCCTAATGAGTTTCTGCTGCTGGGGATGGCCTGTTATGCTAATGAGTCCCTGCTGGGCTTTTTCTACAAAAAAAGCCCTGCCTTTGACTGTGGGGAGCCACTGCTAGTCTGAATGGATAATTCCAACCTTGAGGGATCAATGGTCTGATTGAGTGTAGGGGAGCCTCATGCATGTTCATGTAAATGCCATTAAGTTGCAACTGATTTACGGTGATCCCAGCAACAGCCTTTCAAGGCAAGTGAAAAGCAGAGGTGATTTACCCATGGGCCTTCCTCGGCAGAGCCTTCCTCGGTGGTCTCCTGCTCCGCTCATGATATCTGGCGAGAATGGGTGGTACCATCCCATCTTCCCTCCCAATCGCACTGTAGGTACATAAACTGTAAGCAATGTTCACATCACAAAGTTGATAAACTCAGAAAAACACCATTGAGAAGTAATCAGTTTCTGTTTAAACCATCATCTCAACTGCCTTACAAGGAGTACTCTAAAAATAAGGTAGAGCATGTATTTCCCATATATCATACTAATATTTCATACTTGGTCTAGAATCAAAGTGAAAACAGTCCTGCGATTTAATGTGATCTAAGACCATGGATGGTTATGGGACCAAACTGGTTGACATCCATACCTTCAACTCTGGAGTCCAATGCAAAAAGACTAAAACATGGCCTAGCAGATTTCCTTAAACACAGACGCTCGTTACACTACCAGACATTCAGGAAATGATACAAACAAGGAAGAAATTAAAAGTAATGCAAATCAGAGCAGAGAAATCAGTAGCTTTTATATTAGATATGCATCTCTTTTAAAGCATATTAAAAAGCTTACATATACAATTAAAGAAAGATACCTGCTCCAGACAGATTGACTGTCTTTAACAAATTTCTGCATCTCTGGCTGTTCCGTTATGCCGTATTTCCTAATTATCACCTTTAAAGGGCCATCTGGGCCCCATTCCTCACCATCAGGGGGCAATTCCATTTGCATTGTTCATGGGCTTAGTAGCCTGGTGGAAAAGTTCATTAGAAATCTGAAGAGATGCTTTATGCCTAACATAGCAAATCAAGGAGCTGATCTATCTAGGTGCCCACAGGACACAAGCATTTAATACATATTTGCATGCAAGACAATTCACCCATGGGCTCTTGTCCCCCCAAAAACTGCTTCAAGAAGCATTTAGGTTAGTCTCAAGCAGAGGAAGTGGGAACATTTGATTCTGTTCTGTTAAAAAGAAGAACAGGCATAGATTGGCGTGTCTTTAAGTCTTGACAGAAAATAATTTAATTCTGCACTTTTGCTGTGCAGCTGTGAATTTCCCTTAATAGTTTTCGGCACAAATTGAAAAGCCACTGCAATTATTATGCTGGTGCTATAAAGAAATTACCAGTCATTAGCTGAGTCACCAAAATGACATTTTCAATTGCTATATAGTATTCAAGAATATCATGCATCCTCCAGCTGAATAAGAGTCTTTAATTCCCACTCTGCACTGGACATTCCAAGGGAAGTCTGGCCCTGAGTAGCATATAAGATCTGTGTTTCATAAGCCTCCTTGATTTTTTTGACAATGAGGTGGGATACACGTATTACGGAGGTTTACTTATTTAACCTTTAGCAACTCAGTCTGAAGGGAGGGAAGGCAGCATGCGAGAGCCTGATCTCCCCAGATCTCAGAAGCTAAGCAGGGTTGGTACTTGGATGGGAGACCACCAAGGAAGACTCTGCAGAGGAAGGCAAAGCAAACCACCTCTGCTTCTCACTTGCACTGAAAGCCCCTTGCTGGGGTTGTCGTAATTGGGCTGCGACTTGACGGCACTTTATACACACAGACGCAAATCAAGCTGAAAGGAAGTTCGTACCCAAACTTCATACCTGGGTAGATACTCGAACCCAAGTTCAAATCAGACACTCCAGCCATTATTTTCTAAAAACATATATTTTGCAAACATAACCCACAAAATCATATTGACAGACATGATACAGGTGCTTGATTTCTTTTTTAATACAGCGATTTAGTCTTTTCAGAGCAGTGGCCAAGAGCGGTGTTCCCTCTAAGCTGAGTTAGTGTGAGCTAGCTCACCGTTTTTTAGCCTCTGGCTCACACGTTGCTGTCTTAGCTCAGGAAGGATGGCTCCAGAGCAAACGAATTTACGTAGCAGCCAAAACACCTGCTCACAACTTTAATGCCAGTAGCTCCACAGCTTAGAGGGAGCACTGGTCAAGAGAGTTTAGACTAAGAGCTCAAAATATTTTGTCCGTAGTCTTGAGGATCACTTTATGTAGTAACATTTTGAAAAACATTATGTGTGGAATTCTGGGATGTTTTGCTGTTTCCTGTCTGTTGACTGTATACAAACAGACATGTCTGTGGCCTGAATCCTACCTCTCCAACCAGGAATTGTTTGAAGACTTTCTCCAACCTAAAGGAACATTCTTGCAATATAAGCCTTAGACTGGAGGCAGGCTTCTCAGGCCGGAAGAACAAAGGTGGGAAATACTGCCTAGAATCTTAGGAAACTACTAAAATAATGCAAGTCTGTTGAAAAACTTTAATGAACCCCCTTCGAGGTTAAAAGACAGTTGCACTGTGGTGTACTGTAAGCAAGCCCTTACGGCAGAACAAGAAGACCCCGTTCTTCGGCCACATGACGAACCCCGTTTCTGCGAGCAGGCTGCTGTTGTTTTACTGAATATTTGTTGATACAGAAAATGTGTGGGGCTAGGGTTGCCAACCTCCAGGTGGGGGGTGGCGATCTTCTAGAATTACAGCTGATTGATAGAAGGCAGAAATCAGTTCCCAAGGAGAAAATGGCTGCTGTGGAGGATGGACCCTACGGCATTATACCTGACTGAGGTCTCTCCTGCCCGCCACAGACTCCACCCCCAAATCTCCAGGTATTTCCCAAACAGGCACTGGCAACCCTACGAACGCCGCATCTCCTGAGACTTGCTCAAAGTGACTCATGAACTAAAAATAGAATGATGAAAACAGCAACATACAAAATATACACAAACTATCAATAAACAAGCCAGAACATTGGGGAAAAAACATTCTTCAGCTGCCTCAAGTATCTATAAAGTGGCTTAGTTTGTACAGTATGGAGTATTTTGCCCCTAGAACAGAATGTTCTGATTTCCATCTTAAAAGTATCCATTGGTCATATGCCAGGATGACCGAGAAATGAATTGGTACTGGGAAAAAGGCAAAGAATGGGACAATTTGAAGCAGAAGTAGGTTTTTCTTCACACTTTTCTCTACTGTAAGGAGTCTCAAAATGGCTTCTCTGCCTTGAATCTCAAAGTGGCCTCCCCTTCATATCCCCACAACAGGCACCTTGTGAGGTAGGTGGGGCTGTGAGAGTTGTGAAAGAGCTGTGACTGGCCCAGGGTCACCCAGCAGGCTTCATATGGAGGAGTGGGGAATCAAACCTGGTTCCCCAGATTAGAATCCTCCGCTCTTAACCACTACACCATGCTGCTGCATGAAAAGCACTGTATGAAAACAGGCCATGTACTGTGCACAGAGAGGACACTGCCTTTGGCAGCCTGAAATGGTCTAACCAGTACATCCATTTTCTGTACGTATTTATGCACCTCACAAGGCCAGCTGTAATTTCATATATTGTACCTATTTTCCTCTCATCAAGGTGGTGCAGTACATATACGTGTGAAATAAACAATAACAAACTTCTATTGGTTAGCTTAACAAACGCTAAAGACAATGTTGATATTTTTTACTCTATAATTGTGCCACTGGCACTGTAATGCATTTTGTTTGTTTGTATGTGTTTGCTCAAAAAATTTCAATAAAAGTTCTTTAAAAAAAAAAAAAAATCAAGGTGGTGCAGTATACGCATGCAGAGAGAGAGAGAGAGAGAGAGAGAGAGAGAGAGAGAGTCAGTGTGGTGTAGTGGTTAGAGTTTTGGACTAGGATATGGGAGACCCACACTTGAATCCCCACTCTGCCACAGAAGTTTGCTGGACAACCTTGGGCCAGTCACACATTCACAATCTACTTTACAGGGCTGTGAGAATATAATGGAGAAAACAGAACACTCATTTGTTTTGGGTCCCGATTGGAGATAATGGAGGGGAACAAAGGAATTTAATAAATATGATAATATGTCCATTTTAAAATACCCAGAGACCAATAAAATATCAAGCTTCTTCTTCTGAGCATTTTAAAAAGGTGCACAGTGAATTTCACATGTGTGTGTCCTTCAGCCTTCATGTGACTTCGGCAGTGACACCTGATTTTTGCGTGTCACTGTTGAAGTACAAGAACATATAAAATTGAGACTGGAACCAAATGTTCCAGAAGTTATGGGGCTACCATTGTTGAACATATCCTTTTCCTTCTCTTTTCTGGGATAAAAGTTGGGAATACAAAATGTATGGCGTAATATCACCACACTTAGGAGTTCCTTGTTCCCACAAGGATTAGTTTGTGAAGCAGACCCGTGGAAAGAGAAGGCAGAGGTGCTACAGCTTTGAGAACTAGACACGCATCACCCACAACGTCTAGTTTCAACCTGAGAAATCAACAAAAGTTACACTTGGTTGCAGACTGATAAAATGAATGACTTTGCCTAGGAAACTATATTGCCGTTAAAAGGAAATGCTCCCTTTCTGTCAACATGTGGAGAAGACATAAAATGAATGCAAATATATACACACATATATAATGCCAACCAAGATGCTGAAAATTCCACTACCATGTCTGGAAAATTACATCACTACTTTCTACCACACCAGGAGTATGTTTTGTGGGTTGTATTGGTCTTTACCTACATGGCTCCTACTGACTTTAATGGGCATCACACAGCTAAATCTCCATGCATCACTTTGACACTTCAGAATAATTGTTTGCTTCCATAAGAGGGTCAAGGAAAGGTTGAAGAACTAAAAGAATTCACTGAGGAGCACAGATTATGTGTACAGGACTGCAACTGCTTTTGAAAAATGATTGACCAAATGTATATTATGCATGCTAATGAACACACTACTGGCTGATTTCCTTGGTTAAGCACAGTGCAGATGCTTTGTACAAAGCAACAATAAGGATGCAAGATGGATATGCTCATACAGCCCGGGAAGAAGGAACCATAGAGAACCACTTCTTCCCAATAGGATATTGCAAGATTTTCAGCAAGGTTAAATAAGGCACCAATGAACTATCATGTTCCCAGCTTCCACAAGGTACACACCAATCCTTTTAGTTGTCCCATTTTACTTCTTCCCCAAAGCAAAAAGCCAATCCTGGCTTTCCTCCACCTCAGTGGGGTAGGAGGAATTCAGAAGACCCTAGGAGGCATCACTTTTGTGTCTGAGGGAAGCATCCATTTGGAAACAGCTGCAAATGCTTGGCCTGAGGCTGCTTAAGATTTTGTGGAACATTCCAGTGTTTTATGATTGGACCCAGCCCTCATGGCAGCCATTTTATGATTGGTTTCACACACAGACACCCCATGGCCACCATTCCAAGACTCTTTATGGATTCAACAAGGCTGGGGATGTCTGGTGACAGTGAAACAGCTGCCATCTCAGAACTTGGGGAAGGACCCTCAGTGTTTCACTTTGGCACAGGGGTAAAGGATCACACAGCTTTCGTTCTGATGACAATATACTCTTAGAATACTTAAGTTTTTTAAAGTCACAGCAAAAAACAGGCACACTGGAAAAATTAATAATAGACAAACTCCCTGATTGGTGTTGTTGTGGGCACTGCCAAATCAACCTCAAATCAGTTTCAAACTGGCATCACTGTAGAAAACAGCAGACAGCAAAACCCACAATATAACAGTGCTGTTTTCAGCTGAAGCTGCAGAAGCATAACGTTTTAGGCACAAATACAGAAACATGAAAATTGAGCATTCCCGTCTTTAAAACGCCTGCACAGAAATGATGCACAAGCAATAAAAATCAGAGTTTTCATACAATCCCACACGCAGCATTTCCAACTATTAATAAAAATGTGTCACTGCTCCAAAAAAAAAATTATTGGGTCTGTTCTGTCCCTTATTGTCAGCAGTCAGAAATGCTCTAGTTTTGAAGCCTGAATAGCTTCACTTAGGTTTTGAAACCAACAAAAAGCAGGGTTTGCTACACCATTTGGACATTAAAAACTTGAACATCCAAGTGACCCGCCTTAATGGCCAAGAGATTAGTTGCTCTAGCTTTCATTGGGATAGAAAAAACATACAGAAGATACCTGCGGGACCATCTCTCCCTGTATGTGCCCCGAAGAGCCTTGTGCTCTTCTGACCAGCACCACCTAGTAGTCCCCAGCCCAAAAGACATCCACCTTGCCTCGACCAGGGCCAGGGCCCTTTTTGCCCTGGCCCCGACCTGGTAGAACACGCTCGCAACTGAGATCATGGATTTGCTCCAATTCTGCAGGGACTTGTAAAATGGAGCTGTTCTGCCAGGCCTTTGGTTAAGGCAGTAGACCTCAAATAACATCAGCCTCTCCTGCTTCAAGTCCCTCAAGTGCTCCGTGGTGCTACTTACATTACAGGCACCAGAAGTGGTTGACCTATCCCATTAGATTGATTCACCACCCTTTCCTGTCATGAGCTCAGTGTACAGTGGAATGTAATTAGATGCTGAGCTGCCATGAGGTATTTTAAACTAGTTATTTATTTTTAATATTATTGAAATTAATGTCTTAATGAATCAGTGTTTTATGGAATTGTTCTATTGGTTTCTATGACATGTTGTAAGCTGCTCTGAGCTTGCTTGTGGGACAGGACGGGATTAAAATGGCAGAATAAATAAATAAATAAATAAAAACTGCAATGTATGAGAAGAGTTTATGCCTCCACAGTATGGGTAGTTTTCCATCTGGTTGTTCAACGCATATCATAAAAATGTATTTGCAGATATACAAGGCTTCAGGGTTAACAGATTGTTTGCAACATCACTCATCTGGGTACCTACACACTGCTTTGAAAAAGATCCATACCTGGGAACATTTGCACTGCTATGGAACTGCTGAATAAATCATAAATTTCTCTTTGTTGGGATCTGAGTCAAGAAGGCAGGAACAAGATGCAATCCAAAGCAAACCTTCTACACAGAAATCTGATTCCAGAAAATCATAATCGGTAATTGTTCAAACTCAACACATAAAGCTGTTGTGCATGTTGCTGTTCCACTAAGAGTACACCTGACCTGCTGTTCCACTAAGAGTACACCTGACCACGACCCACGGCTAATCCAGGCTGGGCCCAACTATGGGTGGGAGGTAGTAACAAGTACAAAGAGGCCCATAGATCCCGAAGACAACATCCTCAGCAGCAAAACCAATCACTGTGATGGGGTCTATTTATGTCATTTCAGAAGAAGTGGGGGCCCCTAAACAAAATTCTGTGGATTGTGATTAGTCTTCTCTGCATGTACCCCATAAATTTAACCCTATAAATGCAGCAAGTTGCATGAATTATGGAGCTTTCTTGCTTGCTTTAGATCTCTGCTACCCCTTAATCCCCCTCCTTAAATATTTTCCTTTTCCTTTCTGTCTTCCTCCCCCCCAACTTTGACTTTCCCTTCATTTTATCCATCTTCTCTCCTCTCCACAGTGCATCCTCATATTATTTATTTAATTAATTAATTTATATCTTGCACCCTGTCCTCACAGGGGACTCAGGGTAGCTTACAACATTTAAAATGCAATAAATACAAACAAATGCAGTAAGTATTAAACAATGAAACCAATTAAAACATCAATATGACAAGCCATGATGAAGGATTAAAACATCGGCCAGCTCCCTGGTTTGTAACACGAAGCAAAGCCCACATGAAACGAAGCAGCCTTGCATGCACTACGGACTGCTGGAAGAGCATGAACAAAGCATGAACTTCCCTGGGGGAACAGGCCCACAGCTATGGTGGGGCCTCTTGAGACCTGCCCCCCCAACTTCCTGCCAAGGCTCGCCTGACTTCCCATCCAGCCCAGCCCACCAACTCTCTGGGCCATACGGCAGGTGGCCATTAAGCTTGAGGATGGCGTGCTCAGCTGCCTCCTTGTCACACATGTGCACCATCTGCTCCATGAGGGCCACACTCAGCACCTCACCCAGATCAGCCGCTGCTGCCTCGAACAACTCGCACCTGCGACATCTCTTTGGGCATGTTGCCCATAAAAAGCTTCATGCCTGCACACATCGGTTAGCCCTCTTTGCTGAGAAGAACCAAGGAAGGGGAAAAAAGATTCCTCTTCCTCAAACACACAAAACTAACCAGGATGGGAGAGTGTAAATCTAGAAATGAACAGGTAGGGAAACCCCCCCCCGCCAATTTTTAAGACAATTAGTAATACTCATAGGCATATATTGAATATGTAAACACATACAGCATTTCAAAAGAATGTTCAAAAGAATGAAATGCATATCATACAGTCACATAAACCACTGACTGATGATACTTAAAGTGGTACAATCTGAAATAATCCACAAGTACAAGCCCTCCTATGGGCAATAACAGTCCACAGAGAAAATACCGTCCAGTATACCCCAACATTTTGCCTGCTAGACTTGATATCATTGAGTTGTGAATTTGCTAAGAGGCCATGGACTCCACTTAATAAGAAATAGTATTTTGATGTGTGCATGGTCATTGCACCTACCTTGACTCACTATACCCTTTGATGAAGGATTGTCTTCAAAATGGTCTTAAGATAACATACGCTACCGTCGGGGTATACTGGACAGTATTTCCTCTATGGACTGTCATTGCCCCAGGACGGCTTGTGCTTGTGGACTGTTTTGGATTGTACCACTTTAAGTATCATCAGCTTGTGGTTTATGTGACTGTACGATGTGCATCACGTTCTTTTGAACATTCTTTTGAAATGCTGTATGTGTTTACATATTCAATATATGCCTATGAGTATTACTTCTAGTCTTAAAAAAAATGGGGGAGGGGGGAGTTTCCACCTTTTCATTCCTTCCTCAAATGCAGCTTGCTTCCAGCCAGAGGCTTGCTCGCTCACAGTTGGAGCGAGCAGGATGAAGCAGGGCCCCGGAAAACTGGGTGGGAAGCCCCCCGTGTCAACGGCTGCATTCTCAACAAGAACGGTGGCCTGAAGAACAGCTTCCCTTGCCCTGCCCACTGCGAGGGTGACACGGCTCCCCCTTCTCAAGCGGCACCCAGAGCTTCAGCTCATCTCTCCCTCCTCGCCCTATGTCTGCTCTAGCCAAGAGGCTTGCGAAAACCAGCTGAGGCGTGAGTTGTAAGGAAGGGCAGGAGCGGGGCTGCTTGCTTGGGGGTGTGTAGGGAGGTGCCCCTGACTTATTTAAAGGCCCTCCAAATTAAAAAATCCTGGCTACAGGCCTGCCAGGGAAGCTGGTCCCGGAGAGAGGAGGCAATCACGGAAAATACCCTTGCCCTGGTGGTTGACAGGCAGGCGATTTGCGGGCCAGGCACCTGTAGAAGGCTCTGCAACTATGATCTTAAGGAGGCCTTATCCCCATACCTTACCACATACGTTCCTCTTCTGCTCTCTACATTACCTCCTCACAAATTCGTCTTCCACTCTCTTCCACACGGCCTCCTCCCATTACCCTTTTCCCGATTCTCGTTACAGCCACGTTTGCTTCTGCCAGGGCTTTATTTGTTTCACCGACAGTCCCACCTTACGCAATGAGACTCAAAGAAAATTACACAACAAAAAACGTTATTAAAAATTAGAACATAAGCACTAAAAGCCGTATACAATAAAACACATACAGTATACCACGTACAATAAAACAGCATAAAACACTTTCTGTTCTCTTCCACCCTTCTCATCTTCCTAGTGATTCAGCTCCTGAGGTTGATGGGAAAGGCGGCAAAGAAATATCTGAATGAATAAATATAAGATGGAAAGAGGCAGACATGGGTATTACCAGTTTGCTCGCGGTACAAATGTTCACCACACTTTATGTGTTTGGGAATATAATTATTACTTAAAATAGTTATATCCTGACTTTCCTTGTGACTCAAAGAAACTTCTTAATTACAATTCAAAACATACAAATACCCCCGCCCCATACAATACCTGCAGTCTACACGCCACTGAAAGCACTGGCAAATAAAATGACCTTGCAGTGCTGCTGGTAGATTTCTAGGAACTGCACCTCCCTCACCAACTCTGGGAGTCCATTCAACAGAGTGGGAGCTACAACAGAAAAAGGAATGGGCCCTGGTCGATGATAAAGGTAAGTCAAGAGTAGGCAGCTTTTTGGTCTGATTGCCAGGCCCCACACACAATCTACCTGTGATGAAATTGTTGATATACCAGTGAACTGGGGGGGGGAAGCGTGTAAAAAACGAATTCTGACCCAAACTAAATAATAAAACGAGATGTCCCGGGGCTAGGGTTACCAACTGTAAGTTGTAAAGTTCCTGGAGCTTTGGGGACAAGCCTGGAGAGGGTGGCATTTGAGGAGGAGAGGGACATCAAACAGGGTATAATACCGTAATGCAAAACAGCCATTTCCTCCAGGGGAATTGATCTCTATAGTCTGGAGACCACTTGCAATTCCTGGAGTTCACCTGGCCTATCTGGTGCTAATTTTGTGGTGCATATCTATCCAGCAAACCAATCCAAATTTTGGTTAGCCAGTTAAGTGAGAAATCCAGCTGCAAAAAAGCACCCTTGATAATCACCTCTACAGCAGCCAGGAGGAGGCTCTTACATGTGTGAAAAAGCCAGGAGTGATAAAAGCTAAGATCACTGTAATCCTTGAAGAAGCCCTGGGAGCATGACTCAGAGTCTGATTTCCCACACACAAGATTCTTTTTCTGCAGTGAAAGGGACTGACCTTTAATCGCTCAAAGGAGCCAGGGAGGAAAGTTTGTTTCGGAAGTGGAACCTGTGATGCACATCCCCCAAACCTCATCTCCCCTCTTCCAAGGATCGCTTTTGAAGCTTGCCACCCCCACCCCCAAATTATTTGTGGGTAATTACTTCTAAACATCATAAACAAAATGGAACACAGTTTGCTCTTTTTTTTGTCACAGGAAAGGTAAAGTGATGCATAATTATCAATTGACTGGTAGAAATTCTTTTGCATGTTTTAATTGGTGTGAATTAGAACTAAAATGTCTTTTATCTCACCTTTGGGGGATGCAATCTAATCTTCTCAACAATATGTCAAAGTTTTCCCCTTAATTAAACTTTTCAAATGAGAACTTCAGAAATACTTTGGGAACCAAAACATATTTAGAAAGTATATGTAGAGCTCTACAGACAAGAAAGAGAGAGAGAGAGAGAGAGAGAAACTGTGTCATACAATAGACCCTTTTCAAAACTGCCTTTCTGTTCCATTTTAGCTGCTAGCAGAATTTATTTACCTGTTCACACAAACCCGCTTGTGTCGGGTTAGCAAAGCATGGTTGAGCTGCTTTTGAGGGAAACTGCTTTTTTCTGCTTTCAACCCCTTTATTGTGCTTCTGAATCGCTGTGGTGTGCTGTTTAAAATGTCCATAGTGCTTCCCACAATGCTGCTCCCCCACCACCCCTTTTCACCACATGATCTTCCTCGGACTGTTCTAAGGTGAGCACTATAGCGCTAAACCACTATAGCACACTATAGCACCTCGGACTGTTCTAAGGTGAGCACTATAGCACCATTGAGATGCATTGAATCTATTGACTCCAAATGGTGCCCACCTTAGAATGTTTTTAAACAGTCCAAGGAAGATTGCGCCACGAAAAAAGGTGGAGGGAAAAGCAGCACTGTTTGAAATTACCATAGCGCTTCAGAAACAGCTCACTAATAGAAGAGAATTCACTGTATGAAACCCCCATCCCTGTATCACTTTACTAGAAACTGGGCCAACAATGAATAACATCCGGTTTAGAATGGTAAAGTGAAAAGGGCCATACTCATCCATGAAGATCACTAGTTGACCTTTAACCGGTCATTCATTGTCTCAGCCTATCATCAGGTCCTTGGACAAACGGCAGAATAAAAATGTGATAAATATAAAATTATACACACATGCACACACACACACTAAGTCAAAATAGGTACATAGTGAGAAAACAAGTAAATTGTTAGACACTAACAAAATCTGAGGTAGGGTATGAGCTTTCGTGAGTCACTACTCACTATTGGACTCTTACTGTTTTCTACTGCTACAGACAAAGACAGCTACCCATCTTGATCTATTGTTAGACACGACATAGATACACATTCCTAGAAGAACTACTAGCTGAGATGGGGACAAATCAGTCATTAATCAATACTCTTATATTTATTATCTAATTAGCAAGTAATATGTTATACATTTACTACACATTTAGCAATAGTCACGGATATACAAGGTAAACCCTCTTATGGATTATGAAAAAAGTATATGAATAATGTCACTTTAATGTGTTCTATTGTATGTCACATGTTCTAGTACTATAAAGTAGTAATTTTTAAAAAAACAATTGTCAATGTAGCATGTAAAACACCAGCAACACATTTTCAATGGAAAACTATTCCAAATGTAAAACATCTTAAGTGAATTAACTTCTCCGTTTCATATACTTTTCCAAAAACACTGTAAACACTACTAAAATTGGTAACGTGCAGAACAAACCACAAAATACATTTAATATCTTTTATGGGAAGCTGACCTGAAATAAAAAGTTATGTGGTTAAAGATTCTGATAGTTCTTCATCCAACTTTTCCCACTCTCTGTGGAGCAACGATGATTGAAACCTGATGGCTACTGTACAGAAAGAGTAATAAAATATTTTATGTAGGAGTAAAACAGTAGCCATTAAAATTATGCTATGAGGTTAGAATAAAGATGTAGCATGAAAACTTGATAAATAACCATAAAGTGAATGCGATCAAATGCCGTTACAACAACTAGTCTCAAACAAATGACATATACTAAAATACAGTCACAGTCTTTTTGCAAAATTACTTTGGGCAAAGTACCAAGAAAACACTATATCCTCTCTACTAAAGGCAGTTTGCCAAAGAAATTGCAAATACACAAGCTTTAATATCTATAGCCAAAAAACACTTGGAAACTCATTATGGAAAGGCTTACAAACTAACGCATGATAAAATTGTTTTCTTTCACAGATTATCACAGCATCCTGAAGAGAGAAACATCAGGGATGGAGGTGTGGGTGGCATTTAAAAAAAAAGAAAAGAAAAGACCATCACTTGAAGAAAAACAGAGGGACATACTATTTCATTGCACACTAGAATTTGGTAAAGGAAACCATTTCCAGACTTTCCCTAGAAAACACAACAATGGATTTGAATGATTCAAGCAATCACCAGATTGAACTGCTGGAATCTTAGGACATTACCATCATTTTCCCCATGGGGTTTACCACTGCAAGTGTTCAACCACTGTTGGGCATCCACACTTCATTACAGTTCCAAGCTGGAGCTAGGAATCTTTATGGCCTACCAGCAAGCCTCCATCATCTGCAGTGGGATGGTGGAGGTCACTGCAGGATCTTCTGTGTCATACCACTATGGGATCTTCTGTGTCACACCAAACCAGCTTTCGGAAGTATGGGAATTTTAGGTCCTAAAAATAAAGGGCCCAGCCCCCACAAGAATCGGGTAAAGCATAAACATATGAGAAATGAAACTATGTATTGCTGTTGTGCTTATTACATGTTTGCTGACATGTGAGCAGAAGACATAACTTTCTTCAAGCGATTTCAAGGCACCTTCCTGAATTTACATAATATCACACTGGAAAAATACAGTGGCATATATGTAACAGTGCATACACGGGAGGCACACAGAGTTTCCCCATCTTCCTGTTTGTTCTGGTTGTCTCTTCCTAATCGCATAAAGATCATTCCTAAGCTTCTTGTAGGACCCATGTGGTTACCTCCCAACCATGAAGACTGCAGCATTGCTGTGAGGCGGGGGAAGGAGGTAAAATAGTCTCCTCTGCTCTTCCGTTGGTGAAGCTGTGCTTGCAAAGGGCACAGAAGGGGCAAACCTCCAAATGGGTTCTGCAACCCCAGGAATGATCTTGGAAGAGCATATGATGACTTCTGAAGAGGACAACGCAATCAAACTAAAAGAAAGGGGATGGCAGAACAGAGGCAAACGCAGGAAAGCCAGTTTCCCAGGTCTATAGGCATGATTAGATACAGGCCAGAAGAACAGCATTGTAGATGTACAACAAGGCAACCATCCTGGCTCCAGCAGACTAACTCATTTAAATATCACCTTTTCTAAGGAAATGCCAATGAAGGATTTTCAAAACAGAATTATTTATCAGTAGGAAAAAGCAACTGATTTCCATTTCTAACTATCAGTCCAATAATTCAAAGCAGACAAAAGAACCCTAAGTTGTTTAATCTATACCAAACTGGGGCGTCATTGTTAAGGATCTATTTTCCAAACAGACTGTTGTTTCTTTATTCCCCATAAAATATAACAGTATAAATAACATACCCGTAATTAGTTGACTCTGGAAAGGCAATAGATTTTACAACTATGGAAGCAATCATAAGCAGGTCTACTTAGAAGTAAGTCCTATGTTAGTTAGGGGGGGTTACTCATTGGAAAACATCCTTAATACAGCACTGTGAGAAGAAAGAATATTTCTTGACGATTTAGCCCTTGTTGTCTATCAAGGCCAAAATGAAATAAACGGGAAACACAGAGTAAGAGCTAAATAGACAAACATACCACTGTGTAAAAAGGCTTTGCCAAATGTCAAATAAATCTTATTGCACCATTCAATAAGTGTATGTTATATAAAAAAGACTTGTTTATTACTTCTTGAAAATGGCGGCTAATAAGCTCAGTAAATGTACAAACTTCTATGAAGTTTTCATATTATATGGTTGGCAGCAACATAGTTTGTACATTTCCTGAGCTGATTAGCCACCATTTTCAAGAAGCAATAAACAAGTCTGTTTTTATATCACATACATTTATTGAATGGTGCAATAAGATTTATTTGATGTTTGGCACAGCCTGTTTACACAGGGGTGTGTTTGTGTATTTAGCCTATCAAGGCCAGCCAATTAGCCAATTAGCCAGTCCTATCAGTGTGCAATGCCGGGAGCCATATTGTCACACGTAGTAAGATTACTAATGTACTATTGATAATATTTATTTTTAAAGCATCACCAACATAAATGGTATTTTATAAAATAATTTAAGCAATCACAAAAAAGTCTCCCTCTCTGAACAAATATACAATTAACTGGGTGAGCAAACAAAGACAAAAGGTAACCAACAATGAAGACAGGGGAGAAAGAGAAACAATGATAACAAGGAATAAATACGACTATATGCAAAAAATATCTCACGTGCTAGTTTTCCAGAACTTCCCATACACAAATACATTGTCAAGCATACACTAGTTTCCACTAGTGTGATTTCCCTCTTCACATAATGTTTTGGAAGCATGAAGAAAAGATGCACAATTCAGTTTTTGTGGTAAACTGCCACCTGGGACTTAAAACGGTGCAGGGCATCTATTCTCCCTCCCAACTTGGAACCCAGACCGTTACACAAGGAGCCCACAGACTCTCGTGAAGCTCAGTCTAGTTTGTGCAAGGGCAGGAAATGACTGATTTAAAAGAAATATTCTTAAAACGTCATTGTCAGTGTCGATTCTGTTTCCTTCTCTCACTCAACCCCCATAAAGGTTTGGATGAGATTTAAGCTTTAAAAAAAGAAAGCCCATATGAAAAATACCACCCAAGGAGCTTTATGTTTTTTGTTCCGCCTCAGACCATCATTGTTCCAGTGTAGTCTACACAGTTGAAATGGCACTGAGAGAGCATTACTAGGCGAAGGCTCTTCTGGTTGGCGTGGGTTCACTTTCCCCAGCCCTTTTGAATGGCTTTCTTCTTGTCAAGGCGCATTCTGGTAAGCTACTGCACCAACAGACAGAACCAGATCTGTAATTAATGACTAAGAATTGCTCAATGTGTTTGGGTATAAAATCAAAAAAAGTAGGGTTGTTAAAAAAAACAACAGATTTAAGCACCATCTGGGCTCTCTGGTCACAGTGGCAGAAATTCCAAAGGAAGGCTTAGCAATGCATGATCTGAGAATCCCATCTGTTTTATCTAAAAATGAATCAATCAGACACTTTAGCCATTTTTTAGTGAGTTGGGAAGAGAAAACCCATTTCTTCACTGATAGTCCCCTTTAAATCTATTATTTTATTTTTTTTTTACAAATTTTATGCTTGTGAAAAATACTGTTGTTGTTTTAACATGGTAATTAGCTTAACAAAGAGCGAGGAAGCAGATGCCCTGAGAAACATGTGCTTCCACCGGTCCGTTTCTTCCTCCACTCTTCCCAGTGTGATGTGGCATCATTGTGCTGTGTATTTCCACGCCCCCAACCTCTCACATAATTGGCTTTCAGGGGTGGGGAATGCATAGCACAGTGATGCTACCTCACATGTTGTGCTGAGCTAGATGTTACTAGGAAGCAAGGGAAACAGACGAGTGGCAGCTCCATGTCTCTGTCTCTCCCCCTCCCCTGAAAGAGCGACAAGTCTAAACTGGTGCACTGGTCCTTAGTATAAATCTCAAGAATAAAAATTAAGGAAAGTGTACTTTATTAAGGATCTAACAAGACAAACTTGCTCTTAAAAACTTCTTAGCATGCATCTCCTTCAAAAAAACAATTAAGTCCCGCCAAGTCACAACTGACTTACAGCAACCCCTCATGGGGTTTTCAAGGCAAGAGATGAGGGGAGATGGTTTGCTATTCTTTGCCTCCACATGGCAACCCTGGTCTTCCTTGGTGGTCTCCCAATCAAATACTGACCATGGCCAACCCCGCTTAGCTTCCAAGTTCTGATGAGCTCAGGATAGCCTGGACAATTCAGGCTGCTATGTATCTTTTTTTAAAACAAGATCCTTATCTTGCTGAAGGCACAGAGGGGAGGGGCCAAACATTAGTGGTAGAAGTAGAACACAGACCTTGTATACAGAAAGTCCTAGATTCAGTCAATAATAAACACCTCAAAGGATCCATCTGGGCAAGACTAGGGATGCCAAGTCCTACCTTCATGCCGGGGGGGATTTGGTGGGTGTTTCTGTGCCAGTTTAGTATAGTGGTTAAGTGTACGGACTCTAATCCGGGAGAACCGGGTTTGATTCCCCATTCCTCCACTTGCACCTGCTGATGTGACCTTGGGTCAATCACAAGCTCTGGCACAGCTGTTTCTGAAAGAGCAGTTTGTGTTAGCGTTCTCTCAGCCCCACCTATCTCACAGGGTGTCTGTTGTGGGGAGGGGAAGGGAAAGGAGTTTGTAAGCCGCTCTGAGAAGGGCAGGGTATAAATCCAATCTCCTCTTCTTCTTTTGGAGGGGGAAGGGACATTGCATGGCAGTGCTCTGCTTTTTGGACAAAACTCTATGGTGAAATTGCCGTCAAGCCATAGAGTTTTGCCCCAAAAGCAGAGCATCGCTGCACAACATCCCAGATATTCCCTGGCCTGGGGAATGAGAACCATAGGCAAGACCCTTCTTTGATTGAGACCCTGGAGATCTGGAGGGTTACTGCCATTAAGCACAGATGAGACTGAGCTAGATGGACCAATGGACTGAGTCAGCATAAGGCACATAAAGCAGGGTACGTGGCAGATGAATGCTCATGTACACAAGCACTCTAAAAGCATTTCAGCTATCACGAGCTCCTGTGTCTGAATAAACCTAAAGTATCATGCACAGTAGCTAGGACTTTACTAGCGCATGGCACTAGTGGTCCATCTGCTACAAAAGGAAAGTAGATGCTGCCATTGCAAAAGGTGCGAACAGGTTGCTTTTGCTCTCTCACTACTACAGCTTTGTAGCCGTTACAACACACGCTTGTGACTGAATTCATTACAAACCAAGTGCAATGTGCCCTAATGTTCTATTAACTTGTATTTAATAAATTTATATGCCACAAACTCTTAATTTAGGAACCAGACATTAGTTTCTGGGGCTCTGCTAAGTAATCAAAAGATTCCCCCAAACAGCACACAACTGCATTTCGAGGTTATACAGTTTGAGTGTGGGTGTCAGACGATGCTACAAAAGGACAAAGAGGATGGGTCTTTCTCTCAAATGGTTCAAACAGAAGCCTTGGAAATGATAAGGCAACAAGAGGCAAAGGGACAGCTTTGTTAAACACTTGGCTGCTTTTCAAAAATATTGTCTTAAACCACTACTGGATGAAAAACATACCGTGGTAGCAAATGAAGGGAACTCCACAGCCCCAACCAAACTAACAAAGGTCTCTTAAGAAAAGAGAACAAACATTTGTCAAAGCAGCATTTAGCCTTGCTAATTTGCAAGTCTACAGGTGCAGATTTATTCCAATCTATAACTGAGTAAGTCTATACAGAACTGCACTGTGTCTTCTGCACTTGATCTTACAAGTCAGGCTTCCTTCAATTGCTAATTTTTCTCAAAACGGTATACAGTTGGGAGAGGGAGGGATTAGACCTTGGCATATGCTTGTGACTAGTGGCACTGTCTCATAAAATCCCATGATAAACATGCAAATACTTATAACATGTCAATAGCACAAAGTGAAAGAAGAATCGTGCTTTTCAAGTCCCTCTGCCTACCCACCCAAAATTGACAGTTTGGGAAGATGGGGTATCTTTTCAAAGGAGATAGAACGTTGAAGGAAGATGAACAGATCTTGGGCAACAATGGGTTACTCAGTAACTGTAGTATGTTCACAGTGCAATCCTATGCAGTCTAAGCCCACTGAAATCAATGAGTTTAGCCTGGAATAACTCTGCACAGGGATGCACTGTTATTGTGCTGTAAACCAATGGTTTGACTGTCAATTCAGTGATTGTAAACCTTCTCTGGTTGAGCAGCAAAGATTGCTATAGCTGGCCTCACGGCATTGGGGTCAGTCATTAGATTGTCAAGAGCCAGCTTGACGTAGTGGTTAAGAGCTGTGGACACTAATCTGGAGAACCGGGTTCGATTCCCCACTCCTCTACATGAAGCCAGCTGGGTGACCTTGAGTCAGTCACAGTTCTCACAACTGTCTCAGCCCCACATACCTCACAAGGAAACTGTTGTGGGGAGAGGAAGGGAAGATGATTGTAAGCCTTTTTGAGAGTCCTTTGGATAATGAAAGGTGGAGTATAAAACCTCCTCCTCCTCCTTCTTCCTGGAGTGAATTCAGTTCACCGATAAGCTAAGTGGATAGCGTTACTTGCTCAAACTCTGTAAACACTGCCATCTGAAATAAATCAGGTTATTACTTCACTGCATTGCCAGCTGTAGTGTGTACTGAATTTCCTGCAGAACCATTTGCCTGAAAGTGTGCCAGCCCCTCTCACACATTTCCCAACCCCTCCCCATCTTGTCCAAACCTTCCCAAGAGTATCAGAATTTCAGTTCAAGACTTGTTTTCCATTAGAAGTAGGTTTGTATTGACATTCAGCATTAAGTATCAACAAAAAAGGACAGACCACTCTCACTCCATGTACATTTCTGATTAGCATCCACTGGCTACAGTACTGTTGTATTTTTTTGGATAGCCATTTCATTCTATTTTGTCAACAAAAGTAATTGATATCAAACCTGCCTTTCTGCAAATGAAGACAGAAACACCAATCAAGGGTCCGGAAATACAGTCAGCAGTGGTGATCTTAAATTTAATTCGTGACTAACAAGAATCCCCCTACCATAAGAGTAGCAAAAGCTACCAGTAATATAGTGGAGCAAAGTTTTTCTCTTTCATAAGTGTACTACGATGCATCTTATGCAGGGATACAACAACACAAATTGGAAGGGCAGGGTTGCTGTGAACACCCACACACACACTTATTTCTAGGTGTTCAAGAACGAAAAAGCTGCATTCATTTTGTCTACGTGGAGTAGGAATGAAAGCTGAACAACTTGGGCTTCTTGAAGCTATGACTGGCTACTAAGTTCAGCCAAAATTTATGGACCCCTTTACCTCCAAACTGGTCATGTTTTTTCCCCTTCTGATGTTCAAAAGCAGTTCAATTGTTGCATGTTTTACTTTTTAGTTTATATCCATTCTCCACTATTCATTTTATATATTATTGTGGGCTGTTATATGATTATTTGGGAAAAAAAATACCCCAAATTTTATGAAGCTCCAATATGCATTCTGTATTGAGGAGGGTGGAACTCCCATTTTTTTAAAATTTATTTTTGTTGTAAAATTTCTAGCACATCTTTTTATTCTAAGGCACTATAAATAATGTTTAAAAAATCTAACTCCCCAAAGCATGTTTTCTGAGAAGAAATTTCCATAATAAGAAAGAAGTATAAGGAGCAGACCCATCCATTTTAACAAGGATGGGCTAGAAGGGGAGGGGCTAATGTAATGTAAGTATTGCGGACATTATTTCAGCATGTCTATTAAAATATTACTTTCCATAGCTACATCTGCATACCTCACACATCCAACTGATTCATGGGAAATACAGCCACTGTTTTCATAGTACTTCTGTAAGGTTTCAAAATGCACTACAGTGAATAGATCAACAGGGAGAAGGTAGGACGGTCAAAGAAAGCTCTCTATGGTCGATTCTGCATCTAGCATTCGCTCCACATTTTCTCAACTGGGAGGAAAAAGTGCAGCTCAAAACCACATTCAAATGCCTCGGGGCAACGCCATACTGACTGCAAAGCCACCCCTGAATGTCCATAAATCTATGCAGAAGGTACCATAAAATCCCATGATCAAAAAAAGCAAAAGTGGCATGGATTGTGAGGGATACCATGAAATCCGATGATCAAAGGAAGTGAATGCAGCATGCAATGCAGAGAGGAATTTCTGTTTCCAATGTGGGTTTCGTAAAAGAATACAGGGAAAAGCCAATGCAGAATCAGCCTCTGTTTACCTCTGCAACAGCCAGGCTCCTTCAGCCCAGCTGCAAGTTATGGGCATTTGTTTGCATTTCAGAGCATGCTTGGACTTTATGATGGAAATGTTTCACAGGACAGCTCTGTTGGGTCTGCAGTAGAACAGCTCGATTTGAGTCCAGGAGTACCTTAGAGACCAACAAGATTTTGGGGTGTATGAGCTCTCGAGTTCCAGCTTTGACTCTCAAAAGCTCACACACACCCAATCTTGTTGGTCTCTAAGGTGCTACTGAATTCGAATTTAGCTGCTCATGATGGGAATGATATTTTCTATGCACTACACAACTCCACTGGGATCTGGAAACTCCTTTCACAGTTCTTAAAAAAAAAACACAGGTGGCAAAGTTATCAATACATATAATTTTTTGTAAGCTTTGATACAGAATTAGGGCCAGGAACAATAATTTATTTAAAAAAACACACAAAAGAAGATGCTTAATCGCCTTGCTTTAAAATCCCATATTTTAAATCTAAGAATCAATCCCCAGATTTTGCCAGTTTGGTTTTGACAGGTGGCATTCCTCAACAACAAAATTTGGGAGGAGGAAAGAGATTTTAAAAAGCGAGTCCTGAATACGAAAATTTCAAATGCTGGTGTGTAAGATACCTGCGGGCACAATCCATCAGCGGCTTCCCCGGCATAATCCCCTCTGAAGCAAGAGGGAGCTGAGCGTAAGGGTCCAGTGGATTATGCCCTTTAATAGCTCGTTAAATGTAAAGGAGAACTTGGGGGAAGGGAGAGGGGAGGAGAGGCTTCTCTTTTCAAAATACGTTCTACGTTCTACATTTTAATCAGAGCCCTTTATCCAGCCAACATTCAATATCATTTCAGGGGAGTAGGCTTTCTAAAAAAATTGTGAAGATTAATAGAAATTTAAACTAAAATACATCTTAAAACAAACAAAACCTTTTGTCCTGGCATTGAAAGAATGACAAAAGTAAACTACAACATAGGGAAAAGCCTTTTAAAACTGACAAAATGCCAAGTCAGAGGTCAGAGAGCCAAGGAGGGCAAGAAAGCCCTTCTTCAGAATGCGCGGAGGTCATTCTCCCAGCTTCTGCATCTGGATTGGCTGAATGATAAATTCCACATTAGCTCCACCCCTCGCATGGAGCAGAAGCCCCTTGAATTGCTGGCTGCCTCAACAGAAGTTTAGTTTGCTGATTGGACATGAAACAAAAGAAAAACAGCAGGACACAATTTATAAGGGGGCAGCGAAGGCTGACACGCTATTGTACTCTGGAGGTATCCACAAGCTGTTAATTCCATTTTAACATTGTTAATAAGACTGTTAACACATGCGACTTTGTTTAGGAACCTTGAAAACATCAACAAATTCATGGAAGACCTACCAGAAAGTAAAACATAATAAGTATAAAAGCACAAAAGAATCTGTGCTCTTATCTGTTTAAAAACCATGAGATTTACTATTCCTACGTGAGAGCGTAGGCATACTTAGTGGTCTCATCTCTCTGACCCACCCACCTACATATGTTACTTAGACCATATTTAGTTTACGTTTTTATTTTTAATTTCTATAGCATTTATAAGAAGCAACCTAAAACAAACCCACAAATTAATGCAGATCTGATCTGTCCCTTCTGTGCACATGTACCTTTCTCTTTCACCTACCCACTTCCCCTCACTGTGTGTTTCTCTCTCTCTCATACACACAAATGTGCAGATTTAATCACTGTGGAATGCTTTAAATGAATAAATTGAGTCTGACAGATTTATTGCAGTTAATTTTGCAACAGAATGGGAAAATGTTTGGATCTCAGCCTTTTAAGTATTAGGAAAACAATTAATCCATCACATAACGGAAATTCCTGCATTATACCCTCATGTCCAATTAAATAATGTCAAGCAATTTTATGTAGTAAAACAGGAGGGGAAAAAATCAAAACCTGAAGGAAATAAGTGATATTGCTTCAAAATGTTTTTTTAACATTTACATTTTTATTAGCTAGTTTTCTATTTTTTTTAAAAAAATTGTTTTCTAGAAATCCTCGGTACTCTTCCAGTTTACAAGACACAACTGCATCATCTGGGGAAGGAGAAGGAGTATCAAAGTAAAAAACCGAAGTTTTAAAAAGGTATGCTAAGGAAGGAAGAAATTCATTTAAATTTTTTTACGTCTATGGTCCAGAAGTATCGTTCAGAATTCCCACATACTTTTGGTCATTTTGCTCAAATGAGAAATATGTTTATAAATATATACTTGATGACCTTTTTTAAAAAAAAAGTAATTTAATTTGTCTGTAAAATTTAGGATTATAAACATTTGCACACCCATCAGTGCCACATTTTTAGCCAATACTCTAAAACTCACAAAGTGAATAACAAAAGCGTGTTACAACTAGTCATGTCAGGAAAAATACGTTTTGAAGATTTATCTTCAGTGGATATGGTGATGTATTATTGTTCCTGAAGAACCTTATAGTTCTGTATATGTCAGTATTCATGATAGTCACATAATTTATTTTAGAAATTGTGTATTTCAGTCCAAGACACGTATGGAAAACAAGAATCCTATTAATCTAAATGGGACTGACTGCAAACAAGTACCCCAATGGTAATTAAATACCTTACATTGGGAGTGCTAGTGACATTCAAGGGAATTTCCTGGATTTCTTAAATAAAGGCAGAACATAATCTTCCACAGATTTCTTCAGCTCTTTTTACTGTGATCTTAACATGATGTTTCTGTGGGAATGAAGGAGTGTCTTACTGTTCCATCTTATGCTGACCAAAGCCCACTGAAGTCAAAGGCCTTCGAATGGAGTAACTTTTCACAGTAGGGCTTGAACAGCTAGACACTAAGTTATTAAAGTGCTGGACTATGTTTTTTTAAGTCTCTAGGGCAAAGCTACAGAACCATAAAGAATAAAATATTATTGTGCTAAAATTCAAACGATATAAAAAATTACTGGCACGTAACATCACCTCTGTGCAGGTTATTTTAATAAAATAATTCACAAGCAAAAGTAGGATTTGCTATGCTAATAATCAATGAAGGGCTAAGAAGAGCATAGGAGCACCATGTTTCAATTTATTTTCCCCGATTACAATGCAGTGGCTGTTTTACTGGTTTCTTACAATCTTACATTCAAGATACACACATGCCAGCCTAAGTCGTTCAGTTGCCATAACAACCTCATAAGTTTGTCCTCTGTTATCCTCTCTTTCATAAAATCATTTTGAATCTGTGAATTCTAGGACAGCCAGTGTAGCTTCTCAAATAAATTTCATTCTCACTTTTGCTTTTGAGAAGTCTGAGTCCGTTGCTCTCCAAACCTCACACACCGAAATTAATGGAATCACCTCCTCACTTCCCACCACTGAAAAATCTAATACGATCAGCATATCTTTTTTTTTGGCATTTACAAAAACAGTTTATAAAGGAACAAGTGATTTTCAGTGACCTGTAGCCATCCTCCAAAAATTAATTCCGGGGGGGGACACACCAGAGGATACGAATGCTGTTACTTGCAAGTTAACCAATGAAATACAGTAAAAAGTTCTCTGGATTTTATCTGCTACTTACTAAAAAGGACTGATAGTCCCATTGTCATGTGGCTACAATAGTAGTTTGCGAAGTATTTGTATTCATAATGGCTAGCTCCATTAAAGCATTGCTGACTGGTCAAATAGCTAAAATACATAATAAAAACGGTGATGTTTTATTATTTTAAAATAATATTATTTAAAAATAATAATAATGGCAACACCAACCCTCTTCACTTCAAATAAATTAACATTCTTCGGCCACCAAACAAAAAACAGTGGACCGGCAGGATGTGACTAACAAATGCTGGGGGAAAGTCAAGCTGTGCTTTTAACATATGCTGTGAAACAGAAGACTTTTCTTGTTTCTTAACATGCTTTTGCATCTCAATGAGTCCAGAAAGGGGGGGTGGGGTGGAGGAAACACACTGGATTTATTTCAAAAGTTGCAAATTGCCATGGATGGAAAATATTGGAAGAGGGACATATATTTACAACAGAACTGGTGGTTGAAGACATGAAAAGGAAATAGTGCGATCCGATGCCGTCACTCTGGTCAAAACCCACATAAAAACAGATTGGTTAGGTGGGAGTAACTCTGCATAGGATTGCATTGTAAACCTAACAGCTTGGAAAACCAACAGTGAGCACGATCCAGCCACACAGCTAAGCACTTCTAAATCCTGTTGATTTTAGCAGAAGAGAGTTAACTCTCCCAATTAAATCAACAGGACTTGAACATGCAGTTTGTTCCAAAGAGAATTGACTGGACATTTACAGCATATGGACATTCATAGGAAAATTAAAATCCTATATTGTTCTAGCTAAAGGCACTAGCCGGTTCAAGCAATATTTTTCTTATGGAACGAACATGCTTTAGGTGTATGTCTAGTCACATAAGTACACAAAAAAATCATTCTACTTATTTATTTACATTAGTACTTAGAAAACTGACCACACTTCTACAGAAAACAATACATTTTTAAATGCCAGGAAAGAAGGATATTTTTTTTTGCTGTTTCTACCTACAAAAGCATTACATTTTTTAAAAAAATATGAGGATATAATTTCTTTGTCCTTGAATGGAAATATAGGCTGAGACCCTATCAAAAATGACAAGCTTCGTTCATTTTACCTGGGGGGAAAATCCATCAGACTTTTACAACCGTTCTGAGATATTTTGCACGGTATTACAAACAGAGGCTGACACCCACTGTTTCAGGGGGAAAATGCAATGGGCATTTCCTGAGAGTTTTTCTCCCTACCCTCAAATTCACCCCAGTTCTCTCTTTCCTTGTTTCCGTGTCAACACCACCACCCACTGGCCGTGAGGAGAGATGGCCATTCGAGTGCCTTCTTGTGTACCACAAAGCTCCTCCGGGCTTCTCATCTCCATGCCCCAAAGGGGGGGGAGGGGAGCATGAGAGGAAAGACATCACCCCTGACATTCCTCAGTTGCTTTAGATCTTTACAGTTGTTGTTTTTTCCCCTTCCATCCTGGAGGGGTGAGGAGAGAAAGCAGCCACTTCAAAGACGAAACTTGGTGCTTGATGCAAAGGCAGCGTTGTGGTCCCACTGTTGCCATTTTTTTAATATTATTATTATTATTATTATTATTATTATTAAAATCCTCTCATTCTTTTTGTCAGCTTGCTAATGAAGCTGTCATTATTACTGAAGAAAACTAGGAGGCCGTTCATGGCGGGGGAGGCGTTCACACACTAGCAGCTCCCTTTCCAATTTGTTTCCCTCTGAAGAAAATGAAAAAAAATATCTATGGCACAGAAAATTACAATGAACAGCCTTCTGCTGTCTCCATTTTCATTTCCACCCTGTGGTTTGTGCACATTATAAAATTCTGGCTGGCTCTATTCAATACCAGAATGCTTTCCACTTAGCTAGCTTCCATCTGCAGATTGCAATGCAACATGTAAAAAATATATATATTCTCAGCAGCTCTACTAGGCAGAGAAATAGTTCCTCCATATTAAAGATGGATAACTGGGGAGCAAAGCTAGTCGGGTTGCTTCCTAAGGGACATGAGGAATACCTACCGTAAAGTCAGGAATAAGGCCAGGCAACGGCTTACGTTGAAATCACTTTATTTTCAAATCAACATGTCAATTAATCACATTTAAGAAAATAAAGCACAAGAATAACTGTGTTCTCTGGACGGTCCACATCTACTGATATTATAAGGTATACATAAAGGCCAAAGAGTTATTGATAACATAAAGATTTCCTATGAGGAAAGGCTAAAGAGCTTGGGGCTCTTAAGTTTAGAGAAAAGACAACTAAAAAATAAAGCTTTCTAAATATAAGGATACTTTGTATCTCTAAGGAATACAGAAAAGAGGATAAGACTGTATTCCTTTCAGGACTTGCCATCTTAGGTTCTGTTGGATGGAGCCTGCTTGATTTATCATATCACAGAATATACTGCAGAACTGCATACTCCAATCACAGAATGTCTCAGTGGCAGAAAGACAGAAAGCAGCAGCTATGGGCAAAGGTGATAAGGTATACAGAAGTTCCTGGAAAGTCTGTAGTTCTATGAAGGATCAACTTGGCAGTGTAACCCAGAAAAAAAGCCCTACTTGAAATGACAACCTATACAGTGAATTGGGTCTTGTCTGCAAGGAAAGGCATATGCGTGGAATTCTGTCATGTGAATCTATAAAGTGGTACATACTGAGTTAGGCCATTGAAATTTTTACTCTGACTGGCAGCAGATATCTCAAGAAGCCCCATCACCCGGAATTCTTTCAACCAGAGATGCCAGTGACCTTCTTCATGCAAATCATGAGCTCTGCCACTGAGCTACACAGCCTCCCCCAGATATTCTAAGTCATGCAGGAAAGTGAAGTGAGACCTGAAGCAGGCAGCTGAATGGAAACTTTCTTGAAGGTATTACATGTCTCTGACATGATAGAGACATACAACAAGATCAGAAGAGAGATAACGGACACATTTGTGGAATAATCCTGAAAATCCTCCAAGGATACATTAGAAAACAGCAACAGGTCTGCCTCCGCTCTCAGGGAATCTTACACATGCTTGAAATCCTCCACTGAACTACTCTAAGTAGGCCTATAGTGCAATCCTAAACAGGGTTAGAGCTGTCTAAGCCCACTGATTTCAACAGACATAGAAGAATGTTAACTCTGCTGAGGATGGCAAAGTTAATTCTTTTAACCAATGTCCACTTCAAAACAACCAAGATATCAGATGTCTGGTGCGTCAATCATTTCCACAAACTTCACCACAGGAGTGGGGGGCAAGGTGGGGAAAGGCTTGAGTAAACACTAGCGCAAATCCAAAGAGATTCTGAAAAGATCCATCTAAAAAAATATTTGTAAAGAATTTCAACATGAGTAGCTAAACCGACACAGCAAAAGCATTGTCTCTTTTCTCTGACCAGGTTTTGTTGTTTTGCTGTAAGACAGCTGTGTTTTTACAGATGTATGGCCCTGCGTCTCCCACAAAAAAGGGCTACTCTTCCCCTCAGATGTGAAAGGAGATCAAAGGTTTAAACACAGAAATGCAAGATCCTTTTCCCCCTTTGGAATGATCTTGTGTGTGTGTGTGCGTGCGCACGCGCATGCAATGGCAAAACACCAAAACTTCCATCTGTTATCCTTATGCAGTGCACAGGTTAACCTTTGCAAAGAGGCCTTCCAAGGCGATTATCACAGTGAAGATGCACAAAGACAAACTGACTTCACAGGTAGGCTCTGAGCATTTCACTTGAGAAGCAAAAATGTAAAACCCGCATTAGAGTTATCCTCACAGACCCGGAGGCTGAAACCTTGCTATTAGGTTTCCTTAGTGAAATACAGTGCTGAATTAAATACATTTAGCTGGGCTTCTTACACTGGAGTTTTGGGAAGTGATTCTCTTAGGGTGTGTTCAGACGCACCATCTGAACCGCTTTTGGCATGCTTCAGTAACAGATTTTATATGCACGTTCACATACCAACATCTGCGCACCGTCCCCATCCGTCGCTTTCCGGCTCAGAACCCCCTTTAAACCGGAGTATTTTGATACCACTTCCCCCTCTGGTGTTTTCCTGATTTCAAGCCGCAGTTTCCTATGTCTGATTGCTCTTGTGGTGTCAAGCCACTTCCAGATACTTCAACCCCCTCCCCAGCTCGAAAGCTGCCGTGGAAAGGCCAAGGCTTCCACTTTTCGCCCGCCACTTTTTTAAAGTGTCAGCAGTATGCGCATAGGCAGAGCTCCGCTCCCATGTTAATAAAACCAAAGTTTAAATGGTGACTCATTTTAGCATTTAGACGAGATCGGGATCTCACAGAGGCCAGTTTCGAGTCAAAAGTTTAAAGGGAAGTGTTCTGTTACAGCGGTTGGAGACACCTCAGGGCTTGCTTTTGGTGAGAAACTAGTTGTTCTGCACACGCACGAAGATTCCAGTTCTACAGATGACTGCCTATGCACATGCACAAACTGAGAAAAATTTTTAAAAACCCACCAACACATGCTCCCACGCATCGGTAGTGTAGATGGCAGGGAGTGATGTGACTGCACGGTGAGCTGGGATAAGGAGGTGAGTGTGATCGAGATTATCCAGATTAAAAAAAAATCATATCAGAACCGGACCAGTTTAAACCGCTCTGACCACACCATCTGACCGCACCCTTACAGTGTTATCTGCACTCTCACCAAGAAGGGCTATACATCCTCTTTATCTTACTGTATTTCTTATTTGAAACAGTAGATTGGGATAATGATTGTAATGTAATGTAATAAATAGTAGAATGTAATGTAATTTGGAATGGTAAACTGGAATGTATTTCTCTGGTCTGGTGACAGAGGAGACATAACACTGCACAACCAATTATCCTACCTTAAAGAAAAGGATGCTGTTACATAGTTACCTCCATGCTTGAGAGGAAATGGATGGAGCGTAACAACAGGGTCTCAGTTAATCACTCTCAGTATTCCACAAATAAGAAGGCTACATTTACACATCAATTTTGATATATTTATTTGCTTCACTATGTTTCCCCCCAGAATTAAATCCAAACAAATGGTGACGATATAAACTAAACTTGTTAATTCGGTTTGGTCCTTGACTCTGTTAAACATCTACATTATGTCGTAAGCTAATTTGTTGCTCACCCTGTTGTATGCTAATTTGCTGCTCATATGTATGGACTGGTGACTTCCATTTCAATGTATCTGAAGAAGTGTGCGTGCAGGTGAAAGCTCGTTCCTTCAATAAAACTTTGTTGGTGTTAAAGGTGCCACTGGGCTTGAATTTTGTAGCCAAATTAGCCACTTGGAGCTTTTTCGGTCACCTAGAAGGACAAGTTTGGAAACAAAAAAGCCATGCAAGTGAGAGGCACTGAGCCTCCCCCTCCCCAGGCACTTGTGTCTTACAACCTCTTTCCCAAGTGTGTTTTTGCCCAGTCAAGGTCACTTCAAGTACTGGAGTTCAGCTCGGGAAATGGGGGAGGGGGAGAAGTGAAAGCAACAAACGCTGCACCACTTGCCTGCACATATCCATTTGCTGCTGCTTACTCCATTTTTTAGACAGTTCTGTATTTAAACACGTGGAACCATGTGTTTGACCCTAAGCTACCCTTTCCTGTAATGTAGTTGGCACAAGGGTAATAACAATCTGCAACATGTTGGTTTTCAGTATAGCTGACTTTGTCAAGCGAGAAACAAACCATAAAATTAACAGTATTTTTGAAATAACATTTTGCAGGTTGCAGATCTGCAGATCTGAAAAATTCTGTCACGTTCATACTATGCTATAAAGAATTTGCACATCACAGAATGGGCATTTTGGGGGTTGAAAAATTAGCTGTTTGAGAATGTGTTTTGTGATGGAAGGGCTTTTCACACTGAGCATCACTCAATTACTGCAGAGGGTAATATGCTCAGGTAAGTGAAAGAGGGAAGGCAAACAGAAGTCCCACCCCCAAGAGCCATAAGAACATAAGAGAAGCCAATGCTGGATGAGGCCAATGGCCCATCTAGTCCAACACTCTGTCACACAGTGGCCAAAAATACCAGGTGCTATCAGGAGGTCCATCAGTGGGGCCAAATATCTTTGAGACACTTGGGTGAGAAATAACATTGCGCTTAGATAAATCATAGAAGGGAATGCTGACAGTCCTGCATGCAACTGGTGAAGGGTCAAAAACATAGAGACAAACCAGAGAATGCAATTAAAATTTCCCAATGAGCACTTTTGACGTTCACGAATGCAAATCCATGGTTTCAGGTGTTCATTCATAATTGCCAGCAATCTCCACATTTTGGACTTAGTGAAATATATATTTTAAATGGGAGAAAGAGGATGCATGGCTACTATCTTACAGGCATTGCTAAGGGGTTAAGATCAGTTACCTTCAACTCCTCCTCAAGGTAATCTTTCTCATATAGACAAATTGAAAAGACACAGTTTTTTTACAGACACTATATATACATGTTTTAAAAGCCACCAATATGCAGGTATCAACAGTGAGCAAAAGCATCAAGGGTTTCACTAGGAAACCTCCCACACCCTCCAACCTATGTTGCAAACTCTGCCGTAATGGAAAGGTGTGATTGCCACCTAGTGGATAGCCAGGCACACAATGGATGCTGGCCTTTTTCAAGAAAGAAACTATCTGTGAGTAAGCTCACTCCACAGTTAACATATTATTTTTATTAAATACTTAAAAGAATTATTTAAATTTTCAACCTTCATTAACTATCCTGCATATCTGGGGTCTTTAATTTTCAATAGCACCAGTGAGGCCCTTTCAGGAATTTCTTAGGAACTCATTCCAAGGATGGCGCAAATTTATCGTGGCATAAGCTTTTTTTTGGTGGCGGCAGACAAACAGGAATTCCCTTCTGAAAACTGCAAAACATTCTGTCAAATCTGAAACGAAGGATTTCTGATATAATAACAACCTTCGTCATATCCATTTCCCAGCGAGCACATTAAAATGCCATTTTGTGTCCGCTGACAAGTCGCACAATATTGCATCAAGGTAACAGTCCTTCGCCAAACTGTCTGTGGCCTGTGGTCTGAAACTCCTGAGTCCAAAAGACTTGATAAAAACATTTTAATCCACCAAAACAAATCTGGATTTAGTGGTGGGCTAATTAGCCCTGCTGGTTCTGCACAACATTCCACTCAGTTCTTTATGGGGAACTGGACGAATATATTGATATTGCTAGCAGCCTGAGCACCATATCCCAAGCCACTATCTGGAAACCAGGACTGTCATTCTCCACATGTTCGGAAAGCCTGCCAAAGTAAATTTTATGCTGGGGCTCCTCTCGTGGTTTGCAGGAGTATGAGGCAAGTCTCCCTATGGAAGAAGGGACTCTTGCCATAAGAGCTTAGGTGTGAATTCCTTTTTAACACCTCCTGAGAGGCATCTTACTTCAGACAGGAAACAATCCTGTCCGCCCAGCACTTCCCAGTCAAGACAAAATAGATGGCTGCCTGTGCCACCCTTTGAAGACAGGTAGCCATGCTTCTCTATTACAGACAAAAATAATTGTTGTTTTATTTAGAAAACATATACGCTGCTTCTCTTGTCACTTATTCGAGGCCACTCAAAGTACAGACAATACAACAGGACTGTAAAACAACCACCTATGGATTAGCATACTAAAGCCACAACAACCCAGGGATGCAAAAATAACCACCATTTTGTCTTACTAGGAATCATTGCTGTTAGATTCAAGTGTTATCATATTTTTTACCGATTGACTGAAAAGGGGTTTTCCCATCATAATTGGACTCCACCTTCGGACTAATGATGGTGATAATTTACCAACCTGATATCCATAAAACAGTCTTCACTTCAGGCCGGCAGCAAGACCATGATTTAAAATGACAGAATCCCTCTGTTAAAAGCCTGGGTAAAAAGAACTGTGTTGGCCAGCTGCCCAAAGGACAGTAAGGTAGGTACTCGACAACCCTCAAGGGGAAGGCATTTCAGAGGCAAGGGGCCACCACTAAAAAGCCCCCTCTCTCTGACTGGCACGCATTTCACTTCTGCAAGCAGGGCATGGAGAACAGGGTCTAGGAAGAGGATCTTAACAGACAGGGACAACACAGCAGGAGTACCCCAGCAAGCCATTTAGGACCATAATGGTAAGACCCAGTGCTTTCCCACACAATGATGATACAATCTCTGTATCCAGCCTTTATAAATGGCCTGACCCACTGCATTTTGGACTAAAGAAGTTTCTCACTCTGAGATCCCAGTCACAGGAGCGAGATAATCGGGTGTGTGTGTGTGTGAGGCTTTTTGCTCCGGAGCAAAATGGAGTGCGATATCATGATCAGACATTCCCCCGAGGCTCCATGCTCAGGCCGTTGGCCGCCAATCACACGCTGATGATGAAGCGCAGCACAGAAAGGTGAGGCGGTTCAGCAGTAACGTGTTTGTGCACATGCATAGTTCTCTGTTTGCGTGCATACCATGGAGGCGTAAAAAAAAATCCAATGGGACACAGACAGGTGTCGGATGCGACGGGATACCAGCGCTTCCACAATCTGATGCCCGCCCGCACCCCACATCTTCCGGAAAATAGTGCACTTTCCCAGGTATCTTTTTACTCCGGATCTTTGGCGGGGTGATATGGGTTGCCGATGGGTGCAGGACACTTGCCAGATGTTTTCGTGTGATCACACCTGTAAAATCCACCCAGCATCCGTCCCTGTCGCGTGGCTAATTCTGCATGTGACCGGACCCTCAGTCTGCTTTTCCTTGAACAGCAAGGACCACGTAAGTCTAACCGGTGTTTTTGAAAGCCACTTTCTGGAGTTAATGAACAACAAAATCTGAGAATCCCAAGTTAAAATGACTGTGTACTGACTCCAAATTTGTTCTTTATTATTTGGACACAAATAAAAGCATTTATGCTGAACCAGAGGCATTTGCCAATCTGTCTGCAGATGTCCCTGTGAATATGTATGCAGTTTTCCCCTTAAGGAAAAAGATCCAGAAAGAATTGTTGGACAAAAGGCAGCAGAATTATGTCTAGTGAATCTGAGTTGCCGCTTGAACAAATGAAACTGCCGTAGACTGAGTCAAACCACTGGTCTATCAAGATCAGTCTGACTGGCAGCAGCTCTCCAGGGTCCCAGGCAAAGGTCTTTCACATCACCGACTACTATCTGATCCTCTTAACTGAAGACGCTGGCGATTCAGCCTGGGACATTCTGCATGCAAAGTGGATGCTCTACCAATAATCCACAGCCTCTGCATTGCTTGAAGATACTCCTCTCCAATTAAGATGCCACATTACCAAGAATCTATGCCATTTTTTAAAAAATATATATAATTCCTTCCAACGCTTCAGAATCACCATAACAACAACTACATACAATACCTGCCTCTTATGCCTGGACCACTTCTACAACCAACAAGCCTAATCAACTGTCCAGAGACACTTGACATGACGGGAGTGATGAAAGAATTACGTTAAACTCCTTACGAGTGCACTTTCAAGATGGGTAGCCATGTTAGCCTGTTTGTAGCAGTAGAAAAGAGCAAGAGTCCAGTAGCACCTTAAAGGCTAATAAAAGTGTGGCAGGGGATGAGCTTCCGTGAGTCACTGCATCTGAAGAAGCGAGCAATGACTCATGAAAGCTCAAACTCTGCCACAAATTTTGTTAGTCTTTTAAGGTGCTACTGGGCTCTTGCACTGTTCTGCCAGAGCACGATGAGAGACCCTTTCCCTTCACTCTGCAGCAGCGACAATTCTTTGTGAGATGGATATCAATGTGAATCCCCCCCCAGGCTTCCCCTTTTTACTAAGAGAAAATGGCTGCCTTCTGGGATTGAAAGAGTCTGAATGAAATGGACATGTGTAAAAAAAAATCCTATATTCATTGTATTGCACAGGCTTGATTCTGAACCGGGTGAGGTGTGTGTGGAGATGTTAAAGAAACAAAAGACTAGTTTGTTTAGGCTTTAGTAGCCATGAAATTTCTCCATCTGAGAAAGTCCCTGATTGGTCACCCCCCCTTTCTTCCCTCGTCTCTCCGAAAGACGAGAGTCTGGCCGTCTGGTCAATGGATTTTTATGAATCCAACAACCAATCAGGGACTCAGAGGGAACTTAAAGAACAGCTCCCTGCCCAATAAGCTATTATACTGGACATGAAAAAAGCCCTCTGCCTTTGCCCAGAAGGGCTTGCTTGACTGTAATGCTGAATTAAACAAAAACAAGACAGAGACAGTCTTAGCTGACAACCTGTCCCCTCTTGAACTGTCTAGTGAGGACAATCAGGAAGCAATAAGGATGCCAGGCAGGGCTAACTTAAAACAGGGGGAAAGCCAGCTTGAGGATTATAGTTGGCCCACGGGGATAAATGGGAAGAGACAACAGTCCTTTAGATATAAAATCTTGTCAGTCATATTCACAGGGTATGCAGCATTCTCAGACCTACACATTGCATTCAAGTTCACCCATTGGGAAAAGCGGTCTGGTAAATAGGAACCGAGGGACATTGGTTAGGGGAAGGGCTACAAACCCCACTACAAACAGGATGGGATATTCAATAAACAATGCCATAGGATTAGTACTGTAGAAGCAACCAGAAGTCTAAAAACTGAACTGAGCCAAAGCATCAGTGTTAACACAACACATTAAATAATGCAAGAACTACATAGTAGGATCCTAGGTTTAGCAACACAGTAGTACAGACAAGAGTCCCTAATAATTTGTCCAAGAAAATTTATGAATTATTAAGTACTTTGAAACTCTATTGCCCTAGAAAAGCCCTCTTGAAAAATTCAGTTTTGCGTAGTTTGCGGAAAGCCAGGAGAGTGGGAGTCTTCCTGACCTCCCCCAGCAGAGGCCGTTCCATGAGGTGGGGGCCACAACGGAGAAGGCAGGCGTAGGTGCCATCGTTGGTTTTGCCCAAGACCCTGCTCCAATGAGTGAAGCTGTCATGGCAGAGCATAGTGGGAGAGTCGGTGCTGCAGACTGAGGCCATGAAAGGCTTTGTATGTGATAGCCAATACCCTAAATTGAGCCCCATAACTGATGGGCAGCTAGTGGAGTGATTGTAGAATGGGAATAATATGCATGCTCCATTTAGGTCCCGATAATAACTGAGCTGCAGCATTCTGCACCGACAGGAGTTTCCAAATTGATTTTGAGGGGAGACCGATGTACAGTGCATTATAGTAGTCTAGTCTCAATATTACTGTGGCATGGATCCAGGTGGCCAGATCAGCAATATCAAGGAAAGGGGCCATATTTTGGGAGAGGCTGAGTTGGAAGAAAGCTTTTTTTACAGCTACGTTAACTTGCTCCTCCAGTAATAATACTGGATCCAGGATACCCCATGGCTCTTAACCAAGTCAGCAAGGGTCACCTGAACTCCACCAAAAGTGGGGAGCACAACATCCTTCAAGATCTCTGCCTTCCCAGTATTACCTGTGTCTTTTCAGGATTCAGTTTCAATTTGTTGACTCTTAGCCAATTTACCATAGGGGCCAGGCAATTATTCAGAAACTCTACCACATCTCCAAGGGATTTGGACAAGGATATATAGAGCTGGGTGTCATCTATATATTGATGATAACCAACCCCAAAGTTATGGATGATTTTTCCTAAGGGCTTTACATAGAGATTGAAAAGCATGGGAGATAGAACTGCAGTGATAACTGGTTTCCAACAGCAACCCTTGAAGTACAATCCATGAGGAATGATTTGAACCAGTTCAGTGCACATCACCTAATACCTATTTCTACCTCCAAGTGCCTCAACAAGATGGTGTGAGCTACTGTATCAAAGGCGGCAGGTAAGTCCAACAGGTGCAGCAAAAAAAGCATGGCCTTCATCTACACTCAACTAAAAAACAAAGTTGCACTTACCTGAAACTATTGCTCATCAAAATATCTTCTGTGCAGGCACACATGGGGACTGTGCACGAGCAAGCTTGCCATCGGGTAGGTCTTTACAGCTGAAAGTCTCTAGGGGGTGTTACACGCTGGAGCCAGAAGCTTGTTCCCACCCAGGGACCATGTGCTCCTGCGCAACAGTGCCCCCTACGCTCAGTACCTCTAGTGCCACTGAAGCCAGAACATGCAGAGGAGCAAGAGGGAGGGCATGTGTGCCTGCACAGAAAATACTGGATGAACAATAGTGACAGGTAAGTGCAACTTTGTTTTCATCACTGACCACCTGGCTAATCCCACATGGGGATTCTAGCAAGCTGCTCCTATTCTTACCTGAACAGCAACTGAAGAATCGCCTTGCCCACTTGAGCCTCACATCACATCTGCAGATCCAAAGAGTAGTGATATACAAACATGTCTGCCAACGATCAGCTGGCAGCTCTGCAGATCTCCATCAAAGGCACTCCATTCAGGTTGAGGTGGTTCAGATCATGATGAAACACCTGACTGATGCCGATTAAATCTGGCCTATTTGGTAGGGGAAGGAACTGGCCCCGGGAGATCTCCATAAGGTTCGGAAACCATATTTGACGGGGCCAAAAGGGTGCTGCCAGGATCATGTTTGATCTCTCCCTCCTGGCTTTCCATTACTCTGGTATGGAGCGGGAATGGAGGGAACATGTAAAACAGGGCTTGCTGCCAACACGGCTGAAATGCATCCCCTAGTCCTACTCCTGCTCAGGAACAGCCATCCTGTTTTCTCTGGCCTTGCTGGCTTCCATGTTTAAACTCTTTCAGATGTGAACAGTTTGAATGGAAACACTGAGCTTCACTGTCCCATGCAAGGGTAGCTTCCTGACTTAGGCCTCTGGACCCTGGACTAGAGATGTGAAGGCCCAGGAAAAACCGGAAAAATTTGGAGGGGGGATGGGTTTTTTCTGTTTTTTTTCCTGAAGCCTTTCCCCCCCCCAAAAAAAATTGGAAAAATTGAAAAAAAAAATTATTATGGAGCGTGATAATGACCGACACAACAAAGTAGCTGCAGAAGCAGAGATTGAAACTGATAATTACAGTTCAGAAAATGATTCTGATTAAATTTCATGCCCACTCATTGAAACTTAGTCCCACACTCCCTTCCATACACTTCCCCTTCTTCAATTCTTTTTACGAGAATGGGTTTTTTATTTTTATTTAATACTGTGGAGAGGAAATATGAATAATTGTTACTTCTGGATTTTTAAAAATTGTTTTGTCGAGTTTTTTTTGTCTGTTCCACATAAACTAGTAAACAGTTCAGGAGATTGTTGCTCCATTTGTTACAATTACAAATAAATATTATAAAAAAGTAAATTCTGTTGTTGAAGGCTTTCACAGCCGGAGTTCATTAGATTTTCCGGGTTGTGTGGCCGTGGTCTTGGCATTGTAGGACCTGACGTTCCGCCAGTAGCTGTGACTGGCATCCTCAGAGGTATAACACAGAAAGATGGAGTACTCTCTGTGTCAAGGCGAGCAGAAAACTGATAGGCAAGTAATTTATTTCTACCCTGGAAGGTGGGGTAGGGCTGAGTCAATTATCTTGTATAGTTCTCCAGGCTATGAACATGCTAATGGAGGAGCTTTCCTGAGGAGGTTCTTTTGTCTATGGATCGTTTCCTGAGGAGGTTTGAGGAGGTTCTTTTGTTTGTGGAATGGCTATTGAAACTCTGTAGTGCTGTTACCAACTGTAGAGCATTTTGTGTTTTTCAGGACAGGAAACCATGCCCTATTTATTTTTAAACTCTCTTCTTTCCTGTTGAAATTGTGTTTATGTTTATGAATTTTAATGGCTTCCCTTTCTGTGTTATACCTCTGAGGATGCCAGTCACAGCTACTGGCGAAATATCAGGTCCTACAATGCCAAGACCACGACCACACAACCCAGAAAATCTACAGCAACTAAAGTAAATTCTGTTTGTAATAACTGTTTGGATAAAGTAAATTCTGTTTGTAATAATTGTTTGGATACACTATATTTTTAATATGCTAGTTGTGATAATTTCATGCCAAGTAAAATTGTCCATAGTCATATTTTATGTTCCTAAAGTAACAAAATGACTTTCAATCTGGAAAAGAAAAAAGAAGTGCTAATGTAGCATTTTTTTCCATTTTTCCAAAAATTTCCATTTTTTTCTGAGCTGCAAAATTTCCAGAAATTTTACATCTCTACCCTGGAGCCCCTTGCTTGTTTAAATAAAACATAATAACTGTATTGTCCTTTTGGACAAGAATAGATCAGTTCCGAAAGATATCTGAGAAACTACCAAGGGCATAATGAACTGCTCACAACCCTAAAAAGTTAATGTGCAGCAGTTTCTCATCTTATAACCCATTGCCCCTAGCTGACAATCCCTCACAGTGGGCGCCCCAACCCAAGAGCAATGCGTCTATAGTAAGGACTACTTCATGTTCAGAAACTATGAAGGAAATCCCCTGGGATTAATTATCCATAGAAGACCCACCACAATAAAGAATTTTCTGTACCAACTGGAACAAGTGAGATTTGAACTGTTTCACGAAGGCAAAGATAGCCTGTACTCTTTCGGGAGGTAGAAAACCCTTTCCCACTAGAGAATCCAGCACAGCTCCAATAAATTGTACCCTCTGAGATGGAACTAATTTGTGATTTATCCCAGTTTACCAGGAGTCCTAATCCTTGACAGGTCTCCAGAACAAGAGTACAATGACTTAATAATTGGTCCTTGGAATCCACCAACAGTAACCAATCATCTATGTAAGGGAATATATGGCAACCCCACATACAGAGGCAAGCAATTGGGGCTAAACACTTTGAGAATACCCTGGGTGCAGTGGCTAGACCAAAGGGTAGGACAATGTATGGAAAAACTCACTCCCCATATGAAAGACATAAGAACTTGTTATGTTGAGGGTGGACTGAAATACGAAAACAAGCATCCTTCAAATCAATAACGATGAACCAACAATTACATTTCAATAATTGTAAAGACACCATACTAAACTTAGAAACCTGAAAAAAAAAACATTTAATTTAATCATGTGTGGTGCCTGAGTACAATGGAGCTTGCCATGGCCCACACAGCCAAATCTGCAGAATGTCGTCCCGCACTAATCTGCTGCTTCCACAGTTTAATGGCCTCAATACACAAAACTTCAGCGAGGGGATGTTTATCTTCTGGTAGGTGTTTCAGGAATAGAATCCTCTCCCATATGAGGAGCTGATAACCAGCCATAATGGTTTCACAGTTAGAAATTTTGAAACCTAATGTGGTTGAAGAATATACTTTTCAACCCAGGACATCCAGTTTTCTCCTTTCTCTATCTGTGGGAGCAGAGTGATAGCCCTGATGGCCCTTCTGCTGCATCTCCTCTGTAACCAAGGAGGATGGTTGAGGATGAGTTGTCAAATAGTTAAATGACTCCTTTTTGATCTTATAAAAATGTTCTACCTTTCTGGAGACAGGCTGGAGAGATGCAGGGTTTTGCCACAGTTCCTGCATGAGGTCCTCAAGACCCTCCAACATTGGGAAAGCAATAATCCCAGGAGACTCTGGGTAGAGGTGACTCAGTATCTTATCTTTGGGTTTGTGCTCCAAGGTAATGACTTCTATCTTGAGAGACTGGGCCATATGAACCAGCTGCTCTCCAAACATTCACAGATCCTCCACAGGAGATGCTGGAGATGACTCACCTACCCTCTTGTCTGGGCTCAGATCCAACGTTGTGTTGATCCATCAGATTCAATCACTGTATCTTCTCCTCTCAGTGCAGGAATAGGAGAACACAGCCTGTGTATGATAGTGGCTGAAGGTGGATACGATGACATCCATTGAAGGTAATGTTACAAACTCACATCCCTGGGGCTTGTGAAATTGTCACCCTATTCCTCCAAATATCCTGGCCACATCATGTAGGGAAGGCCACTGTATAGGTGGCTGGGACTATGGAATTGTGACCATTTGCTCCGGATTGGACTCACATCGAACCTGACCGTGTGGTAAGCCAGTATCCCCCCATCCCCATCAGAGAGAGACACAGGCGGAAATCTCAGATGTGGAGATGGAGTTATGGGCTTCTCCTGCAAGGTTGGCGTTGGCTCAGTAGTGCAGAAGGGAGTGTTCTGCTGGGCAGCCGATTTATACCTTGCCTTTGTCTTGCCCTTAGTCTTTGTAGTTGGAGGCTCAGAAGAGGCACAATGAGCTGGAGAGCAGAGCAACTGAGATAAGATCCACTGAGACACAGATCTGGGAGGTGGAGCTGAATGCATCAGTTCCAAAGATGCTGAATTGGGAGCTTTCTCCGGGGCCAACTTGGACAAGGGCTCCGAGGCTTTAAGGGCTTTTTCCCACAATGCTGCCTTCAGTTTTGATGCCCTATACCCCTGAGCTTTAGGGGTGAAGCGTTGGCAGGCCTTACATACAGAGACACTATGTCCTTCACCCAAACAGAACACATAGAGGTTGTGTGCATCAGTTCGGGTCATCTTCACCCCACACTGGGAGCACTTCTTCAAAGTGCCTTCTGACGTAGTTTCAACAGATATTGAATAAATCTTCTCAAATGTATCTGGAGACTCCAAAAACATGACCTTCTCCTTTAGTAGCAAAAGAGGAGCGGAGGGTAGGGGGTGCTGCTGCACAGGAGCACACAGTCCCTGTACATAGCCCCCCGGAGGCTTTTAGCTGTAAAGACCTATGCGACGGCAAACCAGCTCATATGCAGTCCCCATGTGTGCTTGCACAGAAGATCGATGATTAACTAGCAGGGATGTCTCCATCTCATAACCCAGCCTGAAGCCACACTGAAAAGAGTCTAGAGTAGATGAGTTATCCAAGAAGACCTCGAGTTGATCGCCTACTGCTCTCTCAATAATTTTGCCCGGAAAGGGCAGGTTAGAGATCAGGCGATAACTGGCTCATTCACACATGGAAGTCACTACCAGTTTGATAACAGGCCCCAATGGCTCTCCCATTCTTTTTACAAAAGCCAAGAGTACATAGCAGGGGTCCCCAACCTTTTTGAGCCTGCGACCAACTTTGGAATTTTGCCACTGTGTTGTGCCACAGAATGGCTAATGCTGGAGGCAGAGCCAGCCACAAAACGGCTGCTGCAGCTTACCTTCAGTCACACAGTGAAGATCCTTATGCTGTGGTGGCAGCTGTTGCCAAAGCAAAGTTTTTAAAAATCTGCACAGCCAATCAAAGTCTCCAATGGCCAATCTGTAGCCTCATTGGACAGAAGCTCCACCTGGCCCTACCCACTTTCTAAAAACATTTGGCAGGCACCCAGAAAGGTGTCAACAGACACCATGGTGCCCACATACACCACTTTGGGGACCCTTGGTATATAGGCACGTTCACGCATAGAATCATAGGATTGGAAGGGACCTCTAGGGTCAAAACTGCACTCCCAAACAAAGTGCATACTTAACCCACAATCAGATGTTAAATAATATGCATTGATGCAATCTAATATTTTTTCCTAAAATTGCCAATAAGAGCATTACTTTTTTCCATTTAAAACATCCCTTCAAATGCTTTCATAATGATCTATTTGTGGGTGTGTAATCCACATATCCAAACTGATACCACATTACCTGAACAGACCTGATTGGCAAAGAAAAAATGGTGTCTTTATTCCGTGGAAAATGTGGTAGTCAGTAAGAGATCTACAATAGCCTTCATTTCCTTCAGATTTTGCAAATGAGATAAAAATGGGAGGTGGTGATGATATAGTTAACTGTCTTCCTAAAAGGATTTGTATTTATAAAATTAGTACGCTTTATTTCATAACTAATAACCATCTCTCGGCCACCCCCCAAAGGGGAGGAAGAGGCATAACCTTCCAAAATAACTTCACTTCAACATTTTCTACTGTCTTAACAGGTTGTAAAGCAAGAGTAGTTGCTCACTAAAGGAAGACACCCGCACAATATTTTTAGTGCATTCAAGCAACAGTTAAGTAACATTTTCACAGTCCCGAGTAGTTCCAACACGCCATTGTCTTGTGCTGATAGTAAACTGTCATGAGTGTCTAAATTATGCTTTTAATAGTACAACACACACATCAAAAATCTGAATTGTATTTTGAAAAAATCCGTATGCTGTGCCCAGAAGAGAAGTAGACAGACTGAGAAGCATCTGTGGTATTGGGAGGGGAGAATGGAAGTCGGGGGGGGGGGGGTTGGACAGAAGAACGAGAGAATATGGAACCATTAAGTTATTGCTGCTTAGCTTGTTTTATGCCTGGAAAGAACCAAACATGTTCGTGTATGATCGGGACGCTTCTTTTTTTTTGGTCTTCACAATTTGAAGGCTTAATTTAAGGAAAACTGAAGTGCTGTATTTTACAGAAATGAATAGTAATTTGGAAAAACCTAAAGTAAACATAATATATATGGTGTTTACACATTAATAAAAGAAGCCTTCAGAGGACCAGTAGAAATCCCCAAATGAGTCATAACTGTGTAACTTTTCCTCAGAAAGTCTGCATGTTTTCTTTAAACACATTGGCAGAGGGAATGGCAAAACATGGTTTCAATTATGGTTTTTCCCCCTCTTTAGGAAGACAGTTTCCATACAAATTAGGGTTGGAGACTTTTGGGGTGGATCCTGGAGAGGGTTTGGGGGGTGCCTCCCATGGTACAATGCCATAGAGTCCACCCTTCAAAGCAGCCATTTTCTCCAGGAGAGCTGGTCTCTGTCAGCTGGATATCAGTTGTAAAAGCAAAAGATCTCCAGGCCCCACCTGGAGGCTGGCAACCCTAATACATAACCTTCTTCTATCCGATGGCTGCAAGGTCTCTCTGCCTCAAAAATACTTTTACTTAAAAGTAAGACCTATTGTATAGCAAGGTAAACCTTGTGACCAACCTTGAAGATAAGGTAAGGGCTCTTTGCTAAAACCAAGATGCAGGGGGTGGAGATGGATTAAAAGAGTATTTTAACTAGAAGAACATTACATATGTGTTATGATTTATATGTATAAAATCCCAGAAATGTGGGGCAAAACAGACTGCTTAATTTTTCATTTAGTGCAAGCAATTAACAACCGAATCCATAATGACAGTATTAATTCACAGAGCAAAATAAACAGTAATCATAAAAGCATTCATATATTACTTTCTGAGCATTCAAAGCATTTCACGTACATCACCTCATTAATACCTACAACAGCCCTTCACGTCAGTATTCTTTTTCTTCTTTGGCAGAGCCTGGGGCAGGGGGAGGGGTTACACAGACCATCTTTCCACTTCTACGTTCATAGCTAAGATATATATTTGAACAAGGCACACTGCAAGTTACACCTTACACTCTCAGCCAGTACAGTACCACCTGTATAAACTGGTCACCACACATAACTGGTCCACAATGAAACACTCAGAAGAAGAAGCGATTAGATTTATACCCCGGCCTGACACTACCCGAAGGAGTCTCAGAGTGGCTTACAATCTCCTTTCCCTTACTCTCCCCACAACAGTCACCCTGTGAGGTAGGTGGGGCTGAAAGAGGTCTCTTGAGAACTGCCTTTGAGAGAACAGCTCTGAAATAACTTATGACTGACCCAAGGTCACACCAGCAGCTGCATGTGGAGGAGTGGGGAAACAAACTCAGGTCTCCCAGATTAGAGTCTGCACCAACCACTATACCACTACACCAAACTGCGCTCCTAACCACTACATATAACCACTACACCAGAATGGCAAACAAAGTCTCTGTAAGCACTTGGGGGGGGAAGTGAGAGGGAGCAGGAATCAAGACTTAAATACACAGAACAAAATACAGCTCTCAACCCTCACCCCCACTTTTAGCTTCCATGCAACTGTTGCAGACACACAAGAGCCCAAATAGGGATGAGGGTAGCATAGGAGAGTCCCCCTATGCTCTCAAGAAAAGAGTGGAGGATCAAAATGACTCCTCTGTCACCTCTTCTAACCAAAACACTACACTGAGTGAGGGACATGGCTTGTCTTTGTCCCCTGTGTCAAAAGATAATAAGCCTCCCATTTATGAGTACCTGAGGAACTGAGGAGCAGGAGGAAAAATGGCCTCCACATAGTGATGCTCTAGGAATTTCTCCTAGTCTCCATGGTCTTTACCACAGAGGCAGCTTTGAGCATCCTATCCTATCCACAGTTCACTCTCCACAAATCTTCGACAATGTGCCGAAGCAGTGCTGGAAACTCTAGTAATATCTTGTCGAAGGCTTTCACAGCCAGAGTTCATTAGTTGTTGTAGATTTTCTGGGCTGTACGGCTGTGGTCTTGGCATTATAGGACCTACAATACCAAGACCACGTCCATACAGCCCAGAAAATCTACAACAACTAATCTAGTAATATCCCCAGCAGTCCCCCCCCTTTACCATATTTATACTCCAGTTATGAACCCACATGGATCTCAGGGTAGCTAGAGGGCAGCACACAGGGCCTTATTTATGTCGGCTGATGAAAGCAGAGTAGATTTTGAAACTCAGCCAAAACATGTGGAGCTGCAAATACTGCCACACAATGGTTGCTAGGGATGAAGGGAGAATGATCCCTTGCTTCCCCCTTGCCATGGAGTTGGGAATTTGGGTTCCGATCGATCTCCAATGACACCTAGAAGCCAAAGGGAAGCCAAGCCTTCCCTTCCTCTCAGAAATCTCAACGGAGTAAGGATATAAATTTTACCCCAGGTAACTCAACGCGATGATTCAAAGGTGGTTCCAGAAAGTATGGGGAAACTGGAGAAAGACAATGACTGGGCAATGGAACTGTGTAGAAGCCTGAAAATAATCTGTTGCAGTTTGGACCCCAAACCAGAGCGAAGCGCTCACGTGGGCATCACTGCTTCCTCCCCACCCCTCATATTATAATGTTTACTGTAAACCACTGATCCTGGCATCCTTTACTTATTTATATAGATTGCAATCCTGCACATAGTTAGGCTACTTAAATCCTCCTGACTTTTGGTGGCAATTAAGCAATCTGTGTGTGATATTAGACATGCAAAGACATGATCAGCAGTTAGAATACACTTGCTTGGGCATCAATCTCTTAAAAAAAGACAACAACTTTGGTAACATTTACAAAACTGTGTGGCTATATATAAAGTAAAAGTTGTTAATTAAAGAATTCCCGTATCAACAACCAGATTTTAAAGGCTACCACAAAAATGTTTACATATTTTCTAAAACACTTTCTAAAAATAATCGTTAACACACCATGAAGCCGAACTTGAATGTTAATATCTTTAAAAGCGTAGTGAAAGGTTTTATTCTTTTGCTCATCAGAAGGATGAAAACCTTATATCCTCTGAAATACTGCTAAAATATTGGTTTTCACTGAACAGCTTTTTTGAAACGAACACTCGAGACACTAAAAAAGACTGACAATAATATGAAAACCACATGTAGAACCCACTGGAGGAGAGTTCTCAAGCTGCCCCAGGTATGTTTGATGTGTGTGTTCATTTATAAAACTACGCATTTCAAACTCTTAAGACAAAGTGCCCTGAAATGATTACCAAAAAAAAAAAAAAACCCAACCAAAAGCCAGGCATGAATAAAAGAAGGAAAAGCCAGAGTGCTCATATAAGAAACGACAGAAACTCACCAACCTTCATATGTAAAGGGCCTGATACGTATCCAGAAAGGGAGCTATTTTCAACAGTCAATTACTTTTCCATTTTGTCCTGGGAATTTAAAAGTTAAAGGCACAGTTCTGCCAAACGCGAGATGCCCCATCCAGTACAGACCACCCACAACTACTGATTTTCCATCTGGTGAACAAAACAGACATCTCCCTAATTATTTTTTAAAAGGGGGGGTTTCCCCCCTCCCCTAACATGCTTCCTTTATTTGTCTGTGACCTGGAACTTAATGGAAAACCTAATAGATGCCAACCATATTTCTTACAATGTAGTATCCTATTTTTCCCCCTCTGCTTAAAAAAATGCTTTGTGGAAGCTATTACATATGCTGCTTTCTAACTATCTGAATCATTACACAATTCGAGACTGGGATTAGCACCGTTTTACACTTAACACTGAATATTTTAATCAGTACATTAAAGCAGAGCACCACTCGGCTTACAGTCTCTTACGCTGAGCTCCCATATTGCCGGTGTCAAAATTTATGTCTTTTTTCAGTAAGATTCTCTCCACTGCCAGCAATACACTCAGAAATGCCAACTGTAATTAAAATCTGGCACTCTCTGCAGTCACTAGCAGACTTTTTTTTAATAGAAAAAAAGTCCTCTTTTTTTAAAAAGTATTTTATTATTATTAGGCAAAAAGACAAGAAATCTTGTTTATACGCTTTTGAAAAAGGAAAAGAAAAAAAGAAACCCACATGAAGCTAACAATCGTGAACAATACGGTCACCACTGTCCAAGAAATGAATGTTGAAAAAGCCATAAACTATGTTTTTAATATATATACAAACACACACACACATATATATATGCAAGGGAAGTAATCCACATCCCAGGATCACAGATTTCAGTCCCACATACAATGTCTTTATGCTGTTAAGGATGGATGAAATTTACATACTCTAAGGAAAAATGGACACATTAAGCAAGCAGGCTGTATCTCATAAAGTCAGGCTGAGTAGTTTTGTGTCAGGTACAGCAGGGTAGGGGCTAGTAGAATTTCTATCTTCCCTCCCCCAAGGAGTTTTCTTTAAAAATATATGTTTTAAACTTTAAAATTATTCAGTTTTCCACAACCTAGGTCATACAGGTTTTACAGTTAAACCCTGAACATTTAGTTGGAGCTTCAAATCTTCTGTGACTCTCATGAGACATAACCACAATCATAGGTGAAAATAACTTCATCTTCTTAATAATAACGTCTTTCCTGGAGGGGCTAATAAATTAAATCACAAGAGAGGTTCTACTGGTGAGCAGAAGGTATGACCCAGGAATTAAAGTGTCACCCACAGGGATGGGCATGAACCTAAAATGGCGGTTCTGTTCGGGGTTTGCGGTCTCCGAACTGAACCGTGAATTGAACGGACCCCACCTGAAACAATCTGGAAGGGAGAAAGGGAACGGGGATCATCCTGGAAGGGACTTCCTTTCCCCCTTTCTCCAGGCCACAGCTCCCTGCAACCAGGAGAAAGGGGGTGGGGCTCTGTTGTGGTTTTCTATGTGAATGCAGAGTTAATAACACAGTAGAACACTTGTATTAGCTTTTTAAAAGAAACTTTACTAATGAGGGAGGAAGGGAGTTACTGGGAGATTAAAGAAACAAACAATACACGATAGTCATCCTGACTAGCTGCTCTATCCTACATCTTTACTTAGGCATTCCTAAACCTTGTGTGAGGGAAGGCAAGAGAGACAAGAACAAAAAGAACTGAACTGAGCTCAGTGCTTACTCTCTAGTCCACCCCCAAAGTATTGATTACCCAACTGGAGAATCCCAATGCTAACTAATTATGCATATTGTCACCTTGCTCTAGCAGCAAATACATGCTGGCTCCTCCATTGGGTCCCTAACCTAAACTAGCTAGGACATCAGCATGCATAAACAAACAGTTGATATTTGCATGTCTACAGTGAGAGAACTTGTAAATCCCAGCAGGATCAACCTGCAAGGGACTTCCTTTTCCCCTTTCTCCCAGCCACAGCTCACCACGGCCAGGAGAAAGGGGGCAAGGATCACCTGGGAAGGGGCTTCATTTAACCATCTGGTTTTGCTCCCCCCCCCCCTTCCAAGCCGCAGGGAGCAAAACTGAAAAGTATGGGTGGCAGCCATTTAAACCTAACAGCTGGACTGAACCAGCAAAAAGTCCAGCAAATGTTCGAGGAATGTGTCTTCCCTGAACATCGGTTCCCGAGCTTCAAACCAGCATAAGTTTGGCCCGAATTTTGGCTTGTGAGCCAGTTTGTGCCCATCCCTAGTCACCCATTCTGGATGGGGTTGCATTTCCCTTTAAGGAACAGTGCTCTTGGACCCACATCTGCTACTGGATAAGAAGATGGCAGATGAATCCAGGAGTGCCCTTTACCAACACTGGTTAGCCAACTGCGGCCTTATTTGGCCATTGTGGTGTTTTCCCTGGTTATATCTACATTAGATTGCTGCAGTGTATTCTATGTGGGGTTGTCCTTGAGAAGTCTCTGGAAACTTTCATTGGTTCAGAATGTTGCAGCCAGGATTTTGACTGGGTTGTAGGCACCATATCACTCCAGACTTGGCCCATCTACACCAGTTTCCAATCTGTTTCCAGGCACAATTAAGGGTCCTTACAAACCTACTCAACCACTATAGGTATCTTTAGAGTCCCTGCATAGGGTGGGCGGCGACTAGGGATGCCAGTTGCCAGGAGGGGGTGGGAGAGCCCCCAATTTCAAGGGCTCATGCCTGCCGCCGTCCAGCTGGCTGGTGAGGGGAAACCCCACCCCATGTGCAACCACCAGCAGCCATCCCTCTCCCTCTCCTCCTGTAAGATTTAAAGGGCCCTCCTTTCCCATAGGTCTTCCCCCAGTGCCTCTTAAATCCACCCTACCTTGCTCCTCCCGTACCTTTTGTGAGTGTCTGCCTGCCTTGTTGGAAAGGGGCGTATCTGTGTTTGGTGTCCTTCCCTGTTGAGCATGTATGTGCATGTGTATGTCTAGGGTAGGTGTCTTCCTCCCCACTTCTCCCGAGGCTCTGGCTGCAGCCCTGGGTCCTTGCCTAGGTCCAAAGTTCACCCTTTTCTCCCCCCGCTCCCTCTCCCTGGCCCGACCTGGTGTGCTCATGATGGGCTCCTGTTTTGGGGTCTCAGGAGCCTTGCCCAGTATCCCTTTTGTTAACCAGGGCAAGTATTTGTTACTAAACACACAGTCCTCAGCAAAATGGCTACAGAGAAAAAAAAATAGTCATTCACACTGTATGCTGGTAACTGAAATATTTGGGTGGAACATAGTAAAAGAAGAAGGCTATGTATTTTCCTAGTAGCATGTTAATTTGTTCATTCATAAAAATTCAAGTGCTTTGCAGTATAATCCTATGTAGGGTTATACCCTCCTAAATCCTTTGAAGTCAATGGGCTTAAAAGGGTTTAGGACTGCACTGATTAATGTCACTTCAGTGAACTGTCTAAGTCCATGTACAGAATAGTCCATGTACTCCAATAGTGGCCTCTGTCATAGCCAACATGCTGCTGTGCTGGCAGGAGTTCGTGGGGGGGTGGGGATTTACCTTTCCAGTGCCATGCCAATGCCCAGTGTCACTTCTTGCACAACTTATAAGTGACATGATTGCATCAGGGCAACACTCTAATATTCACCCAAAGCTAAAGATGTTATTTGCCAGTGGAGGATTCCTTGATTTTGCAGGCTCCTGCCCGCCGCCAGCCAGCTGGCCAGCAGGAGGGAATCCCCCCAAAAAACAGCAACATCACATGTGATGTGCCTTCATCGCCCAAAGTGGTGTCGGCATGTCAGCAGGTGATGCTCTGGATTTTGGGCAAAACTCTATGGTTTGATACCGATTTTACCACAGAGTTTTGCCCAAAATCCAGAGCGTCACCCACGACATCACTGATGTGCCATCCTCACTTCTGGGCAATGCAGGCACGTTGTGTGTGATGTCACTGTTTCGGGGGATTGGGGGGGTGATGTCACTTCCCCTCTCCCAGAATACCCCCCGTCCCCACACTGGCAGGCAAAAGAGACATGGCAACCCTACCCAAAACTATGGTTTACATACCAACCCTACACTCCCCACTGATGGCCAGGAGGACCTGACAACCCTACAGCTGACAGGGGGTAGGAAGTCTCTTGGTGATGCATAAGAAAGACCTGGTCTTCCTATAATGTGTACAGGTCTCTGGACCAACAGGACACACTTACAGGGCAATTGTACAGTAATACATACAATACACCCTAGCAGCACAGACAACCTTCATAATATAAGCACTATATTTTAACAGCGAAACTCTCACTGAATTTCAGTGGAGCAGGATTCCAGCCTGCAGAAGTGTGTAATCACTTTCCAGTTGTCTCTACTTGCTGTGTTAATTTGTTAGAGAGAAAAGGCTTCATTATAAATTCAAAAAATGTAAACACCAGACAGTATATGATCTCAAACTCTTGGAAGATGATGTTTGGTAATTGGAAATGAAAAAGACGGATCCCACTAAATGTTGTTGAACATTTAGAAGTCAGTTAACCAGCATCATCAGATACGATATTCCTAGGTCTGCCTGCCAGCTAGAGGAAAAAGATGTCCTGTCCCCCAACAGAGGCTCAGTGGGACATTACTTGTTAGGTGAAATTATTTACCTCCATGCTATGAAAAGCTTTGGCTGCCCGTTTCCACAAATTAAGCCTCTATTAAAGGGACAGGATATTTTTCTCCAGGCTTGTTGGGAACCCTAGATATTCCCAAATGAAAATTTTATAAAACCAACTTTTTACACCCTGTATTGAAAATTCAGTAGATACTAGTTATAAAAGCAGTGTGCTCATTGTGAGGGGAAAAACATGGAATCAATGAGTTTTGCCAAAGACAGCATACCCATAAAAGGTTTACTGCAAGGTAATCAATATGATCATAAAAAAAGATTACTAGTATGGAGAAAAGTTAACCTACAGTGCTGCACAGAAGAAAGATCAAGGGCTGTTGTCATTTATAAACTCTAAAACAGTAACAGATGAAAATACTGTGGTACTCTGATCCTAAATGCCATTACTGGAAAGAAGTCTTTTGATCTTCCTTTCAAGTAAGTATGTGTTGGTTACGAATATGACTTGGGTTCTGAAATCTGCAGATTTTTGACTTCTCTTGCATTGTCAGCTCATGGAACTGGACTCCGCTGCTCATTTTCCTAAAGGAGGGGGGCAATTTTTACCAATTTCCCCTCAGATCCCCAATTTGCCCTCATGTCGCCCTGACCCGGATAGCCTGATCTCATCAGATCCTAGGAGCTAAGCAGGGTTGGCCCTCATTAGTACTTGGATGGGAGACCACCAAGGAAGTCCAGGGTTGCTACGCAGAAGCAGGCAACGGCAAACCACCTTCGGGGTCGGCATAAGTCAGCTGCAACTTGATGGGGAAGGAAGGAAGGAAGGAAGGAAGGAAGTCCAGAAACCTGCTCAAGCGGACTTACAACTAAGACAGTAATACGAACTAGTAAAACACAGCCATTAAAAACAAAGCCATTCTACAGACCACTGAAAAGAAACCGATGCCAATAAAACAAGGGAATAACAGCATGATACACATCAAGCAGTCTAAAATGGTGTAGATAATCCCTAAAATCAAGCATGACTTGATCAACAGTTTGCTGACGGCAGTGAAGACAGCGATTGCTTTCTACTGGAAAACCAACATGGTACCCATGGAATCCTTCTGGTCCTCAAAAATTTGGGAACAATTGATCACGGAGAAGATTACAGACCATCTACTTCAATTGGAAATTTATCCCAGAACCACCTCTTTCGCTGAAAAGTGGTTTCCCTTTCTCTTCCCTTTGGAGAGCCAGTTTGGTGTAGTGGTTAAGTGTGCGGACTCTAATCTGAGAGAACCAGGTTTGATTCCCCACTCCTCCACTTGCACCTGCTGATGTGATCTTGGGTCAGTCACAAGCTCTGGCACAGTTGTTCTTGAAAAAGAACAGTTGCTGTTAGAGCACTCTTAGCACCACCTACCTCACAGGGCGTCTGTTGTGGGGAGGGGAAGGGAAAAGAGTTTGTAAGCTGCTCTGAGACTCCCTTGGGTAGTGAAGGGCGGTGTATAAATCCAATCTCTTCTCTTCTTCAAATATACCTTCATACATGACATCTCACCTCCCAACCCATCATATCACCAGCTTCTTTATCTTTGAACCTTCTCTGTTCCTCTAATTTTATTTCCAATCTTTTTCTGTCTCCAGATGGTGCAGAGTTGGGTCACTAGACTCACTACTGTTATTATAAGCATGCAAGATTTCTTGATTAGTCATCAGAATGCATACTGTGTAGCTTACATCAATAAACTTTTTGTGTACTGCAATCTATTTTTGATATCTACAAATTGATCCGTTTCTCAATTGTTTTATGTTGTATATTTTGTAAAGCCCTTTTGACATCAACGAAATATTTCACTAAATAAATAAATAAATAAAATGGTGTAGATAAAATCATTCTCAGGCCAGAAGCAGACCTTAAAATAACTAAAAGGGATATTTAAAACCCTTACTTAAAAGCCTGGGTTAAAAAATAATAATGCTTTAACCTGGTACCTAAAAGAAAGTAAGGGGAGGGCATTCCAGAGGCAAGATGCCAACACCAAAAAAACCCTCATCTCTGGAAGCCACCTGGTTCACCTCTGCAGGCCTAGGCACACACTCCAGGCCTTCAGAAGAGATTCTTGCTTCTGTAGACAGAGGGAGGCATGAAAAATCCATTCTGCTAAAATAAGTGATTAAAATGGAGAATTCACTGCCAGAGGATGTAGTGATGGCCACAAGAATAAGCAGCTTTAAAAGGGGATTAGATAGATTCATGGAGGATACATCTATCAGTGGCTAGAAGCCATGGTGGCTAAGGGGAACCTCCATGTTCATAGTCGCTAAACCTCTGAATCCCAGAGCCAGGAGGCAACATCAGGAGAAGGTCTTGGCCTCTATGCTGTTGTTGGCACTCCCTCTGGAGGAATTGGTTGGCCACTGTGTGAGACAGGATGCTGGACTAAATGCACCACTGGTCTGATCCAGAAGGGCCCTTCTTATGTTCTTAACTACCTTCCTGTAGCAAAACAATTAGTGGCATCTAACCCACAGTCTGAAGTTGTTGAAAGTAAGCAGGTATGTGCCCTGATCTGGATAGCCCAGGCAAGCCCGATCTCGGAAGCTAAGCAGGGCTGACCCTAGCAAGTATTTGGATAGGAGACCTCCAGAGAATTCCAGGGCCGAGAGGCAGAGGCAGGCTATCAAACCACTTCTCTGAACATCCTCCATGCCCCAGTAGGAGTCGCCAGAGGTCACCATGTCTTCCAGGGATGGGCACACATGCACACACAATGCAAAAATACAACAACAAAAAAAGTAGCAGGTATGTGTGTGGTTAGTACTTGGATAGGAAGCTACTTAGGAAAACCAGGTAAACTGCCTTGAATTCCCGGGGAGGCTAGAAGGATATAAATATACATAATTAATAATTTACTACTTCAGGTTGGACATGCTTCACACACATACCCCTAAGCTCTCTCTGCATGGGGAGAGGCCTTTCCCTGATGCGTGGAAGCTTTCCATAAGGGAGATTTTGATGTCTGGTAATGTTCATGCAGTCTAAGACAGCAAAATCCAATAAATAGACTATACTCTCTTGATGGACCTCCAGAGGAATCAGTTGGTCATGGTGCGAGATGGGATGCTGGACTAGATGGATCACTGGTTCTTAGCATGTCAGAACTCAGAAACAACAAGGCTCCAAGGACCAACTCTTACTTTAACTGTTTTATTCTAGTTCTAATCTTCGCAAGTATGAAGGAAGAATGTGTGTAAAATTTGGCATGCGTGACTTTAAAATATTTGGATGCTTCCTTGAGAGACGTTCATTTTACATGAGTACTCCCCTTCATCCCAGTTGTTTTGTACTCACATATCCATTATCAAAGCACAAAATATAACTAAATGACTCTTACAAATACCTACCTAAGAATGTTTTGGGATGCTTTTGTTATGAAACATTCTCTGTATATGGAAGAGAACAGAAGACTATGTTGCGTTCCTCTGCACATTTTCATGTCTGACTTCTGTAACACAAAGAACTAACCCAGTTACGTCATTTGATGCTTAAGATTGGTCTTAAAGGCCAATTGTGCCATTCTCCTGATGAAACTATGCAGATCTGGTCCTGCCTTCTGCCTGGGTGGGAGACTACTCTGACTACTCTGCCTGGATGGGAAACTACTTTGACTTCTTTGGAAGAAGAGGAAGATACAGCAACGCCTAGTGGATAAAGTGTTGGAAATAAGGTCGCCTGCTTTGTATTGGGATATAACTGGAAATTCTGGGAGTGGAGCCTGAGAAGCATCGGGGTTGGGGAGGGGAGGGACTTCAGTGGGAAATAATGCCATAGAGTCCACCTTTCAAAGTGGCCATTTTGTCTGTTGCCTGCAGAACAGGTGTAATGCCAGGGGATCTCCAGCCACCACCTGGGGATTGGCAACTGCAAGGTTCAAAGCCAGGGGGAGGGAGGAGGAGGAGATTGGATTTATACCCTGCCCTTCACTCAGGGTCTCAGAGCAGCTTACAGTCTTCTTCCCTCCCTTCTCCCCACAACAGATAGGTGGGGCTGAGAGAGCTCTGAGGTAGGTGGGGCTGAGAGAGCTCTGAGAGAACAGCTCTCAGAGAATCTGTGACTGACCCAAGGTCACCCAGCAGCTGCAAGTGGAGCAGTGGGGAATCAAACCCAGTTCTCCCAGATTACAGTCCGAGCTCCTAACCACTACACCAAACTGGTTACTTGGTGACTTAGGCTCCACACAGTACAAAGTCCTCACATTTGTTGGTGAACAACACAAGGATTTTTTTTAATGACCCACGTGATGGGAGTTTTGTTCCTTGCAGACACACTCTGGTTCTCTTCTGTCAACAGCCGCAGCACCTGGGAGAAGTGGCTTTACCCTCCCCTGACATACTGTTTTTGAATCCACAAAACGCCCCATGGATCTGCTATTGACTCCATTAGTAAACTTATGTGTAACCCCATCAGTAACATGGTTTTTTACAACAAAGCCAATAAACAGTGACTGGCATGGCCTCTTTCACTGGGTCACTGAGAGAATAAAAGGGGGAAGGAGAAGCACCAGTCTCGAACTCTTTAGAAAAGGGGGAAATATAATAACTTCTTTAAAAAACAGACAATGGACTTACTGATGAACTGATTATTTTCCTCCATGCTTATAATGTAAATTAACAAACTTGAAAAGTAAAAGCAGCAAGAGCCGAATGGCTGTGCCACCAGACCCTTCATTTTTTCACTGCGACAAACGTAACTTTGAAAGTCTGAAAGATGTTAATTTCTATAGCCACATCTGGAATGCTAACATCATGCTAGTTACTTTACCGCAAGCTTAGGGATTTTTTTTTTTAGAACAGGAGGAGGGTCAAAGGAGTCCAAACAGAACACCTAAGAACAGGAAATGGACTGCTGACATGGATGCAGAGCTAGAATTGACTGGAAGTGTTTCCCCTGTAAGAGCAAATGCAGAACAAATAAGCAAAGTAACAAATTATTATTGCAATATTTATCACCACTGCCTCCATGTGAATATGGCCACTATTATTACTATATGGAAATCGAGGCTGAGAGCTGGCACAGGCACTACATGTTTCCATTAACGTCTCATGGAAGATTCAGCAGATATTTCGGGAATACGAAAAATAACACGATGCCTCTTTCCTAATCACAGAAGTAGCAGCTGTGATCTTCTGTGATTTCCTACATTTTTTCCTGCCTTTCATTTGGAAATTACGTACACAAAGGTGCCTTATACAGAATCAGACCGTTGATCCATCAAGGTCCGTATTGCCTTCTCAGACTGGCAGTAACTCTCCAGGGTCTCAGGCTGAGCCGCTAAGGTCTTTCACATCACCTATCGCCTGGTCCTTTTTAAGTGGAGATGCTGGGGATCGAAACTGGGACCTTCTGCATGCAAAGCGGAGGCTCTTCCCCCCAAGCCACAACCCTCCTCTAAGGAGCTCAAGGTGGCATATATGGTTCTCCCTTCCTTCCTTTTGTCCTTTGAATTAGGTTAGGCAGAGTGTGTGGGACTGCCTCATCATCCAGGGACTTCCATAGCAGTGTGGGGATTGGAATATCAATTCCCCAGATCCTCATCCACCATTCTAAACATTACAGTACACTGTCTACTGGATTTGGGGTCAAAGCAGATGATACATCTGCCTCAAGCCAGCTCAAGATTCCCTAACCTGACCTGCAGACTGTTGTTACACTGGGAAACTAATGTTCCTAAGTATCCTGGGACCTGATTTGGCTCAGGAGCACACTGCGGGGGAAGAAGGGTTTCAGCTTTCCCCCCTGCTCTGTTTTCAGAAGCCAAAATGGCCACAAGGGCTATGTTTGCCCACAGTAAAGCTCTATATGCTGCAATCGGTTCATGTGGATCCTGACAGTGGGACAAATAGAACCTCCCATGGCCATGTAATCTTGGGTAAACAGCCCAGAAGGGAAAGATGACCCCCCCTCAGTAATGCCATACTCCAAAGTTCAATCAGGTCCCAGCACTTTTGGGAGCCTTATTTCCCCAACATAAAATTTATCTGCAAGTCGAGCAGATGCATAGTCTAGTTTGGCCCTTAGTGGGAGCTGCATTGATTTAAATGGCATGTGGAATACACACACGGGGGTGTAAAAAAAGATCTCTTACACTGCAATCCATTGCAGAATCGCTCCAGTTTTATCTTTTAAAAATGCTGGCAACACACTAATAATCATATTGATGTTGGATACCAGTTGAGTAGACTAGAGTAATGTTGCATGTGTCATAAGGATAGGTCTACATTATAATCTAGTTATAGGTTTCTGAAAGATGGCTGAGAATGTATATTTTGTGTTTTCAAGTGACCTTACATTGTTTTTGAAGTGCTGAAATATGAGGGCACACTGCCAATATATTCCGGTCTCCATACTCCTTCCTGAAGACCTATATGCTGACTTGAATAACCAATCTCAGTCAATTTTGAGACTAACTTCTAGATAAACATAAAAATGCTGCCATCTGGGTGAGGAATTCATTTTGCATTAAGAGTTAAAATTCACATTAGCATGCAAGTAACTGCATAAACATCTATCACATAAGGATCAGAAATACGCTTTCAGAAACCTGAATATTTTACCCAAAAAAAGACAAAAGGGATTCTGCTCTGTTTTCAATTCACTCGCCATTATTGTCTATATTTTTTGGGGGGGGTTCTTCCCCCAAGTCCATTCCACTAAGAAAGCGCCAGTCAAACAACAGTGATTTAAGCAAATGCTTCTTTGTGGGATACATTTTGGGAAACAGATCAACGTGACTTTTTCTTTAATATCCTGAGCAATAAAGATCTTACAAGGCCTTTAAAAGGGAAGGGGGAGGGAGGAACTGCCCCATAACTTATCAATTCCAGGCCTTGCCTTCCTAATTGACAACCTCAGGGCTACTTTCATCACTTGTCGACTTCAAACCCACACTCCATTTTTCCTTAAAGATGACGGGACATTGGTAGCTTGGTGGTGTTTCTGGACATATTACAGCATGTATGAAGATTTCCTACATTGCTTGCATTAACAGAGGAAGAAGAAAGGGGCTGGAACGGAGGTTTGCTTCCCCCCTCCCGGCGTCTAGCAACAACTCAAAAGAGCACTGAGGTTTTAAACCAGCTCTGAAGCTGCAGTCTGGATTTTGCACTGACCCAGAAATTATTTTCCACGTAATACAGCATAGAACAAACCATGCAACGGTGCGTAAAAGCCAGATCAACATTTTTGCATTCGGAAAGTGCATTTCATGGGTGCTCCCAACAGAACTAGACGATTTGATATTTTCAAGGCCAAAAGAATGTTTAAAAAACTGCAGATAAGGGGATGATTAATTTATGTACATATAATTGTGGGGAATTGACATGAAGTTGTTTCTTTGAGATTATCTACCACGACGGAGGTAATGGTGTGGTTGGGAAGGTGGAGGCCTTCCCCACTTCTGAAGGAAGTTCAGCTGGCCCTTGCTGACTCAGTTAAAAGCCTTAGGGTCATACCGGATCCCACTTTATTACTGGAGAAGCAAGTTAATACAGCAGCAAAAAATGCTTTCTACCAACTCAGCCTAACCCATAAGATGGACCCTTGATACGGCTGCGATCTGCCACCTGGATCCAATGCTCCTTCTAAGCTATGGAGTCTTGTGAGCAGAAATCCTACTTTGTGAGCAACTGGTGTTAAAGTTGTGAGCGAGTGTTTTAGGAACTGCATAAATTAGTGTGCTCTGGAGCCAAACTTCCTGAGCTAAGACAAAAACATGTGAGCCAGAGGCTAAAAACCTGTGAACTAGCTCAGACTAACTCAGCTTAGAGGAACCACTGCCTGGATCCATGCCACAATAACATTGGGACTAGACTGCTGTAATGCACTGTACACTGGTCTCCCCTCAAAATCAGTTCAGATGCTCCAGCTTGTCTAGAAGGCCATGGTTTGTCTATTAGCAGGAGTTAGACAGAGCATCCATATTACCCCCATTCTGCAGGCACTCAATTGGCTGCCTACTTGTTACTGGGCTCAGTTTAAGGTATTGGCTATCACATACAAAGCCCATCATGGCCTTGGCCCCTCTTATTTGCGGGACAGCCTCTCTCCCTAAGGTCCACCACCACAACTTTGCTCATGTCAGCGGGGGCTTCTACAGGTGCCCAACTGCAAATGGGCAAAATCAACAACTGCCCATACATGTGCTTTCTCGATTGTGGCTCCCATCTTGTGGAATGGCCTGCCCAAGGATTTCAGGAAAGCTTCTACTTTCCTGGCTTTCCACAAACTATGCAAACCTGAACTGTTTGAGAGGCAGATCTTCTCCTCCCAGTCCTGCAAACGGCCTTGAAGTAATTAATTATCATATGGTGCTATGTGTAGAATAGCCAGGAGATCCCCAGCTGGGATTGTTTGGCTGCTGAAGCTGTAGCTCTTTTTTGGGACCACTAGGTGGTGAGCTATACTTATTTTTAGGCTTGAGAGTGCTGCGACTTGCCTAAGGTCACCCAGCTAACTTCAAGTGGGGAAACGTGGAACTGATCCCAGTTCTCCAGATAAGAGTCCGCCACTGTTAATCACTACATCAAACTGGCTCAGCCTTGAAGTGGTGAGCTGGAAAGACGACGTTTGCCTGAAAACACTAATATTGAAATATTAATGAATAAAGGCAAGAAACAAGTTTAATTAGAAGACTTCTGGGACATACCCACGGGAGGAGGAGGAGGAGGGAATAGGGAGATAAGAAATGGAGAAAAACGAAGACCGGCTGCTGCTATTTCTTTCCTCCTTAAACTGTGTCTTAAACTGTGTTCCAAGGCCTGGAAGCAAAGAACAACTTAGTTGTGGGACAAAACAAGAGGCGAGAGTCCTGATCGTTTAACTATGGGGATGAAAAGAGCTTATCCATTTGAAGAGGAGTGCTTGACCCCTCTGAGCAAGCAAACTAAGCTAGAGGACTTTTTTTCTCCTCTTAAGCATCCAAATAGATCTGATTGTCTCCAGGATCAACTTGCCTGATTTCCAGAGATGAATGCAGGATTACATTCACCTTTTCAAACTTCTCCAGAGCAATTACTAACCTCCAACAATGATGCAGTGATTCATGATCTGCGTTCACTGCCCCCAATGCACCAGCATGATAGATCAGAGGAACTTAGTTTTCTAGCGGCTCAGACACATCTTACTGCAGCCCTGACCTGGATAGCGCAGGCAAAATGAATCTCGTCAGATCTCGGAAGCTAAGCAGGGCCGACCATGGCAAGTTTTTGGATGGGAGACCTCCAGAGAATACCAGGGTCGGGAGGCAGAGGCAAGCTATCAATCCACTTCTCTGAACATCCTCCATGCCCCATTAGGAGTCACCAGAGGTCACCATGACTTCCAGGCACGGGCACACATGCACGCACAATGCAAAATGCAAAGAAATACTCAAAAAAGAGATGCATCTAACGACAGAGACACTACATAAAATTTGTAAAAAAAAATTTGACATTATAATAGCTTAGTTCTCTGGTAGTGAAAGGAGTGGCCTATTACCCCCCAAAAAAAAAAATCATCCAATTTTCTAGTGAACCTGAGAAGTCACTATTCAAGAGGGCTCTTCTGCACAGCTATTGGAATTGCACTGCACAAGATGGTTCACAAACTTACTTGGATAAATAACTGGGACTGCCGTGGTCTATACTGTTGTGTATAGTGGATTGTATCAGGATCCTGTTATGTAATCTCTGTACTGCTTCATGTATCATGTGAATACTTACACTATGGTTCCAGAATTCTAAAATCCTAACACATTGGTTATTCAAGGTCCCATTTTGTTGCTTGTACTGACACACTATGCGTAATCCGCCTGGAGTGAGAGAAAGGCAGACTATAAATAATGTAATTAAAAAAACCAACACACACCATAAACTGTTATTGAGTACTGCCAAAAAAGGCCTCTAACTTGCATACCGTACAACCACACTTAGTTATTTATGATGAAAACAGGAATCTAAAATAAACATATAGAAATTAATCACATTGTCAGCAATCTAAGCATAATGCTGGCAAACCATTGCCCTCCACGTATGCATTCTGTGAGTTCAAATGCTTTTAACACGTGTGCCTGACCAGAAAGTTGCCTGTTACAGATGTGCCTTGTTCATGTTAACACTGTCAGACAGGGGCCACAACCTTTTTGAGCCTGTGGGCACCTTTGGAATTTTGCCACAGTGCAGTAGGCGCAACCACAAAATGGCCACCACAAAATGGCTGCTGCAGGAGGCTGGTTGCTTCAGTCACACAGTGAAGGTCCTTGTGCTGTGGTGGCAGCTTCTGCCAAAGCAAAGTTTCTAAAAATCTGTATAGCCAGGGCTTTTTAAAAGGGGGAACATGCCAGAACAGAGTTCCAGAACTTCTTCAACAAAATTCTTTTTTTGTTGTTCTTTAAATTGGGCCTTCATCTGGTTTCATCAAGGAGTTACAGCGCCAGGCTAAGAACATGACCTAGGTGGATGAAACTCTGCTTAGGATGACATTGTCAATCCTTTGGTTTTTGTCCCAGTGCTCAAATGAGTCAACCTGGTAGGCAGAAATGCCCAGGCTGCGTGCTGTGAGAACTGAAGAATGCGTGGAAAAAATAAGACAACCACAGTCAATGAATTCACCATTCTAAATCTTCCCCATTGAAGTGCAGAGGCAACATGCAGCAATCATCCCATTCTTCTGACAATGTATGGAACATTCTGGAATGTCCTGGTCCTGTGGCTTGCTGGCATCACCTTGGTTACTCTTCTGGGATGAGTGGCCTATTTCCCCAGGTTTTTATGTCAAATTTCTCTCTCCCAACACTCTGAATCTACCAGAATACTGATTTTTTTAAAATTGATTTTTAATTGCATTTTATCTCTACTCACTACAGGGTATGGGAACAAAAATACAGAGAAGCAAAGATCATAAATCATTTAAAACATCAAATTCTTGGAGTTTCCCTATTACTTAAACAAAAACATGTAAAAGTTAGCTATTAATATGACTACATCAAACAAGCAAAATCATAATTAGCTCTAGTAAGTGTATCATAGTATTTCAATTATTAAAAAAAGAAGTGCATCAGATTTTCAGAGTTAAACTATTTTATAGCTTTCTTTCCTTTAGGTTTATTTTTATCGAAAATCAGTCTAACTTTAAGAGGTTTAGGAGCAGCTGCTCCTAATTTTGATTCCGAGTCAGACGCTTCTTCTGAAGAGCTGCCCGAGGAGCTGTCAGAACTTCCTGAACCATTTCCGACATTTCCATCTGCAATGTTTTTGTCCTCTACTTCCTCAGTTTCTTTCGCTGGTCTCTTTTGCTGCTCCAGAAATGTTTTGGTTTTATAACAGAGTCAATCTTTTCTTTTTTCTTCTTGAAGTTGAAGATAAGTCCTTCTGGTACCATCCATCTGGAGGGGATGGAGTTTTTCTGTAGAAATAGTGTCAAGTCTCTATATTGCTTCCTCCTCTTTCTGATCTCAAATGGAACAGCCTTTAAAACTTTCACTTCTTCTCCTTGGTTTTTAGGGTAATCCCATTGGTCGCTTTCAATATTGCATCTCTTGTTGACCTTTTAGAGAATTTCACAAAAACTTCACCAGGCAGTTTATTTTTCTTAATAAACTCTGGATAGGTACAATATACCATGTCCATGTAGCTTTGCAGAGCTTCCTCTTTAAAGCCTGCCAGAGGAGCTAAAATTTCACTTAATATCTCTTTCAGGTTCTCTCCTTTTGCTCTGGGATACCTTGAAATACCTTGAAACTGCCAACCTAGCAGTTCGAAAGCAAGAAATTGCAAGTAGATAAATAGTACCATCAGTGGGAAGGTAACAGCGTCCGTGCGCTCGGTGTTTAGTCATGTGGCACATGACCACGGAAATGTCTTCGACAGCGCTGGCTCTTCGGCTTGAAACGGAATGAGCACCGCAACCTGAGTCGGATTCAACTGGCTTTCGAGCAAGGGACCTTACCTTACCTTTACCTTGAAATCTCAGGACATATGTTGACTTTTCCATCTGTAGTTGCAAAAACTGTTGTTTCTTGGAGGTCTTCTCTATGATTTAGCCTATTTGTCTTAGCATCAACCTTTTTCAGCTTTTGAGCTGTTTTCTCTGTTCTTGCAGTCATTTCTTTCAGTTCCTTTTGAAGCACATCAAAGTTATTGTTGAGATTAGTCATCTGGTCCAGCAGAGTGTGCAGTGCTGCAGCAATCATCTTAGGGAGGTCTGTATCTGCTTCTGGTTTAGAAGCCAAAGTCAATGAGCTGGCAGTTCCTGAAGAAGTTTTCACCCTGGTTGCCATTTTTTCAGCTCGATGAAACATTGTTTACATTAAAGGAAAAGTTCTAAAAGTTTCTGGAAGTCTGTTGAATTGCGCTCTTATTACTAATCTGCACACCACTCGGCTAAATAACCAGTCTCCCTTTCAAGCTGCCTTTCTTTTAATAAGCTAGTCTTCCCAAGATAAGGCAGATTCCCCCCCTCCGCTACATTTAGGGCTTCGGGGTAGCTTTTCAGATTTCCGCTTGAGCGCTTGTTTAGATGGACGAATATCAACTCACGCTTTACTCTCGCTTCACTTCAGAAGGTAGGGAACGTCTTCCATCACCAGATCGCTTGCGCGCTCTCTCCAGTATGCATCTTTGGTGCCATAGCTGGTCTAGCACCGATGGGACCTATCAAGGCAAAGAGGAGCCTCGATCCTTCGGCCAGCGCCTCAGGAGAGGCACCTCTTGCACCCCAGGCTGCGAGCCCCCTCCGAGGGCTCTGGGGGGTCCAAGGTCAACTTGGACCCCTCCCAACTGGCGCAACTGTGGGTTGCTCTCATTGGAGCTTCGATGAAGTGCACTTGCCAGCAAACCGCTGAAACCGGAACTCCCCAGAAACCTGTTTTACTTGGCTTTTGATCCTTGTTTTCTTTTTTGTCAACCTGCTGGTTTTAACGGACAGATCTGATAACTGACTTCTATCCTATTGTCATTTTCCATACATGGAGGTGCCTTTCCATCAGCAGAGCGGAGATGGCCATTTTCTCTAGTTTTCCTCTCCCGTGACAACCTCCCTCTTCCCCATCTTGCCTCTGATGGTCTTTTCACCCTGAGGAGCAAAATTTCAAGGGGTTCAGAGGCTGTAGCAGAAAAGAGGACAGCCCCATTCTGCAGGTTTTGGGCCTCTCGCAGTTCATTAGGTACGAACCACTGTTTCTAGCTGTTTGTAGCTCTTACCTTTTTACTAGTTTAATGATGGAGACTGAGACTTTAAGTATGGGCATTATAAATAGTGTAACTATTTTTTAAGGATTCTATTAAACTGCTCCAGGAACCGGTTTCTGGCTGCAGGGGCAGGACACAATTTTTTAACGAACAAACACACAGCAGTGGCATACTGTCTGACCCAAAGAATGAAGCATCCCAAGCAAGGCTGTACCAGGATTGCCTGATGCAACCAGTACTACAGCTGACGGACACATAAAATACTATTATCCTGAAACATGACTCGATCCCCAAATCCTGACTGACTGGGCAAAAAAAGATGACCGAGACCAGGCCATGACGGAGATTTCTAGAATGATGCATGGCACGGAGAAAGTGGATAGAAAAATTTTTTTCTCCCTTCCCTACACTAATAGAACTCTGGGGCCCCCACTCCCCAGTTAAATTGATAGATGAACAAGTTAGACTGATGACAGACAAAAGGAAGTACTTCTTTACTCAGTTAGTAATTAACTTGTGGAATTTATGCCCATGGATGTAACGATGGTAGGTTTGCCAGCTCCAGGTTGGAAAATACCTGGAGATTTTGGGGGCAGGCCCTGAGGAAGACCAGGTTTGGGGAGGGGAGGGACTTCAGTGGGGTATAATGCTATAGAATCCACCTTCCAAAGCAGCCATTTTCTCCAGATGAACTGATCTCAGTTGCCTGGAGATCAGTTGTAATCCCAGGAGATCTCCGGCCACCACCTGGAGGTTAGCAACCCTAAGTGATGGCCATGTACCTACATGGCTTTAGCGGGATTCATAGAGGGTAGGCCCATCAATGGCTACTAGACCCAATGACTAAAGGGAAATTCCACATCCACCTGCAGTAACGCCTATGAACACCAGTGCTAGGAGGCAATATCAGGTAAAGGCCTTGGCCTCTATGTGCTGCTTGCTGGCCCACCAGTTAACTGTGTGAAACAGGATGCTGGACTAGATGGACCATGAGTCCGATCCGGCAGGGTACCTCATGTTCTTGAGAGGAAGGAGGCAGGCAGCAACTTTAAGCAGGATATCCCATGGTTGAAAGGAGGATACCTGGTCATCGGGGAACTGATGAAGAAAATATATACTAAGCATCACTTTGAGTGTCACAGTGAAGAGCACCTCCAGACTTTTTTATTCAGGATCAACAGCACTCTGTGCCTGAGGTATCACGAGTTTGGGGGGCAGCTGTCACTCGGCTGTAACTTGATTATATGAACACAGCCACACTGCCATCATGTGGTGGCATTTGTTACCGGCAAGTTACTTTTAAGTTTTAGAAGCAACCATTTTATTGAGCTAACAAAAAAGACTGGGGACCGTTATGGGCATTCAAAGCCTAATTCAGTCATGAATCTAGTGACTAGTCCAAACAATTTTCATCCCTGTCTGGAAACTGGGAAGAATAGTTATACTTCTCAGGTTTATTATAATTAAAACAAGGGAAAGATGGTAAAGCACTTTGAACAGACTAGTTTAGTCAAACTGAGGCTGAAAAATTAGCTAAAGAGAACACAAGAAGAAGAGGAGAGGAGAAGAGATCGGATTTATACCCCACCCTTCACTACCCAAAAGAGTCTCAGAGCGGCTTACAAATTCCTTTCCCTTCCCCTCCCCACAACAGACACCCTGTGAGGGAAGTGGGGCTGAGAGAGCTCTGACAGAAACTACTCTTTTTCAAGAACAGCTGTGCCAGAAATATGGCTTGCCCAGTAGGTGCAAGTGGAGGAGTGGGGAATCAAACCCAGTTCTTCCAGATTAGAGTCTGCGCAGTCCAGGGAGGAAGTGGATTCAAAGATGAGACTGGATCCCAATGACAGTTTCCACTAAGGTGACCTTGCTTCCCCCTTCCCACTTTAGCACACTGATTACCCAAAATGCTGCTCCTGGAGGACAACATGAGGGGCAAATTAGTGACAATCCCTCCTTCACTCGCCAAAATTTCCACTGAGATCCAACTTGTGGAGTTCCCACTCTCTAGTGTCTGCAGACCACACAAGCTATAGTTGTGATATATAATCTTTTTGGAAATTCAGAAGAAATGAGAAATAAAAATAAGAGCCAAGGACGGAAGAGAGCAAGTGGTGTGGAGGTTAGAATGTTAGACTTTGACTACGAACACCCCAAGTTCAAATCCCTGTTTGGCCATGCTGTTGGGGGCAGTTACTCTCTCTCTCTCTCTCAGCCTAACCAACTCTTCACAGGGCTGTTGTGAGGATAAAATATAGTCCATCCATAACTCTCAAAAGGAGAAAAATAAATTTAAAATGTTTGTCTTGAATACAACCCGGTCCTAATCACATGTAGGACTCTGAAAAACACTTCCATGTGGCAGAGGCTGAACAGAAGGTCTGTCAGATCTTTCACATGATGAGGAGATCATGAACATCACACAGAGAAGTCATCACATACAAGCTTTTTCTTTTTACCTGTAATGTCTAAGTGATTTTTAGTGTTTATTCTCCAGTAAATATCTTACAGTGCCACTCTAAGCAGAGTTACTCCCTTCTAAGTTCGCTGACTCCAGTGGGCTGAACTCTACTTGGGTTGGCACTACCAGGATCACAGCTTACAATTGTATGCATAGGTTTACCTGTTGATCAGCAAAGCAGTTAATAGCACGAAGGGATTCAGGGCTGGACCCAGACTAAATTGTCCAAAAGCGCAATGGAACTTTCCTGACCCACCCACCCTAGGGAAATCCACTGACCCCCACAAAATGCTGCTCCTATCAGATACAGGACCCTGAGGAACAGCATATGGGGGGGTCTGCAGTGGGAAGGAGGAATTGGAAACTGCCAGTTTAGTCTGGATCCAACCCTTAATCAATAATACTGCCAACACCATACCATCCATTATACTTAACCAAATTTCTACATGAAAAATAGTAAGCATTCAAACGGTACAGGCAGCTCAGAATCACTAACTCACAGAAGCATTTGGAGGTTAGATGGAAAAGAACACCCAAAGGGTGCAGTCAGACGGCATGGTGAGAGCGGTTTAAACTGGTCCGGTTCTGATGCGATTTTTTTTTAATCTGGATAATCGCGATCACACTCACCTCCTTATCCCGGCTCACCGAGCAGTCACATTGCTCCCCGCCATCTACACTACCGACACGCAGGGGCGTGTGTCGGTGAGTTTTTAATTTTTTTCCTCAGTTTGTGCATGCGCATAGGCAGTCAGCCATAGAATTGGAATCTTCGTGCATGCGCCGAACAACTAGTTTCTCGCCAAAAGCAAGCCCTGAGGTGTTTCCAAACGCTGTAACAGAACACTTCTCTTTAAACTTTTGACCCCAAAGTGAGATCCTGAACTCGTCTAAATGCTAAAATGAGTCACCATTTAAACTTTGGTTTTATTAACATAGGAGAAGAGCTCCGCCTATGCGCATACCGCTGACGCTTTAACAAAATGGTGGGTGAAAAGTGGAAGCCTTGGCAGCTTTCCAGAGGGGAGGGTTTTGAAGCACCCGGAAGTGGCTCGACACTGCAGGAGCAATCAGACATCGGAAACTGCAGCTTGAAACCGGAAAATCAGGAAAACACCAGACGGGGAAGTGGTATCAAAATACTCTGGTTTAAAGGGGGTTTTGAGACGGAAAGCAATGGCTGGGGACAGTGTGCAGATGTTGGTGTGTGGACGTGCATATAAAATCCGTTACTGAAGTATGCCGAAAGTGGTTCAAACGGCGCATCTGAACGCACCCAAAGAGTGTCAAATAGATCTGACTTTCAAGACACCAGGGAAAAACCATACACTAAACTTATTCTGGCCTTTCCAGGAACTACTCCTGACTGCAATATCATCATCAACAAGCGCCTGTTCCCCTTTCCTCCTGTCTATGTGGAAGGCTGTTTGCATACTTTTAGAGCAAGGTTCTACTTTCTGCAGTTTTCTATTAATGTTATGAACCAGAGGGCTGCAGCTGATCTGTACATTTCATTTCCATGCTGTTTCCAAAATATGCGTATCACCTGCCTAAATGTTACAGAATATGCTTATTATGTTATAATCTCTTCTGGAATTGCTCAGCCCAGATGTGAAAAAGCTAGAGAGTCAGATTATCTAAAACTACAAAACATGAGGATGAGAGCCCAATATTTTAGGCTATTTTTTTAAAAAAATGTACATGGCCACTGTATGGTCAAGCTGATTTCTACAACCAGTGGAGGCTAAAATGATGTACTTGTTTAACACAAAAGCTGGGAGTCTTAAGGCTCTAAATGGATCCCCTGGGCCATGCAAAACAGTCTCAGCAACTCGCAGGCTGTGTTGCGCCTTAATATTCCTCGGGTAGTTTCACCATAATAATTCATTTAGTCCTTTTGCTGGGATAGTAGTTGGGAGGCCAGTCACTCCCAGACAGAACTCCAGTGTCACCGACAGGGCTTCACAAGGCAACTGGGAACAAACCCAGCAGTCTGAGGAACTGAGACAACAATATGGCTCGAGTAATTTTTGCTCACATAAACAATCCCACGGCTGCTTGTGGGGTTCAGAATGGGTCATGGCTAGAGGGCTGAGTCCCAAGTTCAGATCCCCGATGGATCACAAACCTGTTACTGTGGGCAAGTTACTATTTCCCACCCTAATTTACCTCACAAGCTACTTGTGATGATCCACTAGGTAAGAATAAATCACTTGCTACACTAAGAAGTAGCCTATAAGCAATAAATAATGGTAAAACCTTCTTCATTCAAACACTACGGCCTTGTAAACGAAGGAACTACAATGAAGTCTTTTAAGCCTGTTGGGAACTCTGTACGATCAAAAATCGTAAGAATCAAGAGTCTATATATGTTTCATCCTTACAGAAAAGAGAGCAACACCAGCACCAAGGATTTATAATAATAGGTCTTTTTGTCCACTTTCTGTGGGCAGATGTTTTTCAGTTTCCCTTTAAGAACCCATAATCCACCTTTGCTGTGTTGATAATCTAGGTCTGTAGCGTCCATTATAGGCCGGGAACCTTCCAGGGTGTAGAATTTAGTTTACAAGCCTATTTTGCTTTCCTGCAGGCGCTTTGAGCTTGTAAATGGCACCTTTCGGTGTCCCAAAGAATGAAGGGCAGCGAGTCCTAAATTCTCATGTTGCTTAATGGTCTCACATAAAACGAGGTCCACAGGATTTTTATTGCCATCCCAGGACAAGCTCGCAGGTGAAGAACCACTAGGGAAAGGATGTCTTAAGCTTTGCCCCTCTGTGCTTTCCAGGTGCAAGGATATTTTCCCACCCGTTTCTTGAACAATTAATAGAGCTCTCAAAATAAAGTCTGTCGCCCCCAAAGCTAGGGAAGGAAATCAGATGGAGAAAGGGGGGGAAATATCAGAGATCAAGGCATGTAGAACTCAGAGCAAACAAAACTATAGGCCATTTCTACCTAAAAATAAACAACTGAGTCACCTTTTTCTTTCTGACTTCACAGAAGCGAGCTACCTACCCCATACCCAGCAGAGATTGCATGTCGTTTGTAAACGAAACTTACGTGCGCTAAGTAATATTAAGAACCACAAAGGATGCAAAAACAACCATTTTGGTTGCACCATTCAAACAGTATATATATCTTATGGGGTAGTCAGAGTTCTATCAGACCATTCTGGAGGAAAGGATTTGCAGACTGCAACCGTCGTATGCTACAAATTACTTCCAAATTTAATGACTCATGACAGGCTTAAAACTCTGCTAATGAGCTTTGGGCTTTTTTCTGCAAAAAACAAAAAGTTACTAGAGGTCGGCCTATGAAAGGGGAAACCAGTAAATTTTAAGTAAAATAGCTAATGTGGTTGTTGCATAGTTTCATCTTGGCTGTGGGTGTACCAAATAGCACTTGCATCTTTTCCAAAAACAGGAAACAGGATTAAATGCATGTGTGTGTGTGTTTAAATATTTTACAAGAGACCTTGATTTTTTTTCCAATTAAAGAACAGCAACAACAACAAAATCCCAATGATTCAAGACCTTCAAATAAATTAGGGTCTTTTCCTGATCCTCTACATATTTAAGCATCAGACATAGGAATTAACAGGAAATGCATTCTCCAGTCTGTCTCATTAGCTGGCTCTGCCACACACATTGTTGCGCATGTGTTTCAAATGCTTTACAAAACAACATCCAAGAAGTGCCCAAGTGTAAAATGCAGCAGAGCACCAGTGTGCCGTCTCATTCACACAAAATGCAAGATGCTGGGACTCCTGTTCTCACAATCTCTGCTGGTAATGCTGCAACCCATTCAGACAGTCATGTTTTGAACCGTTATCCTGGCAAACATGTTGATTCACACAAACTGAAGATCTACGCATTTGCCTAGCGCTGTACGAATCTTGAAAGAAAGCCACTATGTGCATGCGCTAAGACATAATCTTACAAGACAATTTTCTCTGTGCACGGGACAGCCTCTGCAACTGGCCAAGAGCTGTGGGCATTCTGCTATGTCAAAAAATGGTACTGTGATGCACTGAACATTTTAATTATAATATACAGATGCTTGTATCTCACTGGCTACTTGTCTAGGTTGCGTGAGCTCCATGAGCATTATAGTTGACCGAGTTGCCTCTCTTGCTTCAATCTACTCGTGCTTTTTATTTCTTGGTTCATTTGCATATTTTTTTTGGTCTCCAAATTAAATTAGTCCGAGACCTACAATGCAAGCCTATGAACTGCAGCCCAGATGACTGGTTCTTCAAAGAGACCCAATGTTCTGGTTGCCGACACATCAGGTGCACATTTCAGAATTCACATCTTCAGTGTCTGTTCATGATCCATCTGCCCCTGCTTGCTTTGTTCTGACACTGGCCGCTCAAACTTCTTTGGGATGGATCATAAAGCGGAGTATGCTGGAGACATCCATCCCATTCTGTTAATTCCTGTTATTGGACTGCCCGGAGCATACTGCCCCTGAGCTCAGCAATGTCTGAAGCCTTCCTTCAGTCTCCAACTTAAGCAGAGCTGCTTCTTCTGTTTTATTCTCAAAGCAACAACCCTGTGAGGTTGAGAGCATGTGACTGGCCCAAGGTTGCCCAACAAGCTTCCAGGGCAGGGTGGGGATCTGAACTTGGGTCTCCTAGATCCTTGTCTGGAAATCTAACCACTGTTCACTGGCTCTTAAGTTGGGGGAAAGCTTCAAACTTTGCTGAACGGACCCTGTTTCCTTTCTAAATAGTCTGGGGAATTTTCAGTACATGAAAAGACAACTCAGGGAAGGCAAGGCATTTATAAAATTAGGCGGGGTGGGTGGAGAAAGTGGATAGAGAGAGCTTTTCTCCCTCTCCCGTAACACCAGAATGTGGGAGCACCCAGTGAAGTTTATGAGCAGCAGTGGATGCAGTGATGATCATGGCTGGCTTTAACAGACAGATTCCTGGAGCATAGAAATGTCTGCTAGTCAGGATTCCTTTAAGCCAGGGGTGTCGAACTCATTTGTTATGAGGGCTGGATCTGACATAAATGGGACCTTGCTGGGCCGGGCCACGTGTGTCATAAATGTAATGCCAGGTAGCGGAGATATAAACTTTATAAAGGACACAAATACAGAAGGGTGTTTTTTTTGTTACTTAAAATAAAAACTTGCTTAAAACATTCACACTTTTGCAATATTTTGTTTATTGAACAGTGCCTGATAACTGACACCGCTTGCTCTGAATTATTACATCAAAATGTCTGTGCTGTTGCAATCTTGTACGCTGTTCAGGTGTGTATCTGTAAGCTGCAAACCTACGATGACGCGGCAGCAGCAGAACAGAACTGGAAGAAGAAGCACAAGACGGCCAATTCACTGAGGGCCTGATAGAAACCCTCTGGGGGCCTGATCTGGACCCCGGGCCACATGTTTGATACCCCTGACTTAAAGGAATTCCCATATTCACAGACAACAAGCCTCTGAATGCCAGCGCCAAGACACAACACCAAGGCAAAGTCTCTATGCCCTGTTGTTGGGTCCCGCAGGGCAACTGATTGGCCACCATGTGAATAAAACAGGACACTGAACTAGATGGACCACTCGTCTAATCCAGCAGGCCTTCATTTATTTCATGTACGTCCTTTAAGAAAACAGCTAGACCGTGATGACCACCACAGCAGTTTCCTCTGAACCAAAATTATAAGGATTTCAATAGTGAAAATATGCCCAGCTGTTATCGGCACAGGCAATATCCAACTTGACAAACAGAAAAGCCTTTGCTCTATGCTTCTTCAGATGCAATCTCCATTCTGATAACCAAACATTAAGGACAGCTTCAGATATGACCCAGCAGCACCAAATAAAGGATGTGCAAGTGCTTAAGGAAAAGAAATGCATGCACGCTGGATAAACACGTGGCACACACATGTCACATAGGAAATACGTGCCATTGACCACTCCAGATGATAGCCAGAAGAGGTGAAAAGGGAAGCTCAGCACACCCAAGTATTTTCTTCCCACTTCCTCTGGGTACTGCCTGAAGTAGTCTTAGCTGTGTTAGTCAGTCCCATTCTGTCTTCCCCCGTGTCTGTTTGCACGGCATTTTATGCAATGCCACATCACGTTCAGAGGTAGTGGTCGTCTCTGCCGCGGCAATGCTGACACACACGGAGCTGGATCTAGTGCGGTATTTTTGCTTTTGCTAGTGCTGCAGAATTTTAATTTTAAATTGCTGTTTAGGATGTTTTGACACATTAGGTCTGAGCGTTTGCTTTTAAATTCTTGCATAAATCTACAAACATGCATTTTTTCCCCACTGTTCCAGCAAATCTGTGGCTTCAGTCTTGAGAAGGATAATTTATGAATCCATGGCTTTATGTCCAGAATAAATCCCAGAACAAACAGAGTTTGCAACAATTATTCTTTGGGATTTAGAGAAAACAAATTAGATGGTTTAATAAAGTCATATGAGGCTCATGTAAGCGTGTCTATATAAGACAGACATACCATAGACTCCCCCAAATCTCTCATATTTGGAGCACAGTTGCTTTTTACCTTTAAATACAAGCTAGATAAGAGACAGGATGATCTGTATGCCTTTTATTTCTAATCTTTTTTACCTATGCCAATATTTTATTTATTTATTTATTTATATTTATAAATTCAATTTCTAAACTGCTCTCGCTCATACTTGGAACTCAGGGCAGTGTACAACATTCAAAGAGATACAATCATAAGCACATTTAAAACAGGTAAAAATAATAAAACAGGTACAATAATCATTCCAGATGGTGTCTAAAAACCAGATCTATCCTCACCCCACGAGAAAGGGAGGCCAGGCTAAATGAAGACAGTTGCTGTCCTCAACCATAGGCTTGGTGGAACACCTCTTCCTTACAGGCCCTGCAGAACTAAACTAGGTCCCGCAGGGCACAGATGCCATTTGGCAGAGAGTGTTTAGAGCCTTAAAGGTTAATATCAAAACCTTGAATCTGATCTAGTATTCAACCTGGAGCCAGTACAGCTGGCGAAGCACTGGTTGGATATGTGCTGTTGATGGGGTTCCGGTGAGAACCCAAGCCAACACGTTCTGAACCAGTTGCAACTTCCAGGTCAGTCTCAAGAGCAGCCCTGCACAGAGCGGGTTACAGTAGTCTAACTTGGAGGTGACCACTGCATGGATTACTGTGACTAGGTCAGGAGGAGACAAGAAGGGGACCAGTTGCCTGACCTGGAACAGCTGAAGAAACGCCAGTCTGGCAACATTTGTGATCTGTGTCTCCATTGATAAAGAGGCATCCAGAAACATACCCAGGCTCTTAAGGGTGGGTGCCAGTGTTAGTGGAACACATTCCGGAGCCGGGAATTTTATACATAGTTTTGATTTGTGCTTATTTGATCTGTTCAGAATAACTAGATTGATTTTAAATAAGGTTTTAAAAAAGACAACATTGAGTGATCCAATGTTTTCACCAAAATGTGAAATAAACTTCTGACCTCTCTTTAGTCAGAAGACTGGTACTCGTAGTCAGTCAGTCTTTATTACAGCCTACAGGACATTCAGAAGCAGAAAAACACTATTATAATATTAATAACCTGTGTAAAGTCTCAATATACATCCTAATATATCTAACACTTTAAGGGTTAGAATCCAAGAAGGTTACACACAGGACGTTAACTTGGACCATATTTTCATTGCAGAGAACAGAAACTTAGCCACAAATTCTTTAGGTCAATCTCAACTGGTACTTGTACTGAGTGATCTTTGAAGAAATTCTGCACAAAGCCTTGTAGTCTAGTGGTTAATGCATTGCTTTAAAAAAGACTAAGAGATTTGCCTGTTTTGCCATCCATGAGCAAGATAATACTCGATAGCACTAGAGCTCTTGAGCAATTGAAATGCAAGGAAAAGACCGTAGCAATCACTTGCAACTAAGTTAAACATCATATTTCCACTTGAGTTTCTGCTTGTTCAACCTGTACAACCAATTTCTGAACACAGTAATATTCAGGGAGGAAAGTGCTAGGTGTTATCTCATGGAAGCGGAACTGCACTAAGTCTGTTTGTTTCTGCTTACAATTTGCTGCATCCAGTCCATAACATCTGCACTTGTATGACACCTTGGATTTGATCATGACAACATGGCAGCCAATGTTCTCAATTCCTACTTCTCTGCTGACACTACAGCCTGTAGGATGAGGTCTTAAAGTTAGCTATCAGGGATGGGAATGGTTCTCAGAATAAAGCTGTTCCTAGAACACGCTGTCCCTCTCAAGCACTTTGTACAGACTTTCTCAAATACATTTCATACTACCAAGTCCTTAAGCAGGAGAAAGCAGTAATTGTATTCTTCAACAGGAATCTAAGTGTAGCTACTACCTAGCATGACAGCTTGTTAGCATCAACCATATATAAGGTCCTTATTTTTTGAGGCTTTGGAATGACATCTGTCTTGAATTACACCCAGCCAGGCTCATGTTTCAATGACCAATATGGACAGATTACTGGAACTTTTAAAACCTTGCCCTCTTTGTAATTGATGTTTAAACTGTTTGAAGTTTCTCATTAAGTCCTTTTTACAAATTAGGTGCAGATGTATAAAGCTAAATGTACAGTACTGGGGAAATTAGGTCACCTGAAAGCTTGATATAAAATGTCTCTGTTAAGTACAATGAGTACATTAAATTTTAGAAAATCGACTTGGCGTGTCCCAAATTCTTCAGAGTTTCATCACTTCCTTTTCATTTGAGGAACAGACTTCAAAATAACTGGTCATTTTTGTAATGCTGGTTTTTTTAAAAAAATGGAATGAAAGGAAGGAAATTTAGTTGTATAATAACCAGCTGGGCTCTTCTTTGATTATAGTACAGCAGCAATGCAATCCTATACAGGGTTACTCCATTCAAAGCCAGTTGATTTCAATGGACTTAAACTGGAGTAACTCTGTATAGAAATTGTGCTGCCAGTCATCTAGAAATGGAAACGGGAAGAAAGAGAGAGCTCAAAAGTCCGCCCAATACCGTGATACCAAGGTAATTCAGATTTAGACCAGAGTTCAAGTAGACAGTTTTTCTTGCCTTTATACACAAAGAGACTTCCCTGGGTTCTATTATCCTTGTCTGGGAGAGGAATATCGGCACATAGCATTCCATTCGACAATAAATGTTGGCATATGATATCTTTGTCTAGGATCCTAGAGTTAATCAGAACCTATTCATGAAACAAAGTTAAAGTGGGTGGTGGTGGAGAAAACAATAACAGATATCTGCCCTCTCCAATTAACCCCACCATAGCAGGCAATAACGGCAAAATTAGGACAGGAACAACCAGTCAATTTTTAAGGGCTGAAGAAGCACCAAATAAAGAAGTTTGGGTGTAAAATGGTGAAAATCAAATAAAGGAGGAGCAGGACATCAGCGTCATTGTGGGAAAGATAAAACATGGGGGGGGTTTGATGCAGCAGCATTTTGGATCTCAGCAAAGCCTCTCAGCTTCTGAGAGAAGTTCAAGGAGCCATCACAAAGGTTTTATTTGTCCCAGTTTAACTGTCTTTCCCAATGAATCCTGGGAAATGTCCTTTGGCCAGGGAGCTTGAGAACTTTCCATCCGAGAGCTCTAGGCCCCAAACCCTGAATTACAGTTCCTGTCATTCCCTAGAGCAGGGGTCCCCAACCTTTTTTGATCCTATGGGCACCTTTGGAACACCGACACAACATGATGGGCACAGTGACAAAATGGCTGCTGCAAAATGGCTGCCACAGGAGGCGAACGGCTGCTTTGGCTTATTTTCGGTTACAAAGTGAAGATCCCTTTGCTGTGGTGGAAGCTACTGCAAAAGCAACACAAAAATCTGCAAAGACAATCAAACCTCCATTGGCCTTGCTGGACAAAAGCCCCACCTTGGCCCAGCCCACTTTCTAAAACACTTGGTGGGCACCAGGAAAGGTCTTGGCAGGCACTATGGCATCCATGAGCGCCACACGGAGGACCCCTGACATAGACAATGTGTCGCCTCTCCCCCATTGTATCCTCATGACAATCCTGTGTGGTAGGCTAGACTGAGTCTGGCCCAAGGTCAGACCTGCAAGCTTCCATGGTAGGGTGGGGATTCGAATCTGGGTCTCCCAGATCCTAGTCCGAAACTCTAAACACTATACCACACTGACCTCCAGACAAGCCCCCCACCATAAGAACACAGTTTTGCAGAAGAATCCCACCATGAATAAGAACCACAGTTTGAGAGCATCAACAAATGTTTCTGGTTTTGAACAATATTTGGAATACCACTCACTGGGATTTGCTAATATTGATATGGTGCCAACAATCTGCTAAATAACCGTGCTTTTATTACTTTTTATCACATAATAAAATTAATGTAAAAGGGATTTCATTCAGTCAATACAGCAAGTAATTCAGCATGCTCTTATTAATATTTTCAGAGATGTTCCAAACAAATTCAACTAGCAGCACTTCCAAATGAAAGCTGAATTTCACAGGTTATTAATCTTTTTTTTGTCCAAGGCTTCTACTTACTACAATAATTATAACAGGGAACTATTTTACTGATGATTAACAAAGAAAGCATTGCTGCTGAGATGACATCTATTTCAGCTTCCATTGCATTAGCACCCTCCAGTGTCCGATTTATGGAAAAACAGCACTGGTGTCCACTTTTTAGACAGGCACTGATTGTAACCCTGGTCATTAGGGAGGTAAAGGGATGGGCACCCAACTCTTTCCCCTCCCCATTAATTTATCATTGTAAGCTCTTCGTAGAGGTGGTAGGAAGGAGAGGACCACAGCCTAGGGTATAGCTTTGCCCACAAAATGACACCACATCATATAAAACTGAGTTAACTGAAAACGCTGCCCCACCTCCAGCTGTCAACTTGCCCACCATATAACAGCCACAGAGCAAGGGCACACCTTCTGCTCCAAACAGCAATGCACGGCACTGTACCTCACTCATCAGCAAATTCTGCCTTTGTGGCTCAATATATCTGCATCCCACACCACCAGGAAAGCTATGCCTTTGCTGTAAATCTATGTAGCGCAAACTGAACTAGCTTACCCAGAAACACCCCACTTATGTTCGAGTCACTGTACCAAAGATTTCGGCCTGAATTAAGCTTTCCTCCCTTTCTCCACAAGTCCTCCTCTGCTCTTAGTTTCCATTTAGGACCCCAAAATTCATGAAACAAGATGAAGAGGTTACAGACCATGGGTTGGTCTAAAAGAGAGAGGGGGAAGTTTTTGTGGTGTACTGTGAACCCAATATTTCAACCTTAATTTCTCTCCCAAGCCTTTTTTTTAACATACCGATTTCTTTATTTTGCAGCCAAGGAGAACACTGTGGTTTGGGACACAAGGCCTGGATTCTAGATCACAGGCCCCAAAGCAGACACACGTCAGACTTTAGTATATAGCGTCTAACAACACCTAACTGCTCCACTGCAGTGCACCTACCACGTGGTAGCATGCATCCTACCATATCTGACCAGAATTAAGAAGACTCCTACTAAGATTGATCAAGATGGGTAGCCCTGTTAGTTTGTCTGTAGCAGTAGAAAAGAGCAACAGTTCAGAAACACCTTAAAAGCTAACAAAATTTGTGGCAGGGTATGAGCTCACTTCTTCAGACACCTGATGGCAGCTTTTAAATGGGTACCTGAAGATATCTGAAGAAGTGAGCTGTGACTCACAAAAGCTCATACCCTGGCACCAGGGCCGGCTCGCCTAGGGCACCGGCCCTGCAGGGCGCAAAATGCCCCCGCCCCTCTGTGAAAGCCCTTCCCGCCCAGTGCCGGCAGCCCCGGCTTTCCTGGGTGCCTCACAGCTGCAAGGCACCCAGAAGAGCCGGCGCCACCACTGGAAGGGAAGGGGTGAGGGTTCTAGCTGCGAGGCGCCCAGGAAAACGGCGCTGGGCCATCTCCAGGGCCCACTGGGAGGTTGGCATCCCCGGTGGGGTGGGCGCCCCAGGCTGTCCTGGCTAGGGCGCCCAGACACCTGGGGCCGGCCCTGCCTGGCACAAATTTTGTTAGTCTTTAAGGTGCTACTGGACTCTTGCTCTTTCCTACTCCTAATGAGATTGCTTCTCTCTGTGTTAACAGCTGGGGATGGAGAGTTCAGCTTGGAGGTGCTTATTTTCACAGAACTCCCATAGCCAAAGGAAGGTATGAACACAATTTAACATGTTTGCTAATGTGGATTAGATCCCTACATTATACAGACAGACACATGCATTAAAAATGTGTGTCTGTGGGCAGATCATAATCACCACAGTTGCAAAAATGATTGGGTTTCTGAAACGATTGTAGTGGGGGTACATATCTTACTGGGTTTATACAGAATCTTGAGCAACTAAAGTTTTAGTTTACTGGTCAGTGAACACAAATTTTATTTGAAGAAAGCTAAGGGCATGGTTATGCTGGAACTGGTGGAACAGGAAATTAAATATAAACTATATCAGACAGCCTCTTCTTTGACTAGTTAAAGGTGCAATCCTATAGATGCTTAATCACTGCTGAGCAGACCCATAGCTAATGCGGGGCCCGCCCCCCCCCCAGCATCTCTTCTGGGCCCCCTCCCTCCTGAATTAATATAATTAACTTTATTTTAATCTTCTGCTGCAGCGCCCCCCCCAACCCCTAGCTACAGAGCTGCTTGCTGAGGCTTCAGTCCTGATTCCACTGTAAATCCCACCATCTAAATGAGATTTGCTTCCAAGAATCTTTACTTCAGGCTGCACTCTAATATGGCAGTCAGCACCACTGAGGTTGTGGGACTTGCTTCTGAGTAAACATGCATCGAATCACATGGGTAGCCATGTTGGTCTGAGGCAACAGAACAAAGTTTGAATCCAGTGGCCCCTTTAAGACCAACAAAGTGTATCCGGAATTAAACTTTGTTGGTCTTAAAGGGGCCATTGGACTCATGCACAGAATCAGGCTTTTAAACAGATGACACTTGTAGCTAACTATACAGCTGTCAATAATTCCTGTTAATCTAGTCCTGCATAACTAAACAAGAACCTTGCGGCAATCAGAAGGTTAACTTTTTTTAAAAAAATTCTACCATAAACATCTGGGGATCAGAGCCTGTATCATTAGATGCATGCAGTGGTTCCTCACAAAACGCATTACACGCATCTGACAAAGACTGCATCTAGGCACCATTAGGATTTCACACACACGGATTTCTCTTTGCAGACAAGACAATCCAGTTGGTAATGGCTGCTACACTGCAACGATAGTCCAGTAATACCAACAATGTACAGATACAGCCAAAGTAGTCTCCAGTCCAGGAAAGTTTACTCGAGAATTAAAACCGCTGCCAAGACTAACAATGCCCCCTGTTCCTAACTTGCTGCCAATGGCCTCCATTTGTGCATCCCTAATACAAACTGGTTACAAAACTCCTTTCGCCACCGGAGCGTCACACTCACAAACAGGTCACTTGCGGTGCTGCACTGCCACGGCATGCAACCTTTCTAGGGAACAAAGTTTGAGTCCAGCGGCACCTTTAAGACCAAGGAGTTCAATTCTGGGTATAAGCTTTCGGGTCTTAAACTTTGTTCTCTGGCTTCAGACCAACACGGCTATTCCCACCTGACCCTTTCCAGGGATTCTACTCAGCGCTTGCAGGCTGTTCTGGGTTGATTATTACATGCGCGAGACCTGTGCGCACGTGCTATTTGGAAATGTGGAAGGCGGCAGCCACAAGTGCAAAGCCCATTAACTGGAAAGGGGTGAGGGAAGCTCGACAGATTCCCCCGCCTCCAGTTCCAGTGGGAGACAGAGCTGAGCGCATGCAGGCGGTCGGTCGGGGGCGCATACGCGCGCGCTCGGCTTTTTGCACAAGCGTCACTCACAATCTCCGCCTCCTCAGGCTCGAACCCGCCGCCAAGAGACGCCGCAGTCCTGGTCCCGTCATCGAGGTCATCCCGGCGGCCATCTTTTCTCCGGCGTCGCCTGGACCCCGCCCACACCACTTCCTATTGGCCGCGAAGTGGAAAGGAGGGAACCCTTGCCTCCCATTCGTGCTTTGAGGCATGGATTAACGCGCGGGAAAGTTTGCGCCCTGTGGGCAATTGAGCGGGTTAAACGCGGAGCTTAATTTGTGCCAAGGATGGCGGCTCAGATCCGGCCTCTGTAGGTTCTGTTGACCATGGCAAGGTACAGAAGCAGAATGAAAATTGGTGTTTCGAATCCCTGAACTTGTTGTTGAGAGTACCTATCACCACCTGGGGAACTGAATGCTTAATCATGCTTAGGCCCTGAGTGTTCAAAATTGTTCTCTTATATTGTTTACTGTATTTATAGTCCACCTTTCTCACTGAGACTCGAGGAGTTTTTCACAGTGCAAATTGATGCAATCCATAGGATGGGTCATCTGATAGGCAGTGTAATAGCTCTAGGATTTGAGAAATGTGAAACAAAGCATAGAGAAAAGACACATGAGAAAAGCGGAAGAATCCAGTAGCGGTGGATAATGATTTTTGTGGTGCTGCCTATAGGCCAAGACATGGGCCCTTTATGAACACACATCCTTCTGCAGATTTTCCAAGCAATAAGCCTTTAATTTTTACTTTGGGTTCTTGCCCGCCTTATGCACCGTTCTTTTTCTTCTACTGTATTTATTCTGCAGGTACAATTAAAAACAACAACACTTTTCTAAATTGGGTTGAAACATCACTTATGATGTGTGGGGGGTGGCATCCAACGGTTTTAATTTATGCAAGTGCCCTATTGCAGCTACATAGTAGCGTCCAGCGAGCATCTTCCATTTAAATCCTCATGGTTCAGGTTTTGCACATGCATTTTAGTGTTAGTTCATTGAATGAAAGGGAAAGGAAAGGAATGCAGGCAAAGGGGTGAAATCAGGTGTTGAAACTGACCAGATTTCTTCTGAAAATGACAAGCAGCTGCAAAGCCCCATTTTCCATATTGCTGAGCACTAGTGGATTCTCTGTGTTATCGGCCACTGTGAAAAATGAGAATTACATGATCTCATAATATGGGGGTACATATTGAGTGCATGGAAGAACCCACTGGCAGTGCAAGCTGTGATTGTTAGCAACGTGTGTGTGTGTGTGCGTGCCTGTGCAAAGTTGGCTGAAGCTCCACCATGCTTTGCACAGGGCTGCAATTTGTATGGCGGAAGAGTCCTCTAGCAGAAGCCACTAAATTAAAAAAAATGGGGGGGATATTTTTGCTAATGCCCTAGCACAGCTGCATAGTAATGCTAATTTCCTGCCCTTCCTTGAAAATTTGTGTGCTTTTCTTTGTGATTCTCTAATTTGATCCTGGCAGTTTTTTAAAGTCTGTCCTGTGTGGATTGCACTTTTCCTCCATATTGATTGATCCCAAGCAATTCTTAAGCTCAGCTGTACTCAGAAGGTCCACATGGCTCAGCTGCAATTTTAATGTTAGGCTTCCGGAGACTGCCAAAATGCCCCCCCTCCCAATTTTGTTCACCAAAGCATTCAAGGAAAAAAATGTTTTCAAAGCTTTAGGCTTCCCATCCCAGTCTCTTTCTTTCTCTCTTTCCATCTCATTTCATTCCACGCTGACAATCCCCACCTTTATTTTGTTTACATGCAGCACTGAAATCCTTTTCTTTCTGTTATGTCCGCTGACCGCCACTAGGCGCCAGCGACTTACAGCAGAGCATGGCTCTCAGTAAACAATAAGGATCCTGAAAATTCAAGCAGGCACCAATAGGAACCTTGGTGGGAAGTTTAAATCTTCCAATGGGACCTGTGGGTGGTCCACGGGGATTGTATATAGTTGGTCGCCTGGCCGGTATTCTTTGTTCTGTTGTGTTTGCTAGTAAACTATGAGTTGACAATCATGCTGTGTCCTGCTTCTTCATGCATCCAACCCACTACACAACTCTTTCTTTTCGCACTGGGGACACTGCCATTTGCCTCCCCTCCAATCCCCGTTTCAAGTCAATACCAGCTGGGAACTAAACCTTGTGTAACTCCCATCATACTTTTTTTTTTAAATTCAGTGATCTGAGACTAGGGGTAATCTTATATTGTTAGACTTATGTCACTTGTAAAAAAAATTGAAAATGAGGGGGAAATAGAGCTTGCACACCAATGAAAGGGGGAGGATAGTAGAAGGTGTAGCATGGGTGGAACAACCTCGATGTGGGCAGGGGATTGACCTTCAAGGGGTGGCAAAAGGGCAGGGGGGAATCCAATGGAATCTGAACACTTTTGAATTACCTTCGGCCTGGAAGCGAAACAAGGGGGAAGACTGGCAGAAAAGCACTCTCAGAAAACCTGGGGAAACAGCGATAAGAAAGGAAACTGAGCACTGATGGGAGGAAATTCAAAGCAGAATGACAAAGAAAATCCGATGGACATGCATGGTGAAAGCGAAGGGAAACACCTGTGCAAAATCAGCCCAGATCTTCTAGGGGCTATAGCTCTGTTCTGTCTGAAGCCATGGTGAACTATTGCTATGTCCTAAATAGTGTAGTATATTTCATATTTGGGCTACTTCATAATAAAGATTAAGATCAGGTACATTTAATCCTCCTTTGTTTCCAAGCAGCATGAGAGTATGAGAAGGGATTCCAGCTTTCTTATTATTCCAATTAAATCTATGTAACAACTGTTGCCATACATTCAACTGTTATCTAGAAATAAATTTAGGGAGTGTTTGAAACAGAAATATTTAGGAAGTATTAGCATTTTAGTTAAATGAATTTGCATCTTCCATGTTTGATTGTTATGTCCATTCGGTCATTGTTAAAGTTTTTTAATAAGACCATCATGGTTTATCTGGTTAAGACACTGTAAGTTTGGGGATATATTAACCCTTAGATATTTCCAGGATACGGGATTCCATTTAAATTATTATTGTGTTTCAACATAATCTTCTGTTTTCTGTGCTACCTTCAGTGGTATTAATTCTGATTTGGCATAGTTTATTCAGAAGCCTGATGATTCCCCATACATTTGTAAAATGTTCATTATAATTGGAATAGTAGGAGGTTCTCTGAAGACCTGCGTGAATGGGAAACTTTATGTAGGAATAAGCAGTTGTTCAGATACCCTGGACCCACACGGTGTAGAAGGTTCAGACTCAAAACCACCACTTTTAATTGCATCAGGAAACAGACTGGTAACCAGTAAGACCCATTACACACAGGGATATTTTGATCATTGTGGTTTGCCCACTGGCACCTTTGCTGCAATATTTTGAACCCAAGCACTGGGTCACATGATCCTCACATCAATTCTCATCCTGAAGTGTTTCTTTGTACAAACCAACCTGACCTCAGGAAAGCAAAACCATCTAGCTTTTCCCAGTAGTCATATATGTGTTTCTGGGTGAGGAAGAACATTTCTGTTTCATGGTTGCCATGCAGTTTTTGCAGAAAAACAAAGCGAGAGGAGAGCAGTGGACTAAGACATGAATTAATAGGAAATTATTAATGAGCCTCGGAGGTAAAGATAAGCACAAATTATAACATTGGGCTTTGTACATAATAAGAAATGACCTCTTGTTCTGCCTCAGGACGACTTAAGGCAACTACATATTAACATTTCCTTGATCTTTATTCATTTTGATTTACAAAAGAGAAATGAGCATCTTGGCAGTCAAAGAGTGATGTACACCTACCTGAATGTAAGTCTTTTCCCCCTTTGGCACATTATTTTTTTTTAAAAAAACAACACCATCAAGGTCAGTTTTGAAAATATGTTTGACACTCTTAGCTGAAAAGTCAATTTTGATAGCCAGTCAACACGCCAGAGAGACAGTTTTCAGGGGGAAAGAGCTCAATTCAGCAGTCACCTCAGCTGTTTTCAACAATAAACGTTTGTGCATAAGTTTAACTATTAAAACCATGGTATCAGCAATTCCATGCATAGAGTTCCAGTTGCTAACTACAAAAGGAATGTCTCACTTGACATAACTGTCCAAAAATCTTAACATGGCAAGAGTGGTTCCATTTTGTGTTGGGTTCACAGCTGGCCCCAAAATGGCAACCTGGTCTACTTTGTGCTGTGATATTCGATGTTCAGCAGGTATAACTTTTTTCTGCATGGAGATGGTTACCTGCTACTAACTGCAGATTTATTTATTTAAAACATTTTTATGCCACGTTTCCATCCAAATAGGGTCCCTAATGAAGTATAGGAACATAGGTTGGGATGAAGCATTAGCAGCTTGTCATACCTCAGGGTATGACATTTCAGGATATGACTATTAGCATACCCTGCCATACCTCAGGGGTCCCTAACACTGTTAAACCTATGGACAGTTTTGGAGTTTTGAGAGGGAGGAGTGGGCACCATCACAAAATGGCTGCCATGTGGGCTGGGCCCAATCACAAAATGGCTGCCTTGAGGAACTGGAACTGATCAACAAAAGGTTTGGAGATTGTCAGCCAAGTGGAGGTATGATGGAGGTTACTGGTTCTGAATAAGTGCTACCTGCAGATATGAAGTGACACACACCCCCGGGTTCTACTGAAGCATCTGGTCTGGTGAGGTATAGAAAATCCAGGACAGGCTATTTGCTTCGGAGAAGAAATGTTTTTGAAAAAAAGCAAATGGGTGCTTGGAAACCCATTGCCGGGCACTACAGTGCAGTGCTCAGGGGGGCTGCCAAACCTTATATGTAAGCTATTCCTATGCGCCTTGCTTAGTGAGGCATACTGCTAAGTGTGCATAGGACTGCAGTTATCAAACTGCAGCAGACAATGATTTCAGTGGTTTGCTAATGGGAACAATTTACTATAGTTCCCTTTCAATGGCATATATTCTACTGTTCTGCTCAATAAAGTTTGGAATCTTCCAAAGCGTAAGGAACCTTCTTACAACTTGAGAGATTTCAAACCTGACTGAGTGGTGTGGTAGGATATATGCTAGTCGGTGTAATGCCCAGTCCTCTACTCGTTATACCTCATCTGAGTTTTAACATTTGTGTCCCATGCTGCCTTCCAGAAGCTTAGAGCTCTACAGTTGGGTCTCTTAGGAGTTCTCTCAGACATCAGCCTACATAACTTCAGGCAGAAAAACCTAACCAATCTTAATCTGGTCATCTCAGCAACCATGCCCATTCCTCAGAACACTGAATGTAACATCTAGATGCCTCCAGGGCTTCTTTTGGCGGGGGAGGTGCTGGAACTCTCAAGAGGGAAATGAAGTTTTCAATGTGTATACTGAAAACTCATTAACTATTAAACATCCAAAAAAGAATTTTGTGGAAGAAAAAAAGCCCCGGATGCTCCTATAAAAGCATAAGACTAAGCTTTTGTAAAAAAATAATATCCATTCTCTAGTCCTCATAGGTGTGGAAAAATATGTTAGGAGTGTGTGTGTTAACTTCTCAAGCTGCTTTTTCATTGGTCAGCAGACAGAGCTTGTATATCCAAACTGCATCCCTCCTGTGTCCTGGAATCTTTGCAGTTTCCACCTCTACACAGCCTCCATTTTTCATGATTACTCATCTTTCCTTTGTATCTTCCCAGATGACCAACAAAAACAAACAAGTGTGCCCTTTTTAAAAATGCATTAAACATTTGAAGATAAATATTTATGTGGATCTGCTTGGGTTGGCCAAAACATTATAATAAAATAATAATCATCAAATTCAATCAGTTTTGGTCTTTTGGTCTCAGAATTTAACATTTTCTAATCAACAGCCCTATGTAACTGAATGTAAAGGGACTGTGCTTCCCCCCCTTTTCCAAAGAGAGGGAAGGCGATGTAGAAATGCTTTCAAACAATCAACAATGAATTCTGTGCTCTACTAGTACAGCCACTGTATCTGAAGATGTGTGTATGCACACAAAAGGTTATACCTTGAATAAAACTTTGTTGGTCTTAAAAGTTCTCCTGGACTTAGGGTTGTCAGCTCTGAGTTGGGAAATCCCTGGAGATTTGGGGGGTGGAGCCTGGAGATGGTGGGTTTTGGGGAGGGACCTCATCAGGGTATAATGCCATAGAGTCCATCCTCCAAAGCAGCCATTTTCTCCAGGTGAATTCATCTCTATAGTCTGGAGATCAGTTGCAAAAGCAGAAGATCTCCAGGCCCCACCTGGAGGCTGGCAACCCTAACTGGACTCAAACTTCATCTGTCTCCCAGTCTCCTTCCGTACAACAATCCTTGAGATTTAAGCATCATGGCAGCTGTCCTGATCCAACAGAAACACACGAAGCATGGAGGAAATGCACATTCATTCCTACCCACCGCTTCACCGATGTAGGAGTCCAGGGGGACTGCCTTGAAATGGTTTTCCTCCTTTCTCCATGGTCGGGGACAGAGGATGGTGCTGGGCAAGAGGGTCTCCCTGCAGTACCTGCTAGAATGTAGAGTGCCGCAGGGGGCGATCTTCTCACCAATGCTATTTAACACCTATATGCGCCCCCTCGCCCAGTTAGTCTGGGTTGGGTTGCCATCAGTATGCTGATGACACTCCACCTTATCTGTTAATGGACGGTTATTCATCTTCCATTCCTGGAAATCTAGCTGAGGCTTTGGACGCTGTGGCTGGATGGTTGCAACAGAGCTGATTGAAGTTAAATCCATTGAAGACAGAGGTCCGGTACCTGGGTCATGGGGTTTTGGAGATGGGCACTGAGCTTCCTACACTGGAAGGGACACCTCTGGTGCCGACCCAGTCGGTGAAGAGCCTGGGAGTAACACTGGATACCTCCTTATCTATGAAGGCCCAGGGTGCTGCAGTTGCCAGATCTGCATTTTTCCATTTTAGGCAGATCAGGCTACTGAAGCCCTGTCTCTCCCCCCACCCCCGGACTTAGCTACGGTGACCCATGCAATGGTCACTTCCAGGCTTGATTACTGAACTCACTCTACACAGGCTTACACTTGAAGCTGATCCGGAAGTTACAGTTCGTACAAAATGCAGCGGCACACCTGCTGACATCGACACCTGTGTGGGCTCACATGCGGTATGCGTTCTGTCAGCTGCATTGACTGCCAGTTGAGTATCAGATCTGCTTCAAGGTGTTGGTAATTACCTTCAAAGCCTTATACGGCCTGGGACCAACATACCTAAGGAACCGCCTCTTCCCATATATGCCTCAGAGAGCGTTACGCTTTGAGAGTCAACATATCCTGGTAATCCCTGGCCCAAAGACCGTCCTCCTAGCCTCGACCAGGGCCAGGGCTTTTTCCGCCCTGGCCACCTGGTGGTACATGCTCCCTATTGAGACCAGGGCCCTGTGGCATCTTATTCAATTCCACAAGGCCTGCAAGACGGAGCTGTTCCGCCAGGCCTTTTGCTGAGGCAGTGGGCATCCACATATGCCCCCCCCCCGGAGATTGCGGTCTCCCACCTACTGATACCCGGCCATACCTAGTTACATCAACGGGCCAGATTCTCCCTACAGCAAGCATGACTATTGATTTTATATGTTTTAATGTGTTTTAAATTTTATTGTATTTATTAAAATGTTATTACCCACCCTGAACCCGTTTACAGGATGGGCGGGATATAAATGCAAAAAATGAATAAGTAATAAAATAAAAAGAATTAAAAATGAATTCAAATGCCTACTTGTTCAAACAACAACAATGAATGGCAAAAGGAATTCATGAATAAATGCCACTCATTGTCCTGCAGTCTGAGAGCCTCCCCTCATGCCTCCTCTTTCCCTCCTTCTCCAATGTCTTTACTTACTTTGTGGTAGTCTGGTGCTGATACAAGATGAGAAAATAACCTCCCCCCTCTACTGTTTCTACCACACCTTGGTGCACCCCGGGGAGCATAGCTGTCAGGGTGCCAGGCAGACATGTTTACCTGGTTTCTGGAGTCTAGTAAGTCAACTACAACAGTAATATGGCACAATTTAAGCAAAAGACAAATTATTGAAATGCCTGGTCATGAAAGCTTACTCCTGCATTTCCAATAACTTTGGTTTTACTTTTTTCTGTTTCAAAATCACCTGGCATATGATGAGTAAAATGTATGTAGAAATAAAGCAAAGGCTTCTTAATGGATGTGCCAAAATATTTGCTCAGGACAATAAATAAAACAATGTTGGCCCCTGACTTTGTGCATGCTTTAAGCAAGCATATCTTGGAGGTATGACTTCATGGGTTCCTCCCAAGCAGGTTTATGATAAAATACTGAACATTCATTCAGTACAAGTGGACTAGGTACTGGTGTGCTCTGTGCTTTTGCATAAACACAGTGTCTGCCTACAACCATGTCTACCAGAGTGACTGCTGCTCTCTCCCTTCAGGCATATTTCTAGATGATTTAATTGGAACTAGCTCTTAAGGTGTTGGCAGAGTCTTCCAATCCTCAGTAGAAGAAACTGGGTTAATTAACCATGAAATATTTTAAGATTCAAGTCAAGATGTGGGATCCTCTTAACTCCAGCACACTGAATAAGTTGCACAGTAAAAGAATGGACTATGGTAGAGCTCGCTCCTTTGGCCCAAAATTCACTGTAATATCACATAAGTTGTGCCTGCTATTATTCTATTACTAATTAGCTATTAAAGGTGTACAAGCCATGTCTTTTATTACATGTGGTCACCCTACCAGGAGCAGAGCTGAGGCAAGAAGAAGGAGGAGGAGGAGATTGGATTTATACCCTGCCCTTCACTTGGAGTCTCAAAGCGGCTTACAAACTCCTTTCCCTTCCCCTCCCCACAACAGACACCCTGTGAGGTAGGTGGGGCTGAGAGAACTTTAACACAAACCGCTCTTTCAGGAACAACTGTGCCAGAGCTTGTGACTGACCCAAGGTCACATCAGCAGGTGCAAGTGGAGGAGTGGGGAATCAAACACGGTTCTCCCAGATTAGAGTCCTTACACTTAACCACTACACCAAACTCGCTCTCTATAGAACAAAGCTGGTCATATTTTTACCTGATCTCAAGTTTAAAAGGTTATGTGTTTTACTAAATTCACAGAACCAGCCTTGATGCTCAATCTCACCCAATTCCCCTTCTCAATATAGACCCCATCCCACACATTTTTTCCTTCAGGCAGGTCCCCAAAATTGCCCTTTTGGGTCATCATAGAAGATCTGTCCTCCCTTTCTCATCAGTGAGAAAGCTGGTTGGATCTATCCCCTTGCCTCTACAAATCTTTATTGGAAAGTACAGAAATCTGTACTTTTTAGAATACCTTCTTTTGTGACTTACAATTTCTCCTCTCAGAAACTACACAAATGACACCATATTCAAATATGGTAACAGGTACCTTTGATCTTCAGCAGCATTTTTCATATCCTGTCAACTTTTATCACTTTTCAGGGAACTATGGGACAGGACTTCTTTTTCTCCTGGCCAGCTGGCAACCGTATGAATAAGATGTGACTGGGAAATTGATTGAAAAAGAATAGTGGATAATTATTTTATTTAAAATATCTATATTCAACTTTGGCCCCAAGATGGGCTCAAGACAGCTCACATGACATAAAATATCAAATATGAAGTCAAATAGCAATTAAAAAAATACATTCAAGAATAATACTCCCCAAAACACCACTCCCCTCCCTCCAACATCATTAGAGGTCATAGAAACCAAAAATGTGCATTTATTCCTGAATATCTGCAAAAGAGTTCATTCTTGACTTCCTCTGATAGTCCATTCTATGTGGTAGGTGGTGTGATAGAGAAGGTACCGCTTCTGGTAGAGGAAAAACAGGCAAGAAGTGGCTGACAGCAACTGGCACATGAGTTCACGCAGCGAGAGGCCATCCTTCAAATATGTGGGATGGAAGCCATGAAGCGCTTTAAAGTTATGCACTGGCACCTTAAATCTAGCCCTTCCAGGGAACACGTGCCATTCCCCTCTTGAAAATTAATTTCGCCAACCAGCATCATCTCTGCTTTGTCTGGATTAAACTTCCATTCATTACCCACTTGATCACAGACACAAGGCGCTGATTCAAGGCTGAGACAGCAGCATTCAGGGACTAAAAGAATACAAAGCTTATCTGGATTATTTATTTCAGCAGTATGGTAAATATTCAAGGACACTGGTGATAAAATTGACTTCTATGGCAATCCACAGGTCAGGTTCCAAACTCTGCATCCTTAAAAAAGAGAATCAAACCCACTGCAGGGCCACCATCTTAATTTCAGCTCCATATTCTGAATGATGTTAATAACACTGAGTGGCCAACCATGTCAGAAGCCACCAAGAGTTCTAGCAGGATTAAAAATGATGGGCTGCCTCGATTAAACTATAAGATTATTGATGGACTAACAAGGGCAGGCCCAACGCCAGACATAAATGGGTCAAAGGCAGATGTGTCATTCAGATATGCATGCAGCTGCTCTGCCACCATTCTATCACATTATCCAAAAAAGGTAAGTCGATATGCTTATAATAGACCATGTCATCCCTATCCAAACAACAATTTTTAAAGCATTGGCCCAATCACTGCCTGTTTCAAAGATTTCAGGAAGACTCTGAGTTAATTTTTTGCAAGGGATTCCTTATCACTTTCACCCAAACAAGTTTTTATAAGGTGGGAAGGGTAAGGACACAAAGGACAAGTGGTGGCTTTTGCAACAACAAGAATCCTATCATCATTCATTGGAAAGACCTGAACTTTGGTGTATTGGTTAAGAACGCAGACTCTAATCTGGAAGAACCGGGTTTGATTCCCCACTCCTCCACATGCAGCTGCTGGTTTGATCTTGGGTCCATCATAAGTTCTTTCAGAGATGTTCTCTCAAGGACAGTTCTTGAGAGAGTTCTCTCAGCCCCACCTACCTCACAGGGTGTCTTGTTATGGGGAGGGGAGGGGAAAGGGATTGTAAGCCACTTTGAGACTCCTTTGAGTAGTGAAGGGAGGGGGTACAAATCCAATCTCTTCTTCTATCTGTACAATGCTAAGAAGGAAAATTTTCTGACATCTCAGGTACCACATCCACCTTCAAATTTGCATCCAGGTAAGATTGGATAACAGACTATCAGCAAAAAAACACCAAAACACCATAGCTAAAAGCTAATAGAGGGACCTGGCCAACATTTTCCAGGCTTTGGGCCACCTTAAGACATCTCAGCTAACCAAGATTTCAACTGATGCAATGGTGACAGAGGAAAAAAGCATTCTTCCCTGCAAATGCAATCAGATGTGGCCAGTTTTCCACCGACATCACTCAAGGCATCTCCCAAACCTCTTCACATCCTCTTAAATCCCCTGTGCTTGAAACCCTGCTTGAGGGAATATGACGACACTGGGGAGCAATACTATCTCCCTAAATAATCCATAATTCCAAGCAGAGGCTAGGGCATCAGAGTCAAAGCCTAGAGTTTTAAAATTCCCCCAACATATTCTGGGAGCCAATTGGGTCCATTAGCCTCTGAGGATGGAATATCCATTCCTAGCAGATCAGCTGCTCCTGCAAAGAGGAAATACATTTAATTATGCTTTCAGGAGATATCAATCAGATCATGACAAGGGCCGAATCTCTAATTTCCCCATCAAAATCAGACAAACATCTCCATCCTATTGCTTTGGTATGCTGTTAGCCCATCATGGCTTGGCAGAAAAGTGATAAAGACCAAAACACATTAAATCATTTTCATTAGATCACAAGGACATTTGTTTTTCAAACTATGCTTTTATGTTCTAAAAACTATAGTTTTGCAGCCTGTATGTAATTAATTTTGTATATCCCTCATTTTTCATGTGCTCATTTCAAGAGTTTATAAAAATGCATAATGTGCTAGGATGGTAGATGTTCTCTGTTTAAATGATCTAAGACGCCTTCAAATGAGTCTTTCATTTTGACTTTGTTACAAAGACAGGTTTTTAAAATAATGCATTTGATGTTATCAGAGTAGGAATTAAAAGACTTTTGAGAAGACAGGCAAAAAAGTAAGTTACATGCTTTTAAGATTAAGTACAAATAAGACGAAAACTTCTAAAATGTCTACTCCTGGTGAGAGTTGGTAAGGAGAAAAGTTCTCATCTAATCTTAGAAGCTTTTTGATCTTTTTTTTTTTCCAGGTTTCAGAAAGACGGTCAGTTCCTTGGAACCAAACGTTTGTAGATAAAAAAGATCTCTTGGAATTATCCATCTCAAATAGACTGCTTAAAGAGGTCAAATACGACCATTTCCAATGCACATATTGCTACTCGGTTACCTGGAAGAACTGGCCTCGACCACCAGTGAGCAGGCCAGGTGCTTGGTGATGAATCTCTTACATTTCATCGGTCATTCTCACCTGTCCCCAGAAACTGACAACCCTAGCATTATCCTATCTGTGTGAGACTGGCTGTAAAGCTATTATTTTTGTACAATGTATACAAGATGGAGTGTACATGCCATTTCATACTCAGAGGATTCTATAGTCTAACACCGCACAGAACACAAAGGGACAAGGTGCATGGTGGGAGAAGAAGCACAAGGATTTAGACAAGCTACTGTCTGAAGGCTTATTTTTAAAAAAGTATTTGGTGCCTTAGACTAAGGCTGGAAACAAACATCATGGGATGTTGTGTTACTGTAACTTTTGTTGTTGTTCAGTCACACAGTCGAGTCTGACTCTTCGCGACCCCATGAACCACATCACGCCAGACCCTCCTGTCTTCCATCGTGCTCCAGAGTTTGCTTAATGCTACTGTAATTACTCACCACCTAAATCCTGCCTAATTGACTTCCTGGGGGTAAAGTTTTCAGCTCGTGTTGTTGTGGAAATGTTAAGTCATCTTGTGGCCGCTCAAGAATGCTCAGGTTGACTGCAGTAGGTACAGATTTGCGGAATTTAAGTAAAATGCTGCCTGGACCAAGACACAGTATTGAGAAAGAAAGGATGAAGATGAAACATGGGTGATACAAAAGTTAAGCACAGCACGGAAGGGATGGGACAAGCTGTAGGAGGCAGCAGCAAACACGACACAGTGAGAAAAAGTCAAGATAAGGAAGACTATTCAGCAGCTGCAACTGGTACAGAAGACGGTGGGTCAGTTCCTGGGGGGTTAAAGCTCATTACACAGAAAACAATCAAAAGCCCTTGTTTGGCTTCCCAAAAGTTCCCAAGCCTCATCTATGCCACTACCCCATGCACCAGTGGTTCTCAAACCCGGTCAGGAAGACCCCAAAGTGGTTTATGAGGCTGCAAAGGAAATGGAGGAAACAGCGAGCTTATAAAGGAGGCCTGTGACAAATTAGGGTTTGCCTCTGAATAATATGAAAAGGGCCTGTTGCTTGATAATGTTATATTACTTATAAAAAAATTAAAAATTGTAAACTTCCATTGTTAACTTACAGGAGATTCTTGCATGGAGTTATTTTGTGAGTCCTGAAAAGTAGAGCACATTGTCTCAGTTCAACAAGGACCACTTCCTGAAGCCTGCTGTGCTATATTTTAGAAAATACCTCCTCTTCTCATACTCATGAAGATTCCCATACTCTTAATGTAAATGTGAATTACAACACAGTGCTTGATACAGACATTTTATTGAGGACTGCTCCATTGTTAACTGAACATCTTTCACTGCAACAACTGACCAGGTCCTCTAGGAAGTGGCCCCAAATCCCTGACTCAACAATACTTCCAAACTTGCATCTTCAGGAGCACTGCAATCCCATCTAACACAGGTTGAACACACAGTTATGTCCCCAACCTCCTGGAGGTCTGAATTGTCCAGATTACACTTCAATTTATTTAACCTCCTTTACAGTATCACTGTATGGAAGGCCAGATCCTGAAGTTGAAGCTCAAATACTTTGGCCACCAAATGAGAAGGGAGCACTCACTGGAGAAGACCCTGATGCTGGGAAAGATTGAAGGTCAAAGAAGAAGGGGACGGCAAAGGATGAGATGGTTAGACAGTGTCATCGATGCAATGAACATGAAATTGAGCAAACTTCAGTGGACAGCGGAAGACAGGAGGGCCTGGCGTAATCTGGTCCGTGGGGTCACGAAGAGCCGGACTCGACTGTGCGACTGAACAACAACAGCAGCAATAGTATCACTGAGACCTTCAGTCCTTCAATAGCTCCTCTAGCTTCCAACCTCTTGAAAACAGCAGATGTAACAAGATTCATAGCGAACGGCTATTGGGATAGGCTAGCAATTTCCAAGTCTAGAACGGACTGGAGTGTCTTTGAGAAGCACTACATCCCATCCCGGTAAGGCAACCCAGAGGGATATCCTTGATGGTGGCACTGAAAATTGCTGAAAGGTCCAGAAGAACCAATAAGGATTCACTCCTCTTGTCTGTCTTCCAATGAAGATTATCTGCTAGAAAGAACAAAATAGTTCCAGGGCCCAAGGCAAGTTAGAATGCTGACTGAAAAGAATTTAGGTAATTACTGCTTTCCAAATGTCTCTCAAGACAGACACTTTTGGGGGTTGGGTCATGAATAAAACAGTTGAAGCAAGATCAAGTAAAAGTATGGTTCATTCTGCCCTCAAGACAGCTCTTAGCTGGAGCCCTGGGGGCTCCTAAAAGTCCCTTACACAGCCATCCTGCCCTTATTATGGGGCTCTTCCCCCACGTAACAAACACACGCAGTAGACCCAAAGGCTGAGGCTTTCCTGGTGCAAAGCACAGAGGTGGATTCCAGCCCTGATACAAAGGGTCAAGGTTTCATCTTACACTACCAATGGGAGCATAAGTGTGTAGTAACACCATGCAGTGCATAATTTGCCTCATGTTTTGTTCCCACCATTTTAACACATCCTGGCTTCCTGTATAATGTAAACGCCAGTTTACACAATACTAAAAATTACAGGTTCGTTAACAAAAGATATTTTTATTGGATTTTTAATATTCAAGCACCTTATGATTTTTAGAAAGAGCATGTTAGAAAAAAAACAAGTTTCTTTTTTGCTAATTTGTATGAACGAAAACGTGCAATTTAAACAATATTTTAACCAGGTATACTCTCGTGGAAAACATGCAGGCATCACGAAACAGAGGAACCTGTTACAAACCCAAACAACTCAACACAATGAACACACTTCCACTGCAAAGATGTGAATTTACTCTCTACATCTAATAAGCTGGACTATTCTAATGAGAGGCAAAGGAGAGTGCCTGCTTCCTGTGTGTCAAAGGACAACACAGTTATCCATTTTACATAATATGCTTCATTAAGATCTGTTATGAATATACTTCACAGTGCACCTTGTTCTTACATTCAGATCTTCTCAACATATCTCTCTGATCTCCACTTAGCTGGTTACTGGAATAGGACTGACATGGCAAACGCAGTTCTGAAGTTCCATTCTTATGCCCGTACATGACTACTACTTTTATGTCATAGGGAACAGATTTTTTAAAAAAAGAATCAACCAAGATTTTAAACACACAATAAAATAATCTACATAACTTTTTAAAAACTTCTCTTGTCAATATATTTGTATTTACAGAATGTTGTGAACTTATTTATAAAGTAATGACCCTCTGATAATGTTTACATAATTTATTACAGTATTTATTACTATCATGAATATATAGATTCCAGGACTCCAGAGGCACATAGTTTAAAAAGCCAACAACACTGGAACCTAATGGAAAAAATCACAGAAAAAAACCAAAAGGATTTATGTCCATAACTCCAGTATAAAACAAAACGAAAAAACTGTAAAAAGTTGAAATTAAAAGCAATACACTTCCAGAGTCATCCTTCAAAATCATGATAGAAAGCAGTAATTTCTATTCCAGAAAAATAATTAATCCCCCCAACAAACCTAGAAAAACCCTATTTACAACCAAACTTTTATTTAGAAGTATAGTTAAATTCTGCAATGCAGTCACATCTAATGTGTCATTAGAATTTAAAAGTTCTAATACAGTAATATTTACAAAAGCATACAATATTTAATTCAATCTTCATTAAGAACTGTCAAGTGAAAACAGATTGCAAAGTCACGATACAAATGTTTCGGTGAGGGGAGGGAAGGGATTTATATTCAGTATCATTTGCAAAGTACAGAAAGCCAATATACTTCAGATAAAGCTTAATTTCTCCAAGACCATGTCTTTTAAGTAAGGTCATTGATAGCTCCGGTATTGTACATGACAGTTTTTTTAGTCGACTTTTACCACGCTGTATATTTTGGTCACAAACCAGAAGCATGCAAAGAATCCAATTGTTCCTATAAAGGAAAAACACAAGAGATAAGCATGTATCAAAGTGTATTACAAATACCTAGAATAGGATTCAAAAGCAGAACTCAAATCAATGTGTTGACCTTAGCAACAGGAACAGGATTTGGGGGTGGGGGTGTTTGGGGCTCCCACTGGAGGGGAAAGTTGAGCAAGATACATCCCAATGCACTGGATCAAAGCCATTCATACTATACTACTGTAGCGTCTTAATAAAAATGTAAACCCATTTCCCACACACAGTATATTCTGCTGTCAGATCCTCTGAGCTGCTGTGCTATCTGAATGAACCAAGGAGTAACATCAACTCAGTGTCATCCTTCTCTATACTGTAACTTCCCTTTTTTAGAGCTGCAGAGTCGTACTATGAAATCCTCTTGAGGAAATTCTTCCTGAGCCGGTAGGTGTGGATGATTGAATTGCTGCTGGTCTGTGAAGGAACGGCTAGCCTTGGCAATGCCTCTTTTAAAGACAGATTTCAAACTTCCTTGCCTCCATTTTTATGGAAACCCTATTCTAAACTGCAATGAAATTAGTATTTATTTCCCCTACCTCTACCCATTCGAGTCTCTAGTGTAGTCAAAATGCAAGTTCGAGCCAGGCCAAGTTATAAAGAACAGAATACTCCCAGTTTTAAAACCTCAGTACAGAGAGAATGTATGCTGCACAACCTGATTCTGTACATACTCAGTAAACTGCCTGGGGCAAAGTCCCTGGAGAGGCAGCATAGACATCTTTAAAAATGAATAACGGTAAATCTATTAGATTCTGGCGGAGTAGCCACGTTGCTCTGAAGCAGCAGAACAAAGTTTAAGTCCAGTGGCACCTTTAAGACCAACAAAGTTGAATTCACAGTGCAAGCTTTTGTGTGCAAGAGCACTTTGTCAGATACAGTGGAAAGAACCTCCTCAACCATTAAAAAACAGTGGGCATTAATTCCAATTGTCCAGGAAGCATATCCCCAAGTATGTATGCATACGGTTGCTATCTTAGTGAATTTGCACCCTACCCAGTGGATCCCCAACAGTAGAGAGAGGCTTTGTTGTCCCCACCCAACAGCAGGCAAATGTCACCTGAAATACCACTCTTGGGGGACAAGGGACTCTATGAAGTGGGGAGTCAGAGGTCTGCACCAAAACCCCTCTACCATCACCACCACAAATTCTCTGTGGGAACCCAGCAGATATTTCCTTATGGTAGTCATGTCTTTGAAGAAAGAGCCACTTCTATTGCTGAAAGATTCAGAAAGCCTACAGTTGTGTGTGCACTTTCCACAACTGAATACGCAGGAGTAGTGCTGGAAGGTGGCACAATATTTTTAGATTATCTTTCAGGCATGTGTGAGTAAACTGCCCCAATAAACAACAGGCTTCCAGGTACTGAATTTAAAAATCCTCTGAAAAAGTAAGCTTCTGAGGACAATTTCACGTAGCTCAAATCTGTTCAGCAGCTGCACACTAGGTCTTGTGTATCTGAGTGTACTACTTCACAAAAAAATATGTTTTTTAAAAAAATCTTGCTCTTCGGGGCACTTTCTTTTTTGCATCTGACAGTATGCAGTTAACTGCAAAATTCTACAACAGAACTTGCTGCCAACAGTGACCACCACCACCCAGCCCCCCCCCCAATTTTGGGGGCACCGTTTCATGCTTTTTACGTGGCTTTTTAAAATTTAAATACCTAAAAGTGTTGTGTTTTCTTTTGTAAAGAGGCTTCGTTAAGATAACAGTACAGTAGTTCATTCACGCTGAAAGATTTCATGAACCGCCATGAATGATATCACGGCAGCCAAAAAATTCCATGCTACCTAAGCCACTGATGTTTAACTGACTCATTTACTCTGAGACACTGTGGTGGGCCCAGCTGTGAGTCAGAGATTTGTCACAGAGCTCCCAGGATTCCGCCTGCTGCGTCTGATCAATGACCCGGAATGCAGCGTGAGAAGCGAGCGCCCCGAGCATGTGCTATACCGGCAGAGCAGCAGGGCACCGTCAAAACCCTTCTTGAGGCTGACCATTTTTAACAGATGAGTAAGCAGGAATATAATAGTTTTGATACAACAATTATGAGTCTCTCTTTTTAGCTTTTATATCATCTTGACACGGGAAGCTGGATGCCTTTGGGGCCTGCGTGTGTAATTCTGGTAATTTGCTGGAGTGCTCTCATTTCAATATAATGAAATGTACTACAGGCTCCTTAGTATACAGCTTCTGTTTTCTTGTAAGCAAATTCATGAAAGGATTTTTTTGGGGTGGGGTGAACAGTAATACCAATAGTATCAACACTGAACTGGAAGAGGCTCGACACTACAATCTCTCTTCTAGCAGAGGCGATGATATTCCAAGTTTGTATGGGTACAGGCGGGGAAGCAAAATCATAGCTGGTAGTGTTATCACAATAGTGCCAGCTATCCAGACATTAAGGTTTTGATGCATTTGCCTTGAACCTTTCCATCTGGAGAATGCATTCCATCCAAGACTATACATTTGTTTGTACAACTTCTGCCTAAAATGTTAACGATTAGGAGAATGCAAGCAACAAGATCGGTAAGAGGGAAAGGAATCTGGATTTTGCCATTTAAAACTTTTCCTGAAATACCACGGATCTAACTTCAGGAACTGCACAGCTAACACATCAACCCTGGCAGGAAACTGCAGCAAGTGAACTGCAGGAGGTGGAGCAGGGAAGTGAACAGATAAGACAACTACGTTTTAAGTTCCCTGTATGACATGATGACACTGGGTTGGATCAAGCTAAACTGTCAGCTAATGGAGGGGTTCCCCATCCCCTGCAGCAGCATTTCAGGGAGATCGCAGTGGGAAGGGGGAGGTAGGACCATTCCCGTTCCGATGACAAAACTGTCTTGTATGAGTGGAAAATTCAGTCTGGATCCAATGGGCACACATTTTCACGGTGTACACACCGTGTAAGAAAAGGTTCACTTAAGTTGTTACAGGACCTTATATTGTACAGAAGTCACACTATCAGACAGAGTCCCTAAAGAGGGGGATGAACCATCTTCTTTCCTTTCCATTGGAATGAGCCCAGGTCAGTGTCCTACAACTGAATACTACACGTTGGGTGCCTCCTTAGGAGGATGTTGCTGCCAATGGGAGATGTAAGACTGGAGTTTTATCACAGTTGCATGCAGTTATTCTAGACTGCAACAGTGATTTTAGATCCGGGATTACTTCATCAGCATCCTTGGAATTTTAAACTAGAGGAACTAGACAGGGATATGAGACATCTTCGTATAGTTGTATAGTTGAGAAGATTCTGTGCACGGATTCAGTAGAACTTTTGTGTCAGATATAAATGGGAACGACTAGCCTGGGAGTCCTCAACCTGGTTTGGTATAGCAGTTAAGAGCAGCGGACTCTAATCTGGAGAACAAGATTTGATTCCCCACTCCTCCACAGGAAGCCTGCTGGATGACCTTGGGTCAGTTACCGTTCTCTCAGAGCTGTTCTCTCAAGAGCTCTCTCAGCCTCACCTACCTCACAGGGTGTCTATTGTAAGGAGAAGAAGGAAAGGAGACTGAGCTACTCTTCTTCTAAGTCTGTGGGCACCTTTGGAATTTGACACAGCGTGGTGGGTGCAGCCACAAAACGGCTGCCACACAAGCCTGGGCTACCCTCAGCTTAGCTTCAGTCACACCGAGGTTGACCACTGAACCATGGTGGCAGCTGCTGCCAAAACAATGTTGTTTTTTTTAAAAAAAATCTTCTCAGCCAATGAACGTCCTGCTGGCCCAAAGCCCCACGTGGACCTGCCCACTTTCTAAAAGAACTTGGTGGGGGGGCGAGAAGAAGAAGAAGAAGAAGAAGAAGAAAGAAGAAGAAGAAGAAGAAGAAGAGGAAGAAGAAGAGGAAGAAGAAGAGGAAGAAGAAGAGGAAGAAGAAGGAAGAGGAGGAAGAAGAAGAGGAAGAGGAGGAAGAGGAAGAAGAAGAAGAAGAAGCGAAGGAGGAGGAGGAGGAGGAGAAGGAGGAGAAGGAGAAGGAGGAGAAGGAGAAGGGAGATTGGATTTATACCCCACCCTTCACTTGGGAGTCTCAGAACGGCTTACAAACTCCTTTCCCTTCCCCTCCCCACAACAGACACGCTTGTGAGGTAGGTGGGGCTGAGAGAACTCCGACAGAAACCGCTCTTTCAGGAACAGCTGTGCCAGAGCTTGTGACTGACCCAAGGTCACATCAGCAGGTGCAAGTGGAGGAGTGGGGAATCAAACCCAGTTCTCCCAGATCAGAGTCCACACACTGATGACAGCTGGCATCATGGCGCCCACAGGCACTATCCTGGGGACCCCTACTCTAGCCAGTGTTTAAATTTAGAAGCGTCTCTAAATTCCTACATACAGAATTGCGCTCCGGACACAATACAGCTTTTATACCATACAATGCTCTAAACAAAAATTCATTTTTCTGTTATCGTATAGGCTCTCTGTTGATCAAAAATCCAACACCTTTGCAACTGCATCTCAGTGTCACACGTTCTAGCCCACTCTCAAGACTCATTACTAAAAGACATACTTACCTGTAAAAAGGAAGAAGATCAGTACCATTATCATCGTGTAGCCAAAGTATAAGATGGTGCTCGCTGTACCCGTAATTTGGAGTTTGGAAAAGAAATAATGTATTGCATATATGAGAAAGTAGACGGCAGTGAAGCCACTGGTGAGGAATGAGCGCCACTGCCAGTGGTAGTCCTAGAATAAAGCAGGAGATGGTTATAGAATTAGAGGTGCTAATAAGACACACTGCAGGTAGGATAATATTTCTTTGCTCCATATGAATAATCAAGGCTACAAATGCAGCACAGAACTATTTCACACTTAACAGGCAGGCCCTGCATAATGTTACATTGAAAACTTCTGGAACTTTTAAAGCTATTAGTAACTTTTAATTCTTTACAAACACTGGTTTAAGTAGACAAAACTGTATACAACTACACTCTTCAATTTGTTTTCAGCTACAGGCACAGCAGGAGGGACTGAAGGCCTTGCCAGACAAAATATGGCTGAAAGCAGTATTCCATGAAGATGCGTAGCTGGAGTCTGCCTCTGGCCCAGGTATGTGGTTCACCTGCAACCCCTCTGCTGTAGCTGCCAATGCAGTAAACAAGAATTTCCCTGGGACAACAGTGCCGGTTTCCCAACTCCATCCCACCAGGTTCCTTCTATTTGCAGCAAGCTTGACTCACTGTATCGACCCCCTTCTTCACCCTCCCTGCAGTCGTCCCCCCACAACCCATGTGACTTTTTGTTGAACCAGTCTCACAACTCCAGCATCCATCTTTCTCCAGGGAGGGGAGATCCACAGGGAAAATGCACATCCACCAGTGTCTTGTGCCAACATCTAGTTAATACCATCCTAAGCCAATGTTCTCCATATGCACTAAATGACACGTCATATATGCAAGACAATAAACAGAACTGGCACATACTTTGCTGTCTTCAAGTTTACAGGACAATCCTTCAAATGCCACATATATCTAAAAACCCATCAAAACGGTCTCTCTTGTTGACAAGTTACAGGTAAACATATTCGTACTCAGATTGTTAGCTTTAACTTGTCAGACCAATTCTTGTATGCAATGGATGGTTAACAAGTTTCTAAATCTTTTTGGTTTCACATAATGAGAATGCCTCACAGTCCTACAAGTCATTGTTTCCTTGTGAGTTCCAGTGGTCCCTCCAATGCTAACTTATGGCAATTTCTGCCTTGATGAACAGGCAAGAAGCTCAGTAGCGAAAACTGTTAGAGAATTTATAATTGTACTACACATCTGAAGAAGAGAGTTGGATTTATACCCCGCCCTTCACTGCCCAAAGGCGTCTCAGAGCGGCTTACAAACTCCTTTCCCTTCCCCTCCCCACAACAGGCACCCTGTGAGGTAGGTGGGGCTGAGAGAACTTCTGATAGAAACTGTCCTTGAGAGAACAGCTGTGCCAGAGCTTGTGACTGACCCAAGGTCACATCAGCAGGTGCAAGTGGAGGAGTGGGGAATCAAACCCAGTTCTCCCAGATCAGAGTCCGCGCACTTAACCACTACACCAAACTGGCTCTCTGTTGATCTTCATAACCACTGCCTAAAACACCATGAATTCGACAATATTTTCATCCCTGATATGGTTTGGCACAATCATTGCATTAGCAGGGCCTGCAGAATTTAGTCATTTCACATACAGCATGTTGCATTGGCAGTTAGCAGGATATCACCCAATTATAAGCTTTTTTACATAGTTTAAAAAGCCCAGAAATGGGGGAATGCCTTTTCCAAAAATAATAACCATAGACTCACCTCTGCACACAAATGGAAATAGCAAAGCAGTATGGTAGCCTCAGAACATGTGATGACAAGAATGATGAACACTAGAAACAGGAATCCAAACATGTAATATGTCTGATGAGACCTAAAAATGTAACAAAAGATAGTTTTGGTGGATGTAAGTAGCTACAAATACTGCATTTTATCCAAACATCCTTACCTTATAAACAATGAATGTGTTAGCTGATTCTGGCAAAACGACCTTGTCAAGCAACCTGAGTTACACTCAAGAGACCATGACATAAACTCCCATGTTTCATACAGAAGATGACCACGGACCTTGGAAACCTAAGTCAAAGACTGCCAACACTGTCTCCAGTCTGACCCAAGACCTACAAGATTCTCTGTGGTATTAGAACTCGAATGGAAGCTAGAGGTGCCATGACTAGGGATGGGCACGAACTAGGAAAATGTGGTTCAGTTCATGGTTCATAGCATGCCTGATTCGAACCATCATGAACTTTAGGGGCTAAAAGAACCCTCCAAGTTTGATGAGGATTAGATTTAAGGGGTCCAAATTACAGCCGCCCCAAAGAAGATACCCCCAGGAAACTGCTTTCTGGGGAAATGACAGGTGGTCATTTTGACAGGCACAGGTTCAGGAGCTTCAGGAGTGTATGGAATGGATCCTGTGCAAGCTAGAGCCATCAAAGTTGCAGGGGACCTCCCCGGATGCTCCTCTACATGCCTGCCAAGATCCACCCCGTTACTTTGAAGTTTGGTAAGCATTTTGATTGAGTAGATTTTGATTGAGTAGAGACAATCTGTCAGGAAATATATTCATTCACAAACTGCCACAAATAGCTTGAAAGTTTGTAGAAAGTTCATACCAGTTGACCTGCCACAAACTTCACAATCAATGAACAGGGAAAAATTCATCACAAACTTTAGTTCTTGAGCTAGTTTGTGCCCATCCCTAGCCATGACACATGGGACTTTCTCATGCCAGATGGCCAGGCAAGCCTTAAGGCCAAGCAGTTGATCCATTTTTAAGGGGTGCTGTTCACCAAAGTACCAAGGGAGACTAGGAAGACAGAGGCAAGTGCAAGCACTGTTTAAAACAGAGAGACACGATATACAAGAGGAGATCAAATATTAAAGTACATAGGCTTACCATATGCTGTTCTGAATGAAGAAAAGCTGGATGAAGATGCATCCAAAGGGCAGAATCCCTCCCATAATGATGCCAGGTAATGGTTTTGTATAAAATGACTGTTCAGGAATCTGACGAGGGATCTGGTTAGTGCGAACTGGATGTTCTATGGCCTTTAAAAAAGGGGAAGGGGAGAGAAGAAATCTTAAGTATAAAGTTATTTTTACACATTCAAACACACACCACAATCTGAAGCAAATATTTACATCAAAATAGTTGGCAATCATAACTATGGCTTTTTGTTGAGCTAGGAATCAAGGCCAGACTTAGAACTAAAGACCATAGTACAAAGGAAATCTGTGATAAGACCTGACAAGTCCAAAACATTCTCTTTTGAAGCTGACCAAGATCCATGAAGAAATGGAGCGACGCAGCATCCTGATAATTCTCTACATGCAACTCAACAACCCCATTCAGACAGGAAACCCACAACCTTTTAAAAGAATACATTCCAACACTTATTTTGAAAGCAGCTTAAAATCAACACGAGCATGACACTTCTAGTGCATTATACCACAACACGCAGTATCAGAAAGAAAACTTACATTCTTCTTAAAACCGAAGTAGGCCCCAATGAATGTCAGCGGTACAGATATGCAAAACCAGAGTGCCAGAACAGCCACTAAAGTACCGAACGGGATGGCCGCTGAAGAGCCCTCGCCCCAAAGAATCAGGTTCATGATAAAGAAATCCGCAAACACCACACTTCAAAAAAACCAAAAAATACAAGATTTAAGTTAATCTTCACACTTGATTAATTTCAATGTTACTGAAATCGTATTACTGCATATCTGGTTTAAAGTTAAAGCCAGGCGACAGGCACAGAATATCAGTCGAAGAGGTCAAGCTAGCCTTTCTCTCTTAATTTAAGAGGACTGAATTCCAGCAGGAGCCGACGTTTCCGCTGAATACCTCCCAATATATGTCTGTCTTAACTACACTTCAGGGGATAACTGCTTGCTGTGATTACGCAGAAAGGTTTAACACAGGGGCTGTACAATACATGACGCCTGCATGACAGCAGCTACTATACGGTCTGGGAAGCAGCTTCAGAGAGGAAAACCGAGAATCAGTGAAAAGCAACCTTACTTTAAAATGCTGTACTTTGGCCGTGCTAGTACCGCCCAGCCAACTTGCACGTGGCAAAAGTAAACAAAGTTTACAAAAAAGGGACACACAGTGGATTGTTCTGGCACACAAATGGTGTCGATATACTTTATAAATTATTGAAGGCTTGTGTATTTTGGCTAGACGTAAGGTAACAAACAGACATTAGCTTACCCAGGACAAAGGAAGGCTGTCAGCAGAACATTGGTCTTCCATTTCTCACCCCCAAATGCTGCATAAAATAAAATCCCCATAGCTGTTAAGCACAGTCAAAGGCAGGGCATTCAAACACAGCATTCTGCTTCTTTTGAACAGCGTATGGGCAAGTGTATGAACTACTGGGAACTCTAAACCAACATGCTAATATAACAAGCCCAAGCTTTTTCCTATTTTGTTCTTCAACATCAAGCTCAAAACTAAAATGTTAGATCAGCATCTTACATGAACCTGCATTGGCGGTACATTGGTAATGACAGAATTCTGTATCCCACTCTTAAGATTTTTTATTCTTTGATTTCTTCACAACTGTGAATCTCATAGGCCTCCATTTCAAATCAATGGCTTATGCAATCTCATTCAAATGCAGCGCAGACTTTACTGCATGCCTACTGAAAAAAGCGTACGTGCCATGTGAATACATGGATATTGAGAAACTCAATAAAGAGAAGGGGGTTGCATTTTTATCTAATAGTACAAAAAATCCAAAAGCAAAGCAAAAACAGATAAAACATGATGCAATTTTAAAAGCCACCAATAGCCTGGCTGCCATATCAAAACTGTGTCAGCTACAAGTAGAATTAACCAATGGCAACTGACAGAAATGAAAATATAGTTGATTTGAAAGTTTACAGCAATGAGGATAATCTAAACCTGCAAGCAGCCTCTCTTCAATCTAAAATATTTGCCTCTCCCGCCCTGAGGGCAAACAGAGAGCAATAAAAAAAACGAAGAAATCACTACGGTGATGATAATTTCACCTAATGAACTTAAGTGCTGTCGCATTAAATAAACTTTTATACTTACATTTGTAGAACCTGGCAGCAACGTAACCTGCTGGTGTTCCAAGCAGCACCCACAAGACCACGGCACAGGTCATTAGTGCTCCCCGATTGGCAGGGGACAAAAATCCCAGGCAGGCAAAGACTGGGGGAAAACGAACAGCACAAAACATTATAAGCTGGTTCTTAGAAGATGCTGTACTTTATAAGTCTCTCCCATATCCACCGTGAACAATGGGTAGGAATGACAGGATCATACTATGTCTCTGTCCTGTCTCGAGAGACTTCAGAGTTTCCCTTTGGCAGCTTCTGACCACTGAGGCCTGATCACGCTGCCCTGTCACTCAGCCACAATTAAATAACTGGTAGTGCCCTTTTGAGCTCCTATATGGAAGTTCCCTCTGGTCTACCCCCTCATCTATGGATATTTCCCCCGCACACTCTCAGTTTTAGATCCACCTACAGTGAGCTGTTGCTAGCCACAATTGGCATACAACAGTTTGAAACCATTGTTAGAGACCAGTTTTCAAGCTGGTTTGCTGCCAACCTGCTCGGAAGGAATGCCCGCATGAGAGGGGGAGCAGAGGGCAAGCATATGCGGCACACTTGATCACTTAACCATTTGTGGTCAGGCAATCTGGCTCTATTATGCCTGCACTGTGCTCCAGGAAGTGTTACTTGGTCCACATATTCCATTTTTGCTTTACTTACATAATGTAACAAAAGTCATAATTAAAATCTGTGTTCCAGAGCCCAGAAATACGGAGAGCAGCATTCCTTTTCTCGGGGGCCTGAATATGTCACCGTGAACCAGTTTCCAACCAAATTCCTCCTGAGCATCTTCCTGAAAAATAATTACAGCCAACTTAGTGTATTCCATTGACAAGGAACAGCTACATGTTTCAGTTCTGTCTCCTTCTCCTTCCACATATGCAGAGCATGTGTACAAAATTTTTCAGAGTAATTTGCTAAAACCTATCTGAAATGCAAATAAAAGACTACATTAGTGGCTTAAACTAACTCAAACTTAATGTCTCCCCACTTTCACTTCTGCTATACAATATCTTCTGCAAACAATTTCTGGGCAGATGGAGGAAACTACTAAATGTTGCACAAGACATTGTAAAAGTGGAACTGTTTATGTTTTCATTTGCACATTGCTGGATCCAAGCCCACCTATCAAATGTGAAAGAATGGACTTCTCACAGAATAGTTATAAAGATTAACAGGAAAGCCACTGTTAAAGTATTTTGTACATAACACACTGTTTACAGTGATTCAAATGCAGTCACTGTCTCATGTTCACTCTAGCTTAACAGCACACATGACAGCTAACTGCAGACATTCTGAAAAGCAAGCTGTCTTGCCTCCCTTGCTTTGTAAGAGGGAAAGGAAGAAGTTAAGATTTTAGCATAAAACTGTGTCAATTCCTTGAGCATCACAAGCCATGATGTACCAAGACAGGAATTCTGCAGGCAAACATCAAGTGCAACTTGTGGCAATGTTTTAACTAATTTACAATCACAAAATGCTTCCCAAAAAACATCTAGACCAATTTGAAATGGAAGTTTCCACCTTTCCATCTGGTTTTGCCATCAAAGTAATTCACACCATTACTTTTAACTGCTCTAAAGTAACATAAAGAGATTTATTTCAACAGCCAACAAGAATACAAAAGTGATAGCAACCTGTCAACTAGGAACCTTCAGATATTTGGCTAAATATGGATTTTTACACAATGTCATATAGTCAGAGAATGGCGACTCATTTGAAAACATCAGCAACAGATATGTTTGTCTGCTGTTAGTTGCAGCTAAGACAAAATAAGGCTATGTGAATAACAAAAGGAAACTGATTAGCAATGTGCTTACCTAGAAACATGGTTGAGCACTTACACCAGTTGAAAACAACAACATTCAGAAGGTATGTTACACCATACAACATAAAACACTGCATCTTGGTCTTCCATGAAGTGCAAAAATATAATTTATTACCTTAAATAAGAAACTAGCTCATTAATCAGACAGATGAGATTCTCGGGGTCACTGTACTGCAGCTATAGTTGCGTTTCAAAAATAGAGCCATGAAAGGTTCCTTCTATCTAAAACGTGATGGCATCCTTTTGAAAATTGGTGTCTGGTCTAGAAGACCTTGGGGTTCATTTGTATAAATGCATACACTCAGCAAAATAAATTCTGGATGCAAGATTTTTAAAAAGACTACCACATTTAATTGAATAAAATCAGTTGGACTTGAAGGAATGTATACAAAGCAGGAAACATCCAATAACCCCTGTTCTCTTCAACCTAATAATAGTTTTTAAGATAAGTCTATTATCAGGTTGAAGAGAACAGGGGTCATTTCAGAATAGCCGGGCCACTCTGCGAAGTCTAATGAATGAATGAGTAATAAGAGCAAGCTGCTGCAAGCAGATTGCTTCCAGGGTCTTGAAAGGCTGGGTCATACTAAATTTATAACCCTTTCCCACCAGCAGAGCCAACAAAATATAAGCCTAAAAAGGCTCCATTCCTTACAGCTCCCCCACTCCATTAGCATGGAAAATGAACCATGCTGATGGAGTCAACAATAAGATAACATCCAAACGCAAAGCAGCCAGCCAATCAGACCACGAATAAATGCCTAAAGCTGCAATGCTACTGAGTGCTAACAATGTATTCAGGCTGAGGATGATATATCAACTTCTGGAGCTCAATCAAGATCTTCATAACATCTGGATAAAGAGTCAATCAAAACATTATCTTTCCCTTTGACATGAGTCACATCAAAGGAGAAGTCTTAGAGGCTTAACACCCACCTCAAGACTCTAGAATTATTCTCCTCCATTCTATGTATAAATGTCAAGGGATTATGACTTGTTTTGAGATTGAAGTGTACCCTCCCTTAAATATGTTTTAAGTTTATTCAATCCCCAAACCAAAGCTAATAATTCTTGTTCCATTACACTATATTTTCTTTCTCTTGCCAACATCTTATGACTAAAGTAGACCATGGGTGAAGACATCCATTGTGGTCTCTTTGCATAAGGCCCATGCCCAACCCATTTTTAGATGCATTGGTTCTTACAATAAAAGGCTATTTGTAGTCCGGGGGTCTTAAAATAGAGGCATGAGCCAGGGTGTTGTTTTAAGGTCACAAAGGCCTGCTGACAAGCAGGTGTCCACTGAATCCTGACAGGGGCATACTTTTTACATAAATCTGTAAGCAGGACTGCCAACTCACTGAATCCTGGTATAAACTGGCAATAAAATCCACATGCTCCCCAAAAGCTTAGGACCAGCCTCTTCGTTATCATGGATGGTCATTTAACTATGGCATCCACCTTTACCTGATGAGGTTCAATTCTTCCACCTCCTATTTGACGTCCAAAATACAAAACACTATCACTAGCTATCTGACATTTTGCAGGTTTAATGGTCACTCTGGCCCTCTGAATCTGTTGAAATACTGTATCAAAATGCTGAAGATGCTCCTGACATGTCGAGTTGATATCAACTATGTCATCCTGATAAGTGACTGCATAATCAAGACCCTCTAAAACTTAGTCCAGCAACCTCTGAAACACTTTACTTGCAGGGTTGATTCCAAATGGCAAAACATTAAAGCAGAACTGTCCCAGGAAACGTGTGAATGATGTCCTATCTTTAGCCCTTTCAGTTAAAGGCACTTGCCAATATCCACTAGTAAAGTCTAAAGTGGTTATATATTTTGCATGAGCCAATCTCGCCAAGATCTCTTCTATATTTGGGAGTTGGATACTGGTTAACTTTGCAAAGCCTATTAAGTCTTCTATCGTCCACACTGAGCCTATATTGCAAGGGGACTGCCTCACTAAGTGTTTTCTTAGGTACTATGACTAGATTACTAGACCACTGAGAGGAAGTTGGTTCAATAATACCTATTTGCAGCATCTGTTGGATTTCCTCTTGAACTACCTGGCACATGGCCTGCAAATTGGGAAGCTGGGAGATTTAATTGGTTCAGCATTCCCAGTGTCTAGATCATGTCTGATTGTTTGTTCAGCCCAGCCAATTAATGAATATTTTCTCATAGTTCCTGACAAGGCTAAGAAGCTCAATACCTTGTTGGGCAGTTAAATTTTCCCCAAGGGCAAATGAGCCAAGCCATCAGGTTGTTGACTATCGGTTAACGTCAGGTACTTCAAAGTCTTGCTCTGGCCAGATACCTATAGGGAACTGTTTGGCTGTTCTGGGTAGAAACTTTTTTGGCTGGTTAATGTGGAACAATAAGACACCTCTAGAGGGGTCATAGATCTTATAATTATTATATTCACAACACCCCACTACCTCATAAGGCCCAAGCCAATGTAAATCTAACTTCCCTACAGTTCCTGGATTTAGCACTAAGGCCAAATCTTCCTTTTGTAGAGTTTGAGGTCTGGCCATCCTATCAAAATACATCTTCTGTTTACCCCGAGCTTCGGCTAATGCTTTCTGAGTGATCTCATGCACTCTCTTTAAGTTCTCTTGCAATTTAGCAAAGAACTGGGTCACAGGTATGGGAACCTCCAATGTAATCACTCCCTCCCAATTTCTCCTCAACAGGCTCAAAATGCCTGGCAGTTTTCCTCTGAAAACCACTTCATTGGAGGACAACCCACCAAGGGAAGGGTGTGCAGTTTCCTTAAAGGCACTGACCAACATACTGAGGACTTGATCCCAATCCCCTTGGAGCTCATGGCAAAAAGCCTTACCAAGGTTCCACCCCAACACTCACTCTGTCCACTGGTTTGCAGATAAGGAGTGCTCAATTTTTTACTTATGCCAGTGATCTCATAAAGTTTTTGCATTAATTTATTAACTAATTCTGTTCCCCTATCCAAGGTTATAACCTGTGCCATTCTGTAATTACCAAATTATTCAAGCAAGGCCCTAGCCATGCTTGATGCTGTTATTGACCGCAAGGCTATGGCTATGAAACGTGATCCACAATTACAAGGCAATACCTCTTGAAGGAACAAGAGACTGGAAAAGGTCCTTGCACATCTATCTAAATCTCTGCAAAGGGCACAGGGAAGACTAGAATCTTCTGCAGGGAGGCCTTAGGATGGTCTGTAGCGTGGCCCACCTGCTAAAAAATTGAACAAGTTGTGACATATTCTTTCATGGTCTTTTCTATTCCTGGCCAATATAATGCAGAACTAACCCTAGCAAGAGTTCTGTGATAACCCTGATGTCCTGAGAGTGGGATATCATGTCCCATCCGTAAAATTTCTTCCCTGAATAGTTGTGGAACAATTAGTTGCTTCACTGTTGTCAAGTTTGCCCCTCCTCTCTGCAATAAAAATTCTCTACATGGCAATCTGCTTTCCAGAAAAAAATTGGCTCTCTCCTGGCTTTTTCAAAGACAAGCTTAACTTCCTTTGCCCTCTCTCTGCACTCCTGTAAGTCAAAGCAACTATGCAGTTGGTCTCTAAAAGCTTGAGATGAAAAATCAGGCATTGTTTCAACTGCAGCCCTCTATCCACCAGGTCTGCCTGCTCTTGTCCCTCAAAGGATGGCAGCAAACCAGCCAGTGCAATGCTTTCATTTTCTATACTTTCAGTTCTCTCCTGTTCTTGTTGAACTGGCCAAGACTTGTGGGAGTGACACATTCCTTCACTTGACTCACTAGAAGTAGCTGAAAGGGCTCTTGTTCTACTCCGCATGAAGACTGGCTGTTGCTGAATCTTTTTCTCTTTTTCCTTAGTCATTCTGAAGTGTATGTCCATTCCAAACAAAAATTGCGGATCACTTGATTGGTGTTCCAACAGCAGCACTGTCTCACTCCACCCACCAATTGCTACAATAGCCAAAGTCACTGTCTGTTCTTTTTTTCCTTCTTTTTCCAAGTTTATTTATTTTCATGAACATACACAAAACAAACATATATAAAACATAAAGGGGGGTATAAATTGTACTTTTAGTGCCATCTCATAAAAATTCCAGTGTAAACCGTTTAAAGCTAAAAGATGCTTTTTTGCAAATGTTATAAGGGAACAATCACGTTTTTCTAGTCTATGACCTCTACTATAATATGTTGCTTAATTATAGCCTTGTCTTGTTATAGTTCTCGTACCATGTATAAAATCTTGCCCATGTATTTTCAAATGTACTTTTCTGTGTGGCCTTTCAAGATTAAAGTCAGTTTATCCATTTCAGCTGATTCCAGTACTTTGTTAATAAATTCTTCTTTACTCGGCATTTCAGGACTCCTCCAATATTTAGCGTACAAAATTCTAGCAGATGTAATCAAGTACAATATGAGATAGGAATCATCTCTTTTACAAGTTTCAGGCAAAATAGTCAAAATAAATATTTCTGGAGTGAAGGGTATATAACATTTAAAAAATTTTTGCAATACTTTCTGGATCCAAGCCCAGTATTTTTTTTTTTGCTCTCACACAACCACCACATGTGATAAAAGGATCCCACTTTGTTTTGACATTTCCAACAACTATTTGAACATTTTGGATAAAATTTAGCCAGTTTCTCGGGGGTAATATACCATCTATAAAACATCTTATACATGTTTTCTTTATAGGCAATTGCTTTCATGATCTTAATATTTTAAAATATTTTTTCCATACCTAATTTCCATATTATGACCCAAGTTTTGAGCCCAGTGTACCATAACATTTTTAACGGTTTCATCATGCATCTTATAGTCTAACAACAAAACATACATTTTTCTTATAAAATTCTGTTCAGCAAACAACATTATCTTATAAATTTCTAAAAAAATTTCATAGAAAAGTTACATTTATCAAGTAAGTCTTGATATCCTTTTATTGGTTCTTCCTGGTATGTCTTCGGATTTGTAAATGCTTCTAAGGGAGCCACCGATTTGGGAATCTTAAAGTAAAACTATTTTCTAATTGGCTCCCAAACTTTCATTAAGGAAGCTCTCACCCAAATTGTTTAAAGTATTTGTGAGAGTCGACTTTCCCATACCATAGAAAAGCATGCCATCCCAGTAACATGTCATGGCCTTCTAGTTTCAATAGTCTTTTGTTTTCCAGTGTAATCCACTCTTTAATCCAAACCAGCACTGCTGCTCTGTAATAAAGGGCCCAATCTAGAAGTGCAAAGCCAGCCCTCTCTTTAGTATCTTCTGGAGCTTTAAGTTTTATTCTTGGTTTCTTTCTTTGCCAGATAAAACGGGTCATCAATTTATCCAGTTCTTTAAAATAAGGCTGGTTCTGAATAATCGGTATTGTTTGGAATAAAAACATCAATCTTGGTAGAATATTCATCTCAACGGTGGCTATTCTTACCCATAAAAAGAGATTTGAAGACTTTTCCATTTTTCCAGGTCTTTTTCAATTGTTCTTAATAATTCCATATAGTTATTTTCCATCAAGGAGCTACATTTATTTGTTAAATTTATTTCAAGATATTTAATTTTCTTCTGAGTTTCAAATCCTGTTTTTTCTTGAAGTAGTAGTATTTGAGTCTGTCATATTCTTCGTCAGGATTTTTGTTTTATTTATATTAAGTTTTAACCTGCCACTGTTCCATATTCTTGTAACAGAGATAGCAACGCATTTGTAGAATCTGAGGGATTTTCCAAAATAAATACTAAGTCATCAGCAAAAGGTAACAGTTTAAATTCTTCACCTCTTATTTTAAGATCTCTAATTTGTTCATTTGCTCTGATTACATCGTTCATAACTTCAAGAACAAAAATAAATAGTAGAGGTGACAGTGGATATCCTTGTCGTGTTCCTTTTTGTATTTCAGTGTTTTGTGATAAGTCTCCATTAAGTGAAATCTTAGCATATTGTTTAATATAAATTGCTTCAACAATTTTGAAGAACTCTGTACCGGCTTGTATGTTAATTGTTCAAGCATAAATTTCCAGTTAACATTGTCAAAGGCCTTTTCGTGTCTAAGAAGATTAATGCCATTTGTTTTCTGGATGAGCTTCATAATATTCTAAAACATCTAAAATTGTCCTTACATTGTTTCTAAGTTGTCTCTTAGGAAGTTGTCTGTTTGATCTTTATGTATCATTTGTGCTAACACTTTTTTCATTCTTGATGCTAAAATGGAGGCATATATTTTGTTATCAACGTTTAAAAGAGAAATAGGTCTATAGCTTTTAATTTCTTTTTTGTCTAAACCTTGTTTATGTATGAGAGATATTATGGCTTCTTTCCAGGAATCTGTTATTTTCTGATCAGTCGTTATGTTCTGACACACCTCTTTTAAAGGAAATATCAACTGATTTTCGAAAACATGATAAAATTCCGCTGGTAGCCCATCAGGGCCTGGAGTTTTGCCCTTTTGCTTTTTGAAGGCTTCTGTCAATTCAGCAAGCGATACTGGTTGGTTTAATAGGTCTCTCTGGTCCTCTGTAAAGATTTTGGGTTTATATTTCTCTAAATATCCTTTAATTTGTTCTTGGGATGCTTTTGTTTTTTTATAATTGATCCACAATTATTTTTAAATCGTCTATTCACTTTGCCACCTTCTTGGAAAGTCCAAGGTGTAAAAAACATCTTCAGAGATAGAGGACAAATCAGCCCCGGAATCAATCAAAGCAAGAACTACTAACTGATCTCCCAGCCTAATATATGCCAGTCTTTTTTCCTCACCCCAATCTGCCTGCTTCTGGGAAATATAATGAAAAATATTGCACTCGTTGGCTAACTGAATTCTCCTAATATAAAACTTTTCCTCTTCTTCCCATTAAACAGCCTTGGCCTTACTCCTTTCCCTTCTAGCTTGATTTGCCTGAGCAAGCCCATTCCTCCCCACAGGAACATATTTACTCAGAAGTCGAGACTGTGATATCTCGTGGGAGGAGTCAACTATATCTGAGTTGGACACTTTCCTCTCCTCTTCTTAGTCCACATCCAACCCAGATGCATGCTCTTGTTGAAGTGATGATTTCTGAAGGTCACTTGAACCTTTGGCTTCTTTACCTCTGTTCTCACTTGCAGCTGTGGACAACAAGATTGCACATGCCCCAAATGCCTGCAGTAATAACAGGTCACTTCATTACATCTGATAGTCTGACATTCCCCTTGCTCCTTCCCTATAGCTTCAGGCAGAAATGGGGAGTGCCATCTTGGGAGGGGAGCTGGTTTTTTCTGGGCCTCTTGATCATTGTATTTCCTTGGACATAGTATAGATGGATCATCAACTGTCGTCTTATAAAAGCCAGGATGATTGGCTATAACAGATTGGCTAGAAGCAGCAATTTCATCCAACAGTTGCCAACTCTACCACTGTCTTTGGCCTCTGTGCTTTCACCAAAGTCACATAATCTGCTGGCATAGCTTGGTATATCTGCTCTTTCAATATTAATACAAATAAATCATGGAAAGTACAGGCATTTGCTGACTCCACCCACTTAGTGCCCATTCTTTGCAGTCAACTGGCAAAAGGAGCAGAAGACTCTTTTGGCTTAGGTGCAGCCGCTCTGAATTTTCTCCTGACTTGCTCAGTCGACAAACCAAGCTGCTGCAGGGCCAAGTACATAAAATTCTCATAATCTCTGGCCTACCTTGGCATTAGTTGGGGCAACAGTTCTGCCATTTCCCCATGCAAACAGCGCCACAACACACCCATAAACTGATCCTCTGGAAGTTCAAAATCATGGGCTGTTGCCTCAAAAAGATTAAAGTATGAACGAATGTTCTCCCCATTAATGAATTTGGGAAAACTTAATTTAGCCCACCTGTCACCTTGAGCTCAAGCCAAATGCATTTGCAACAAGACCATTTGCTGGGCATTCTGTCCTGATATCTACGTCATCAAGGTGCAGGTGGTGCTCCATGTTGGTCTTGTTTCTCCTTCAGGACTGCCCCTACAGCTGCTCCATCCTGGACAGCTGCATGCTGGCTTGGGGACAGTAAGGTCTTACCAGCCATCTGGGCACCACCCTGCACTGATAAATGCTGTAAAAGAGGACACTCTGCCAGGTCTCCGGTCTGTGTCTGAACTTGCCATAATGGATCATTTTCTAAACACAGGACTTCCTTTCGTGTAGAGACAACTTCATTATGATCCATAAAACATCTATTAACAGCACCCAGAGAGTCTTCCAAGGGTAACTGTGAACCATAGGGCCCCTCAGTACACTCTATGTGACCTCCAGAGGCTCCCAAGCTCATTCATCATGAAAGCTCCAAAATAAAATTTATCAGTGGGGACCACCAACTTCTCATTCTGAGTCATCCCCTTTAAAAAAGAAACAATAAGGAAAAAGAAAGGGGGGGGAACATGCTTATTCCTGTGCTTTCCTAAAAATAACCAAAAAAAAAAATCTTATCACAGAATACTGCTGGTGCTGCCAATTATATTCTAACATCCTCTAAAACCTCTGCCACCATCTCTGGTCTAGAAGACCTTGAGGTTCATTTATATAGATAAACGCAGTCACTCAGCAAAATAAATTCTGGACACAAGATTTTAAAGACTACCACATTTAACTGAATAAAATCAGTTGAACTTGAAGGGATGTATGCAAAGCAGAAAACATCGAATAACAACAAACAACAGCAAAACAAACAGTAAAAGGCCAGGTCACTGGACCAATAAAAACAATAACTCACTTCTGTGAGGCCAGTTCTTAAGATAAGTCCATTATCAGGTTGAAGAGAACGGGGGTCATTTCAATGCAGAGTGTAGCTGGCTCCACCCTGTGAAGCCTAATGAGTGAGTAAAAACAGTGGCTCCCTTTTCTTATGTCCATTTCCTTGCTGTAAGGCAGCCAGCTGATAAGAATTCAACTCCCCAATTAACCCTCTTGGCTTGTGAAAAGGTTAGGGAGGTTCACAAGCACAATTCTCCACAACAACAAAATCTCACAGCTGAATATAGCTGTGCTAGGAGCAGATTGGTTCCAGTGACTTGCAAGGCTGGGTCCTACTAAACTTATATTCACTTTGCCACCAGCAGAGCCAACAAAATATAAGCCTAAACAGCCTCCATTCCTTACAACTGGGTTCCACGAGAAGTGCTGGATCACACTGGCTGCTGTCCCATCTCTCAGGTCTTTTATATCTCGTTATAGGCCTGGAGACAAAACGGTCACTGGTGCCGTTTCCAGAGTCCAATTCTGAAAGACTCTGCTCTTTTCTTTTTTGACACGTGGGAATGGCAGTAAAATTCCCATCACAGCAAGCCTGCTTCACGTTTCCTTCACCATGGCTGGCAGCCACAGTGTTCTGGCCGGCTACTGCCTCTGCTGAAGGCAGCTTCAGGCAGGAAAAACAGAGGAGGAAAAAGCAAGACCAAAAGATCAAAGAGGGAGACGTTAACTTACAGAGCTTTACTTAAAAATAAGGACACCCGAAGAAGTAGAAGAAATAAGCATAGTAGATAAGGAAATGGAGACTGCAAGGGCAGAATTAAAGAGAAAGAAAATCAGACCCAAAGAAGATCAGAGCTCTCTGGACTTCCTTGCACACCCTATGGAAGCAGGAAGAGAACTGAACAGCACCACTGGTGGGAAGACAAGACTGCGACAATTTCTGCTCCAAAGTAGGATGGGAAAGGCAGCACCCATTATGCAGAAATATACCCTCAGCTCCAGATGAGAAAATTCCAATCTGTAAAACTGCTACAAATGACAAGGCTGTAATCTTAATCCTATCTATGAAGAAATGAGTACCTTTGAACGCAGTGAACACATTTCCAGGTAAGCAAGTTTCAGACTGAATAGTAAATCCAATTATTGCCAAGCCAGATTTTAGATATTTCAGCCTTTATTTTCATTTACATAGAGGGCTTTGGTTGCTACATCCTCAACTGACACATACATGCCAAGACATTATCTCCAGAGAAACAAAAGCAACTTATTGATAACGTAACATCATTTTTATTAAGAGGGGTAATTAAGTAACTTCTTTTTCTTTACTTAAAAAATAAAAAATCCAGTAAACTGGAAAAAATACTTACAGTAGAATCCATTTGATTATATCGCGCAATATCTTTGTGTAGAGTTCTCAACATGATCATGGCTACCATTCCAGAGAGGAAAAGGACAATCACCAAAGAATTCATAATACTGCAAAGAAACGAGGTTACCTTAAAAGTTAATTCTGTTAATACCAAAATTATTGCTTCAATATACTGAATTACAATTTTTTTAAAGAACAACTGCCTTACCTAAACCACTGTATGCGGGTGTGGGGCATGGATTCCAAAATGTAGTCCCATCTAGATGCCCACCTGATGTCTTTGTTTTCCTGAAGAGTAAATTCTTCGTTATCATATGTTTTATAATTGCAAGTCACTTACAAATAGGGATGGATACAAACTGACTGATGAACTAAAGAACTGCCATGAACTTTCGTGAATTTTGATGCAGTTTGTGAAGAGCAACTGTTTGGTTTAAATGGCTGGGAGTCACTTAAACCTCTGCTTTCTGCTCCCCACAAAAAGCTACATGGATCAGAAAGCAGGGGTTTAAATTGCCCTGAATCTGGGGCTGGCAAACAGCTCCAACTGGCAAATTGCTCTGCAAGAATCAAATGTTTAAAGGGGCTGCTGCCTGAGAAAGGCCCTTGAAACAGCTGAGTCACAAAGCAGGCTGCCGCTATGACTCAGGTGTTTCCAATCTAAAGAGCTGAGCCATAGGGTCAGCCTGCTCCCATAGCTCACCTTTTTAGAGCCGGAAACAACTGAACCATGGGAGCCCTGACTGGGTTCATGGTTTGCCTGCAAACCGAACTGCATTTGTGTGGTTTGTGCCCATCCCTACTTACAACAGCATGTTCAGTTTCATACTGGAATTGGAAAGTAACTAAGAGCATGCTGCTAAGCAGAGTTACACTCTAAGTCCACTGAAGGGTGTATTTCTCTAAGATACCATCAGTTATTCTTCATAATGTTAAACAACTTGTCTTCAGAAATACTTTTGGTCTTAGATACACTAAAACCTATGAAAATTTCATCCCTTACTTAAGCCAAATCAAGAGCTCAAAATTCTTTACAACTTTAATGGCATTACGAAGCACAAGGTATCTTAAATAAAAGGGCATTGATATTTATTTTAAAAACCATGTGTGAATAATTTATGGTTGTATAAACCTGTTTCTCATGACACCTGAAGTAGCCTAAGTGGTTGATAAACCATCTCAGTACCCTAGCAAAGTGGAGTTCATATAACCATGTAGAGGTTATTCCCCTTGGTAGCCCCTTAATTTTAGATGAACCATCTCTCTTAAGCTGCTTTTTCATTAATATTCAACAAAAAAAGTTATCTTTAAGCTTTAGACACCCAATATTTTACAGGCCTCCTCCCCAGCAGAAGAAAGAAAAGGAAGCACGCTAACCTCAAATTTTACTGAATACGTGTAGGCAATTTGGACTTCTCCGCTGGTAGCTGTGTTACTTATATCCATAGGTGGTCCTGAGCAATCTGGCTTGTCAACATTTGTATGCTTGTAACTGTTAAGCAAGAAGACAGGAGGAAGAGGGAGATACACTGATGAGATGATAGACTTGAGTACAACAAACACATTTGTTCACAGCCACAGCTTTCCAACAGCTAAAACCAGTCAGGAACCATTTGGTGGCCCTGAATAATATAGACTACTTATAAAAACAGTAAATTTAACTATACCTAAAATCAGCAACAAAACAAAGGCAGTACAAGAGGAATGAAAGAAAAGACACTTTTGGGACACTGAACAGATGGCACTGTTCAGAAGAACAGTGATCTAAAGAAGATCTAATATGAATCAAAATAAAGTCTGATTGCCACTTCCTCTTCTAGAGGCTAACACTTGACAATATATAAAAGTTAATGAACACATGACAACATGGAGTTCTCCAGGTCCTCAACTTTCATAAAAGAGAATGTTCCCTGGAAGGCACAGTAGAAGCTTGTTGCCATACAGATCCCACAGTGAGTATTGTAATGGGGGGGGGGTGCCCTGGATTAATTTCTAATTGTTTAGCAGCCAGTAAGCTTTCCACTTATACATAAAAGCTTCATCAGGCAGAAAAGAAAGATGGTCGGCTCTCAGCTGTATTAAGAGCAAAAAACCTGAACATGCACACACTTTAAACTGCTTCAGATAGACAGTCGTTTAATGACAAACTATTAGTGTTCACAAACAATTTAACCATTATGATCTTTTATTTAACACTTTATAAATACTAATTCTAAGGAACATCTTTTCAGAGATATTGTACAGATTCCTTTTGGGGGCAAGGACAAAGAAACCACAGTGCAGTAATCACACTGGCATATGTTTTTACAATACGCCTTTGCCCATTACTGCTTTCCAATAAGACACCTGAAGATCTTAAAGAAGTTTCATTTGCACATGACTCCTGAATGCCCGGCTTGTTAGGTTATGTCTATTGTAGCTGGCACATGAAGACTCTTTGCCTTTTCAAGACCAATGTTAAGATCATCAACCAATACCTTATCCACCGGACACCGCCCAAGCCTTTTTGTCTCACAAGCAAGCTGGATTCTCACCTTTTTGGTTCAAGCTTAGCAGCAACGAGTCTTGAGCCAGACTGTTCATTTTCTACATTATGGTAACTGATTGTAATATCCACATGGTTGAATATGTAGAAGGTATCCGGTTCACGAAACTCTGTCTAAAGACAAAACCAAACCAAAAGAAAATTAAAATAAATATTTCTACTTGAATGAATATGCACGGATTGTCTTTGAAGGACCCGGACCGTTACCTAGTGGTAGAATTTTGCAGAATTCTAGCTACGATGAGAGGGTAATGATGAAGTATCTATATGTGTAAGCGGTGCAAGATTCAATTACCTTATCTATCCAAACATGAACTGGAAGAATACAGAGATTCTTCCTTCAGTATTACCATAACAAAAGTGTATGGCTACAGATGAGCTGTCAATAGTAACAGAACTGATGGTAATTCCAGTTTTCACATGGGCATTCTGAACATGAGAAGATGCATATATACATGGGAACAGTCGCTGCCCCAATCTTGCATTCTACAGTAAAGCGTACAACGAAAAATGTGGAGTCATAGATGGTATCTAAATATTTGGGTCCCAAAAAAAACATAATAAGCTCTTATTAGCACAGTCCAATAGGAACTAGCATGCTGCCATTAAACAGTTTATCACTCTTCAGCCAATTCCACCATGAAAAATTCAGGGCTATTGTTCATTGTGATTTACGTATAAAATGAATCATTAAGCAATGACTGCTGGGAACAGAAATTTCAGTCATAAATTCTCAATCTTTCTCTAAAGATTTCAGAAATTAAGTGAAGTCTCCCTGTGATGCATGAAAGAACATACAAGAAGGCTACATACTAGCCTCATCATCCACCTTCATTTAGCATTCAGCCATGACTAAACTGCCTAAGCACACTGCAGAGACATCAGAAACAGGAAGACTAAATGGCACGACATTCTAAGCTACACTAGCTTGGATTCAGCAGTATTTTCTGCTGACAAAAGGAATTTACATTAACAGGGCATGACTTTCTCATCTTCCTCCCGCAGCCCCAAATGTACCCAGAAATACTGCTCCAGAAGACAGGAGAACCCCAAGAACAACATGGGCGGTATGGGTCTGCAGCAGGAGGGGGGAACTGGCAAAAAGCCCACCCTCCCCTTCCATTTGCAAAAATCCTCCAGTGGATCAAAGGTCTAAGCTAGCTAAAAACTAGGCTTTGTGTAGCTACCCATTTACTTTCTTCTTCTCAGTGCGAGGATGAATAAGTAATTGTAGTGCAGTGGAGGCAAAGCATGTTCCTACCACTGAAGCAGCATTAAAGGAATGAAGAACACAAACCGAACACACACAATGGATCTTTCATGCATTAGTTTTTTAAAAAACTGCTTTCAACTTGCACTGATAACGCAGGCATCTTTGGGTTTTGCGTCTTTAGTTATATAACAACCAATAGGAAATCCAGGATTGCAGAACTTCTGGTTATCTTCCACTTCATAACACCACGTCACAGGCATGTTATCCACAATCCTAAAAAAAAAGGGGGTGGGTGGAATAATATTTTATTTTGAGAGGCAGCATAGCAAGCTAAAGTCCTGTTTCCTCCTAGACTAGTATCCAGTGACTGCCAGCTCCCCTTACAGAATATGACTCACTGCCCCACAGACTGCTCTGGGCTCCTCCTACCCAGTGTGCATGGAAACAGCACTGGAATATGATCAGACTGTCTGCAGTTGGAGGAAGAAATCAATGAAATATACTTCCTCCCCCTTCAGCCAAAGACCACTTGCTCCAGCAGAAAATAAGCACTGGTCACCACCTATTACGACTTAAGAAATATTATGTAACTAGCATAAGCCTGAGAACCAAAGCGCTTCTAGTCTTGGAAAGAGAGGAGACATTCTAAGTTGAACATCATCAATCATTTTCTCTGCAATACAAAAAGCACAGAGCCATAAATAAGCTGTTTCAGCAAATCGACATTTCAAAATTGAAAACAAAATCTGGGAGGATGTAACTATATTGTTATAACCCCGAAAGCTCAGTTACAAAACAAACAGCAAAATGCTATTAATTTTGTCCCAATTTATGTACCTTACCACTCTCATTAGGGTGATATACAAAAATAATTTAAAAACCCAAATTATTATAATCAAATCAAAAACTATTATTAGGCTTTTGTTACAAATCGTGTAAGCAGATCACACATTATCAATAACGAAAGTGAACGATCATAAAGTTTAAAGAAGGAGGAAAGAGTGAATTATCCAAAGTTATTGACAAACACATTACTATAAAATTAAGACTGTAGTTCAAATTTTTTCAAAAAAATGCTTTCTAAAAGGTGATTGCAAGCAATTGTTTTTAAATATCTATATTTGGCTAAGGCTACTTTGTATCTTTCCTAGTCCTGCCCCTTCCATGGGTTGCTGTTGTTCTGTAGCTCCTTACTCCAGCATAGGCTACTTTTAAAACATTGAACTAAAATTAGTAACTCTACTGTGCTGAGGAAGCTTCGTCTGAGATATATAGGGAGGCTTTAAAGTTTTGGGGCTTTTTTTAAATCAGCTTCTGTTTTTTCTTAATTGCCAACGTAACAAGTAAGATTTCTCTTTCAATGGAGAGAGTTTCAGGGTAAAAGCTTCCCAGAGTCAAAAGCTCTGACCACGTCTGACAACGGGAACTTGGACTCTCGAAAGCGTATAGCTTGAAACTCTTGTTGGTCTCAAATGTGCCACTCTCTCAATGGAGGAAATCCATCTCAGCATGATGGACAGTTATGGTAATTAAGAAATTACGTTCCATTTCATGAAGAGTCCCTGTTCTAGACACTACATGGTTAAAGAGGCTACATTTTCTTGGGCACACAGCTGGGCTCTATCAGAGATGGCAGAAGGTTTTTGTCATGGAGTCCTGCTGAAGTAAAGCCATCGTTCCTTTAGAGAATACCTCTCCCTTTTTATTTGGGAATGGCTTATTATACCTTTTCCTGAACTGACCAAGTGCGTTTAAGATTAGGAATTCCCAGAAAAACAACTAATCACCGAATAAACTGGTCAGCAGACCAATCCATGTGAGGCATTTTGATACAAGTGCTGAAATGTGCATCGAATTCTCTTGTACAGAAGTCAATAAGACTTTTCTATAAAAGTTGAACCCTGGCTGTGTGCTGCTCAAAGAGACAAAAGATTCTCCATTTCAGTATTTATAAGCAACTACCAACCAGCTATTCGGAGGGCAAAGCATTCAAAGCCCAGATGCCCACAATCAGCTTTCCAGCTTGATCCAAGCCTTCAACCCTCAACCCCAGCCAATTGGAGAAAGCCCAGTGTCCCGCGGGCTTTCAGCTCCAAATTGCTCCTCCCCACGCACTAGCTGGCCTGCAGGGAGAGCTGGCTGTCCTAATGAGCTCTCACTCACTAGGGAGGGTTGATGAGGGGGGAAACAGAAGGATGGCATTTTCCATAACCCACTGGTCTAGCTACGGCATCCACCCACAGGGATTAGACAGTGTCACCTGCTGGGACTGTCAGAGAAGGCTCTCTTTAAATCCCCAGGGATGGCTCCAAAGGTGGAAATAGTCCCAGTTTTGCAGCCACCCTTGGGCAACCTTGGGCATTTTTTTTGTTGGGCCCCCACCTATTCTATTGTAATTTCAAATGATCAAGAAATGCATATATGTCAATGACATTTTACACTTCCTACTGAAACCAGATTACAAACATCAAAAATGCAATGGTAACTCACCAGTGATGTTGATAATTCAGCAGCATGCTCTTCTTCAGAAATTCCAGCTTTTGCTTCTCTTCTGGTACATTGAGATGATATGTTTTTTTACAAACAGATTTGCATGTATCTGGGTTTTTAAATATAAACTGAGAAATATAAACAGTAATTAGTTGAGTAAACATTCTTTGACACATTGCTCTTCAACCTATTTGAAGATCTAGAACAAAACTAATAGAAAAGCACCAGATTAAAGGCAACAAAATTTCCAGGGGTGGTTTCATTCTTGGATTAACACTCTATGATCAACACATCATACCCCACAGGTGGACAACAGACCCCAAGATCTAGCATTACTCTTAGTCCAGCCAACCAGTGAAATCAAATCACAACCAGAACACTGTTTAAAGCTTCTTTGGGTGTTTGTTCTCCTTTTAAGGTAACAGCAAAACTTCAACCAAGGCTTCAGCCGGGTTGCCCCCTCTAAAAGATGGACTCTGCCAGCCACATCTCAAGCACACTCAAAATAATATCTGAGTGGGTCTTAGATATTGCTGAGCATATCCAGGATTCACTGCCTTGTCAGGAACCAGTGAGGAAGAGATAGGGCACGGGAGGTGGTGGTGGCTACAAGCACGGACAACTTCAAGAGGGAATTAGATAAGCATATGGAGCAGAACTCCATCAGTGGCTATCTGCCACAAGGTATAGATAGGAACTCTCAGGCTGGGGCAAGTAATGCTCTATATTCTTGGTGCTTGGGGGGGGCAATAGTGGGAGGGCTTCTAGTGTCCTGGCCCCACTGATGGACCTCCTGATGGCACCTGGTATTTTTGGCCACTGTGTGACGGAGTGTTGGATTGGATGGGCCATTAGCCTGATCCAACATTGGCTTCTCTTATGTTCTTATGCTGCAGTCTCGTGTATTCTTAAAAAGAAAGTGAAAGACTAGGCAGTAGAGACTACGCTGGATCCTGAGAAGAACTCTAGTAATATGATAACTGCAAGCTGAACCTCTAATTGGAGATAGGTTCAGGTGGGGTAGCCATGCTGGTCTGAAGCAACAGAAAAAGGTTTGAGTCCAGTGGCATCTTTTAAGACTAACGACGTTTAATTCTGGGTATAAGTTTTCATGTGCATGCACATTTCTTCAGACACCTGAAGAAGATATCTGAAGAGTTGTGCATGCACACGGAAGTTTATACCCAGAAATAAACTTTGTTGGTCTTAAAAGTGCTACTGGACTCGAACTCTAATTGGAGCACCGTCTATGCAGACACCAGTAATAAGTACTGCTAAAATGAAAGTATAACACGATCTTTAGTTGCTGTAGATTTTCCGGGTTGTGTGGCCATGGTCTTGCTTCAAAACCACAGCCACACAACCCAGAAAATCTACAGCAACTAATGAACTCCGGCCGTGAAAGCCTTCAACAACATAAATAACACAATCATTTTACTTCAATATTTGGTCACAAGCACCCTGCTGCCAGAACAAGGGAAACTTTGCATTAAAAGTAACAATTTCTTAAAATGCCCTGCAAGATAGCTAGATGGCTTTAATAAAAATCTTAATGAACCCAGAGACCATTATCATGATTTTCATTAGGACCACGAGCTCCCCTCAGCTACCAAGAGGTACTACTGCCTACAACAGCAAGCTGGAAAGAGAGTTAACATTCAGAAGGAAAGAAAGTGGCTGCAATTTTATTAAGAAGAAGTCGGGGCCACAGCAGCGGTAGCAGCAGAAAAGAAAAATCACGGTATGGAAAAAAACTTTTTATTATTATTCTTTCTTGCTCACAAAGCGTTTCATCTACAGGTATGATTGGAAGCTTGTGTTATGAAAGATCCCCTGAGGAAGCTATAGGTGAAACGCGTTGGGATCAAGAAACAACAACAATAAAGTTTTTTTTCAACACCTTGATTTTTCTTTTCTGCTGCAATTTTATTAAACAACAGTTTGGCAGGTGAAAGGCAGAAACATGAGTGACACATTCACCTGCTGGCTATTTATAGGGAGAAGAACAATGTAAGAGTCTAACTGTACAATCCTAAGTATGTTTACTCAGAAGCAAGTCCCACTAAATGTGGAACCTGTACAAAAGAGACAGGCTTCATTTGAACCAAAAGGGAACCATGCTACTGCCAATTATTATGAAAAAGGTGGCAGAGCAGCTTTTAAACTAATCCTGGGGAGAAAGCCGACAAGAGCTGGGGAACTTCTGGTTTGGGACAAGTTAGTCCATCAGGGTAATATTGATAAGAGCATAACAGAACTTGGGAGTGATGGTAGAATGGCAAATGAGGGCCATGTGGGGCGACTAAGGGGCCAAGGGAAGTGATGGTTGCTGAAGATGGAAAAATGTTATAAATGTCTTTATGCCAATGCTAGAAGTCTCCAAGCCAAGATGGGGGAGCTGGAGTGCTTGGTACTCAATGATACTGGCGGGAAAGGCAGTTATAGCTCTGGGGTGGAAAGACAAAAGTAAATGGACAATAGAAATCAAGAACAATTATTTGTTTGACTTTATACAGTCAGATATCGTGGCGTCAATCAACAAGGGAACAACAAGGGAAGAAAAATCCATGGAAATCAAGAACAGATGAAAGACCTACCTAGATTGGATACTGAAAGAAAGAACAGACATTCAGTGGAAGATTAAGACTTTGTGCCCATGGCTGGGGTGAAAAGACTAAGAATAAAAGGGAGGGAGGAAAGGGGTGAAATTGTATATAGCTATAAATATTCGATGTAACAGACTAAACAAGCAATAAAATAAAAAAGAATAAAAAAGAGGGCACAGAATCAAATAAGTTAGAAAACATCAGGGGAATTAACTCCCCAACAGAAGCAATACGGGTAGAAATACTGGGCCCTAAGGGTTACTTGACAGTGAGGGTATACTATCACCCACTTGATCAAACCGTTGAGGCTGATCTTGAGATGGAAAAGGAAATAAGGGCTAAAGCAGATAATGTTATTATACTGAGAAACTTCAACTACCCTCACATTGACTGGGTAAACATGTGCTTGAGTCACGCTGTAGAAAGAAGATTCCTAGACACCATAAAAGACTGCACTGGAACAGCTGGTCACAGAGCCAACCAGAGGGGCAGTGATCTTGGACTTGGTTCTCAGTGGGTCTCAAGACCTGGTGACAAATATAGAAGTTGTTGCATCAGCTGGGAACAGGGACCACAATGCTATTAAATTCAGCATTCAGACCAATGGAAAGTTACCCCTGAAGTCCAAAACTCTAATATTTGATCTCAAAAGAGGGAACTTCACAAAAACGAATAGTTAAGCTGAAAGCGAAACATAAGACACTGAAATCCCTACAGGAGATTTGGAAGCTATTTAAAACTGTACTAATTGAAGCCCAGACAGAATGCATTTCACAGGTTAGGAAAGGCATGGCTGAATTTAAAAGAAGGCCTGCATAGTTAACACAAGTCAAAGAAGCTACAAAAAATAAAGAGGCTCCTTTTAAAAAGTGGAACATCTGCCCCAGTGAATCAGACAGGAGGGACCACAAGCTATGGGAAAAGAAATGCAAGTCAATAATTAGACATGCAAAAAGATTTTGAGGAGCAGATTGCTAAATGCATCAAGACAAACAACAAACATTTTATATATATATATATATATATATATATATATATATGGAGTAGGAACCAGCCACAGAAGTAGTTGGGCCTTTGAATGACAAAGGACTATAGGGAGATGGCAGAGGAGTGCAATAAATATTTTGCTTCTTAGTTCACTGTGAAAAATGTGGGGCATGTACCCATGTGAGAGCCACTATTTTCAGGAAGAGAGTCTGAAGAACTGAGCCAAATTGAGGTGACCAGAGATGAAGTTCTAGACCTATTGGGGAAATTTAAAACTGGAAGGTCTTCAGGTCCTGAGGACATACACCCAAGAGTTCTTAGGGAACTCCAATGTGAGATAGTTGATCTACTAACCCATATATGTAACCTATCACGAAATTCCACTGCTGTACTAAAAGACTGAAGAGTAACAAATGTTACACTAATTTTTAGTGTAAATTAAACAAATGTTACACTAATTTTTAAAAAGGAGTCCAGAGGGGAACCAGGAAATTGCAGGCCAGTCAGCCCTAATGTCTGTCCCAGGCAAACTGGCAGGAATGATAATCAAAGACAGAATTATTAGGCACATAAAGGAACAAAGCCTGTTGAGAGAAAATCAGCATGGCTTCTGCAAAGGGAAGTCCTGCCTCACAAACCTTTTGGAGTTCCCTGAGAAAGTGAACAAGCATGTAGACAACAGTGACCCAGCAGACATTATATACACTGACTTTCAAAAGACTTTTGACAAGGTACCTCATCAAAGACTTCTGAGTAAGCATAACAGTCATGGGAAAAGAGGACGGGCTCGCTTATGGATGAAAAATGGGTTAAATGATAAGAAGCAAAAAGAGTAGGAATCAATTGACAGTTCTCAAAATGTAGGGCAGTAAGAAGGGGTCTCACAAGGATCAGTATTAGGGCTGGTACTATTAAATTTTTTTCATAAATGATCTGGAACTAGGGTGAGCAGTTTAGTGGCCAAGTCTGCAAATGACACAAATTATTCAGGATGGTGAAAACCAAGGCTGACTGTGAAGAGCTCCAGGAGGATTTCCACAAACTGGGTGAGTGACAATGTGGCAAGTGATGTTCAGTGTTGATAAGTGTAAGGTGATGCACTTTCAGAAAAAAAAAAATCCCAACTTCAAGTATAGACTAATGAGGTCTGAACTTGCTGAGACTGAGAGGGGAAAAGTATCATCCCAGTGTGCTGCAGCAGTGAAAAAAGCAAACTCTATGTTGGGGATTATTAGGAAAAGGACTGAAAATAAAGCAGCCGATATTATAATGCCCCTGTACAGATTTGTGGTGCTGCCTCATTTGGAATACTGTGTACAGTTCTGGTCACCATATCTCAAAAAAGACATCACAGAGCTGGGCAACCAAGATGATTACAAGGTTGGAGCACATTTCCTATGAGGAAAGCCTAAAGAGTCTGGGACTTTTCAGTTTAGAAAAGATTCAACTAAGGGGGGCATGCTAAAAGTTTATAAAATTATGCATGGGGTGGAGAGAGTTGACAAGGAGAAATTTTTCTCCCTCTCCCGAAATACTAGAACTTGAGAGCATCCAATGAAGCTGATGGGCAGAAGATTCAGGACAGAAAAAAGGAAATACTTCTTTACATAGGGAGTGATTAAAATGTAGAATTTGCTGCCAGAGGATGTAGTGATGGCCACAGGAATAAAAAACTTTAAAGGGGGATAAGATAGATTCATGGAAGATAGACCTATCACTGGCTATAAGCCATGGTGACTGAGAGAAACCTTCACATTCAGAGGCACTAAACCTCTGAATCCCAGAACTAGGAGGCAACATCAGGGAAGTCCTCAGCCTCTGTGCCCTGTTGTTGGCTGTCCAGAGGAACTGGTTGGCTGCTCTTTTTATATTGGCTCTTTTTATATTCATGTGTCAATGCTGCAAGACATTTTGCTGAAGTTTTACTTTTGCTCCACCCTTAGCCAACACCCCACGGTTATAAACCTTCATTCCTCCCAGTCATGGGACTGGCTTGGGCATCTGAGTCCCAAGTAGTTCCTCTTTGAAGTTCATGGGTGCCTGCTTTCCCTGCCACCAGACTGGTTTTTGATTTTAAAAGCAGCCCTTGTGACACCATTACCACCAGCTGAACACACAATTCTCACCAGGTAACTCTGGGGAAAGGTGTAGAAGCAAAGTCATTCATGGAACCCAGTAAAAAAAAATATCTTCCTGAGCTTATCAAGTAACAATCAGCCACAGTTCGCAGCAACTTCTATGTGGCATACACAGCCATTTCTGAGGCAGAACATGCTTCTCTGGTATAACTTGTGTCTTTTCCTTCAGGAAATTCAGGAAAGGAGTGTTACTACATGCTGTTTTTACTGTGCCTCATCCCCAGGCAAATCATTCATACTGAAATCCATACAGAACTAAGGAACATGTATGAACAGAGATTTCCCAGGGGGGCGTTACCATCCCTACACTTTCTAGCTTTCCATGTCCACTGCTCCCCCTTCCTTTTACTGGTCAATAGTGAGAAGAAATATTTTTATTTGAAAAGGGGACAGAAGGCCTGTTCACGCATTACAGTGAATGAACATATGTATACATTTTAAAAATAAAACTGAGACCAGTACCTGGATACATGTATGTTTAAACCATGTGTTTACACATGTTGAATGTAACAGAAGAATTACTCAGTGGATGTACAAAGAGAAATCAAGAGTACACTGTACATGGACTGTGTGTTCACATTAACATGTGGACGGGGCTACACAGTCAAAGCAGTTTGCAGAAAGGGATACATTTGGCAACCACTGACAGACATCTGTACACATATCTATGAATCAAAGAACACTTTTCATAGCCTGCCTGAGTTGAATGCATAAATTAAAATGTAACTGTAGATTCTACATAGTCTTTGAATATTAAGAACATACCTTATAAGGTGAAGGTTCAATCCTCTCTCCAAACAATACCTGCCCAAGATTTTCAGATGGGCGTTTTTCTCCATTTGTTTGGCAAAAATCAAATCTAAGAAAGCAAGTGAAATGATTATTTTCTAATTTCTGAGCACATGTAGAGTGCACAAGTCTGAATGTAACTGGATTTTTTTGCAAAAAGAGATTCTATGGATTTAGAACTTCTTACAAATTTTGAAGCATATTTTAATCAGCTGTCTCATCTGAACACAGTTCACTGTTGATCAGATTGCTGACAACTATGTACGAGCTGAATTCTGCTGATTTTGATGAGCCTGAGGCAAAAATGACATAGGAGGATGTAAGTCACCTTTTAAATGTCACCCCCATGTAAAATCTGCCCATAAACAAAAAAGTCAGCAGATTCAGGAAAGGCCTGACTTTCTATCTGTTCACATGCTGTGCTAGTTTGCCACTCAAAGGCAATCATTAATGTATGGGAACTATGAGCACTGTAACCCCTCATTTGCAGCGTGACATGGTATGGTCTATTCTGCCTTTTCAGTTCTCTGCCAGAGGGTCATCACCTCATTCTGCTATATGCATGGACCACGACTTGCTTCCCAGCAATGCTCATCAAATTAATTTATCCACATGAGTTATTTTTTTCTGCTTCTTTAAATCTTCGTGCAAAACTGAGATAGTATTAAATATTACTGAGGTAGCACTAAAAGCTTTCATCACTGCAATTAGTAGCAGTTATTGCTGCTACCTCTCTCTGGGACCTTGGAAGAAGACCAGGATTATGGGTTTTCGTTTTGCACGGAGATTTAAAGACGCAGGAGAGTTTCACCACATTTCTGCCATCTCGGAGCTCTTAGACAAAAGCCCCACCCCCTCCAATCCTCTAAGGCAGGGGGGTCGAACTCATTTGCTATGAGGGCTGGATCGGACATAAATGAGACCTTATTGGGCCGGGCCACGTGTGTCATAAAATGTAACGCCAGGTAGCGGAGATACAAACTTTATAAAGGACACAAACACATTTTTTTAAAAAAAAAAATAAAATAAAAACATGCTTAAAAGAGCACTCTTGCAATATTTTGTTTATTTAGCAGTGTCTGATCACTGACACCTCTTGCTCTGAATTATTGCATCAAAATATGCTGTTGCAATCTTGAGTATGCTGTTCAGGTGTGTATCTGTAAGCCGCAAACCTATGATGACGCAGCAGCAGCAGCAGAACTGGAAGAAGCAGCAGAAGACAGCCAGTTCCACTGCGGACTTGATAGAAGCCCTCCAGGGGCCTCATCCGGCCCCCGGGCCACATGTTTGACACCCCTGTTCTAAGTTCTCTTTGTGCCAAGCGAGAAATAAGTAACATGGCATCAATTGCCTCTTACAGTTTCGTCTCTTCCAAAGTCCCATGTGAAGTGCTAGACCAAATGCTTCCCTCCAAATTTTTGAACTATCTGAAGAGAACTTGCAAGGGGATTACTGTGCTGGATGCCCAATGCAGGGGAAATCATCACTAGCAATCAGGTTTGTAGCCTCCTGATCATGTAACTGTTATAATTTCACACGTGTGAGCCTGAAAACACTCATGGTGAGTCATGGGGATAGGTGAGGGCAGGCTGAAACCTTACCTCTTCTCATCTGTTTCTCACTTACTTTTCAAATATGTATTTTGTATAACAGGGTGACATGCAATGGTCCTGATCCATCTCTCACTTGCTTGTTCCCTCTCTCCCTGCCTGTCACTTGCTCACACTCCTGTCTCTGCACTGCTGCTACTGACTCCAGGAGGGGACCTAATTCCAGCCATGCTAGCACCGCTGAGTATCACCTAAAGCAGCTACTGTAGTAAGGGAAAATTAAATCTTCATGAAGATGTTCTCTCTCTAGTCTCAACAGCTGCAGTAGATGTGGCCAGGTGAGATGAAAAAGAGGAGACAGAAGTGAGACATAGGGGAGGAATGGGGATACAGGATTTCCAAAAGGGGTGTGTGTATGTGGCAGTGTGAGATTCTACCCCTGGTAGAGACCCTCATCTAATATACGGAAATGGCTGGAACTCTTAGCAAAGTTTTAGAAAATTTGGATGTATTTAAAAATCTAGACGATTCTAGGGGATCAGAAACAACACTTTCTGGAAATCTTCAAGAACACATTTTTTTAACTTTAGTATGCAACTCTTAAAAACACTAGAACAGATTAAGGAAATACAATCCTAGAATGGTCTGAAGAGAGCAAGACAGACATATATCCATAAATTAACTGCAAGCCTCTTTGGAACACATAGTAGACGATAACTATCAGTGGGTTTACGACATACAAACAAGCTCAATTTTATTATGCCTACATCAACCACAAAATTTAAATGGGAGAATTCTAAGGAACTTATCAAATAAGGATGAAGCCTAGAAACCACAGTGGTTATGACTGTGTTTAAGCTATCGTTGTCAAAGTGACTTATGTGTTGCGCTTCTCATTTAAAGGGGAAATTATGGAGCCTGTTCTGACGTAACATTCTGTAGTATTATCTCTGTGAAAAACAATAGCAGGGACAGAGGATGACATCACCTCTTCATGTATATGTGGACTAGAAAGCACTAGCACTCCTAGTTCAAATGCCCATACACACAGCCACTTCAGTAGGAAATACCATTGTGCCATGAAGATACATTCTTGCATTAATAGGAATAAAATGATCTAAATGCAAGCGTAATATATATGTCTTTAGAATTCTGTGTACTTTTTAAAAGATCTAAAATGTGACTTTCCTTTTCCTATGGCAATGTACCTAGTCACTGTCTCGGGGCTCATGCCCCACCCCAGCATATCATTTGCCTAACCTACTACATAATTCTGTGATATACAGCTGTGTGCAGCTGGTCAGGCTGATTGGCCTTGTGCTGGCAGACTGAATTTTCTACTGGCACATTTTTCACACCTGGGATTCTGCAATGCAGTAGATATATCTAGCTCAATGACCAGCAATAAGCATTAGGTAAAAAAAGAATCTTACCTAGTTGTCTCAGAAAAAAACAAATCACAGTACCAAAAAATCAATTTGTACTACTGAATAAGTTAATGACAAATATTAAGAGCAGTATTTAGCACACTATGCTATGGCTTCGAACAACTAAATCGAAGACAGACAATACGACAAAGATCAGACAGCAGTTCTTCACTGGGCAATATAAATCCAGTTAAACAAATAATGAGATTTCATTGTACTTACACAGCATATTCATATGGAAGGACCGATTCCACAGAGTCCAGTCTATTTACAAAGAGCTCTATTACAGACTGCAGAAGATACAAGAGAACATATTATAACATTGTTATAGCAGACTGAGCCACATTAATGATCACTGTGTCAAAATAAAGGATGAAAATATTAATCTAAGGAAAATATCAAACTGTTCAACGAAGCCACTGAAGTACTAATAGAACATGTTATACAGGATAGAACTACATGCCCCAGTCTCTGCAAATTAGACTGCAGAGACAAGACAATAAGGAGGAACAAACAGTAGTATGGAATTCTTAAATAAAAACAGATTATTAAAATAGCCTTTATCAAATATAGAAGCATCAAAAGAAACCACCTCAAAGATTACTGGAATAAGCTGTTCAAAACTGCCTTCCCAACAGGAAGTAATAAATGAGTTACACTTAGTATGCTATGTTTGTCTACAAATGACTGTACTAACAGATATCCTACTATAAGCCCATAAGAAGACCAACTGGAGTTCTTTCCAAGTCCATTTAGGAAAGTGTAGCGTTTACAATAGTAGGCAAGCAGATACTTCCACAAAACGCACATTCAGGACACCAAAGCAGCCCTGCCCCCACTTATACCTAACTCTGAGAAGCAAGAGTTATATCAACCCTGAAAGTTCTTTTCAATTACTAGACAATAGCCCCTAACAGACTTCCTCTCTACAGATTGGCCTAAACCTTTTGAAAACCCATCTAAGCCACTGACCATCACCACACCTTGCAAAAGCGACCATCATACAAGGCCTTTTACCTATAAGAAATTCTGATACAGACGGAATCCTAACATCACACTGGGGCTGAAAGTAGTTCTTGTGCCACACCCCAAACAAATCAGCCACCCTTACCTCTAAGAGTCTCCATGGCCTTGAACTGCCTCTTTCTTCTCATTATATCGCTAACCTTTAGTCCTACAATTCTACCTCTATCAGATGCCTAAAGGCACCTAAAATTCTCCCTGTGTGTGGAACTACTTCATTGAAAACATATCGCAACTCCATTTTTTCCTTTCAAATCCTGCTTAGTCCTCACGATCAGCTACAAAGAATGCAACTCTTATTTGTTCTTGCGATCATCATCTTTCCCTTCCAACCCTCTGATGACTTCTCGTGGACAATTTTAGATAGGAAGCTCTACAATTTTTTGCTTCTGAAACTCCAAAAAGTACTATGTTACACTGAAGATATTGTAAGTACTAATAAACCAATAACAGGCCGCCACCAGTTTCAACATACAGTGTAATTCCACATCCAGGTTCATTTAACGATAAAGCCTTCTAGTAACTGGTAGACAACATGACCTGTATCAGGCTCTCTCAGAATGCATATCTCATTAATAGATCCAGGCTGAAAGGTTGAATGTAGTCAGTGGATTAAGCTGACTGGCTTTTCCATAGTGACAGGAACACACTACAGTAAGTGGCAAGGAAACACCATTACCAAACTAAAAAGGCACACAAAGGTGACTGAACCTTGTGGTAAAGCAGTGGGCTGAACTTGAGATCCTCAAGCTTCTGTTTTCAATTAACATCATTTCCTTTCTTTTGAAAGGAAACAAAACAGCAAAAGCCACTGGAATATTTTTAAAACAGATGTACACAACATCTTTTGCCACATTCAGCAGTACAAATTTCTTTTAGGCAGCAGCAGAACGACAAAAAGAAAAGAAGAAATCCTTTCAGTGGTCAAAGAGAAGTATGAAAGGTGGGGTGAAGGGCTGCAAGCCACAACAGCACCCCATGTTGCTACATCCAGATGACTTGCAGAAACCTGATGTCGTCCTAAGAGCTCCACCATCATGAAATACAGAATGAGGACAGGATATAAATCAAAATAAATAAACAGTTTGGGGGTGTGTGCTGACTAGACTGACTGGTTCGGCAGTGCATTTCTAGTTTGGTATGATACAGAGATATGCCAGGACAGTCTGAAGTGCTTCTTAGCAACCTGTCTGCTGTGTGACACCTAACTGCCTCTCAGGTGATCTCCAACAGAAAAGGGTGAATTGGGGGTGGGGTCAGTCAGAGCCCCGTTCTTGCTTTCATTACGGAACACCAAGTAAATAAATGATAGCTGCTTAGCAAATAAAACAGCATTATTCCAGTAACCCACAGTCTCTTTCCCCTCCCGCCAAAAGTAGTCTACACTGCTGTAAGGATAACACAGAAGACGGGGAAAACAACAGATACCGCTCTGAGCTCCTTCGAAGAACCCAATAAAAACATACTAAATAAAAGGTTTCACAAATGAAACGTTATAATTACGAGAAACCCATCGCCTCCTTTCAATCCCTCAGTTACACACACACACTCACTCACTCTCTCTCTCCAGGATTGCTGCAAAGGAGAAAACAGCAGGACTGGGAAAACAAAGTGCACACCTCCAGCGTTCCCTCTAAGCTGTGTTAGTGTGAGCCTGCTCACAGTTTTTTAGTCTTCATTCACACGTTTTTGTCTTAGCTCAGGAAGGATGGCTCCAGAGCAAACTAATTTACGCAGCAGCCAAATCGCTTGCTCACAACTTTAATGCTCGCAGCTCACAAAGTAGAATTTTTGCTCAGAAGACTCCACTGCTGAGAGAGAGAGCATTACACACCTCCCAATACTGCTTCGAGGAAGAGCAGGATAAAAGCGTTCTAAATAAATAAATGTTAAACCAACAGCCCTCCTTTCGATCGAGATGGGGAAGCCGTGTTAGTCTGCCTGTAGCAGCAGAAAAGAGCACGAGTCTAGCAGCACCTTAAAGGTTCGCAACATTTGTGGCAGGGGAAGAGCTTTCGTGAGTCACCGCTCCCTCCTTCAGACAACTCTTTCGAGCAACCCACCACTCCCTTCCAACCCCGGAGCAGCCCTGGCTGGCCTCCCCACCCCTGCCCACGGCATCGCCCCTACCCAACCCCTCCTCCCCCCTTCCCCGAGCAGACCCTGCCAGCGACAGACCTTGCAGTCACCATGGGCCGCCTTGTCCTCGCAGAAGTTGACGGGCGCCAGGCCGGGCAAGTAGAAGGCCAAGACCAAGGGCGACGACGCAGCCGCCAGGAGCACGGCGGGCAGCAGGAACCGCAGGAGGCCCATGGCGGGCAGGGAAGCAGGGCAAGGGCGAGCGAGAACTCCGACCCCGGCGATCGAGTGCGGGACCTCCTCGACTCAACCACCACTTCCGGCTTCCTCGACACGTCAGCCCGCACAGCCTGGAAGGAGAGGTCAGAGTCGCGTGAGGAATCACTTCCGCCCGCTTTCTCGCGTTTTCCTGTCCACGTTACCATAGCAACAGCCCGGACGAGCGCCCCCAGCGGCGGTTTGCGAAATGTTCTGTCACGGGAACTTTCCTTTGTTCTTGTCCTGGAGGTTCATAAATAGTGGCTGAGCGAGCTGATTTTCAGAAATTATCAGATTTTTATATAGTCTTTTAACCTGTGTTTTAGCTGCTCAAGCAGTTGACTCATTCCCATCTCTCAAGAGTCAGATACACAAACTAATGCTTAACAAATAAAACCCGCTTCCCCTTCCAATTTAAAAGGTAGAAGATGGATAGAAATAAAACGCAAACGAGCTCTTCGTAAGGCTTGGCTCCAAACATAACAAACAGGGTTGCCAACTCCTGCTGGGAAATACCTGGAGATTTGGAGCCTGGGGAGGGCAGGGTTTGGAGGGGGGGGAGGGACCTCCGCAGGGAATAATACAATAGAGTCCCCCCTCCAAAACAGCCATTTTCCTGTGGAAATTGTTAAGTATGGGCAACTTAACAAGCAAGTGATTCAGCTTTACTGATAACAGCAACTCCAACTCAGAACACACCATCAAACACCCACAAAACAGTGGAGCACAGCTCCTTCTTTTAAACTCTGGGGCTGTCAAAGCCACACCCATTGTCAGATAAGAACCAATAACAATGCAGGGATAAAGGCCAATCAGGACCCTTCCCTCTCTGATACATTATCACATAGTGATTGGGTAATTACAAAGGTTTCACAGAAACCGACCAATAACAATGGGACATCTGAAGAGCCACATTCTGACTCAAGCTTTACATGTGAATATATAGCAGCAATTCACATTCAGTACATAACAGAAACTGATCGCTGTTGCCTGCAGATCTGTTGTAAATTAGGGTTGCCAACCTTCAGATGGCACCTGGGGAACCTCTGCTATTACAGTTGATCTCCAGATGACCAAGATCAGTTACCCTGGAGAAAATGGCTACTTTGGACAGTATATCCTAGGGTTGCCAGGTTCCCCAGGGGGGCAGGGGATTGCCCGCTCAAGGGGCCCCTTACCCACTGGCCCAGATCCGGCTGCCAGGGGAACCCCACTCCCAAAGTGCCGGGACTGCGGCGACGTGCCTGGCGTGATTACATTCACCCGGAGGTGATGCCATCGCGCCCGGCACATTGCAGGGGAACAATCTATCATTCAAGGGAAAACTTTTATGTTTTTCCCTTGAATTATAGTGGCCCTGACCCTCCACCACAACAAAGGTAAGACCGGGCAACCCTATTATACCCTGCTGAGGTCCCTCCCCTCCCAAACTCCACCCTTCCCAGAGTCCGCACCCGAAATCTCCAGATATTTTCAAACCCAGAGCTGGCAGCCCTAGTTGTAATCCTGGAATATCTCCAGTCTCCACCTGGAGACTCCACCTGCTTCCTTTCTATCCCGGAGTTTGTTCCCACTTTGCAGTTTCTGATTCCTGCTTCTCCCATCCAGCAATAAATACTGATACTTAAAAGCTCTACCCACCCAAAATAAATACTGAACTTCCCCAATTAATACATCCCTGGAATCAGTAGACTGATTTGCAGTTTTAGGTGTTCTTGAATCCATCATTCAGCAGCCTCCCACAGATGAAGAAGCTGGTTGACAGAGGGGGTGCCCAGTCTCCTTAGGGATGCCTTGCCACGCCTCCAGGGCATCCATGAAGGCCACCTTAAGTCATTTGAACTTTGAGCAGCACTGTTTGGAGGTCCACTTATAGCCTCCCATCAGACCCACCTGGAGGTCTCTTGCAATCTGGCTGCACTGGATGAGTACAAATCCGCTGGGCCAGATGGTGGGCACCCTAGAGTGCTCAAAGAACTTTCTGGAGAGCTTGCAGAGTTTGTGTTCATCATCTTCAAGACCTCTTGGAGGACAGGAAATGTGCCAAAAGACTGCAAGAGAGTGAATGTTATCCCAGTCTTCAAAAAAGGGAGGAAGGATGACCCAGGAAACTACAGGCCAGTCAGTGTGACCTCTGTCCCAGGGAAGATATTGGAGCAGATTTTAAAAGGATCAATCTGCGAGCATCTAAAGGACAACTTGGTGATCCAGGGAAGTCAGCATGGATTTGTCTCCAACAGGTCCTGCCAGACCTATCTTGTTTCCTTCTTTGATCAAGTGACAAGCTTACTGGATAGTGGGAATGGCACTGATGTTGTTTACCTGAATTTCAGTAAAGCTTTTGACAAGGTTCCCCGTGATGTTCTGATGGGTAAACTAAAGGACTGCAGACTGGACTCTACGATAGTTAGGTGGATAGGAAATTGATTGGAGAACCGCACCGAAAGAGTAGTTGTCAATGGCATTTCATCTGATTGCAGGGAGGCAGGGTGCCGCAGGGCTCGCTTCTGGGCCTGGTAGTTTTCAGTATTTTCATTAATGATCTGGATGAGGGAGTGGAGGGTGACACCAAATTGGGAGGCGTAGTGAACACCCCATCGGATAGAGATATAATTCAACAAGATCTGAACACACTGGAAAAGTGGGCGGATGTGAATAATCTGCAATTCAACAAGGAAAAGTGCAGGGTTGTACATCTAGGTAACAAAAATGGCAAGCATCCATACTGGATGGGAGACACACTTTTGGGTAGCAGTGTGTGTGAACAAGATCTTGGAATACAGGTGACAGCTAAGCTAAATATGAGCAGTCAGTGTGATGTAGAGGCAAAAAAGGTCAATGTAGTCTGGAGGTATATCAGCAGAGACATAACATCCAAATAACAAGATGTAATAATCCTGCTGTACACCGCATTCTTCAGGCAGCACCTAGAGTACTATGTGCAGTTCTGGAGGTCTCACTTCAAACAGGATATGGACAGAATGGGGCAGGTGCAGGGGAAGGCAACAAAGATTATCAGAGGCCTGGAGACCAAGACCTACAAGGAAAGGCTGAGGGACTTTGGAATGTTCAGTCTAGAGAAGAGGAGGCTGAGGCGGGACATGATTGTTCTCTTGAAGTCTTTGAGGGGTTGTCACTTAGAGGAGGGCAGGGAGCTGTTCCTGCTGGCAGCAGAGGACAGGACTCGCAATAATGGGTTTAAATTAAGGGTGGGAGGGTACTGGCTGGATGTTAGGAAAAACTTTTTTACAGTAATTGTGCAACAGTGGAATCAGCTGCCTAGAGAGGTGGTGAGCTCCCCCTCCCTGGCAGTCTTTAAGCAGCGGCTGGACGAACATTTGTCAGGGGTGCTCTAGGCTGATTCTGCAATGAGCAGTGGTTGAACTAGATGGCCTGTACGGCCCCTTTCAATGCTATGATTCTATATGTTTTCTAACCTATTACATAATTCTGTAACACTGGGTGCTAGAACACCGGTGCTTACTTAAACCTGACTCCAACCTGTTACCAGAGCAACAGCTAATGTCACTGTTCCTCAACCGCATCAGCGGCTCCTTCTTACCTGCAGTGTAGCCCAACAGTGCTGTGTTAATCGCATCTGTATCATACGAGAGCTGGTGTGGTATAGGGTTTGGATGACCTGGGCTTTATGACCACTCACTCACAAAGATCATAGGTGACGCCACTACCAGACCTCCTTGAGATTCTTGCACATTTGCACTACAGTTCCTCAGAAGAAAGGCAGGATGAAGAAAAGTATAGCCCTGGGGAGAGAAATGGCTGCTGGTGGAACATTTTTGTGCTCTTGTGTATTAACATAAGAACATAAGAGAAGCCAATGTTGGATCAGGCCAATGGTCCATCCGGTCCAACACTCTGTCACACAGTGGCCAAAAATACCAGCTGCCATCAGGAGGTCCACCAGTGGGGCCAGGACACTAGAAGCCCTCCCACTGTTGCCCCCCCCAAGCACCAAGAATACAGAGCATCACTTGCCCCAGACTGAGAGTTCCTATCTATACCTTGTGGCTAATAGCCACTGATGGACCTCTGCTCCATACGTTTATCTAATTCCCTCTTGAAGCCATCCATGCTTGTAGCCACCACCACCTTCTGCAGCAGTGAATTCCATGTGTTAATCACTCTTTAGGTGGAGAAGGGGAGTATGAAAGGGAGCAATGTCAAAGCAAAAAACATGAAAGGGAGCAATGTCAAAGCAAAAAAAAAAGGCAGAACAGGGAATTCACTTAAGTGAGCTGCTTTAGAAGCTCCATGCGTCCATCTCATCAGTGTCTCAGTTATTTTACCTTTCAACTGTTCTCCAATAAGTATAAGGGGTCCAGGCCCAGATTAAGCAGAATATTTTGGATAGGTTCCAGTACTGGATGCAGGTATTGATATCTACTGTTTATGATCACAGTTGAAGAATTATTGTTTCCTCTTTCTGCCCTTCTAAACAGAAGCAGAAAACACAAAGTTCTGTCTTCAGCAGAGCTATGACTCAGGCCTGAGTTTAGAAATCTGTACAAACATACATTCATTCTACAGAATTTCCTGGTCTGGTATGACATCAACACCACACAGGGTAATAAAATAGAAACGGTGAGATAAGAAAGGTGAAAACTTCACAGATCCTGCTGATAATTGGGCCCGTCCCTACTGTAAAGAAAAACGGTTCCTTGCTTTGCTCTGAGAAATAAAATCTTTGGTTCAGTCCTCAGAGAGGTCTACAGAAATCTTCCCAGGGACAGTTAGAGACAGTTAGAACAGAGGGACCTTGACAGCTAAATTGTTTGCAGCTGAAGTGCTAGGGAGTACCACTTTACTTTGTTCCTTCCAATTAGCATATTTCAAGCAACTGAAGTTATGGGGCACCTGTGTGGGAAAGAGGTGAGGCCGAACTGCAGTATGGTTTTGTTTCTCCCCTCTCTGGTCCATCTCCTGATGCATCATGTGCTTAGCAACATACAGAAAGTTACATCATCTCTCAGGTTTCTGATGGGCCTAACAGGCCTGAGGTCAGTCAGAGAACCTCTCCATAAATCTGGTTAGTTTTTGCTATGTGGCTGGCTTTGTAACCTCTTGGCATTGAAGCACGTCAGTGCTTACACAGCTCCGTTCATGCGACTGGCATCCATCTTGACTGCTTGCTCGGGAAGGGCTATGCCCTGGATACCTTTGCCTTGCTGGAACTAACTGCCTGAGATGAACCAAGAACGGGTAACTTGGAACCTTGACTCTATGTATTAGCTATGCTGGATATGCTTAGATTTATTTGCTCAAAAGCTAGTCAAATCTGACTCTAGGGGGCAGTGCTTACCTCTGTTTCCAAGCCAAAGAGCCAGTGCTGTCCAAAGATGTTTCTGTGGTCATGTGTCCGGCATGACTAAACACCAAGGTGCACAGAACACTGTTACCTTCCCACTGAAGTGGTATCTATTTATCCACTTGCAATTTCTTGCTTTCGAACTGCTAGGTTGGCAGGAGCTGGGGCCAGAGATGGGAGTTCACTCCGTCACGCGGCACTTGGGTCTTGAACTGCCGAGCTACAGACCTTCCAATCTACAGCTTAGCTACTTTTAAATATTGGCTCAAAATACATTTTAGAGCCTCAACAAATCTCTCATTTCACGATTAAAAACCAACCCATACAGCACTAATTGGTTTCAGGCACTGAAAAGAAAATTCACCAATTAGTTTTTTTAATTCATTATTTCCTTTTGTTGCATGCAATTGCTATCTTCTGGATAATTAAAAGACTGTTCAGTTTAGAAATTCAAAAACTGTCTTCTACATCCTCATTCTTCGTCTCAGGCTTTTTTGAATCTTGTAACACAACATAACCAAATGGCTAAGTACCTTCACAGTCTTGACATTCCTTCGCACCATAGAGCATTTACACTAGCCTGATTAAAGGTCCTCCCCTCAAATATGCTTTTGGGCAGGTTAAAAAAAATCCCTCTCGTGAAAGGCTGTGTAACTGTTCCTTAAAATCTCTTGACTCAATTCGACGTATCATTTTAGATTGCCAGTTTCATATAGCCACTTGAAGGAACTTTTGCCATTGTCACTGATCTTTAATCCTGATACTAATAAAGATAGAATTATCCAACATCTCTTAAATGACACCAACCCTGAAATTACAGCTTTGGTTGCTAAGTTTCTAGCTGAGGTGATTAAAATCAGATACAGGCTTTTAAACTGAATTGTATGTATTTTAATGGTTTATTATTATATTGGTTGGAACTGTTACTAATATGTATTTTACTGTCCACATTATGCCATTAAAGGTGACTGAACTGAACTGGTTTATACAAGATGGTGTTGAAAAAGCAAACACTGGAAAAATTGACTTCTTTAAGATGGGGGGAAATTACTAATAAGTGTTATCGGGTTGAATGACACATAAACCAAACTGCTGCCCAGAAGAGAAGCTCTGTTGTCTCACTGATGATTGAGTTCCATCGCTAAGCAGTTATGGGTGAGCTGGGCTGTACTATATCCCCCCCCCAGCACACTGCAGCCTCTAAAGGGTGCCAGAGGAGAGCGAGAGAACACCAGCTAAGGAGGAGAGAGACCAGCTGCTCAGCTCTACCCTCCTCTGTGACTTGAAATAACTTTTGTCTGGAGGAAAAGACTCGTGATTCATTTGTTTCATGTCATGTGAGGTCTCTGGTGCTGTCTGTTGTATGGTCTCATTTGGGTTTTTCTTATTACAAGCTGCCTAGGATCCTGCTTTGCAGGATAAAGGCAGGGTAACAACAAACAAGCAAATAAATTAATAAAGACCACTTATGCAGCGGGATAGTGTTGCCAACTTCCAGGTGGAAGACTATCTCCCTCTTTGCTCTTTACTATCAAGTCTGTTAGTTCCTGAGTAAAGCTTTATCCAGACTGTAATCAAGTTGTGCACCTTTGGCCCATTCTGCATCTGGCATTCAGTCCGCTGTTCCCACGCTAGAACAGAAATTCCTGTCTACATTGCATGCTGCTTTCACTTCCTTTGATTGTCAGATTTTATGGTGGCCTTCACACTGCATGCCAGTTTCACTTCCTTTGATCTCTTGGTTTTATGGTACTGTCTGCATAGATTTATGGCTGTTTTATGGCCATTCAGGGGTGACTCTGTAGTCACTATGGTATTGGCCCCCGAGGCATTTGAATGTGGCCTTGAGCCACATCTTTTTCTATTCCAGTGTGGGTTTGGTAAAACAACGGAGTGAACGCTAGATGCAGAATTGGCATCTGTTGTGTTAATTATTCTGCCAACAGAGGCTGGGGAGGGCATGGCTTGTGAAACTATGGACCTCAGAAGGAAGGATGACTCTCCAATGGGGACTGATCTCTCTCATCTGGAGATCAGTTGTAATTCCGGGAGATCTCCGGGCCCCAGTTGGAGACTGGCAATCCTATTTAATGTCTTGATGGTCACCATCTTGGGGACTTTGTGTGGAAGGGTGCCAAAGAAATGTTTTAAATGAAATGATCTCCACAGTGATCAGTTCCCCTGGAGAAAATGGCTGCTTTAGCAGGTGGGTTCTACAACACTGGACCCTGCTGAGGTTCCCCCAGGAATTTCCCAGCCCAATGCTGGCAACCCTGTAAGCAGGACCATTTGAAGGCCAGGGACGACTGTTGCCAGCTTGCCCCCCCTTCCCTTGCCACAGTTCCCTGGCAGTGCTGGGAAGATGAAGGAGAGCAACCTGGATGAATTTCTAATTGAGGCCCTCTTGTTTTTGTATAGGAAGGGGCACGGGAAGAAGGGCGAATCCCATGCCTCTCCACTGGCTCCCTCCCATGCTGTTTCTGTTTCTTCCACCCTTTCTCCTGCTCCCCCTCCTCTTCGTTCTACCTCCTGTTTTGCTGCCCCCCAGCTGACTCTTTCCCTCCCATCCCCTGATTCCCCTCCCCCTTGCAGCCCCCGTGGCCTCTCACCGTCCACTTTCTTTTCCTATAGTCTGGGAACCACGCCCATCTTAGGTTGCAACATCTTTTAAATTTTTCCATTTCCAAAAACCTGGCCGTTGACCCTACAATCAGGTGGCCCCCCTCAGTGCAGATCTTTTTTATCCACATAGCAGCGCCACCCATGGGAATTAGACAGATAACCGTAAGACACCTTTGGTGCCAATATTGGCAGAACAGCAGAGTATAAATGTTCCAAATAAGTCCAATGGCAAAGAAATGAGAATATTGGAGGAGGGGATGGAGTGGTAGTAGTATAAAAGTACCGTGATCTGGTTGCTATTCTCTCTTTGTTATCTCTCTCATTTTTAGTTATTATTTCAAACTGCATCTCTAATGGTTCCATGTTGCCGCGGCATATTTTAATTTACCTGCTATAACACATAAAAATGATAACAATGAGCTGAGAGGAGCAGCAGACCTCCTTTCTGGTGGCCCTGTACTTTCTCATCTTGTCCTCTGAGCTAATCTCTTCTCACCTCTCTGACCTCTCCACTTGCCCAATGGACAGACAATAGGGTTTTTTTTTTTGCCATTGAGAGTTGGCAATGGTACGACAGAGACATCATTTGTTTATGGTGTATAGTACACACTCATCTACCATTTTTTTGCAGTTCGGAGACTTTAACGGGTTTCGTAATGTTTCAAAAACTTGCAAAACCTGCTTGGAGACAGACAACAAAAGAACTGAGAGTCAATACATCACCTTCAACTTCCACGGGCTTGCAAATTTTTCCACATCGAGGGGCATTTTGTTCACTCACCTGACACCCTCCCGTGACACCCCTTTCTACTCACACAGAGCACCTCACCACCCTCTGCAACCACAGGATTATCACTAGGTCATGACAAGAGTCACATTCACCACCTTTCTTAAAAACAAGAAGTTAACTTTTATTTATGGTATGAACATAACAGGGATGCATTTAAAATATAAGTAACAACCTTGGGCTTCCATTGAACTTTGAACTGAAGTCCTATTCCTGCAACTGGGATCCTCTAGTTACAAACTGACTGTTTTCAGCCTGCTGTAAGCAGCTCTTCTGCTGTCAAACACCCCCCCCCCAAATCCTCAGCTGCCAACATTCTGTCAGCTCTGGTTGGTTGTGCTTAGGGAGAGGCGGAACCTATCCTGCCTATCACACCTCCCTCTCCACTTTCCTGCAAACCTTCCCTATTACTCTTACTGTGACTGTCTTTTCCCGATTTCCTTTCCATGTAACTCAGAAAATAAATTCAGCCCATAGGGATGCCACCTTATAAACTGGTCCCTCGAGCTTCCCCTTTAATAGCAATCTAAACGGCAGCAATTATCCGTTGATGTTATCTAGCTCCATGCCATGTAAAGCTTTCTGCCGATTTAGTCACTTAAAGTGACAGGACACTTTTTCGTGGCCAGTTGCCAAGTAGGTCAAAAGCCTAGGCGGGGAAGAGTTATGGGGAAGTAATCTGTAGGCAGGGGAGGAAATCCCGCCTGTCTGAGAAGTGTCCCATGCAACTGCTTCCTGTGCCTTCATTACTGTTAACCAGCAAGAATGTGTCTGAGAAAAAAAGGGAAGCCAGCCTCCAGGTGGGGGCCTGGAGATCCCCTGGAATTACAGCTCATCTCCATACTACAGAGATCAGTTCCCTTGGAGAAAATGGATGCTTTGGAGAATGGACTCTGTGACACTGTAGCCCACTGAGGTCCCTGTCCTCCCCAGGCTCCATCCCCAAATCTCCAGGAGTTTCCCAGCCTGGACCTGGCCACCCTACCCCCCCCCCCAGTGGCCTAAGGGACCTGGCAACCCTACAGTGACTTTTGCCAAAATAAAATGTAGAAATTTTGAAGGCTGTTTTCTAGGATTTTCACCACAAAGTGGTTGTTTTGTTTTGCCATAGATGTCAAACAGAAGGACAGTGAAATGGATTGCAATGCTTGTAAACAAATCCAGAACACATCGCTCCCCTCCTTCCCTTTTTGAATCACGGGATCTTGGCTGGATGCCCCAACGGAGCTATCCAAGAACTTGCATCAGGAGAGGGGGAAAGATACCAGGAACAGACGGCCTTCCCGTTGACTTTTGTAATACATTTTGTGACAAATTGACTCAAGCATCTCCATATCCCTCATCCCAATTCCCAGGTTTTAAAAATGTATTGCTAAGTTGGCCAATATATTGATGGGAATAAGCATAATTCTCACAGCATGTCCTTGCCTACTGACTGAATCTGACTGTGAAAAAGGTTCTCTCACAAAGTTAGGGGAGAAAAAAACCCCTTTCAAAGTATTTTAGTCAGTTACTCTAATTGGAAACTACTTCAGAACGGTGGGATGAAAAAAGGCTTCATCCTTCCTTTGATCACAGGTTCTACGAGTTTCTAAAGGTTCTATCCATTTATAATTCGTGTGGGTTGATGTTATAACCAAAGAACATCCTGTGGCAAGAAATTTTCCCAAACTCTAATGTGCTATTCATATCCAATATAGATTAGGCATTATTTGCTACTAGGAAGTTAGTTTTTTAAAAGGGAAAGAAGAGAAAAGACTCAAGTTTAAACTGATTCCTCTCCCTCCCCCTTACTCCTGAAAATGGAAGAAAAAGAAGAGTAGGTTTTTATACCCCACTTCTCTCTACCTTAAGGAGTCTCAAAGCCACTTACAATCACCTTCCCTTCCTCTCCCCACAACAGACACCTCGTGAGGTAGGTGGGGCTGAGAGTTATGAGAGAAATGAGACTGGCCCAAGGTCACCCAGCCGGATCCATGTGGAGGAGTGCAGAATCAAACCAGATTCTCTAGAGTCCAGTGCTCTTACCCATAATACCACACTCGCCAATCTGACCAAGAGTCATGCAGGGCCAATTGTGAATGCCCATCATTAGAAAGATGGTCAGAACCCTATCCATGAGTCTCTGAAGGACACCCTGCTATGAACACTAATCATGAAAACTCTCTGAGCTTTGTGCTCACTTTGTAAATTCAAATATGTTCACATTTATAGACTTTGACTAGGCAAGCAACCAAGTCGTTATACTTGAAGGCGGAACATTTCTTCGTCTTCCCTCCCCTTCTGGTAAACCAAAACACATTTATAATAAACACGCAAAGATATTAAAACTAAAGCCACTGCTTTTAAGTAAGGGGCGCTCCAGACTCATTATAAAAGTTTATTACCTAACTAAAGCAAGTAGACCACTGTTCTCCTAAACATATAAAAATAGCTCTGTCGGCAAAGCAGTAATTCTGCTCTAACATGTATACTGTATGGCACCAGTCAGTAAGGTACAGTAAAAGTTTTATTGCATGGAAATCACTACATAAAAAGAACGTTGGGGAGTAGCTCTGGCTAGAACACAAAGGAAAAGCCTCATGAGAATATATACTCTTTCAAGAGATATGGTACCCAGTTGAGCTGCAATCATACGGTTGCAAAGTGTTTTACTCCCATTAACTGTGCAATCCTAAACATGTATTTTACAGGAGACGTACAATGTAGTCTGCTTAGGGGGACTGCAGCCTTACTTAAATGGGACTTAAGCAGTCTCCTTTAATTCATTGGAAACTCCAGGGGGCTGCAGTGGCTTAGAGGTTAAGATGCTGAGTTGCAGACCAGAAAGTCAGTAGCTTGGCGGTTCGAGACCCTAGTGCCGCATGATGGAGTGAGCTCCCATCTCTAGCCCCAGCTCCTGCCAACCTAGCAATTCGAAAGCAAGACACTGCAAGTAGATAAATAGGTACTGCTTTGGTGGGAAGGTAACACCATTCTGTGCACCTTGACGTTTAGTCATACCGGCCACATGAGTGTGGATAAGTCTTTGGACAGCGCTGGCTCTTCAGCTTGGAAACGGAGATGAGCACTGCCCCCTAGAGTTGGATTTGACTGGCTTTTGAGCAAGGGAAACCTTCACCTTTACTGGAAACTCCAGATGCGATGTCCCCTGTCTCAGACATCCAGACTGAGTGGCAGGAGAGACTAGATAGCTATTTTGCAGGTAGTGCGGAGGCGGATTTGGGATATGGAATCCCAAATAATCAATGCTAGCAGCTGTGGAGTTTGCTCTCCACGTTTTTTTGACCTCCCTCCCCCCCAAGCCTCTATGGCTTTGTATATTTCTTATTTAACAATTCCACTTTATCAGTGGGTTTTTATGCTAGCAAGATTTAATCTCTTTCCTTCGGCTGTTGTTTCAGGCAGATATAGGGGTATCCCCTATAGGAATAGAACCTGTAATTGCCTCCATAGCGAACCCGATTCAGTTGCCCACATCCTTTTACGTTGCTCCCATTACTCTACCATGCGCAGCTACCTGATTAGTCCCCACTTACCTTCCTCAAGTAATTCGATTGACAACGATCTTAAAATTTTATTGTCTGATAAGTCCTCGGCAATTACCTCATCTGTTGCCGAATTCTTAGCTTATGTTTGGAAGCTAAGGGTAAGGGTATATTTTTCTCGCATCCATCTGGATTGATATACTTCCAATTGAGTTCACTACTTCTGAAAAGTTTTTAAAATGATCCTCTGTTGGTAAATTGGTGTAACTTGTCATGATTTATTAATTTGCTTCATCAACCTATTCGCTGTATTGCTTTCTTTGTCATGCCAATAAAGGTCTATGTATGATGACGACGACTAGATAGCTAGAGAGGCACAATGACCTTTCTTCCTGTATCTACTCTTCTGCCACTGTCCCCTTTGAAATGCAGATTGTGTTCTCAGGGATCATTTCCCCTTCCTTCTTCTCTCTCACTCTGCTGAAGGCAAGCTCTCTATCTGCACGCACCAAGAGAGGGACACCACAAGGCAGATGGGCCTCTCGCCGTCTGCTCCCATCCTTTAGCTAGTAAGTTAGAACTCTCTCTCTACTCTTTCCTGTCCAAAATGCACTTCTCTAATAAAGAGAGGCGTGCAGGAGAGGAGGAGGAGAAGAGAGGAGAGGAGAACGATGCAAGTTGCTTTGGGGAGAAAGGCACTATAAATATAAAGTACTGAGAGTGATGCACAGCGGAGTGATTTCAGCTCATACTTTACTGTAGATAGTAGGATAAGAGATACTTTTGCTGGCTCGCAGGCTGGCTTATATTCACAATTCACACCACACCCAAACGCACACCCACACCTGTGATTGTGGGATGACAGCTCATCCCAGCGGCCAGCAAATGCCACACACTCTGGACCCAACTGGCCCGCAGGGCACCCCCTCCCCACCCAGTCGAGGACCTGGGAGACAATGCGATCCTGGGCTGAGTGGTGCGGACGGTCGGGGAGGTCTTCCAGCAGGGCTATGTGATAAGCCGGGGTGGGGTCCAAGGAAGGCAGCGGGAGATGGCTGAGGGCATCAGCATGGCCCATGGCCTTGACGGGGTGGTGGAAGAGGGAGTACTGATAGCCCACGAGAAACATCGACCAGCAGAGCACCCTGGGCAATAAAATCTGGGGGGGTCTGGCGGTCAGCGGCAAGCAAGCCCAAGAGGGGCTTGTGGTCCGTCATGATTATAAAGGCCCGGCCGTACAGATAATCGTGAAATTTTTTCACCCCGGCCACGATTGCCAGGGCCTCCTTATTGATCTGCGCGTAGTTGCGCGCAGACGATAGCGTGTGAGAATAGTATGCCACAGGAACCTCGTGGCCGTTGGCTAGCCAGTGCCCCAGGACCGCCCCCACCCCGTAAGGAGACATGTCACACGCCAAGACCACCAGCAGGGCCTTGTCAAAGTGGGCGAGGATGTCATTGGAGACCAACAGTTCCTTGATCGCCCGGAAAGCAGCATTGTGCTTGGGGCCCCAGACCCAAGGAGCATGTTTGTCCGGCAGCCTGTGCAAAGACTCGGCAATGGCAGCTTTGTGGGGCAGGAGCAAATGATGAAAATTGAGTAGCTCTAAGAATTTTGTCCTGCTTGGGGTGAAGTCCCTGGGCATCCACTGCAAAGCCCAAGAATTCCACCTGTGGCATCCCCAGCAGGCATTTTTCCCGCTTCACCTTCAGGCTGCTGGTGATGAAACGCTCAAGCACAGTCCGGAGCTGCGCCACAGAGGTCTTGGAGTCCGGAGCTGCGTTCAGAACGTCATCGAAGAATGGCAAAGAACTGAAGATGTACCACTGCTAATGTGAATGGGCTTTATATCTGATAACAGATCACATAGGCTATAACAGTTTTGTTTATTAGTGACAGTCCCTATTTCCTGCTACCAGGAAAGAAAATACTATCCTTGTTTTATCCCTATTTTGCACTGTGGGAAATTCTTAGTATTTACATACAGTTCTTCAACTTTCAGTCCTACCCTGCCCCCATCTCTGCATAAGAATTACTGGATTCATTAATATGCTTAGGGTCATGTTATTGGTTTGACTGAAGGGCAAAGGGTGTTCGTCTCCTGCGCATATACATACCAATCAGGCTCCTGGCCCCTTTCTACCTCCTATCAATTTTTTAAAAAATGTTTCTGATGGTGTTTGAGTTGCTGCAGTTCTTACAATACACACAAACAAGTTCATTTGTTCATTTATTTTTAAAAATTATATCCCGCCTTTCATCTTGGTTCGAGATGGCTTACAATAATAGTCAAAACATCTCCAGCTAAAACCAAAGATCAACTAACAAGCCCCCAAATCCCTCCCTTTTAAAAGATGTCTGCCATTTAAACCCTTCAAAAACCCCGGCAGGCCCTGCGGCACCTCCTGTAGATCTCCAAGGGTGGGGGCTCACCCCTTCAGGGAGCCCAGTCCACAGAACAGGAGCCACGATGGAGAAGGGCCAGACTGTGGCTGCTGTCAGATGGGCCACCCTCAGATTTAATTTGAAGAGCAAATGTAAATTCTGAAACAAGACCGATTCTTTTCTATCTGTACCTGAGCACTCCACTGGGGTTTTGAGCATTGCAGACTGGGCCTAAGTAGACCCATGGGCATATGAAATATTGTACATCTTGGTGAGTTGCCCATGTTGCATCTCAAGAATGTTTATCACCAGAGGGAAATGAAGTTTTCAATCTGTATACTGAAAATGCATGAACTTTTAAACATTTTATACAAAATTTTGTCGAAGAGGTTCTGGAACTCCGTTCCGGCACGTTCTCCCAGGAAAAAAGCCCTCTTTATCTCCACTTACTCCACAGGTGACCATCTCAGTGTAAGGTCCATTCTGTGTACGATGAGTTTTATGTATATTTTTATTAAATTTATGGAGTGCTCACTTTGAATTTTACCACTGAGGAAGACTTTTAGCTGAAACACGCTTGATATTGTTTCTTGTATACGGATATAATTTGTACCTTTTTAACCTGTATTTATATGATTGGACATTTGTCTATATTAGGATTAGGTACTCCTATGCAGAACCATAGGACTGTGGCTTTGAAATGATTCTTTAGCACTTTGGAGTGTATAATTAAATTATCTATGATACTTTGTGCATTAGCACCACATGCGTAGCTCTATTTCAGTTTGGTTTTTTTTCTTTTTCTCAACCTTTTTGGTTATCTTTCACGTGTAGGGTTGAGTTTTTAATCCCCCTTTTTGGTTGCATTTGCCTCACTTCATGCCCAGATCTTGATATTTCAGTGTGGGTCTTAATTTCACTGTGCCATTTCTAGTAATCTCTTGGAAGCCACTGTAGTGACGCAATGAAATGTGGACAAGGATATATGTAATGATAACACCAACCTAGCAGTTTGAAAGCAAGAAATTGCAAGTATATAAATAGGTACCACTTTGGTGGGAAGGTAATAGCGTTCCGTGCGCCTTGGTGTTTAGTCATGCCGGCCACATGACCACGGAAATGTCTTTGGACAGCGCTGGCTCTTCGGCTTTGAAACGGAGATGAGCACCGCAACCCTAGAGTCGGATTCGACTGGCTTTCGAGCAAGGGAACCTTTACCTTTACTAACACAGACTACTATATAGGGAGGCAGGCCTTGAGCTGAATAACCCAGGCTAGCCCAGTCTCATCAGATCTCAGAAGCTAAGTAGGATTGACCCTGGTTAATACTTGGATGGGCGACCACCAAGGAAATCCAGGTTTGATACACAGAGGCAGGCAATCGCAAAACCACCTCTGAACATCTCTGGCCTTAAAAACTTTACAGGGTCACCCTAAGTCACCATAAACCCCACTTGGGAAGGCAGAGTTGGGTGAACATCAGACTAAATCAGATCTCCTCCTTAGCTGCGGCCTTGGCTCAGTCAAATCTCTGTCACTCTAACCCACCTCACAGGACTATGGAGAAAATAAAAAGAGGAGGGGCGATCCTAAAAGGGAAGGGTAGGATTAACATGGCATAAGTAATATTCAGTGCATTTACAGACTTACATGGGCTACCCAGGTCCATAGGTGAGGCCCTGAAGTAATCTAACATTCAGTTCTGTTCAAGGTAAATATAGTTTGCATAATTTTAACTTATATGATTATGGGGAATTTGTTGAAATGCTGACCTCTAGTGGCATTCAAGGAAATTGCTGGTTTTAGAATGGGTTTTATGAAGTAATATTTTTTAGTCTTATTATGCTGTATAAGCCAAATGGAGGGCCGTTTTAGATTCCCCCCCCCCGCAATTTTAATGTATTCTCTATTGTCTTTACAAACTGATAGGAAGGGACTGTACAACACAACTGAAAACAATAGTTGTAGCCTGACAAATAAATGTACCTTCTTGCTCTTGGAATCAGGCTGCACATGCAATAGAATTAATACTGAACATTCCCCCTCTGATGGATAGACAGATATTCAGTATACAGCTGAAGACACAAACATACACACATACACACACGGACATCTCTAAACACACAGCATACTTTTGGTCAAGCAGAAGGTAAGAGGCTTGTAAAGCTTAGGACTGAACCTGGAAAATCGCTAACCAAGTGAGAACTCCAACCCCAGATACTGCACTCCAAGGTATCTACACTGACAATCAAAATGTGCTACACTGGGACGCTGTTAATTCCCTCATGCTGGAAGTGTAAATGGAAACAGCACAGCACTAGAAGTTGGCTGACATCCCTTGCCCCGTATAGATCAATGGCATCAGATTATTTGAAACTTTGCACCAATTGAAAAACTGATCCACCAAAGTAAACTTATCAAAAGGATTAGATAAATCAGAGACATTTGTTATTGGCAGGTGTCCCCTTATTTATTCAGCAAATCACTTTATTTATTCAGCAAATTTGCTGATTTATTCAGCAAATCACAGTAAATATAAAATCTCCTGTTTCTCAGCAGCCATTTTCAAAAGATGTTGTTACTGTCAAATATATTTTTCCCACGCCAACTTAGAATGTAAAGAATCTAGATGAACTGTAATTTTTGCCTTCAAATACTTTTCTGGATACAGCGATTATTTCATTGTGAATGTCGGAAAAGAGCTCCTTATTCTAGGCTCTCTCTTTTCTTTGTTTCCCTGCCGCGTTCCCAGCTATATTACCTTGAATGGGAAAAGGCGTGATCTAACTTTGATTGTCAATCTTGATTCGTACATCAGCAAACTTAAAAGCACTGATTTAAAAACAACAACGACAACAAATGTTCTGTCAATCAGAGTCAGGAGCAAGGAGCACACTCAAAACAAGAAATCTCATTAAATTCGAGCAATGTCCAGACTGCACAATTAACTGGGATACAGTAGAGGGGGCCAGATAACAGGGAAACTGCGTATTCTGATTAAATCTCTCCCTTTAGACTAAACATTTCACATTTTCGCACTGTGAGATGTTGTTTCGTTTGGAGCTTTGTTACTAGGAAAGCAGCAGAACTGAGTCATTTTGATTCATCTGCATAAGTTATATTTTACTTGACTGGTTTTAATTTTTTTTAAGAGAAGAAGAAGAAGAAGAGATTGGATTTATACCCCGCCCTTCACTTGGAGTCTCAGAGCGGCTTACAAACTCCTTTCCCTTGCCCTCCCCACAACAAACACCCTGTGAGGTAGGTGGGGCTGAGAGAACTTCTGACAGAAACTGCTCTTTTTCAAGGGCAGCTGTGCCAGAGCTTGTGACTGACCCAAGGTCACATCAGCAGGTGCAAGTGGAGGAGTGGGGAATCAAACCCGGTTCTCCCAGATTAGAGTCCACATACTTAACCACTACACCAAACTGGTTCTTGCTAGTTTAAAAAAAAGTGGTCCCTACAACCACCTATCTGGACCCGGATGGTCCAGGCTAGCCCAATCTTGTCTCGACAGATGTCAGAAGCTAAGTAGGGCCAACCCTGGTTCGTACTTGGATGGGAGACCACCAAGGAAGGCCAAGGTTGCTACACAGAGGCAGACAATGGCAAACCACCTCTGAACATCTCTTGTCTTGAAAAACCTGTGGGGTTGCCATAAGTTGGCCACCACATGATAACACTTTCCTCCACCACCACCAGTCCAGGAAACAGTCTCCCCATTATGTGGGTTCCACTGTATATCAAGTTTGTCTGGTTTTTAACTTACTGGAAAGTCTTGCTTCTTCTACATCAAGTAAGATCAAGAAAAACAAGACATTATGGTTTAATCTACAAGCCCAGCCACTCATCTGTGTATTAATGAGCAGCAAAAATGACTGCATTAGATTTCTACAAACATCCAGCTTGTCTATCGATCAGACAGACACACTGAAAAATCAAATCCCCCACCCCTTCAAACCCTTTGTTTCTCATATAAGCCTCATTGTCATTTCTGTTTCATGCTCAAATGTTGTATCTGCCAGCATGCCTCCCACAGCATACACATTGTGGAAAGACAGACATCACTGGGAAAATACGATTCAAAGACAGGTTTAAAGACAAGCCAAGTTAATTAATGCATATTTGTCACAGATTAATCATCACAGAAAACGTTTGTAATCACCCAAGGTCAGCTGAGACTCAGTACCTTTAAGCACATCCAGTTAAGAATCGCTAAATTTAACCCTGATTACACTAAAGGATGCTGTTCAAACTACAATACTCTGCCAACTTTTTATTCAAACTGAGCAAAGTAACCATGATGAAAACATTTTGACTTGCACTCCTAGCTTTATTTTTTTTTTATGCCTTGGTTATAGTCTGCAGATGGCATCAGCTTGTGGGGCCCCCATCTTCTTTAGCAACACTTCAACAGCCAACTGAGAATATGTCTATATGGGAATTTTATATACGCCCAGTTTAGAGTTTCAGTATTACCCTGATAATGAGAGATTACCTGAAAAAACAATGTCATGGTGCAGGAAAACCCCATGGTGTGGCCATCTGGGGTGGCCATGTGTAGGTACAGAAAAAAAGCCCTGCCTACGGCAAACCAAGCAGAAATGTGTCTAGTAACTGGTTCCATTTAATACATCTTCTTTCATGATTAGTTTGGATTAGGTTGGATCCAACCAGCTTTTGTGCTAGCAAAAAGGGAGGAAGAACCCCCCAGCCACACACACACAAAAAGGCTATGCTGTGGATCGTGGGACTTGCATGGGCCAAAGTCACATCAGATCGGGGCAGTAATAAGGAGGAGAATTGGGCAAGTTGAGTGAAAAAAGCTGACTGGATCCAACTAGGTGTGGGAGGGAAAGAGTTGGGAGGGAAGGTATCCTGGGTTAACCAACACAGCCATCTGTGGATGAAACGTAGGCTACAGATTCAGATTTAGATTTTATTGCATGACACCAAATTTGGTACACAACAAGGAAATAAAAACTAGGTCAAAGAACAAACAGCACCACCAAAAAAACAAAACAAAAACCCAACAACATTAAAACCAGGTTGCTTCCAGACAATCTTAAAAACAGTATTAAAAGAAACAATTACAAAACGGAATTGAATTACTAAAATTAATCCTAGAGAAACCTGTAAATAGTCTGCCAGCAATAAAAACTATGGCAAACCTAGACTGCAGGTTCTAATCTAGACCAAATTTTCTTAGCAGCTAGGGGAAAAAAGCAACCTTGATAGATGCAAAAGGTACTATGTCTGCAAGAAGAAATACAATTTTCTCTGTCACAGACTTTGGGCCTAAATTGGCCAAGATTAAATCTAAATTTTTTTGCCCAGGGACTCTAATGTAGTATATAATTTTGCCTAGGGGATGTTTATATAGTGCAGAAAAGCAGATAGTGGAAACAATCTTCCAGTTCTGGGTCTCCACAGATGCATAAATGCTGTTTCCACAGATTTATTTCTGTAACGCCTTATGAGCATGGGGGATTGCATAGTTTGAAAATGAATAGCTGTAAGGGCTAAATAAAGTTTGCAGAAGGTGATCTCATATAGTGTGCCAGAACATTGAGATATATATTTGAACAGTTAAATTTAGTGATGTCTAAACTCAACTAACTTATCAATATGGTCAAGGAATCTAGATTTTCTCCAATTAGTCACTTCTGTTCTCAGGACCTGCATGTTTCCTTACAATAAAGTCTACCAAGGGGTGTCTTCTAACAGGCCTGGTGCAGGTACCTGGTGCAGGTACTCATCCAAATTTTACCTTAAGTATAAAAGGAGAGTCCAATATGGATCAATCGAAAGATCTAATCAGCTGGAAAGATTGTTCATCTATTCCCTTAAAGATTAGGTCAATATACCTTCAGTAGTGCATTCCACGGAAGAGAGCCTAATCCATTCTTTTATAGACCTTCCAGATTTTGAACAATTAGCTATTATGGATAAATTGGCAGAGCTGAAGAGGTAGGAAAATCATTCCCTCTTCTGCTCCTATCCTTACGAACACAAACAATATTGACCAGGTCCCTGCTGGAGTTTTTCAGCTTGGAATCCCCCCCCTGCAAACCTGAATTCAACCTCTCCCCCATAATAAACTCTTCTACAGCAGGGGTTATTTACCCCACAGAAGTAATTCCCATTCAACCTTTTAAAACCCTTAAGCCGTTGGATACAGAATTACTTGATCGGTATCTAGAAGAAAATGAGTATGACCAGTCTGACCCTCCACCCATGGGGCCAGTTCATAATTCTGCCCCTTCATATTCTGTTTCAACATCTAATAATTATTGTATCATTTTAGACATTAATCAGGCCCTGGCCTCTTTTGAGATGATAGACTTACTTATAAAAATCCTGTCTTGGAATATCATGAGAATGAATAATAAATCCCATGATTCAGAATTTTCTACCTTTTTGTAGAAATTTGATATTTTATGTCTCCAAGAAACATGGATTTTGGAGCACAGCCCCTTGTGCCTCCGTGGGTTCTGCCCCTTAGCTGTTCCAGTGGTCAATTCCAGCAATAAAGGCTGAGGCAGTGGGGGGGGCTATCAATTCTGGTCTCAGTAAACCTATTGGGAGACATCCAGTTGCTGAGCAGTGCGTCCCAGTATTATACCCGGGTACTGTGGATACAGAGTAACCAGATAGGCCCCTTCCTATGTGTCAATGTTTATCTTCCTCCAAGACTTTCTAATGCATGGAGCCCAGATAGCATCTACAATAAGCTTTCTACTACCCTGGATGCCTTAGACTCACAGTTCCCCAGTTCTCATGTTCTCCTTTGTGGAGACTTTAATGCAAGAATGGGTGCTGGTCTGTTCGGACCCTCAGATTGCAATAACAATCAGGCCATTCTGCAAGCCTGTTATTTGGACAGGTGGTCCCAAGACTCTGTTATCAACAATGCTGGTTTAAGACTTTCAGAGTCTTCACTTTAGCCAGACATTTTCACTTTAGCCAGGTCTTTGGGGCTTCTTCTGTATTAGCTGGCACTGCTAATGGACATACTTTGTCTTTTACTTTCTTTGATCTGCCCCAGTGGCCACCAGTTAGTTTCTGAGGTAAAAGAACTAATTGCCTCTCTTCCCTCAGGCAAGGCTCCTGGGGGAAGACATGTTACCCCCAGAGATTTTTAAGCTCTTCCCTTATTGGTGGGCCCCAATGTTGTCAAAGGTCTACACACAGATAAATTCTTCTGGACTTCTCCCCTCTGGTTGGAAACCAAGTATAGTAATTCCCATATTCAAAAGGGGCAATAAACAGGACCCACGAAATTATCATCCCATTAGTCTGTTGGATATCTCTTCCAAACTTTATAGTAAATTTCTTCTAGGAAAACTGGAGGAATGGGAAGAGGCAAATCAGGTTACTTGCCCTGAACAAGGCCAATGTACCATCAATCATTGTCTGACATTGCACTATCTTGCCACAGACTGTATTAAGGGTCACAACCAGACATCTCTATGTAGCCTTTGTTGATCTAGCAGCAGCTTTTGATTCAGAGGACAGAGAAGGACTTTGGTCCAAACTGGCATGCACCAGTATTGATAAAGGTATTTTGCTCTTGAAAAGGGAATTTCACTGTGATGTGTGTACCAGAATTAGAGTAGGGATCTTTGGCTCCCTGGCAGAGAGTATCTCTATTACCAGAGGAGTGAAACAAGACTGCATTCTTGCCCCTTTACTTTTTTAATTATATTATTAAGAGGCTCTCTGGCCCAGATTTTTTCTCTCCCTCCCTTGGCTCATAAAAAGTTTCAGTTATTTTGTATGCAGATGATATGGTTCTGCTGTCTTTTACAATGGCTTAAGAAGACTATGTTGCTCAGGCTTAGTGACTATTGTAAAGAAGAGTCCTTAAGTATCAAATACTCTTAAGATCAAGGTGATGGTCTTTGGTTCATGGTGAAGTAATTTCCACTGGTCAGTTGATAATTTTCCAGTCGACCAGTGCAGAAGCTTCATATATCTGGGTATCGCCTTTATCACTTTCCTTGGAAGGTCCATTTGGTTTCTATGAAATCATCAGCTCTTCAGAAAATGGGGGCCTCCACTGACAACAATTCCGAAGACGTCGTTGCCAATGGCTCAAATGGCTTGGCCATTAACTGAGTCAATACTAATGACGAATGATCATTGTTGTATTTGTCTTGGAGGATTGGCATTAAGTAGGCTTTTAAGAAATTTCTTAGACAAACTATGTGAGAAAACCATTTAACCCTGAATCATGGGATGGTATGCTGAGAAACCTTCCAGATATACTCTAATAAACGAGTGAGACAAGCCCTTTTCCTTTCAACTCGAGTAGATATTCTAATATAAGAGCTAGAAGTGCCCTTCTGAGCAAAGCGCCTTTAGCTAATGACCATTCCCCAAACCTGCTCCACTTATTGCTGTATGAGCATCTTGTCGCCGGCTTTCTTGCTTTTATCAGTATTTCTCTAATGCCAGAAGAGATTTTTATCACACTAAAGGGGGCTTCTTGATTGAGCCTGTCCTGGAACTTTTTCAGGGCAAGGTAACAGCTCAGCTTCTTTACAGTGTAGAAGTTGGGGGATGGAATGACTACAGAAACGGTTCAGGTGATGGCTGAGAGAGGAGTTCCAGCAAGACAGAGACATTTCAGAGAGATATTTTTTATTCTGTCCTGTAGCTCTTGCTGCTTGCCATATTCCATTTTCCCCTGCAGCTCTGTGAATTTTGCAGCTGAATCCTCCTAAAGGAGGCCAGAAAAGATGTTCCCTCATTCCAAAAAGGGTGAACAGTTTCAATCAGAAAATTCCCACAGCACTCAGCAATCCTGCAGATTCAATTATCCTATAGCAAACTCAATGAACCCTGCTGCTAACAGTTTGTTGACTGTTTTTTCTCTATTTCCAATCTTGCTCTCGTTTGCCAGTGCTGGCCTTGCTATAAATCAAATTAGACACGTGATTCTGAAATTAGATATAACACCCACAGAAGACTGGCAATGCAGAAGGCACTCGATCTGACAGATCAACCAGATAAATACATCAGATAACATCTGCACAGCATACAGTCTACGAAACCACAGTGTTTGGAAAAAAAAATGCATGAAACATGCACAGTACAAAATTAAGGCTTATTTTTTTGAAAGTGATTACCTAGATGTTCTGAGCTCTTTCAGTGTTCCTCATTCTGCGGAAACAATTTTTCGCTATCGTCTCATGAAAGAGACAAAGAAAGCTTTACTGACGAGAAAGAATGCACACTTGAAAAGGTTACTGGAACTGCAGTGTATTAAGTGGCTCATTTTCAGGAAAAAAGTCCCATAGATCTGAGTCCTGTGACCAGTCCTTATAACTTACATGCATTGCGGCTTACATGCATTGCGGCATCTGCTTACTGGGGAGCCGTGCTCCACTTCTGCCGATGCACAGAGTCTTGCTCCATCACAACAGGTGGGTTCTGCCAGTGGAAATCTCCTTATACTGATAGAAGGTTTCACCATTAGTAGAATGGAACTTTTTGGATCCAACACATTTGCAGGCATCTATGCCAATATTTCTTTTATGTATCTCAGTGCCATGAAATGAGTGTACGCATATATGTATATTATACACTCTGTACAGACAGGGCTTGGTTGCTGCTATCGTTCGCTTTGATTCAGTCCCACAATCTATTCTGAATGCCAGAACGAGTGCCGTGGAAGGCAAGGCAGCGAGGAGAGTGTAATCAAACAGAATTCCTTTAATTGACCACCACAAGTGGCATCCTCACATATCTGGCGTTAGGAAACTAGGAGGCACAGACCACAGGTAGGTCTGAACTTTAAAAGAAATTAACCAATGGGAAGGGGCTGCGGCTCAGTGGCAGAGCATCTGCTTGTCCTGCAGAATGTCCCAGGTTCGATCCATGGCATCTCCAGTTAAAACAATGGGGCAGTGGATGATGTGAAAGACCTCTGCCCGAGACCCTGAAGAGCCACTGCTAGTCTGAGCCACTGACCTTGATGGCACAAAGATCTGATTCAGTATAAAACAGCTTCCTGCGTATACACACATAGCTCTAGATATCAGCAATATGCCTGACCCATTTACCCTTGGAAATCTCATGCATTAAGAAAATGCAGGGAATTCAGATCATGCTGTTATCTACAAATACACTTTTATTCCCACAGTTCCTGTTTTTTTTGTTTGGATTATCCTCGGTTCAATCCAAAATCGTCATCAGCTGGTGGAGGAAGGGGGCCATTTTTGCCAATCCTTGCCCCCATTGCAGACTTCCATCACTACACCCCGAGCTGTTCCTGAGGGCCTGTTATGGACCCTGGCCACGGGCTCCATAGGTTCGCAGAAGTTCCCAAAGAACTGACACGAGAGATCCAGGTTTAGTTAAGAGCAGAGCTTTAATAACGCATCAGAGTTATCAAAGCAGATTCAAGACTGAGCTCCAATCAGCTGACCTCAAGACGTGCGCGCACAAGCACTGGAGCTTAGCCGCACCCTCGAGACAAAGAGCATAGCTAGAGCTAAGTGCCTTAGACCCTAAAGGCTGGCTGTGAGTCCAAAGAATGATTAATCAAGTTGTCCCAAACACTAGGATGAGCCAGACCATCTTGCACTTGGCTTCCGGGGGGGGGGCGCACAGGGGGAACAACCCAGACCTTGCAGATAAGGCTTTGCTAACAAGCATGAAAGTGGGAATGTTCCCTTGAGAGCAGCTCATGCTGTCCTCTTAACAGACTCAGAGCAACTAGCAAAGATGGGGCCAATACAGGGTCCCCCTAGCCCCCCCAAATATATTCAGGAGCACATGGCCTGTAGTGAGAAGGAGGAGTTGGAACGATGAGTTCTGTAAGTGAAGCTCCAGTCAGTCCTTTGGAAGCAACCTCAAATTTAAATCATATATGGCTGCTTAATATAACCTGCCAATATTCAAGTTACCTTATTATCCTTTTTTTAAAAGAAAAAAAATAGAGAATGGAGAACAACCTTTCCCCTTATATGCATGAACAGAACCCTTCCAAGAATGATACAGCAGACCACTCTTCCTTTATTGAAATCACATGACCAGGTAGTTCTGAACATTTCTTAGAGCTGTGACAAAGCCGATGAAAGAAACGCCGTATTCAAAAATATTTATGATTAGAAAAAAAGGATCGTATTACTCCTGTAAGTTTGGCAAAAGGAGCCTCCGTCTCCCCCCACCAAGCTTTCCTGTTTTCTCCCATTTCCTAGTTACTAGGAATGCTCGTAGGCTTCATGCTTTGAAACAACACCCAGCTTTCCAAAATAAATATTGAAGCTATAACATGGTGGCAGTACTTTCCAAGAGAAACCCGACCAGTCAGTATCCCCTTCCAGGGGCACATATTTTCAGGGCCATCCATCACTGCTCTTCTGATGTCTCATACAGGACAAGAGCTTCTTCTTCGTCACTTAAACCTTCAGGAGTCTATCCAGTAGGTAGCTGTGGTCCTCCTTTGGGCAGCACGCTTCAAGTATTGCTTAAAGTTTGTCATCGCCAGCACTCATTAGTGCTGGAGTAAAAAGTTGGTAGCTACATTAAGGTCATTATTTGAAGCCCTCAAAGCTTCCAAGGCATCTATTCGAGAAAATCCCATTTCCATGAGCCGTGCAACCTATCCGAGAAACAAGACAAATAAATAAATAAAAAGAAATAAAATAAAAAGTAAACACCTTCATCTGGAATTCTTACAAGCAGCCAATGGTGATGTATACTTTACAGCAGGACTCCCCAACCATTTTCAACCTGTAGATACCTTTGGAATTACGATACGGGATGTTGGGCCCAACCACAAAATGGCCACCAGAGGAGGTGGAGCCAACTACAGGCAGTGCACACCCAAACACATACAGAGGAAGTCCAAATGCAGGGGACAAAAGGAATAATTAAAAAAATACACTAGGAAACTGTAAGAGAATAAAACCAACTCTGTGTTGGCAGCTGCCACCAAAGCAACTTTATGTTAATCTGCACAGTTTATCAGATTTCCAAAGGCCGATCAGAGCCCTGCTGGGCAGGAGCCCCATCTGGCCCCACCCACTTTTTGTAATACCCTTGGTGGGTGCCATGGCATCCATTGGTACCAGGTTGGGGAACCCTATTTTAGAGAACTGTTCAAGAACAGGCACAAGACCGCAATCTCTGTTCCAAATGCATGCTTTTAATTAATGTGAGAAACCACTTTATCGTAACTGAGTTTGTTCATTTTATTTATATAGCTTCTTTGCTGGATGCACTCACAGATTGAAGGCTCTCTAACAAAACTTACAAAGTCACACTATGCCCTGAAAAAATTCACCCAACGCAGACTTAACATTCCCATGGCCACAAGGACTTCCTCCCGTGGACGGCTACTGTCCCGTCTCCTCTTCTTATGCCGGCCTGAAATGCCTTGTGAAATCCTGTTCCTGGTAGCATTTCTGGCTGCCACGGGGGAGACGGATGGGGGGGGACAGGGAGGTGATGTGGAAATTGTACCCTGGGGGTGCAAGTCTTTGTGTCCCAAAAATGTCTAGTCCGGATCCCAGCCATTATGTTTTACATGCTTTCTCAAACACACTGTAATAACCATGTCAGAAATCATAGCACATTAATAGACTCCATGGTTTAATATTAGGAGAAGAAAATTATAATGATACTATTCTTTTCCTCTTGGGATGATTTTTGCAAGAATTACCCGGCTATCATTTAGCTGAAAATGTGTTATAGGAAGGGTGCCAAGGTCTTGCAGGTCTGTCTCTCAGTCTGCGTCCTAGCTAGACAGCTAACATAGTGATTGCTCATCCACAAGGAGGATTAGTCACTGTACTAATGTACAGCAAGATATACCACATGACACTTCACACATATGAGCAAAATTTACTATTTTGCAAGGTGCATGATTGACTCTCCTATGTAGATTACAAACCATGCAGGGGTCTTTTGGGGGGGAGCGCACCGGAGCGCAGCTCCAGGAGCTCAGGAGCCAAGCCCTGCCCCCAGCCGGTGTCCTGGAGAGTCTTTCAGGCAGCCGAATGTCAATTTCAGCTCCATTATATCCTATGGGCCATTGAAGTCAATGGTGAAAACATAGGGTATATTCTAGGGGCTGGAGGGGAGGGTTTGAGGGAGAGGCTCGAAACTCACAGGATAGCTGATGGAGCCTCTCCCCAAGATACCCACCAAGTTTCAAGAACATTGGACCAGGGGGTCCAATTCTATGGGCCCCTAAACAGGTTGCCCCTATTCCCTCCATTGTTCTCTATGGTGGGAAAAAAATAACTTTTTTTCCCACTATAGAGAACAATGGAGGAAATGGGGCAACCTGTTTGGGGGCCCATAGAATTGGACCCTCTGGTCCAATGTTCTTGAAACTTGGTGGGTATCTTGGGGAGAGGCTCCAACAGCTATCCTGTGATCTTGGAGCCTCTCCCTCAAACCCCTCCCTCCAGCCCCCAGAATATACCCTATGTTTTCACCATTGACTTCAATGGACCATAGGGTATAATGGGGCTGAATTGCCACTGAATTTCTTTCATTCCCTCCTTTCCTTCTTTCTTTTTCCTCTTTCCCTCATTCTTCTCTCTTCTTTCTTTCTTTCTTTCTTTCTTTCTTTCTTTCTTTCTTTCTTTCTTTCTTTCTTTCTTTCTTTCTTTCTTTCTTTCTTTCTTTCTTTCTTTCTTTCTTTCTTTCTTTCTTTCCCACCTTCTTCTCTTTTCTTTTTCCTCCTTTCCCTGTTTCCCTCCTTCTTCCCTCTCTTTCTTTCCCTCTTTCCTTCCTTCTTCCCTTCTCTCTACTCTCTCTCTTTCCTTCCCTCTTTCCTCCTTCTGTGGCCCAACTCTCATGAGAAGGAGTTTAAACTTTAAACCCCTTCTCTCTTAGCTCCCCCACCCAGACCAGCTGGGGAAGGGAAGGGGAGGCTTTTGAAGATGCTTCCCCCCTTTTGCTTCCCCTTCTGACATCACTTCTGGTGATGTCAGGGGGCGTGGCATATGCTAATAGCCTAATAGCTCATTAGCATACCATATGCTAATGAGCTCCTGCAGCTGTTCTTCTACGAAAAGACCCCTGAAACCATGTAACGGCTCCACTGAAATCATGGTGTCCCCTCTTTCCCTTTGGCTATCTGCCTCCGAAACTGGGATTTCAGACAGCCTAAAAGTTTAATTTGTTCATCTTTAATATGATTACGCTACACCTGAAGAGGGTTTGGGGGGAAATCAAGCCAATAAGGACAAATTTGAAGTCCCCTTCTCAGTATGATTTTTAATTTACATATCCTACCATATATGATGGTAGCACGTATGGACTTCAAAATTCTGCAGCGTATCTTTCACATTAGCCAGGCTGCTGGAGAATTTTAAGAAGAGTATGTCCTTCACACAACTTTTATGTATGGGTGGGATTGCATGTTCTGTTTTACTGTATCCTAATTTGCAATGCATAAGGGTTTCAGTTGCACTGCCCTTGTCCCCTGTAGGCTTTAATGTGTGCATACCTAGCTAGCCATCCGGCCTCTATGACTCTGCTAAGATTTAGTCAGCCAGCTTCTGGAGAGCTGAGTCGGCAAAGTCTGGCACAGCAGAATGCTGGAAAATGGAAAGTATGTTGGTCTCAAGTCCGATGTTAAAATAAAGCTCATATTGAAATAAATCTGCTGTGCATTCTTTCCTTGAAGTAGAGGGACCACGGCTTACACAAACCATAGGGCTGGCTTCAGCAGTCAATGCCACAGTAGCCAAGAAGAAAAGGCAAACTTTCTAAGTTCCTGATTATGTACTATTGACCCAAGCAGGGAACCCTGGAAGCTGCAGATGTGCTCTAAGAGAATCAGTATTGCATCACAAGCCACAGAATCTTGGCTTTCTTTAGCCAAGACAGTCCCAGAATATGTAAATTTTCACCTGTTCTTCAGAAACTTCAGCTGGAGGCAGCCCCTCATGTTCTGTCTGCCGATTATCCTGATAGTTTGCATCACGTCGACGACGTAAAGGAGGGAAGAGACGGTTCCAGTTAATCATTCCACCCTGTTAAAAATATATATCACAGGCAAATGACATTATGGCTGAAGGCAAACTCAGTGTCTATTATGCAAAATCAAAACCCTAAAATTTGCAAAAATAGGTGTTTTTAATATCTGAGTAAGAAATTCTGCAGACTCATCCCCAGAACAACATAGGATGTGTGACAGTAAACAACATTTTAAATTGGCAAGGTAGAGAAACACTCTACGCTGCCACTGGAAATCTCCACCCCTCTTAAGCTAGGCTAATTCCCACAGTCCAATATCTGATTTGGCTCCTTGGTTCTGGAGGAGTGGGCTTTACTATGAGGCTGTGGTGGGGCTGTGGTGGCTCAAGTGGTTAAGATGCTGAACTGCTGACTGGAAGGTCGGTAGTTCAGCAGTTCAAGACCTGAGTGTCGCATGATGGAGTGAGCTCCCATCTCTGGTCCCAGTTCCTGCCAACCTAGCAGTTCAAAAGCAAGAAATTGCAAGTAGATAAATAGGTACTGCTTCAGTGGGAAGGTAACAGCGTTCCGTGTGCCTTGGTGTCTAGTCATGCTGACCACATCTTTGGACAACGCTGGCTCTTTGGCTTGGAAACGAAGATGAGCACCGCATCTTTATAGTCGGATTTGACTGGCTTTTGAGCAGGGGAAACCTTTACCTTTTACTTCTAAAACTTTATTTGCACAGTGTTGACCATGGGGAAAATGCCCTGTTTTCAAGTTTCTCTAGCAAGCAGGATGTAATTGAAAGGTTTGCTATTCATGACGACACTTGTATCCCACCCTTCTTTCATGGAACTCAAGGCAGAATACGTAGGCGGCCTTCCATCTATCGAGGCAATGACTAGACCCAGTTTCACTTTCAGCAAGGTTGCTGCAACAGACTATACCATGGGGCTGCACTCAACTTAAACAACGGTTTGCATGCGATTTACAGGCAAACTGTATAACCAGCATTAATCTGGAATTCTAATAATGTTCTGCAATTCGTATCACAGGTAAGACAGGCATTCTTGGTAAACTCTGGTGTCCTCACATGATGGTTGCTTAGTCCAATGATAAAGCATTATCTCACAATGTAAGTAGCCTTTTCACCCCTACTGACATGTCATGATTCTAGCACAGAAATATGACTGCTTGAGACCTTATAACAGTGCTGTGGTCTGAATGTCCGACTAGGATCTGGGAGATTTGGGTTCAAATTCCCATTTAGCCATAAAGATCAGTTAGGGTTGCCAGATCCCTACCTTTTTCCGGTGGAGGGGAGAAGCTTCTCCCCTGGGATGTTCTGGCACAAGCACGTAGTGCGCTCCATGATGACGTCACCCACAAGTGACATCATCATGCTAGGCACGTCACCAGGGGGATGTTCTAGCATCTGGCCGAGGGGGTGATGTGTCTAGTGCAATGACATCACCTCCAGGTGACATCATCATGCGGGGCATGTCGGCCCAGTCCAGGCACTTTGGGGGTGGGGTTCTCCCCACCGGCTGGATCCAGGCCGGCTGATCAGGGTCCCCTAAAGTGGGCAACCCCTTCCTGGGGGGGGGATCTGGCAAGCCTAAGATTAGTGGGTGCCCTTGGACCACATAGATGATAGCCTCTCAAGCAGAATGGATTACTTCATATTACCACAAGATTCCCTAAACAAGTGCCAGCAAAATGCAACTTCACCGTCTACTACTTAACACCCTGAGGACAACTTCCCATGTGCCCCTTTTCTCTAAACCACTAGTCTACAGACGAATACCCAATGTAGGATGTGGGAACTATGAAGTTTAAGTTAAACCAAGACTTATTAGCCCAGTAACTTTCTTGTGTGAGCACTCAGCCATGGAATTGTTAAAGAAGAAAGAAGGTGTCTTTACCCATACAGAGGACACTCCCCCTACATGCACCATCAATGAATGACCATAGTCAGCTGAACATAGCTGAAGGAGAATTGTTTCAAACCAATGGATTTTAAGTATACGTAAACCCTTCTGAAGATTCCCCCCCCCAAGATCTATGAACAAAGGGTGGCTAAAAAAGAATCCCAGAGTATGTGTAGAGTAACCAGATCCAATTTTCAAACCACCATGATTACAGGCAAGGGCTGCTGTGACAGAGGAGAACAGGACATAATTTGGGCCAGGATCACCCAAGACCTTTCTCGGTACCCCTAGCACAGTGTGAGATAATAAAAGGAACAGAGGGTTTCAGAGGATGTGCAGAAGACTGTTACCAGTTTTCATGCATCAAATTGGAGAGGAGAAAAGCTAGAAGTCTGGAAATACTATGGGCATGTGTGTGTGGTGGGATGAAGAACTCAGATCCCAGGCACAGGGGGGGCTCAGCTCCACCTTGTCAAAAGGACTCAGTGCCAAGCTGCCATGCACTACCATGAGGTAAATACTTGAGGAGAAAGAGGGCTCAGACTTGCAAGTAACACACTACCACACCCTTATACCCACTCACACCCACACATTTTCTCTCCAGGGAATAGAAATGTTTTGAAATTATTTTTATTTGTTCCATTGCAGATATTTTAAGTACTGATATTTTAAGTTTAACTGCGGATGTTTCTAGTGGGGGGGCTCCTTGCCCCCATCAGCACACTGGTGAGAAACTGGACAGAAAATGCCTTTTCCTCTTTTTAAAAAAATATATATATTTGCATTTTGTGTGTGTGTGTGTGCCCCCGTGCCTGGAAGTCAAGGCAACCTCAGGTGACTCCTACTGGGGCATGGAGGACATGCAGAGAAGTGGCTTGACAGCCTGCCTCTGCCTCCCAACCCCGGTATTGTTTGGAGGTCTCCCATCCAATTACTTGCCAGGGTCAGCCCTGCTTAGCTTCCAAGAACTGACGAGATCAGTCTTGCCTGAGCTATCCAGGTCAGGGCACCTTTTCCTCTGTTGAGGAACAACTGCTTCACTGGAAACCGGAGAAAAGAACGAAAGGAAAGATGTTGTGGAGAGGGGAGCTTTTTGCAGAGGGGGATGATGGCCAGCAGATTGGAAAGGAAGAGAAAATAAATGTAGCTTTTCCCAAATTGCCTAGAACATTACTCTGTGTGTGTAAAGTGACATCAAGTCACAGCTCACTTATGGCAACCCCAACAAGGGGCTTTCAAGGCAAGTGAGAGGCAGAGGTGGTCTGCCATTGCCTTCCTCTGCAGAGTCTTCCTTGGTGGGCCCCCCTTCCAAGTACTGACCCTGCTTAGCTTCTGAGATCTGACAAGATCAGACCATGTCAACCTTCCCTCCCAGAGCATACTCTGCTGGAGAACGAAACTGATTAACCTGCAGTTCAAATCCCCACTCTGCCACGGAAGTTCATGAGTGACCATGGGCCAGTCGCACATTCTCAGTCTAACCTACCTCACAGGGTTGTTGTGAGTATAAGATGGAGGAGGGGAGAATGTTGCAAGCCACTCTTGATCCCCATTTGGGAGAAAAAGTAGGGCAGAAATGAAGTACGCAAATGACTAAATTATTTTTCAGTAAGCACCTTGCACACAGGGGAGCTTAATTCTGAGTAAATGTGAAAAGTATCAGACTGTAGAAGACAGGAACGTTTGGACTTGCGCATTCCAGCATCTTTAGTTCCTTCTCTTCTTCCCGTAAAATGGTTCACTGTTGGAGACCAACTGATTCCAGAATGATTTAAGGGGATTTTGAGAGGTTAAATGGCAAGTCTGTTGGTGTCTTAGAAGAGGCCTGGAATAGGGCTCTTTGAAACAACAAGTTACATATAAAGGGCCAATGACTAAAAACTATAAATATACCTTAAATATTATCAAAAACACACACATTTATCATGAGTTAGTTAAAAACAATTATGGACCCAGTTGTAGCCTCAATACAGAATAAAACGGTACAACGTACACAAGTGGGACCTATTGCGACCAGACACATTTTGGCCAAAGTGGCCTTCTTCAGTGGACAAGCAATATTTGTACATATAGGCTCAATGATACAATAATTAGACAATGTCAATCAAAGGAGTACCAAAAAGGAGTTCTACTGAAAAGAAGAGTTTGTATCATTTTTCAGCTATCTTTGTTAGCCTCCTTGCATAGTTCATGGGATGAAAAATGGGTTTAACCACACACACACACACACACACACCCCATGCAAAAGCTACACCACTACTGGTGTGATTTGCAGCTAAAGAAACCAATGGCACCTTGGGACATGAACCTAGCACCTCAAAAGCCACAGTTATTTGCATAGCCTCACACACATAAAAACATTAGTATGCGTTCAAGCCCTTCTTGTGACACACAAACATAATATAGCACCCTGACAGAAAAAAAAAATGTGTCTGAAAAGCAAATTGCCTGAAACAAGGTAACCATGCACCACAGAAGGGAAGAATGAAAGAAGTAGTCAAGAAGTAGACTAATAAGAGCTTCCATAACTATGGAAAGATCAACTTTAAATATTTAATAATTTTAAATAAATTTTCAGCTACAAGTTAGAACGCCGTAGTTTCAACTAAAACATACCACAAGAGTCACTGTGGCAACAGTGGCTAGAATATCAGACTAGGATCTAGTAGATCCAGGTTCAAATCCCCACTCTGTCAAGGAAGCGTTCTGGGTGATGTTGGACCAGTCGCACGTAGCCAGTTTGGTGCAGTGGTTAAGTGTGCAGACTCTAATCTGGGAGAACTGGGTTTGATTCCCCACTCCTCCACTTGCACCTGCTGGATGACCTTGGGCAAGCCATAGTTCTGGCACAGCTGTTCTCGAAAAAGAGCAGTTTCTGTCAGAGCTCTCTCAGCCCCACCTACCTCACAGGGTGTCTGTTGTGGGGAGGAGAAGGGAAGGGAGTTTGTAAGCCGCTCTGAGACTCCTTTGGGTAGTGAAGGGTGAGGTATAAATCCAATCTCTTCTTCTAACAGGGTTGTGAGGATAAAATGGAGGAGAGGAGGATGTTGTAATCAATTTGAGGTCCTACTGGGGAGAAAAGTGGGATATAAATAATAAACAGAAGGATTTGGATAGGATTTGGGGGGAATTTCCAATCTTTGACAAATGGTGGTTTTGGAGGATCTTTTCCCCTACCTACAGGATTTACCTTTTTTTCCTTTCTATTTAGGAAAAAGCCCATTTAAATGCTGTAGCCTCTATGTGCTTCTAAAAATCTTTTCCCCTTCCTTCTTCCTCTACGTGGCGGACATAACATTTTAAACCACTTTATCATGTATGCATCCTTTATACACCAACAACACCATTACCAAGGATATGCAGTACAGGTGTACAAACAAATGTGACTGGGAACATTTTGCACAGTAAAGAAAATATATAAACAACACCTGTCACATGGATGGCTACAAAAATTGATATTTTGTGTAAACGTGTTTAAGGTAAACAGCCTTAATAAAGCTGTCCCGACTGGACTTTCAAAGTACCAACTGCGCTGATTAATTCGTATATTTCAGTGTTGCCATTGTGTTAAAGCAACTCCTTCAGCCCTTGTTCTTACCACTGGGAATGACAGGTTTGCACTGCTGGCTCTGGCCTTAAGCTGTCAGACCTCAAGGAGGAGTTGAACCCTCTCCAGCCTTTATCCCACTCAGTCCCTTTCTCTCCGCTGCCACCACAGACCGCATATCGGATGACAGCCTAAGCTAGACTCTCTTTCTGCATTCCCTCCTACAATGCTGATGTAGGGGGAAATTCTCGAAACATTGCTGGTTAGAGATTTTCTCCAGTAAGCGGGTGCTCCCTGCTTCTGTCTGATTCCTCGGTATGCATTAATCAAGAAACGAGGCTTTCTCATAGCTGCGGAGACCAAATGACTCCAATTTTAGGGCAGAGGGGGGAGAGTTTATAATTATTCCACGGAGAAATAGGTTTAAATGCATCCTGCTTTCCTTAAGTCTAAAATTTATCTCCATGATGTTAAAGAGACAGGCAGATGAAACAATATTTCCAGGCTTCCTTCTTTTCTACGATCATCCCTGTTATCTTTTCCATCTGGATCTGGCTGGTCATTTCTCTCCAGACCATGTGCCTGTGGGAGCCATCCAAGGAGAGGACCCCCTTATACCCCTGCCATGGTGACAGAAGGTGGGGCACAAAGAGGAGAAAGCTAACAACTGCAGGAGCATTTAATCTCTTCCTCTCTGGAACAGAAGCATGGAAGCCCTATAAATCAGGCTTTAGTGCTGCCTCATAGGTGGAATGAGCTAGCAGAAGAGGCTGACATGGGAGGAAGCTGTTGTATGTTGGCCTCTCACACAGCTTATCTCGTTAACATGTCCTTTATACAGCCCTATCAGAAGAAATTACTGGATGGACAGTGCAATCCTAAACACAATTACGCCCTTCTGAGCCAACTGAAGCTCACTTAGAAGGGTGGAACTCTGCTTAGGACCGCATTATGAGCCATGAACAGGTACTGATTCTAGGCCAGAGCTAATAAAAGGCGTCATCTTTGAACTGTAAAGATAAATTTAATGAAGTAGTGCATTTTTTGCCAAGTCCAGTAACAATTAGAGAAAAAAATCATTCAGAACAATGCTGCTTGGTGTAAAGGAGACAGGCTAGTACAAGTGGGGACCTACAAGGACTTGGGGACATGTCTCATTTTCCCCTCTCCCACTATTTCCTCTTTCCCTTTCCTGGCAGCTCCCATATCTTCTCCTCTTCTCCTGCTCCCTTCTTACTTTTCCACCCACTATCCAAACTACCTTTATTTGTCCGTCCGTCCCCCATCTTTGTAAGCCACTTTGAACCACGAGGAAAGTGGGCGTAAACATTTAAATAAATACATTTTAATAAATTCAGATTTTTCTCCTTCCCTCTCCCTGGCAGTCTCAAGCTAGGGAAACTATGGCCCAGGCAGTATCACTTCCCCCTGTATCTCCTTACCCACAGTATTTCCTCTTTCCGTCCTCTTGGCAGACCGCATAGCCTCATCTTTCCTTGTTTATTTCTCTCCTTGCCACCCACAAAGCAATCTATCTTTTATCAGTTCGATCATCTTCCATTATATTTATTACTCATTTCCGTCCTTTATACCACACCTTTCTTCACAAAGCAGACCCACAGCAGCCTATATTATTCTCCTCTTCCTGTGAGGTAGATTAAGCTGAGTGTGTGTAACTGGCCCAAGGTTACCCAGTGAGCTTCCATAGCAGAGTGGGGATTTGAACCAGAGTCTCCTTGATCTTTGTTTGACATTTCTAACTAGTACACCATACTGATTTCTGCGGGATGGATGCTGTTGAACAGTAGTAAGCAGCCAGCCCTGGGCGAATCATTCAAGTCATGTGGTCAAATATGGTTGACAGCTCTGGGTTGGAAAATACCTGGAGACTTTGGGGGTGGATCCAGGAGAGGGTGGGGGTCAGCTAGAGATCACTTGTAAAACCAGGAGATCTCCAGGCCCCAACTGGAGGCTGGCAACCCTATGGTCAAGTCATCTAATGGTTGCTGCCAGGTTTGGCCCAGAGAAGAGTCCTCCCTCAACAGCCAAAACAGCCCTGAAAAGTGTGCCCCCCACAAACCTTTTACTGAGAGAAATAAAGGCTTGAAGGCTGGCAATACACTTCTGGTTGCCTATCAACCCCCATGGCCATTGACAGGGCATTTATTTATTTATTTACTTATTTGATTTATACCCCGCCCTCCTTGCATAGCAGGCTCAGGGCGGCTTCCAACAATCATAAAATACAATTAAAAACATACCATTATACAAAAGCATATAAGAATACAAAACACAAAGTGTAGACAGAGAGTGCTGGCGGCAATCAGAATTCACTTAGGTGGTTCATTTACAGAGAAGGTTTCGGCTTCCCAGTTGTTCAAGATGACTATCTGCTCAAGGTTTCTTATGGCATCAGCTAGATGTTTAAACCCGCGGACCGAGTTCTACAACAGCGGTGGCCCCTAATAGAATGCCTGCCGGAAGAGCTCCATCTTGCAGGCCCTGCAGAACTGAAAAAGGCCCAATTTCTTACTTAAAGCTAAAAGCTCTGCTTTTATTATTTGGGGATGGGGGTTAATCCCCAATTATTTTTTTTTAAGACTTCAGATTTTTTTTGCAAACCTGGGGCTGTCCACAGAGTTGGCCATATTGAGAACCAGATATATTGATAAGGCTAGTATTTCAGTTTTCATAGTATACTTACAGTGTTATCCTATGCATGGAAGTCTGTGGATAACTCTAGAATGGCATTATTAATTACGTTTATAGTTGCCCTATAACATACAGAAATTTCATTAACTTTACTTTGAAATTAAAAATACTGCTCTGCTTCAGCATCATTACCAGATACAGAGCCGGCCCGCTCACTAGGCAAACTAGACTGTCGCCTAGAGCGGGCCAATCATGAGGGCACCAAACTGCGCCCCCCCACCAAAGGCCCCCTGCCCCCACCAAAAGCCCTGCATGCTGCGTTGCCCCCTGACCCCAGCCGCCACTGCTGCTGCCTCTTTCTCCCCCAGCCATCTTCATCCTGAAGTGCCCTGCCAGCTGCTGCCCTCCCCCCACGAAAAGCCCCCACCTCGCCAAAAACAGCTGCTCACAATCACAAAACTCGGGTTGTCTTGCAGCGCCAGCACACATGCTGCTGTGCACATGCACCCATCGCCACCATCCCATCCAGAAAGGGGCACTCCTGCCTGCCCCAACTCATGCACGGCGTGCCCATTGCTCCCCTGCGTGCACCCATCGCCAATTCACTGCCCTCTGAGCCTGCCAGTGTGAGCTCCACAGTGCGCCCCTTCCCGCCAGCTCACTTTGCCTCGCACCCCCGCCTCCTCCCTCCTCCTTAGCACACCCCTTCCCTCTGGCAGCTGGGCATTTAGACTTCAGACACTGGAGGAAGCCAGGCTTTGTTAATGGCCCTGTTATTGATTCATTGGTGTTTTTATGTTTATTGATTGTATTACTGTGCTAATTGTTACTGTAGAACCAGATCAGGAGCAAAGACATTTATGTTTGAAAATTGGAGGGCACAGGTGGGGGTGGGGGTGGCGGCACCAGAAGGTGGCCTTGCCTAGTGTGCAAAAAAACCTGGAGCCGGCCCTGTAACACTAAACATAAAGTAACCTTTGTTTAGATGCTCTCCTATTTCTTTTAAGGAATTCTGTTAGGGATGTTGTTTCTAAATGCTATTCCCTTTTTCTGTTCTCCTCAAATTTTGTGAGCTGCTTTTGTTTCACTGGATTGATAATATCAAGTGGCATGAGGCATACTTTATCATCTTCAAAACCCAACCCTTCCTGTTTTTTTAGCATCTGCATCACTGAACTGCCACCTGACATCAACAAGTTGTGGTTTACATTAACTGCAAGGCCCTTGAAAAATATTTGATTTCTTTTAAGAACATAGTTTTAATTATTCCCCATGGTGTTTGTGTATCTCAGAGGCAGGCCAGATTTTCCCCCTTGCTTCCTCTCAGACGTCTTTGTGAAAAGAATCCACTATTTCTATAGGCCTTTGGTTTCCTTCCTGTTGAGCCTATAAGTCCTGTTTCTCAGCAGAGCTTCCTTTTTTAAAAAAAGGGGATCTATTTTTGTCTACTAGGATTGAAATCTTTTTCCCTCTGGGTGGTGGTTTTTCTACCCTATGCTGCTTCCGAAGATTTGCGTGTGTTCTTTTGTTATTTGCTCTTGAGCTTTTTTAAGTAATAGCAAATGCAGGTCCCATATATTTAATGTTATATGGCTTCCTTTTAAACTCTGCTTAGTATATGTAAGAGCTTAGAAATAAGGAAGGACTAGTACTCATAATACATTTTGGGGGGTGACATGTTTGATTGTGTGTGTATCTTCCCTTACTGCAAGTCTGACTCTTGCAAGTTATTTTAAAAATCTTGTTTTCCCCCCATTATTAAATATTATCATATTTATATTGGTATTAATTGGCAGAGATATGTAATGTTATGTATTGCAGCAACTGGTCCATCCAGCGATCACGTTATTGTACAGCAGTGTCATCCCATATTTGTATAGTCTTCCACATGTAGTTTCCCACCCAATGTCGACAGGTATGTCTGTTTTCCAGACAATGCCAACAAAAAGGAGCATGTCCTCAATACACAGTACGAAGAGGAGAAAACAAAACGATATAAACATGTATTGGCAGGTTATTGATTGAAAAATACAAACATTTAACTACTAGGTGAATATCATATACAGAACGATATCGAAAAAGAGAGAGACTCCCGATTATGCACTCATTTCAGAACTTCCTAAGATTTATACACAAAATATTTCCCAGTACGGTACCACTCCTCTGCAAGACATGTGCGAAAGGCAGTTGAGTCGTATCCCAAGTCTAAAATCTGAACTGGATGTAAATCTCCTGACAGGAAATTTACTTCATATTATGAACTGTGGTAGCAGAGTTTAATACAGTAGTTAGTTTGATGTTCAGATTCATATCTTTGAAGACTTGATCCAGTTTTGATGACATTATTACTGGGGCTAATTTTTCTCACTGCTATACATCCAGTTCAGATCCCCTAGGGTTGCCAGGTCCCCCCTGGCCACCAGTGGGGGATGGGGGAATAAGGTTGCCAGCTCCAGGTTGGGAAACTCTTGGAGATTTGGGGATGGAGCCTGGGGAGGTCAGCGACCTCAGTGGAGTACAACGCCATAGAGTCCACCCTCCAAAACATCCATTTTCTCCAGGGGAAGTAATCTCTGTAGTTTGGAGACGAGCTGTAATTCCGGGGGATCCCCAGGTCCCACCTGGAAGCTGGCATCCCTAATTAAATAGGATGACACGTGGTCACCATTCAAAACCACTCCCATGGATGATTGAAATAAAAAAGCAGGTGACGGACAACCAAATTCATACGAGAGAAGTGACCTTCAGGTGAACATAACTCACAAACAATTGTAACATGTAAACAGACAGCAGTTACTACCTAATCTAAAGTCAGATTAGCAAATGAGAGTACCGGGACCAATGCTATTAAATATTGTACAGTACCACAAAACATCACATTATGCCAGCATTGTGGAGTTATTACACCAGTCATATGTGGTCATATGACAAAATTAAAATTTCAGCGAGTTCTCCCTCTTTAAAATGGCAGTAATGATGTTGTAACATGGAGATTTCTGATGAGGACCAATATGACTGAAACCGCACTGAAATAATTCGTAATGCTGGTAACAACAGCCACATTAGCATTAGGTAGCTGGACAAAGCTAGACCATCAAACATACATCTCAATTCACTGAAATCACAGATTGTCCCCATAATTAGGGAAGGCTACAGACCTAATACTGCTGTCTCTCACATGCGAGGGATACTCACAACTTGGCGTGAGCATGGTAAAAATCTCAGTTCTCTTCAGTTCCATTAGTGCCCTTCTCCTTGTCTTCTCTTTTCTCCACTGATGCAGAACAGCCAGTTTACTTAGAACTGTGCTTTCGTGCTTCATTTCAAAACTTTGGGTGGCTTCCAGAGATGAGTAAAATTACAACTCATTAGTAAAGATGTGAAAATCACAGTTCTTATCACTATCCAAAGTTGTGTGTAATTACACTCAATATACTTAATTCTATTCTTACTTCTGTTGCCCCTTCCTGTATTACTTTGGAAAGAGCTCTGCATGTTTTTCAGTCTTTTAACACCACCAAAATAAATCAGTATGAAAAGACTGAATTCATTTCCGTAGTGTTTCAGGTTCTTGCAATCCTAATCCGACTGCATTGCAAATTGGATGTCCCATCCTGTTGATTGTATTGATTTACACTGTCTGTCTTAAGTATTAGTGAGAAAGGCAGGCTATTTACATATATAAATATGTAAATAAATAAATAGATATCACTTTACACTGTGAGCTTGGGCTCCTATGTCTACAAAACAAGCCAATTACATCACCAATGAAATAGAATAACCAAGAGCAGAGGTGTTTTTGAATGCGAAGATACAAATATGGTTATTCCCCACCCAGAATATTTAGGTTCAAGATAACAATTATTATGGTAGTGCCAAAAGAAAAAATATTTTTACATAACCCTTTTTAAACAGTTGCAGAATACGGAAAATGTGGGGGGAAGTAACTACATCTCCACGATAGAGATATCTCTATACAGAAGCTGGCCTATGTCATTCAGAAACCCAGGCTGAACTGATTACTTGCAGGAGCTATAGATAGGGAAGTTGGGGAATATTTCAGTTGGGTTTGTGCGGCCCCTGTTTGATAGATGTACAACAAATCTGTAACAACCATGTATATAGAGTTAAAAATGAGATGAATGATAATCAAGCACCTTAAACTGTGTGCAATACATTTCTGTGTGTTTCAAAACACCTTAGAAAATAAGAAGCTCCCTGCAGGATCAGACTGAGGGCCCACGTAGACCAGCATCCTGTTTCCACCTGTGGCAATTCTGAAAAGCCCACATAGGCATAAAGGCAATGGTCTTCTCCTACAGTTTGTCCCCCCCAGGAACTCAGAAGCAAACTGCCATGGAACCCAGAGGTTCCATTTCATTAACATTTCACTGGGATTTTATAGGATTTGATTTTATTATTACTGGCTTTGAGTTCTGACTTGATCAGGAGAAACCTGGGCATATAAATATTTTAAGCAGAATAAATAGCCAGGCTAATATAGGCATTGATAACTGTATCCACCATGAATCTCTCTAGTCAGATAGAGCAGCCTTCAGGCAGGAGGGACAAGTCGTACAATTTAACACTGGAGCTTGCCCACTCTTTCAAGTTAAATATCAAAAACTACAGCACTGTGTATTAAACAATAAATTTTATGTCTTTTAACACTTTTTATAATCACATATTTTTTTGTGATATTTTAAATATAAAGTCAATGAAATATAAAACATAAGTTGTAAATTACATCAAATATACAACATGTCCTCCACTGGGCTAAAAGTCAAAGTAGAAGCCTGAGGTGACAAGGATGCAAATAGACTATAAGACAATGAGAACCAGTGTAACCTCGTTTCTGATGCCTTCTTCAGGTCTTACAGTGAAAGATGTATAAGTCTATTGTTGTTTTCAATTTGTTGATATTCCATATCATTTCAAGTATTGTCATCAGATACAGCTCTCAGTTACTGGAGGGAATTGCCAATCAAATTTTTACAAACGTGGTGTCATGATCTGTGTAGGATTGGGAGACAAGGCCTAGAGGCCTAGTCCCAGGACAGACCTGTGTGGGAGTGGAAAGCTGACACAGCCTACAATTCCCATAATGCTTAGCAATGATTATAACCAATCGGTGTCCAGAGATTGTGTGAGATGTGAACTTAAGCTTTGTGGGCCATGAAACTGTGTTCTTTTTTCTTCTGCGGTCTTGCATACAGCGTTAAACTGAGGAGGAGTCTGTGAGAGGAAGATCCCTCATTTGGGACAGAGTGAGTACAGGCATGAGCCTGGTATAAAATGCTGTGGACCTTGAAATAGGAAACAGTTAAGAGTAATAGGTAGTCACATTAGATTTGTATATTTTGCCTTTAGACACTGTTATATATATTAAAGCACCTTGGCTTGTTTTCCTTGCTCCAGTACTGTATTAATAAACCCTTTGTTTAATTGTTCTCTGCCTGGCCATCACGCCTATGTTTCTTTGCTTAAAAGGGGCATTTTGGTTGGGCTTGGGAGAGTACTCTGGGCCTTCTCAAGGGACCCTAAGTCCAGAGTAGTGGCAGCTGAAGGTGGCAACCCGCTGGGGTCATGACATGTGGCATTCAGCCTAACAAGACTCACAGCTGGCACTCTTCCAAGTGGCAACCTGACTTGGGTGGCTTTTCCCATGGGAGGTATTAGGCTTGGTTCTGCTGCTCCTGTCTCTGCCTCCCCTGCACTTATATATATAGTCCAGGGTTATAAGGGGCCAAGTCCTTGGTCCACTGCATTGCATCACTTCTGGTCTACCAATGTTTACTTCTGGCCTGGGTGCTTAGACCATGGGGCTGCCACTTCATACTCCTTTAAGCCTAGCCACCTGCACAAAAAAAACCCCCTCTTAACAAAGTTCAGCTGCACCACAGGTTCTTATATTCCAAAGCATCCTAGAAAAGGTCTCTTGAGGAAAAAGCTAACATTATTCATATTGGGGAAAAGCCGCAGACATGAGGAGAATCATTTCCATAGATTGCTCCTATGACTCTTTAGATTACTCCTCTTCTATGACAAGCAAAGCCACACCAAACCCATTTTTCCAACTTTAAATTCTGTACCCCACAATGGAAACACAGAAACATTGCCAACTAATATTTTTTTAAGTGTCTAGCTGTAAATTGGAGGAAATGAAGCAAGCATATTAAGCACTAGAGCAGAAGTGTCAAACTCATGTGTTACAATGACCAGATCTAACATAAATGTCAGTTTGTTGGGCCAGGCCACGCATACCATAAAACGTAACGCGAGGTACCAGAGATATAAACTTTATAAATGTGCTTTCAGATGCTGAATGGCAATAACAGGTGGATGACAACAGCAGGCTTGACTGGATTAGATGTAATATGCAGAGGGATAGTAGGCGTGGAGATACCAGCATTGGTAACAAGATAGGAAACCTAGGTCTCAGTTCTGTCCAAGAGGATTCAGTCCAGGAGGATGCAAAGAATAAATGGACATAAGTTTGACATTAGAAAAAACAACATTTAAAAACCAGCGGGAGAACATTTAACCTTCCAAGACATTGCTGACCTAAGAGTAGCAGTTCTCTTACAAAGGAATTTCAAAGTGAGATTAGAAAGAGAGACTGCTAAATTGCAACTGTTAATGAAGCTCAATGCATTGTCCAGGGCTGAATTGAGACCTAGGTTTCCTGTCTCATTACCAATGCCTGCTATTGTCATTTGGCATCTGAAATCACTCCACTCTCCAAGATATAAGGACCAACGGACTCACATTCTACCTGTAGTTGAAGAAGTGATCAATGACTCACGAAATCTCAAGCCTGCCACAAATTTTGTTAGATTCTACTGGACTCTTGCTCCTTTCCACTAATAAAGCTTGCAAGCTGTAGTGTTAGGTTTCTTTTTTTCCTTCATCTGCTTAAACTGGAGAGGGGGATCTCTCCAAGTGAAATAATGTGATACTTTCAGACTGGGCAAAATCCACCCAAGTGTTGTGAGGATAATGAAACAGTTGAAAAAGCAAAGGGGGAGTGAAGAAAGGCAGCCAGTGAGGCAGGAGAGAAGAAAGGGATGTGTGCCGAACTGGAACATGTGGAACCATAAATGTATTTTAAATACTTAGCCATTTACTTCCATTATTAAACAGTGGAATCCAATGGAATAAGACTATTAAACAATGGAAGCCAATCCAAGAGTTCTAATTCCTAATCAGGGTCTTTTTGAAAGAAAATGAAATTCCAGATAGGCACAATCTAATCTTAAAAAAAACCAAAAAACTTTTCAGAATAAGCCAAAATAATTTTGTTTTACTTCTCCTTTCCCCTTATCTCAACATGTCCCTTCCTTTTAACTTACATATACCTGTGCATGTGTGAGAGAGACAGAGAGACAGAGAGATATCAAGCCTCAAAGAAAACAGCAGAGCAGTGATCTCAATGTAATTTGTGCTTATCAGAAGAATCCATCTGCCCACCCACACCCTCCCTCTGAAGAAGTATATGAAAGCTTATAGCTGAAATAAAATATTGCTGATCTTAAAGGAGCCACAGGACTCAGACTTTGCTCTCTCTCCTGGGCGGGGCTCTCCTGTACTCTTTGCCTCCTCCTTCCTCCCTCCCAAAGGAGGAGCCCTCAGCCAGTGGAGGGAAGGGAGGCTTGGCTTGGAAGGAAGCAGGAAACAGGCTTGGAAGGAAGCAGGCAGCAGCAGAGGGGGCTGAGCAAAAGCGAACTGTGATGCAGCTGTAGCACTGGATAAGGAAGCAGGAGGGAGCCATTTGCTTGTAGGCAAGATACGAGCACTACAGGGGCTGGATCCAGCCCATGGGCCATATGGTTGATGCCCCTGCACTCGAGTGTTACACATATGCCTTACTCAGAGTCTCATCTACAATTGCTGTGGTTGTCTCACCTTTCTCTTGAATGTGCTCTTTTGGCTTTTGATTCCCAGCAGAAAGAACACCATTAAGACAATATGGTTTAAAGGGGGGAAAAGGGAAACAAAGGGAATGAAAGAACTAGAAATGGGAAGCTTCATTTCACCATCCTGAAACCAGCATTGCAGAGACCACTGCTCTTGTATTTCACACAGACCTGCCTCTCCCGGAAGCATTATGTAGACTGGCTCTGCTCAGTGCACACACTTCCCTGTCTGGTCAAGTCAAGAAGATGTGGTTTCTGCCCACAGATACTACCAACTTGCTTTTCCTGTACGCCCTACATAGTTAGTTACTTTTCTGTGTGTAAGTAATACCAAGAGATGACAAATTACTCTAGTATGACTGAGAGGCAATGTCTGTCCAACATACTGCAACGGGGAAGTGTTTCAGAAGAATAACTCCACAGCATGAATACTTTCCTTTCCTTTCCCTTCCTTTCCAGAGCTCCTCTTATCAACAGATCTTGAGCAATGACTAAAAAGTACTCAGTTTCTAAAGAAAAATATGATAGACTGGAATTTAGCAACCAACAAGGTTATAGTTGGATCACTGTCTAGGATCAGATAGGGAATAACATCCCTTTGAGAATTATCGAATGATAAATCTGGTAAAACAGGTGAAATCCACTGATTCCTAAAACAGTATAAAAGGAACATTCCAGAATTTTATGAGATAAGGAACTGATTTTACCCAGGTCACAAGGACAAAGACGATCTGAGTAAGGAATATTACCAAACCTCCCATGCAATACTTCAGAATGGTCAGCATTAAGACAAGCTCAGAGCAAATGTCCTAGCATAATGAGGGACTGTTAAATATTTTGTATAGGATGGCAAGGGCCATGGTGGTAAAATGCCAAAGAATTGGGTTGATCAAACTCTATGAGCACAAATTACTGTGCTATTGTAATCGAGCTTGATGAGTAGACGCTTGACAATACTGAGGGTCTCTGCCTTACCCAGCTGGAGAATTTCTTCTAATATCATGCCCAGCTGCTGTAATTTAGTGTCAACAGTCTTCATCCATACTAAGTAATAAGCATCTTGTTTGAGAGAAAGAGCAATCCATCCACTTCTATGACAAAGATAGTCTTTATTCTAAGCTTAAAAGCACTAAGCCATGCTCTAGCTTCCAATGACTTTTAGCCTAATTCAGCTCTGAGAGACACATCTGAAACACATTGAGGGACATGTCTATCATATTTTCCTTTCGAAACTAATTGACTACTCTTTTAGTCATTGCTCAAGATCTACTGATCAGAGGAGCTCTGAAAAGAAAAGGAAGGAGAAGATGAATACTAACAGCATACAGTAAGTTGCAGGGGGATGCAGTGGAGGTCTAGTGTTGTTTTTTTGGTTCAGGTAACACAGATCTGCACTTTCTCAATGAATAATATGAATATTCACATTCTCTTCAGTATTTATACAACTACTTGATGAGGCAAATAATGCCTGCTGTGTGCTCCCACCCATGAGCTTTATCAGCTCCTGAAAATGACACTAGCAGAAGAGGCAGGACCTTCCTTGCCTGTATCACCATCTAGATCCAAATTGGGTATCTGCTGCACTTTTACCTGGGAGTTGCCTCTGGGGATTTGCAGCTGCAATATGGTTGCCAGAACTCATTGGCAGTTTCTGGAAAGTATTAACACGTAGTTTGTCCCTCAGCAAGGGGAAGATGTTACAAATATCTAAAAAATGGTGAATGTGCTTCCACAATGGGCTCACCACTAAAACTGTGCAAGTCTGTGCCCAACACTGCAATAACCTTTGTTTTGGGCTGTGTGTCTATAAAATAAATTAAACAATTGGGGTACACTTTAAGGCTCCCATTTTGAAGGTGAGATGTAACATTTCTGGATTTTTTTTTTATAATAGGGTATGTTACCCATTTCAAGGCTGTAGCCCATTCAGGAAATAAACAAACTAATTTTAATTGCCCCTGAAAGCGAACAAGTCAGTAAACTGAAAAGCTACAATCCTCTTTTTATATCAGATTTATAGACCTGTTGAAAATGCTCACAGTTTCTGTATTCTGCTCCTACCTTTTGCTTTCTCTGTTTTGAACAGAAGAGGGGCAAGGTCAACATTTTTTCTCCCCTCCCACCCCTGCTCCACTTTCCCCAATACAGTTAAGGGAGACTCTAAACAAAGAAGCACTCTTTTGCCCATGTGTCACTTCCTGCAATAGGCACCACGGGTCACGGATTAAAAATGCCTCTAAATTTATTTATTTATTTGCTTTATATCCCGCCTTTCTCCCAAAGTGCTCCACATTGTTCTCCTCTCCTCCATTTGATCCCCACAACAACTCTGTGTGAGTATGTGACTGGGCCCAAGGTCACTCAACAAGCTTCCATGGCAGAGTAGGGATTCCAACCTAGGTTTTCCTGATCCTAGTCCAACACTTTAGCCACTACATCAAGCTGGCTCTTCAAATGTGTATCCAAGTGCAGACTCTGTCTATCTGCACATCATTGCTTCCATGGGAATGTGTGCCTGAATGCCTGTTTCAGTGGGCATTCTGATAGTGATGGGTAGTTCGATGTGCATTTGAGTTTGCATTCCACTGAAAGCAATGCATTGAAATAGCATGCAACTGCACTCTCAAATGTATCTTGATGTACATGCAGTTTAATCTGCAAAAACAGTTTAAAAATTCCCAAGGAAAGTGAAACTGAGAGTTGGGTTTGGAAAACATGCATGTGCATACCCATTTCCTAAACACCACAGCATAGGTTCTTTGCAAATAACTTTCCGTTTCCGAGAGTATAATTTTCTTTAATTTCTAATTTCTTTAATATCAAATAAATAATATTCTAATTGAATGAAAGGGATCATATAGCTCCATAAATAATGCATTTTTAATAAATGTCACAACTGTGCTCCTTCCTTATAAACAAAAAGTTTAATCTCAGAGACTAACAGATTTCTTGCAACATAAATGTTGAATAAACAATATGAGGAATTAGAATTTAACAACAGATTTAACTGTATTGACCAGACATTAAACAGATTACAATCTGTCAATTTGGTTAGTACCACAACCGCAGAGCTATTAGACTATGGAATACCATTAAACCTTCCTAACAGCACTGCCAAGGGCAACACGTTCAAATATGCAAGCAGAAATGCCCTTCTATACTTCGGAAGAGATCATTTCAACAGGTAGTTTAACATTTTTGTAGCGGGAAGAATATGGACTGAAAAAGATTAACTTACTCTGTGCGCTTTAACCAGCACAGGCTTATAATAAAGATCCTTCAAAGAGCTTTTAATTGACTGACTTAATTTACAACTACTCATAGTTTCTGTCATATCATTGATAATGCCCAGATGTAATAATTTAAATTCCAAGTATTTGTCCCAATCACTTGTATGATGATCCAGCATAACTAATCCAAGAAGACCTGAGGTTGGAGCCAAAGGTCAATGCATCTAATTTGCATTTAACCTTGAAGCTTCATAGAGGAAAACCTGGGTGCAACTCAGCACATTTATTGTATGCCAATGTCTTTGCCTGCCTCAGCAAGAAGAAGAGGAGGAGATTGGATTTATACCCTGCCCTTCACTACCCGACGGAGTCTCAGATTGGTTTACAATCTCCTTCCTTTCCTCTCCCCACAACAGGCACCCTGTGAAGTAGGTGGGGCTGAGAGAGCTCTTGAGAGAACGGCTCTTGAGAGAACAGCTCTGAAATAACTTGTAACTGACCCGAGGTCACTCAGATGGCAGCATGTGGAGGAGTGGGGAATCAAACCCGGTTCTCTCAAATTAGAGTCTGCATTCCTAACCACTACACCAAACTGGCTCTGTAACTGACAAGTGGGGAATCAGAGAGGACTCCTGCTGGAGAGAGGATCTCATTTCCCCACTCCCGCTCTCACTTTTGCTTTTCCTCTTTGCTCCCCACCCCCACTCCCCAGCAATGCTTACAGCATCTCTCCTTTCCTTCTTTCACACCTACCCATCTACTTTTTTTCTGCTTCCCTGCCTGGCTGCTTCTGCCCCTCCCTCCTGCCCTCACCCATTTGTGTCCATTCCCCTCCTCCCCCTCCAGCTTTCCCCTTTCCTCCCTCCCATCTCTTACCTTTTTAAGTTTATCTCTCTCCCTCCTTGTCCATTCTAACGCTGAGTAAGGCGTAGAAATCCTCCACAATGTTGGTTGCAGGTTGCCCAGCAACCCCCACAAATGGCAGTCAAGATCTCACAACTGTAGTTTCATGAGATCCCCATGGCATACTTTTTAAAAAAGGAGACACTGCTTCTATGGTTCTTGGGTTTTTTTAAAATCCCCAATGTTTGTTTTGTGTTACATTTCATATTTTTGCACACCTGCATTCCTCAGTCTTGTAGGTGAAAAAAAACCCGTCTGTCCCTGTCCACACTATTTCTCTCCTCCTAGCAACTCCCATATCCCAGCTTTCCCAGTTTCCTTCTCTTCTTCCTACCCAGCAACCTACTTACCTTTTATCTGCCCCCCCACATCTTCAACTATATTTATTATTTTACTTCATTTATTCTCCACCTTTCTCCCCAATGGGGACCCAAAGCAATTTACATCATTCTCCTCTCTTCTGTTTTGTTCTCAGAACAACCCTGCGAGGTATGCTAACGCTGAGCGTGTGTGACTGGCCAAAGTTGGAGCTCCCAGGTCCTAGTCTGAAACTCTAACCACTACACGACACTGGTTTTTGAGTGGTGGCTGCTGTTGAACAGTAGCAAGCAGCCAGTCCTGGGTGAGTCATGCAAGTCAGGTGGCAACAAGTCACCCAGTGGTTGCTGGTGGGCCTCCCCCCTCCCCCTCACTAACAGAAACCAAGGTTCCAAGGCTGTCAATACTGTTGTGGCTGACTAGCAACAGCCACTGACAGCGACAGCTTTAACCCTCCCATGTATTTTTTAAAAAAAGATTTCAGATTTCTCTGTAAACCTAGGGGTTTTCTTAAGTTTGTAGAAAGATATGTCTTGTCTGTCCATGGCCCCAGTCTCCAGGTTTAAGTATCCACAGATGGGGCCATCTTGATGATTAGATGTGTTGATGATGATGATGTCATCAACAGCTATAAAGGGTGGGAGAGGAGTTTTCATCATCATAACCCTGAAGGCTTCAAATCAGAGGGACATATATACCACTTGAGAAATATAGCTATTGGTGAAGCTCTTAGCTGTAGCTTCAGCAGAAAAAAGAGGTGAGATCAGAAGGAGGGAGAGTCAGCCAGGTAAACAGGCATACAACAGCCCTCTAGCTGGCCAGACAGCCAGATCCAATGCAAGAAGGTAAGGAAACAGGAGCAACAATGAAAAAGACCTGCACTGCCAAGGGGGGGGTGTCCTTCTGGGCAGTGCCCCACATGATCAAAGTGCCTCGACTGAACTTTTGTGCAAAGAATCATACTTAGAGGCCAGCTGTGCCCTCTTGCTCCTTCAAAGCAGGGGTCTCGAACCCACCACTTGCTGCCTGTTGCACAGTAGCCTGACCATCTCTTATCAAACCCATGAGAAGATAAAAGAGTTGCTTTAGGCTTTTAAAAAAGTGTTTATTCGATAGGATTTCTCTCTGTACGACTTAGCTAACAGCTTTGTTTCTGGTGTTCTTCCAAGTCTATGATCTATTTCAAGAACAAAGCTTGATAAAGTGCTGGGGGGGGGGGAGGATATTTTTCATTACTCAGAAGTAGCTGTCATTAAAGAAAAGGTTGGTGACCCCTGCTTTAACCTATAAAAAGGACAGCCTCGCTTTCAGTTTTAAGATCTTGGGAAGGGGGTGAGGGCTGAATGAAGGATGAAGCATGCATTCTATGAGCCTGCTTCTGTTCTCCAATTAAGATCCCGAATAAAAAGGAAGCAAACAGCTTAATCTTAACTATCACTGGGTGGGGGCTTATGCCTGCATGGTGTTCCTTCTGCTAATGCCTGCCAGGAGTCTGATAGCAACATCCACATTTCAGCCAAAGACAAAATTACATTTTTATAATGGTTCAAGCTCAAACCCGCTCAATAAGGAATAAATTATTGGAAAAGCTTTGTTTTTACCTGCTGCTGTCTTTGCCTCCTTATCTGTGCAAACTGAGACATCAAGATTTGCCTATCCAGAAGCTCCATTCTCTGTTGCCTCTGTATGTCCACAGTTGCTCCCATTCCAACTCTAATTTCATTGGATGGCTCCGCAGATGAGAAAATTGGCTCAAGAGTCCAAGCAAATATTCTTGCCATTCCACTGGGCACACAAAGTACACGGTACACTTTTAACACACGGCTGCTGTAGCACATTCCAGAAATCTGAAAGCAAAAAATAATTGACAATACTTAATATAAAGCTGGTGGAGTAAGTTTTTAGACAAAACCAGGGAGACATTTTGTCTCTTAAAGTATAATCCCTTCTTAATGTGATGGGGATTTTAAAAGAGGGTTATTTTTAAAGCCAAAGCAACCCCCTGCCAGATAATGCTTTTTGGGGGGTCTCACACATTCATTTAGACAAGGGGTAGGCAATCTTTTTTGATTCAAGTGCCAAAAAAGCATCATCTACCTGTGAAGGAGTTGCTGTGCCTGCCAAAAACAAGGGGGTGTGGTGTTAAAAGACTTGCACTGGGCCAGACACACTTGGAAGCGAACCAAGTCCCAGTGGCATTGCCAGCATCTCAGGGATTTGCCTTGGACTCAGCTGGTGGCTCTGAGGTCTAGGAGGGGATGACGGGCATAAGCCAGGCCTGTTCTCTTCCCCTGCACTACTGACTTTAGCAATGCTTCCAGGGCCTTGGATGCCTGAGCTGAGATCTGGCCCCGAGGGCCAACCCAAATGGTCTGGTGAGCCACTGCTGGCTGGCATGCCAGGGGTTTCCTACTCCTGTTTTAGATTTCTCTAAAGGGTTACTATATTATGTGAAATGGCTAAATTTGAGTCCAGTAGCACTTTAGGATTTCAATACACTCATGATGTAGTCAGAAATCAATTAACAAAGCCAAGGGATACCAAGGGATAACTTGCTAAAAGACAGGCCCAAACAAACAACAACAGAACACCACTGATGGTCACATACAGCTCTCAGCTCAAACTGGTTCAAACCATCACAAATGGCCTACAACCTCTGCTAGACAATGATACCCCCTCTCACAGGCATTGATAGGTAAACCTTTTCTTGCCCAAAGAAAGCCTCCTAATCTTAAACAACAACTCACCTACAGCAATACCCTCCAAACATGGATATGGATTCTGGGACTAGGGCCTCAACAAACCCAGATGCCAACTCTGTCCCCATACCCACTCTGACAACACGATAACCGGACCTAACAACACCAGCCATACCATCTCAGGTTCATTGACTTGTTCTTCTTCCAACATTACATATGCCATTACAGATGGTAATTTTCTGCCCCCAAGCTTTTTCCCTCCACTCTAATCAAGCTAATTATAATGCACAAGGTACCATTGCATCCCGAGTCCCTTCTTTGCAACACCCCCTGCCCACCTTCTGACTGGGATATGAGGACTCGGAGATCTCCATTCCAACTCCTTTGTCAGATTATGACTCTCGAAAGCTTATAACCCACCCACCCCCAATCCTGCTGGTCTATAAGAATTCTACTATACTTGAATCTAGCTGTTCTACTGTAGACCAACTTGGCTACCCTCTGAAATTTTAATTATGTGATTTCTGTGACACACAGTGAAAGGAACAGATTTCTTTCATTTGGATGACAGACTGCAAAGATGTGTGTATTTAATCCAAATTCTTTCCTGTTCCTATCAAAATGTGAAAAAATTGAAGGTGACCATAATCAGCTGCTGGTTGTCATTTTTGTCACATAAAAAACATGGCATCTGAATGAAATCATGGGATCACCTGTCGCAAAAAATTAAGAAGTAGGTATATAATTATACAGTCAGAGTAATAAAAAGATTAATGGTTGAACATACAAAAGGTGCGTGGGCTTTGAGTGATGCCATCAAAGAGTTACAAGGAATTCAAGAATCAGCTGATGCACCCCAGCACCTTACAGTGCAATGTGGAGCAGTTACACCCTTCTAAAACTATTGACTTCAGTGAACTTAGAAGGGTGTAAGTGCACTTAGGACTGCACTGTTAGGTACCAACCTTTTTCCACAGTAACATATCACTGTAAAGGTGGAGGATTCAGTACTTCACCATGACAACATTACAAGATAATGTGTGTGTATTTTGCTCTGTAGCAGAATGATTTAAGCAATCTATAAAAGCCCCATTAAATTTCTATGCAACTTCAAGGAGACATTTAATACAATGATCTACCTCTCAATTTCATTTCAAATTTTAGAGAGTTTTGCTTGGATTCTACAAATCATGAGACTAAGGTCCTCATGGATCTTCCATGCTTATCCCTCCACCCCTTCTAACCCCCCAACCAGCTGATGCTGAAGTCAGGGGAGCTTTGAGAATGAAATAACTTGTGGAATGGGGGTTTAACAGAATAGGGAATCATGTAAAATTGCCCTTCCTCTTTCTTGCACGAACAAAACACTCCATCTGCTGTACGTTCTGTACTAGCAGAAGGGGAAACTGAGGGCAATTTCCAGTTATTGCTACATACACATACAACTGGCTTATACTGAATCAGAGCACTGGTCCTTCAAGTCAATATTGTCTACTCAGAAGTCTTTCAAGCAACCTACTCTATGCTCCTTTTAACTGGAGAGGCCAGGGATTGAACCTGGGGCCTTCTGCATGCCAAATGCTCTACCACTGAATCACAGCCCCTCCCCTGATTTCAGAAGCAGCACTTGCTAGTTTGTCAGTGGTTGTTAAACCGCGGGTTGTAATAAAAAGGTGGGCCACAGGATCTTACTCACTTGTCTTTTCCTCCTCCAGGAAGGTCTACAATATACTCCCAGCACCCAAAGCTAGACAGAGACTGACATGCCCCCAGAGGCCCATGGGATTTCATGACCTTGTCTTCTTGTCCATCCAAGGTACTGTAGAGCTCACGCAGCTTCTCTAGCCACAGTGGGGATGCCAGCCTCCAGGTGGGACCTGGGGACCCCCCCCAGAATTACAGCTCATTTCCAGGCTACAGAGATCAGTTCCCCTGGACAAAATGGACACCTTGGGCAATGCATCCCACCGAGGTCGCTGTCCTCCCCAGGCTCCATTCCCAAACCTCCATGAGTTTCCCAACCTGGATCAGGCAATCGTCCTCCCCCATCCCCTGCCGGTGGCCAAGTGGGACCTGGTGACCCAAGCCACAGCAACTTCATTGCCATCGAGCCCATGTCACAGAGAAGCTGGCTGGGACGCTATGGTGACCAACCACAGTGATCCAGTCAGCTTCTGTATCTGTGTCAGCTTCATTCCCACCTTTTCCTCACCAGGCATGTCAGGCATGCTGGAAAAGGTGGCAAGGTGAAACCGCCGAGGCCAGAGAAGCCTGCTGGAATGTGACAGTTGCCATGGGAACCGCGGCCTCTCCACTAGCTTCGTTGCTTCACTGCCACCTTTATCGACAGGACTGACACACAGTGAGGGGTGGGAGGGCATGGAAGAGCCCAAATAACGATTGCTTATTTGTATTACTTTTGACATGTTTTACTTTGTGTGCTGCCCTTGTCAAATGTGGAGACAAATGATGTCAGTCGAGTCATTGCCCATTCCCTGTTTTTCTTGGGTTCACACCATGAAATCTTGAAAGCAGGGTTTCAGAGGGCACTGTTGGGTGAGGGAGGAGGTAAAGGAGACAGGGTGGATTTTGAGGGAGCCCAGTCCCTCTCCCTTCCTCTCCCCTACTTCTCTCCCTCACTGGGAGTTGCCCGTGATGTGTGTTGCCTGGCTCAGACGCCAAGAATGAGCTGTGCACTCCTGTCGCTGCTACTGCTGCCTTCTACTCGCAGGAGCCCAAGCCTAGAGGAAAGTATGGCCCCGGGGAAGGAGGAGAAAACAGTGACGGGGGAGGGGTCAGTAGCAGCAATGGTGCACCTGCCGGCTCACTTTTTCTCACCACCCCGAGGCCTTGCCTGGACTGAGCTAAAAGTACGGAAAGCCAGTCATCACTGCCTTCATTCAGTCCTGTAGCGCTCAGCACCCCTCTCCCCTGGGCTTCTACTCTTTTGAACGTCACCTCAGAGGAGCTCTGCTGCTTCATCATTTCAACACATATACTCCAGTTGTTTTGCTTCCAAAGTACTTTACAAAGAATACACGCAGCAGTACCCAGTCAAGAACAGCGTTCGAACGCTACTTCTCAATTTCTCTAGACCAGCACTGGGCTGGCCAGATATTATTCTTATTTGCACGTATCTCACCTTTCTTCCATCATAAAGCTCAGAAAGTCGGCATTTTGTTTCAGATTTTGTTAAAATAACTTTCTCTCTTTTTTTAACTACAAGTTAACAGGGGAAAATGAAGTTATGCAACAGTTTATGTTGAGAAATGTGAACTGCTGACTTGTCAAACCTGAGCAACTCACTCGTTAGCCATTACTGATCGGTTGCTAGAACAAGAGCCAGCCTTGAGCACATGTTGATCTGAACACCAACAGTTCCAAGTGTTGATCAGTTAAATTCTATTATGAATCTGGAACTATGTTCTCCTTAATTCTTCTCATTATCATTAGGATTAAGGAAAACTCTTCTTAATTCTTTTCACTATCATTAGACCCTGACATGGATAGCCGAGGCTAGCCTGATCCTGTCAAGATCTCAGAAACTAAGCAGGGTCAGCCTTGGCTACTATTTGGAAGGGCGACCTCCAAGGAATACCAGGGCCATGACACAGCAGCAGGCAATGGCAAACCACTTCTAAATCATCTCTTGCCTTACAAACCAGTCTAGTTTGCCACCTAGCGGTGTTTAACGCTAAAGAGCTAGAACTTCTGATTGCCAGACACTCTCCTGGCTATTCTATACACAATGCCATAAGGTAACAACAACCACCATCATTAGACACTGAAATATAAAACATAAACTTGCTCAGTGTTAACTGAGTTTCTATGTTCAAGAGGAGAAAAGTAAAGTAAGTAAAATGTGCTGCTGAATCTCAGCCTGCTTATGTTCCCCACCAATATCTTAATAAGACAAAATCATTTCATGGAGCCAGTGCTGCTCGATGGTAAAAAGCTAAACTTTGCCTGCAGCAGCCTAAGGGGAAAACTGAGCAGCCATACACACTAACATCAGTACAGTTGTATTTATACTAGTGTAAATATTTAATGCTTCAGAGCCCGACTGCGCCTACATATTTCCATTAAGTGATACAAGCACGTGAACACAGAGGCGTTTGAGTTGTCAGTTTGACATTCAGAACTTCCTCTTATACTAGTTCTCGTGAACCACTTAAAAACTGAACACACATAGAGGTTCAAGCTGTTTTCATTTCTCTAAAAATCTTAGAACTTAGAAATAAGAGTGACCTTTATAGATTTTAAAGGCGCAAAATTGTACTTTTAAACAGAAAGAAATATGCTTCGCTCACTGTTAAAAACATTAAAGCATTAATAGAAATTAATAGAAATAAGAGTGCAAAGGATATATGGATACAGGGACACATGAAGCTGCCTTCTACTGCATCAGACCACTGGTCCATCAAAGTCAGTATTGCCTGTTCGCAGTGGCTCTCTGGGGTCTCTTCTTTAAACTGGGGATGTCAGGGACTGAACCTGAGACCTTTTACAAGCCAAGTAGATGCTCCACCCACCAAACCACCACCTCTCCTCATATGACTATCAACCGCTCCCCCCATCCCTATTAAGCAATATATTTGCACTGAAACAAAAGCAAAGCTTTTTTTTTTCCTTGGGTGGCTAACAAGGTTGCCGACAGTCCTAGGGGGGAAACTGTCCTGTAACTTGTGAAAATAGACAGCTGAAGCTTATCATGGCATGGAGGCAAAGAACATAACCTGATGCATAACATCCATTATGCCTCTGTTAAAGGGACAGGACATTTTTAATTCAGGCAGTTGGAAACTCTAGGCAGCTGGCAACCAAGACAAATGCTTATTAAGACTGATTCACATTTTGGATCTCCTAAATATCCAGGATTTACTAAATGTGAGTTACTAATATTAAGAAAATATTATCACACCTTTAAGACGAATCTTTTTTTTAATTATTTACGGAGCATTAGGGTTCTACAGAGCAAACACCGGATCTACTCAGAAGTAAGTCCCATGTTATTCAGTGGGCTTAGTTCCAAGAATGTAGGCTATTTTTTTTATTAGAAGTCAGTCTGGCCCTGACCTGCACAGCCCAGACTAGCCCAATCTCATCAGATCTAGAAAGCTAAGCAGGGTTCAGCCCTGGTTAGTATTTGGATGGGAGACCACCAAGCCCAGGGTTGCTATGCAGAGGCAGGCAACGGCAGTCCAGGGTTGCTACATAGAGGCATGCAATGGCAAAGCACCTCTGAACACCCCCTGCCTTGAAACCCCTACAGGGTCGTCATAAATCAGCTGCAACCCACCCACAGTTTTTCACTCAGTTAGCAAAGTCAAATGCCTTCATTTTAATTTTTAGTGGCGCCATCCCATCATTAACTAAACAGAAAAAGGAAGTGGCTGTGTCTTTGTTTTTACTTTAGATACATCAAGCAGACTCGCTGTGTTGACATCATGCAGAGCCAAGATGTCCATTTATATGTATTTTTGTATACCTGGCCTATTTACAAGTCAGTAGACATTACCCAAACTCAACCAGAGGCAAAAAAGAAAAGCCATGATCAACTACTGCTGAAACAGTAAAAGAAACAGAAGATTGTCCCATTATCCCATCCAGCCTTCAGCCTCTTAACACCTTTGAGTAAATATCAGGAAACCAAAGAACATTTAGCACATTCATTATGACTCACAAACAGTTTACCACTTAGGAAGATACTTAGGCAATACCATATTTACCTTATTGTCAGTTCTGCAGAGTTGTTTAGTGCAATCCAAAGTAGAGTTACACCCTTCTAAGCCCAATGATTTCAATAGTCTTAGATGGGGGTTACTCTTCTTAGGTTAATTTGTGAAGGAGAACAGGTTTGAAATGGTGATTCCAGAGTGAAATCAAGGCCTGCCACATGACACACAACATATGGTTTCATGTGTGTTAGATGTAGCATTCAATACAAACTACATGGAATCAGCACAGGCCAAAACAAACAATTCAGATTCAGCCCCTCTCTCTACTCTTTTCCCTCTGTGCTCTCCCCCAAACCCAGCTGCTCCTGAGGATTGGAGGGCCTTCAAAAACTCTTCCATGCATGGAGAGAGGGCAGAGAAAGAAATCCAACCCACTGCAGATTTCTCTTCTTCACACGAGAGGTTTTTGTGCAGTGAAATATTAGTTTCACTGCTCAGAAACGCCCAAGAGAGTTAGTAGGTTTGCCATCCCCCTGGTCGAGCCAGAGGATCCCCTGATTTTGGGGGCCCCAATCCAACACTAGCCAGCAGGGGAAGCCCCACCCCTGAACAGCAGCATCCTGTGGAGATGCCACTGATGCAATGACGTCACCGGTAGTGATGTCATCACACTGGGGGCATCGCACAGTGATGCTGTAGTATTTTTTTGGGGGGGGAGCTCTATGTTTACCATAGCTTTTGCCCCAAACACTAGAGTGTCCCCACACCACGGCCCTAGTGTGATGACATCACTACCAACGAGGAGCCAGGAGCCCCCCTCCGCAGGTAAGGTGAGACCTGGCAACCCTAAGAATTAGATAAAGAAGCTCAAGAGTCTTTAGTAGTAGCTACTGCCTTGCCCAGTTCCCCCAAAGGCAGACTAGATGGTCTATCAATCTCTCCAAATATTTTAACAGTTATCCATGGATGGTCTTTGATTTACCTCCCTAACTCTACAAAGCTATCAAATCATCTTCATATCTTGCTCCCAACTTACCAGAAACCCTGAGGAAACAGGATAGGGAGCAATGCTGGAATCAGCACAATTAATTAGAACTAAGGAAACAGCAAGTGCAAGAAGTGGGAAGTACCATTTACTTATTTACTTCAATTATATCCCACCTTTCTGCCCAGTAGACAGCCAAAGTGGCTTACATCATTCTCCTCTCCTCAGTTTTATTCTCATAACAACCCCCTGAGGTAAGTTAGACTGAGTGTGTGACTTGGCCCAAGGTCACCCAGCAAGCATCCATGACAGAGTGGGGAGTTGAACTGGGGTCTCTCAGACCCTACCTAGTCTGACAGTCTGTGTCACAATGCCTCTCAAGGATTTTACAGGGTTTTTTTCCCTTCACGCAATAAGAAAGATATAACATCGATTTTAAGTAATGACCACACGCCCCAACACTCTGTCCATTCTTTAAAAAGAAAAGCCACACTGACAATTTTGGAACTTTGTTTTTCAGCCTTTTGTTTTATTCCACCACAAATACTAACTGCAAAAACCACAAATGCTAAGGACTGGACTACAAACTAAGAAACCATACTCTAATACCTGGTATTTCTTATTCAGTGGTTAGGCTGAGAAGACAAGAGGTCAGCCCAGATACTCTAGAAGCACACTTGCTATGAAACAAATGTCCCTGACTACAGATAACTGAGGAAAGCACTCAAGTGGTACAAAATCTGGGGCTAAGAGAAATTACAAATGACATTTCAAAATTGCCTTGGATTTTATTTGAATCCTAAATCAGCCAGTTTGGTGTACTGGTTAAGTGCAGCGTACTCTAATCTGGAGAACCAGGTTTGATTCCCCACTCTTCCACATGCAGCCAGTTGGGTGACCTTGGGCCAGTCACAGTTCTCTCAGAGCTGTTCTCTCAAGAGCAGATCTCTCAGAGCTCTCTCACCCCCACCAACATCACAAGGTGTCTGTTGTGGGGAGAGGAAGAGAATGAGATTGTAAGCCACTCTAAGACTCCGAGTGAAGGGCAGGGTACAAATCCAGCTCTTCTTTATTTAAAGACTAGGGAGCAAAGCCCGTTGTGGTGGAAGACAACGGGCCCTAGAAAGGAAGAGAGGGAGGTGGAAGGGAGAGAGGGTTGGAGAAAGGAAGGAAGGAAGGAAGGAAGGAAGGAAGGAAGGAAGGAAGGAAGGAAGGAAGGAAGGAAGGAAGGAAGGAAGGAAGATGGGGAAGAGTGAAAAAGGAGAGAGGAAAAAAGGAAAGGGGGAAAGGAAGGGAGTGTGGGGGACGGAAAAGGCCTTCCCTGGGCCTAGTGCCCCATAGAAGGCCCAGGGGATGGCGTGTGGGGGACGGAAAAGGCCTTCCCTGGGCCTAATGCCCCATAGAAAGCTCAGGGGATGGTGTGTGGGGGGCGGAAAAGGGCTTCTCTGGGCCTAGTGCCTCATAGAAGGCTCAGGGGATGGCGTGTGGGGGGCGGAAAAGGCCCTCTCTGGGCCTAGTGCCCCATAGAAGGCTCAGGGGATGGCGTGTGGGGGGAGCGGAAAAGGCCTTCTCTGGGCCTAGTGCCCCATAGAAGGCTCAGGGTATGGCATGGGGGGGGCGGAAAAGGGCTTCTCTGGGCCTAGTGCCCCATAGAAGGCTCAGGGGGTGGCATGTGGGGGGCGGAAAAGGCCTTCTCTGGGCCTAGTGCCCCATAGAAGGCTCAGGGGATGGCGTGTGGGGGCGGAAAAGGGCTTCTCTGGGCCTAATGCCCCATAGAAGGCTCAGGGGATGGCGTGTGGGGGACGGAAAAGGGCTTCTCTGGGCCTAGTCCCTTCATAGAAGGCCCAGGGGATGGGCTGTGGGGGACGGAAAAGGGCTTCTCTGGGCATAGTGTCCCATAGAAGGCCCAGGGGATGGGGTGTGGGGGACGGAAAAGGGCTTCTCTGGGCCTAGTCCCCTCACAGAAGGCCCAGGGAATGGTGGGGGGGGGCAAAAAAGGGCTTCTCTCACTTGCCTCAGCCTTGAGGGCCTGTCCCTGCGCTAACACTCCAGACGGTCCTCTCCTGTCGGAGGACTGGAGCAGACTGAGCTGAAAACACTGACCGGGGCTGACGTGGGTGGGACTTTGCGAAGCAGCCAGTAAGCCCTGGCCTGTGTCTTCTGACTGCCAGTTCTTGAGCCGAATCAATTATGGCAAGCATAGAATGCGGTAGAACCAGAATTCAAATATATATAAGGACAGGAAATTAGTATCATTGTATAATTTCACAAGAGTCTGAATCCAAAGGTTCCATTCTGCTGATCATGGAGGCTTCCTCTAATGCATGGAACCTTTTTGCTGGTGCAAGGTGGTACTTGGGTGAAGGCCTCCAATCTTAATGGAACCTTTGGATCCAACCCATGCAAATATAACATTGGATCAGCTAATACTGGATAGTTCTGAAGTAGAGTTATTGCTGCAGTTATGGAATTTGCATGGTAAGACAGCAATGGAAGACGCTCTAGTCTTTGAAAAGGCAGCTGCTTCAGCTATTTGACACTGAAATGCCATCCTCCAACATTAATCAACAAGACACAGAACTATCCCCATGGGCATGATCTGAATTGATTTGGCACCAATTGCTGTGATAATGTATCCCTTATCAGAAGAAACCCTAAAAAAAAAATCCACTGACCTCAGGAGATATTTGTCAAATTTAGATGTTGAATTTAAACTACATGACTACCAGCATGCACTTGGATTCAACAGCTGACATCCTACTGTCCGCAAGTCCTTCCTCATGGGAAAAAGGGGTTGACTTTACAATAGTATAAAGGCCAGGATCACAACGCTGGTGGATGTTTGAATAATTTTGCTACAACGGCATTTCTCATTCTATTGCAACGGTTTTACGACATATTTCATTACAAAAAGAAGAGTTGTTGAGGTTCACAGTTCAGTGGCAGAGCACGTGATTCATACTGCAGAAGGTCTGAGGTTCAATCCCAGGTACCCCCAGTTACAGGATCAGTGGGTGCGTTTAGACAGCGTGCTGGAGCGGTTTAAACTGCTCCGGCACGATGCGTTTTTTTTTTAAACTGGAGAATCGCGCTCAGACTCACCTCCTCCTTCCGAGCTCCCCGCCGTCCTCCTGCAGGTGGGGGGGGTGTTTCCCCTCTCCTTTGAGCATGCGCACAGGCAGCCCTCTCCCGAACAGGAAGTTTGGCCGGTGCGAAGAAGAGCGAGCTCAACAGGTCCCTTTAAAGTTTAAATGAAGAGTCCTTTTAAAAATGGCCTCCCCGAGATCCCGGACTCCTCTAAATGCCTAAACTAGGCACCAGTGAACCTTTTCTTTTTTAAACTTAAGTGCGGAGCTCCGCTCAAGCGCACACCGGTAAGGAAAAAAAAAAAATGGAGGACTAAAACCGGAAGCTGGAGGCAGCTTCCCAGAGGGGAGGGGGGGTTGAAGCACCCGGAAGTGGCTGGATGGAGCGATCAGACAGGGAAAAGTGCTGCTTGAAACGGAGAATCATGGAAAACACCACTTGGGTAAGTGGTGTCAAAATACTCCGTTTCAAAGGGGTTTGCTCCAGAAAGCGACGGCTGGGGACGGTGGGCAGATGTTGGGTGTGTGAACGCGCAGGTAAAAGCCGTTTCTGAGCCGTGCCGAAAACGGCTCAAACGGCGCGTCTGAACGCACCCAGTCAGTAGGTGATATGAAAGACCTATGCCCGGATAGACACATCCAGTCAAAGCATATAATACTACCAGATCAAGGGTCTGACTGCACAAAACAGTTTCACGTGCTCACGTGTCTGACTCCTTGTGTATTTGTCAGAGTGTGGTTTGAAGCCATGCCAAAACATGGTGAAATTCAATCACTTTGTCTTCCCCATAAAGGAAGCTACCTCTGTCAAAGGATGTCAAGGAAGACGGTTTCCCAACATCTGTCCAAATAATCAGTGTCTGTCTTTGTTTCAGAACTAAAATGAAAGCCTTTAATTTTCCTTCCCATTCTTCTAAAAATATCAGCTATCAACCAGCTACTGAAAAACAAACAAATAATGTTCCCCCACGGCAAAAAAAAAAAAGGGGGGGGGAGAAGTGTTATCCTAATATGGTGTAAATTATAAAGGCCTTGAAATAAGTTGCTTGAAATAGAGTTTTATTTGTAGCTCAGTGAAGAAAATAGCATAACACTTAAAAAGGAAACTAAGAGATAAGTATGAAGAGGTACATTATCACTCTTTTGCCACTGCCTTTTGCCCGTACCTACGGACAATTAATAAGAATCCTGGATTCCCAGTAGCGGAACTTCATTCATTCCCAGTCTCTTGCCCACAACAGGAAAAGACTGGCATCTAACCACAGATTCCATTTGCTGGGTTATGTATTTTGTGACTTGAGAGGTGTATGATCTTGAATGGTCTCGGAGACTCAAATGTCACACAGATTTGAGTAAACACTAACGAAAATTTAAAAGATAGATCCAGGTAGGCAGCCGTGTTGGTCTGAAGCAATTTTGAGTCCAGCGGCACCTTTAAGACCAACTTAGCTTGTCATTGCTGTTTAGTCTTTGCATGTGTCAAAACATCTTCATTAAGTTGTATGCTAATTTGCTGTTCACCTACATAGAGACATCTGCCTATATATGTGAACTGTTAACTTCCATTTCAATGTATCTGAGGAAGTGTGTGTGCACACGAATAAACCTTTGTTTGTCTCAAAGGTGCCACTGGACTCTAAATTTGTTCAGAAGTTTAAAAGGCTCATAAAAGATACACACAGACAAAAGCTTACTGCTTTCAAAGTCCTGAATTTCATATTCCTCTAAATCAGGACGGCCAGTGTGCAATGCTACTTGAAATGCTGGGCTAAAATCAGGGAGACCCAAGTTTGAACCTTCACTCTGCCAGGGAAGCTCACTGGGTGGCCTGAGGCCAGTCACTCTCTTCTCAGTCTAACCTCCTTTACAGGGTTGTTGTTCTGAGGATAAAATGGAAGAGGAAGGAAGAACAATGTTGTAAGGTGCTTTGGGTCATCGTTGGGGGGGAAAAACAGGATATAAATACCTAAACCAATTCTGAGTCAACAAATGAATGCTTCTGAGACAGACAGCCCCAAAAGAAAGTGATACGTAGCCCCTAGTTCCAAATTCACAGGCAAGGGAATGTGGTAGAGTAGCACCTGTGGCAATGGGGCCCGAAAACATGGATTGGGGGGGGAGAAAGGGATTGGGCTGTTAGCTCCTCCCCTTCTCAATGGGGCTCCATCAAAACCAGCTGGTTGTGTGTGCGTGTGCGCACATGTGTGATGTGCCATCAAGCCCCTTCTGACTTATGGAGACCCTACGAATGAATGATCTCCCAGTCTGTCCTACCATTAACAGACTTGCTCAGCACTTGCAAACTGAAGGCCATGGTTTCCTTTATTGAGTCCATCCATCCCATGTTGGGTCTTCCTCTTTTCCTGCTGCCTTCAACTTTTCCTAGCATTACTGCCTTTTCCAGTGAATCTTGTTTTCTCTTGATATGACCAAAGTACGACAGCCTCAACTGTGGGAGAAGTTTCTGTGGCTATGTAAGCACAGGGCACTCAAAGGAATGCCCGCAAAGCTTCAGGGAGTTAGAGGATCCTGGGGTAGGAAAGCCTTGTGTTTCCCTCTAGGCAGGGCAGCCCTGCTGCCTCTGGAAAAGTGAAAAACAAACAATAGCAACCATGATATAAATCACGAAAAGTCAATTCAGTTTTTCAACTGTTTGATAAATATCAATACATTTCTGTGATATCACATGGACATACATATCCTTCACAATAAGAATAATTCAATGACATAATCCTCTTCTTTATTGCAGGAGACTGCCTGAGATGAGGATTATGCCATTGGATTATTCCTACTGTGAAGGATATGTATGCCCAGGGCTTATTTTGTAGAAAAAGCCCAGCAGGAACTCATTAGCATAATAGGCCACACCCAACAGCAGAAATGTATTAGCATATTAGGCCATACCCTGACAGCACAGTTCATTATTAGGCCACACCCCCATGTTACCAGAATTGTGGTCATCCAGCCACACCCACCTTTTGCTTCTTATTCTGTTTACCTCGTTTGTTGTCAAAACCCAGGGCTTGTTTTGTAACAGGAACTCCTTTGCATGTTAGGCCACACACCCCTAATGTAGCCAACCCTAATGAGTTTCTGCAGTTGGGTGTGGCCTATTATGCTAATGAGATCCTGCTGAGCATGGCCAACTCAGGAGCCAGCAGGAACTCCATTCTGGGCATTCCTGCCCAAAATAGCCCTGTGTATGTCCATGTGATTTCACAGGAATGTGTTAATATTTATCAAATGCTTGAAAAATTGAATTGACTTTTTGTAATTATATCACGGTTATTATTATTTTTCATTTACCAATCCCATGCTCCCTCTGGCCACTGTGCCTCCAAGAAAGTAGCAATACTGATGTGGGGTAAGACCCAGTCGCCAATGTTCCCTCTAAACTGTGGAGTCTTATGAGCAAAAATTCTACTTTGTGAACTACTGGCATGAAAGCTGTGAGTGAGCCATTTGACTACTGCATAAATTAATTTGCTCTGGAGCCATCCTTCCTGAGCTCAGACAAAAATGTGTGCTGGAGGCTAAAAAACTGTGAGCTAGCTCACACTAACTCAGCTTAGAGGGAACACTGGATGGAACCAAAAGCGATGAAGCTCTAAGAAGGAAAAGGCAGAAACAGCCACATTTTCTTCTCCTCAGGTAACTGGGGCTTGAGATGGCAGCCACTGTTTCCTCTGTGAGCAGAAGGAGAACTTATGTGCAACTATGTGCTTGTAACTGCATGTGCTGGGAACAGACAGTTGGTGCTGGGCAACGCGGTTCAGAAAACAGCTTAGGTTAGGTGAAAGTTCAAGAGATTAGATACCACAGATTTTAAATTATCTCACATCTGAAGTTTATATAAACAGAGATTGGATGCAGTACTTATCAAGGGAAGGAACAAGCTCCTCCAAAACAGATGATCTGAAATAAAAATACTGTGTCTTGGCAACTATTTTATTTACTTAACTTCGTTTATACCTCGGCCACAGGGGGCCCAAAGTGGCATACATTGTCCTTTCGTCCACGTTGTCTTCACAGCAACCCTGTAAAGTAAGTGACCCCGCAACCAGTTTGGTGTGAGAGCCAGTTTGGTGTAGTGGTTCAGTGCGTGGACTCTTATCTGGGAGAACCGGGTTTGATTCCCCACTCCTCCACTTGCACCTGCTGATGTGACCTTGGGTCAGTCACAAGCTCCGGCACAGCTGTTCTCTCAAGGACAGTTTCTGTCAGAAGTTCTCTCAGCCCCACCTACCTCACAGGGTGTCTGTTGCGGGGAGGGGAAGGGAAAGGAGTTTGTAAGCTGCTCTGAGACGCCTTTGGGCAGTGAAGGGCAGGGTATAAATCCAGTCTCCTCCTCCTCCTCTTCCATGGCACAATGGGCAACTGAACATAGTCCCCCCAGATCCTACTTCAGCACTCTAACCACTATACCACACTGGCTTTTTAAGAGCGATAGAATGCATCAGTGCTACCACCACACTAAAAGTCTCTCTCTTGTAACACAGAATTCAATAAATACATATAAATTAAATATACCTCAGCAGCAATCCTAAGCAAGTCTGTTCAGAAGTAAGTCCCATTTTAGGCGGCTTACTCCCAGGAAAGTGCTCTCAGGATTGCAGCCCTTGTGTGACTACAGAATGTTGTAAAGGTCCTGTCCTAACTTGGTACCTTTCATTAGTTGGTCCCAACATGAATTTAGCTCCTGCTCTGTTGTAGGTGCGACTAAGCCTGCCCTGACATTGTCCCTCAAACCTGAGGCCTGCAAGACTGCAACAGTGAGACATGTGAGCTGAGTGCCAACGAGAGGTTCTATTTTTGGAGCATTGTTTGCATTTACTGATGCGTATGAATTGGGTATATTATTGTAAAGAGCTGGTTATATATAACTTGTAAGGGGAAGTAGACAGAGGGGAAGGAATTAAGCCTAATTTCCAGGTTGAACTGAATAACGATGGCGACAGAAAACGATTCACAAGCGTAAGACCACATCCTAAGCCCACCTATTTCGTTAGAAGCTCGTATCTTATTCAGTTGGTACTTTCCATCATGGGGATAATTTAGCAGCAGCACTGTTTCAAGAGGTACGCTGGAAAGGCAACTTCCAATTAAGAAGATCACGACAGTTGCGTATTAAGACTTCTTGCTCCAGCAAGCCGAAAGCCCCTTATCCTATTCTGAGGGGTAGGGAAAGGAATGTTCTTTTTTCTTTATCAGACCCTGCCATCAAATGTTGAGATTAGGAAAGGGAAAGTTATACATAAAACTAGGGAGCAGCTTCAGCTCTTGAGTGTTTTGCTATAAAAAGAGACAATTTTCGATAATTGATTTGTACAAGGGACTTTTACGTTTACACATGCTGAAAAGGGGGTTAAACTGTGTGGAAGGAATGACTGTGCGAAACCACAAAAGTTCTTCACATTTAAAAAAAAAATTGAACTTTGGTCTTGTGGGAGTTTGGCTATGAAACTTTGTCTTTCCCCCCCCAAGATTTCTTCCTCTCTCAGCAGTTGAACAGATGATTTGATATATAGAAAAGTGGGGTACTGTTTCTAAGAACATTTAGAAATAACAGTTATAGAAGAAATGACTCTTTTTATTTTGAATTGCAACATTATAGACTTCAAGCACTACCCAGTTCAGGTGAAGCACTTCTTAATCACAATGTTTCTATTGACAGGAGAGGAGAGCACCTGGGTAAATGTCTCCCACTAATACCAGTATGACTTAACTTTGGTTTGATCATATCCTAAAGGTATGGTCTACTCTTGCACGGATTTCTGCACCGGAGGAGGAGGAGCAGATTGGATTTATATCCTGCCCTTCACTCACAGTCTCAGAGTGGCTTACAAACTCCTTTCCCTTCCCCTCCCCACAACAGACACCCTGTGAGGTAGGCAGGGCTGAGAGAGCTCTGAGAGAACTGTCCTTGAGAGAACAGTTCTGACAGAACTATGGCTTGCCCAAGGTCATTCAGCAGCTGCATGTGAAGGAGTGGGGAATCAAACCCGGTTCGCCCAGATTAGAGTCCACGCACTTAACCACTACACCAAATGCACAATTAAAAGTTCACAAAACATTCTTGCAGTCTGATGTTGGTCAATGTATGCAAAACTCCTTTCTAAAAGTGTCTCTGTACAAAATCATTGATCAAATTCTTGAAAATTGGAATTCCTAATATTATCTTCTGCAATCTCCAAAATGAACACTAGCAATTATGGATATGTCATAATTATTGTAAAGAAAAATGGTTCCTTGCTTTTGCTCTGTGTAACAAAAAGGAATTTCACATTACCCTTTTGAAGTCGGTTTGAAGCCGTTTTTGATCCGTTGTGGAGTAAACCGGTATAGGGCTGCCATTTCACACATCGCTTTCCCCTTCCGGTAAAGAGCTGGATCTGAAGCGGTTTGCCATTTCAGACTGCACTGCTTCTTCCCGCCGTTTTTTACCCATGAGGGTGATCTCCGGCTTTTTTTTTTTTTAACGTTCGCTTTGGAGTGCTATAGCGCTATAACACAACATTCCAGGCATTCCACTGGGGTTGCTATAGTGCTGCTGCATTATAGCATTAATAGTGCTATAAAGCGAATGTTCCCCCCCCCAAAAAAAGCCGGAGATCGTCCGCGCAGGTGAAAAACAGCGGGAAAAAGTGTATCAGAACCGGGAGAGGAAACTGAAGACTACTTGGAAGCGGTTGACAGGTAAAACGCTTCAGCCCCATTTCCTAAATGGGACAGAAGTGTTTGTGTGTGAAATTACAAATATATTCCGGTAGGGAACCAGTCCTAAAACGGTTCTGTCTGAAATGACAGACCAGAAACCGTTTGGGAACCGTTCCTCTTCCGGATTATATTGTCTGTCTGAAATTCTTCAAAGTCTTTGATTCAGGCTGCCAAGAGGCCTACAGAAAGCTTCCCAGAGACAGTTAGAGCTGGAGTGACCTTGCCAGCAAGATAGTGGGTGCTAGGGAGTACCACTTTACTTTGATCGTCCAATTAGCGCATTCCAAGCAACTGACTATGGGCCTTACCCCTGTGGGAAAGAGGCGAGGCTTAGCTGCAATATAGTTTCGTTTCTCACCCCTCTGGCCCGTCACTCTATACATCACGTGGTTAGCAACATACAGAGAGTTACATAACCTCTCAGGTTTCTGATTGGCTTAGCAGGCCTGAGGTCAGTCAGAGACCCTCTCCATAAATTTAGATAGCATTTGCCATAAGGCAGCTCAGTAACTACTTGGCGCAAAACTATGTCAATGGTTACCCAAGCTCAAGTTTGTGCTCATGGCATTCATCTTGAACTGCTTGCTTGTGAGGACTATGCCCTTGGATACAAGAGAGAGCCACTTTAGATTGCTAAAATGCCTGAGAAGAACCAACACTGGGTAATTTGGAACTTTGCTCTATGTATTAGCTATGCTGGATATGCCTGTTTTATTTCCTTCACAGTTTTGTCTTTTTATCTATTTTTTGCATCTTAAATAAAATAATTATATTTTTATTTTGTTGTGTATTTCTGCCTTCACTGAACTCAAAGCCTTGTTCTAGAATCCTTGGCCTTTGACCACCTACAGGATGACTGATTTTGATTGGAAACCTCAAACTGTGGTCCTATCCTGCAGGGCTGACTTTTCTTGTTAATTCCTTGAGAAGCTGGGAGACTTGTTCTTTCACTCCTGGACTGTTGGGATAGACTGAAAGGACTGGTGGCACCTCCCAAGACGAGGTGAGATTAGTCTCTCTCTGGAATTTTTGTAACTTTGATTTGCAGCAACCTTCTTTACCAAAAGTTTTTAGCCTAGGTTGGGATAAGGACTTTTGACAATTATGTAAGTCAAATTTAACTCAATCTCACCCATCTGTATAGTTTCAATATTTTAATTTGGGCAGCTCACCAGACCTTTTTTTTTTTTTTTTTTGGGCTGCTGAAAATGGATACCAGTGGTGATAATCCGTCAAAGTTGTTTTCCTGCTGTGCATGATATGAAAGTAATCTAAAATGAACGATGTTAGAAGGCTTTATCTTTCACTAGCTCTTCCTATCTTCCCCACATTTGTCAGTGGTGCACCATCTGGTTACTTTTCTACCATGTCTCAGGCAGAAATAAAAGTTCAGTTTTCAGGCTGCATTAAATTTTACTTTCCTTCAAAATGCTTCCCTCCTTTGTCCTGCTAATGCCGATGCATTTTAGTCCATATAGGAATTCTCTTCCCTTCCTTTTATATAGATGAACTCTTCTAGTTATAAACTGCATGTAAAACAGAAATAAATAAATGGATCAAGCAATATTCAACATGCCATTCACTCCTACTGGTTAGATCCAAGCGGTCAGCCGTGTTGGTCTGAAAGCAGGAGAACAAATTTAGAGTCCTGTGGCACCTTTAAGACCAACAAAAGTTTATTCAAGGTGTGTGCTTTTGTGTGCATGTATCTGAAAAAGTGTGCATGCACACAAAAGCTCATACCTTGAATAAACCTTTGTTGGAAACAGCAAAACGCAGTTATTTTTTGCTGTGAAGACAAAGCTTGCCTGCTGCCCCAGACAGTGGGGTGGTCAGACAAGGATCTGAGGAGGGAGTAGTGTAACAGGTTCTGTGTTGGGAATGCACTGAAATGTGCTCCACTTCATCCAGAACTCTTTACAATACAAAATCCTTTGCTTTTTTCCTGCTCACCTTGACACAGAGAGTACTACATCTTTCTGTGTTATACCTCTGAGGATGCCAGTCACAGCTACTGGCAAAATGTCAGGTCCTACAATGCCAAGACCACGGCCACGCAACCCAGAAAATCTACGGCAACAAATGAACTCTGGCCGTGAAAGCCTTCAACAACATATAACATTCTTTGTTCTGCAGACATTCCACCCATCATACGGACAAGCATTTTAGTAGTATCTAAATAACGCGCAGAAGGAAATAGCTACAAGATTAGAGACAGAAATAACCATCATAAACCAGTGGGGAACATATGCATACTGTCTGCATAAATGCCCAAATACTTTGAAGCATTTCTTCCACATCAGCTTTTTCCATAGAATCTAAGCTACACTTCACAGATCCAAGTTTGAGTAAGCAGTTTTGAGAGATTAGTGCAAGAGCTGTCAAGGGAAACTGCCACAAGTACAGGGATGCTATTTTTTTTCCAAATGTTGCACCCTTTGAGTCAAACCCTGGGATGCTTATACATAACATGGCCAGTAACTGTTGTCTGCTACTTTTTCCAAGTAGCCAGACAAGATATCTCAGAATGGAAGATTATGTATCTATGCAACTATCTATATGATTGCATGCTAACAGTGGCTGCAGACAGAACCACAGTAACGAATTTACCCAAGAAAAGGCACAAACGTGCATATCTGACCATTTGCCCACACAGTACACTGACTCAGTAATGTCTGTTATAGAAATATAGCTTACAAATGAAGACTCCTCCCTCCGCGTGGGCATTTTTAGTTGATATAAAGGGATGATAAGTGTAACTACAGTTACTGCTATCTATGGCAGATTACTGATTTCCTTTGCTTTCAAAAAACCTCAAAATAAGCAGTTTTCATTTGCAAAGATGTACTACAAATGGGGCATGGTGTATCAGAAATGCTGAGAAAAATCACAACTGCTATAAAGCCTCTTTCAGTTACTGGAGAAAAAATCGGAACATATGCAAAAATTTCATAGGTCCCAAAAGTTGTAACCTCTTGCCTCTGTTGCCCTTATCAGTCTTCTGTTCCAAAAAAGAAAGTAACTGGCTGAATGTAGCTGTTGCACAAGAGAACCTGGCAATACATTAAACTGTATCTTTAAAAACAGTCTATGACACTGATCATATGATCAGTTCTTCGCCGGCCAGAAAAAGGAAACTCTCTCACGTGAACTGGAAAATATTTCCTATATCCAAAGACTAATGTGTTAGAGTCACTCAGAGGGGATTTCCAGATGACAGGGGTTTTTTTTGTTCGTTTCACTCAACGAACATGCTATCGCAGAGGATCCAGACAGAGACCCAGTGAGCACAGTCACTGTAGGGAAAACTGTTTCTTCACACTCCCAAGTGTAGTACTGATCATGGTCAGGAATTCATGGCCACCATGACTACCAGGGTGTGAAGAGTCCCAACACATGAAAAAGGACATACGTTGGACCTTTTTTTCTGCACCAACTGGCTCGTCAGTGATCTGATTAAGGGGCTGGAGGTTCAGCCCTTGTCATGGTGGTCAGATCACTATCTTCTGAAGGCACAGCCAAGCTTTCTACGCCTACTTTGCAGGGGTGGAAGACTGATTTGGACTGTCCTCCCTTGGAGACTAATGGATCCTGTTGGTTTCCAGGTGGCTCTGGGAGATTTTGAGAACCTCCCCAGTGAATCTGGGGAGGTCCTTGTAGCTTCATGGAAAGATGGCCTGGCTAGAGCCACAAACAAGCTCCTTGGCATCCTCTTCTATACTTCCGATATGCCCCCCTGACTCCGTGGCCTACCAGAGAGCTGGGGGATCTGAAGTAGACTGACAGACAGCTAGAACAACATTGGTAGAAGACCAGGGATCACTCAGGCAGAGGTCGCCATAGAACCCATTTTCGGGCCTATGAGGTGTCAGTAATGGCAGCACAGAAGACTTTCTTCTCCACCACCACTGTGTCCACAGAATCTCATCCAGTTCTACTGTTTAAGATGGTTCATGACTTAGTAACATTTAAGTCTGTGCCAGTTAGTGATCTTAATTTGGCACCCAATTGTGATGTTTTTCCAAGGTTCTTTGCTGACAAAATCTCTTTCATTCATTCCAACTTGGAGGCCAAGTTGGGAGAAATCCAGCTCCTGAGGCACCTGCCTGTTTTTTTTTTTCTTTTTATAGAAAGATTCATATCTCGCCTATAGATGCTGCAGGATCCTTGGGAGTGTGAGACCTACCACTTCCCCCATGCCCATTTTGGATTTTAAAATAATTCTGGGGAAAGGTTTTGAAACCATTGGTAAATCATTAATGACTCACTGATTGAGGGGGCTCTCCCTAGCACTCTGAAAGAAGCAGTTATTAGACCTGTGCTTCAAAAACCTTCACTGGCTAGGGATGAGGTGGTAAATTATAGGCTAGTCTCCAGCTTGCCTTTTCTGAGGAAAATGATGGAGTGTGTGGTGGTGGTGAAGTGCATGGTGGGAGCAGAGCACCAGGGCCAGCAGGAAGAGGTAGAGACAGATTTCAGCCACAAGAGAGAAGCTAGGAGAAAGGCAGAGGGTGGGAGGTGGAAGAAACCTGGCCTGTTTGCCAGCCACAACCAGCAGGCCAGGCAGGAAGCACTGGAGCTTACAGGATGGCCTGGGCACACACCCAATGAAGAAGGCAGCAAGCTGGGCAGTTGTAGGGATGCACTGAGTAGAGGAGCAAGAGGAGGGCTGCTGGAACCCTAGAAGGTGTCATGGCTTCCACCGGCAGCAGCCCAGGGGACCGAGGTATGATAGAGAGCACCAATGAGGCATGTTAAAGGAGCAGGAGCACAACAGAGACAGCCAAGGAGGAACCTACAGGCCTATTCCAATCTTAAAGGGCCAGTACCAGGCTGAGGCGTCGGTGAAGGTGACAATGTTTATTTATTAGCCAGTTTTTATTCTACCTCTCCAGGAAACCTGCCCAAGGCAGCTTACAAAAAAAATTAAAAGTTATTAAAATCCAGCGCTGATGTCTAGTATTACAGACCCAAACACAACAAAAAACAGACCATCCTGCAGCTTAAAACAACATTTTCAGACTAAAAGCACACTTAGAGATCCAAGCCTTGATATTTCAAAAAATTCCAAAGACTTCAAAAACAATTGCTATTTATCTGCAGTAATTCTTTATCGGTGAAGCCGCTGATATCATCCCACCGATCCCCACCTCTGCCTGCTTCCCTGCTGAATAGTGGCCACAAGGGGTTCTTGGTGTGTTAAACCCTACTCAATTGGTGCCACAGTCCCATCAGATGTGTCTGAATGTTTTAACTGGATAATAGGACCTCCTTCTGGAACTCCAAATTTGGCACGGTACAGTTCGTCTAAATATCAAAGGTTTTCCTATTCCCCTGAGGTCAGATATAACCTTAGATAGCTCCCCTAGGCAAGAATATTACTGTGATCAAAGAGAGCCCGCCCCGCTCTGCTCTATTCAAACTGCATCATTCTGCATGGGTCAGGCCACGTGATTTTTGCAGATTCCAGCCGAAGCAGCTTGCTACTGTGCAGTCTGTACTTGGCCTCAGCCCTCATTCGCACAGCTCTCACTCTTTGGTCCTCTTTTGGATCTTTAGTCTTTGGCTCAGCTTTCTCAGTAGTTGGTAAAGTAAGTTATTATTTGATTGTATATAATAGTGGGGGAAGGTAGGGGCTGCTGTGCAGAGGATGGCAATGGCAAACCACCTCTGTTCATCCGTCACCTTGAAAACCCTGCTGGGAGAACTTCATGGGGCTGCCGTGACTTAGTTGCGACTCGGTCGCCCACTTTACCATCTTAGCAAACCACTTCAGAAATGCATCCATCTCTTAAAGGAAAACACAGCCCAAACATCAATAAAAATTCTCAAAAGACATAACTGGTAAGCACTTAAAAGTTCATTCTTATCAATTGTTAAATCGTACCAAAAGTCATTCATTTCCCCACTGAAATGTCTTCTGACGGAATATGGAGCACGTCTGATCACCCTCCCTCTATGAGTCAGGTCCTACAATGCCAAGGCCACGGCCACACAACCCAGAAAATCTACAGCAACTAATGAACTCCAGCCGTGAAAGCCTTCGACAACATATAGTACCAGCGATGCTCACTCAGTGGATCAGGAGCCACAGGTGACTCTATGACATGCTCTTTGGCTCTTCTAAGCACTGTTCTAGCATAGTGGATAAAGCCAATGCCCAGTGGCGCTTGTGGCTGGCAGGTGCTTCCCACTTGGAAACAGCTGCTGCACGAAGGAGTGGAGGATAGATAAGCTGCAAGCTTCCCTCAGCTGCAAGCCCCTTGCAAGGGATGGGCCTGTGCTCCACCAGTCCCCTTCTTCTCTGCAGCCTCTGCACTCTTATCCTACTGTTTGGACAGCTGCCCAGAGGACAGCAAGCTGGCTGAAGAGAAAGCACCACCACCACAGCAGCTACCCAGGGAAAGAGCAAACTGGCTGCTATGGGGTGTGGGTGGTTTCCCTCCCCTTTCTTCACAGCCATTTTGCTCTCCTTTGGGAGTTTTGCTAATCTCACTCTCTTGCCTGAGCTGCTGTAACTCATGCTGAGGAGAGCATAAGAAGTTAGAGAGAGAAGAACAGGGGACACAGGATTCCCACTGCAGGAGCCTGTTCTGCTCGTGAACACACTTTTTACACTGCTGATTGGCTCACAAACAGGTTTCTTTAGCAGAAAGCCTGAGCACCATTTACTTCCCTCAGCGCCTTTATGCACTCTCCCTGGCAGAAGGCAGAGTAGCCTTGGCCATCTCACTCTCGAATGAGCCGGGGAGGGGGCGCTTTTGCTATGGAGGGAGCAAGAAGACAGGAAGGCACCCAGCTTTGATGCAGTCAGCAGGCTCTTCCCTTCACAATGCTCTTAATGTCCCAGCAAACCAACAGTAGATAACATTCCTTCTCTCTTCTAAAATGAACAAAACATGTCCTCCAATGAGTCAAAACCAGTGATCCCCAGCATGGTGCCCACCAGTGTGGTTCCTGGTACTCCCTTCCTTATCATCTCTTCCCCAAAGCAAAGAGCCAATCCTGGGCTTGCTCCATCTCACTGGAGCAGGAGACGCTCCAGAACCTTGACTTATGATGACATCCAGGGCTCTTTTTGTAGCAGGAACTCCTTTGCATTTTAGGTGACACACCCCTAATGTAGCCAATCCTCCAAGAGCTTACAGAGCTCTTCTTACAGGGGCTACTGTAAGCTCTTGGAGGATTGGCTACAATAGGGGTGTGTCGCCTAATATGCAAAGGAGTTCCCGCTACAAAAAGAGCCCTGACATCATTCATCAATTTGCTACAGCTGAAGCTAAAGAAGGATTATTATTTTTTTACTTGATAAAATGAGAGTAATGAACAATTTATGTTTGAAGGATTGCTTTCTTATTTGAATTCGTTGGTCAATATTAGGTCATTTGTTTGATGACTTTATGGGTTTTTTTTTTAAAAAATGTAATACATAGAAGCTTCACTCCTCTCTGTACAGTGCAACTTTGCAGAGTTCACAGTATGTTGAAGTCAATTGGCCCAGAAGGGTGCAATTCTGTTTAGGACTGCGTTTGTTCATGACAAAATGGAAGATACGTCATTGTTGCTTAGCACACATATTTTGCATACTTCACTATATTCATAGCTGTCACCTTTGTTTTAATTCATAGCTACATTTGTAAATCAGGCTGCTGCCAATTTTTTGGGGTATTAGAATACAAAGGGGCAGGGGACCTAGACCAGGCTCAGATAGGCTTCCCAAGAACTTACCGCGTGCCGGCGGGAGATGGATACGTCCTTGCAGGACCATCCCCAGGGGAAGAAGAGGCGTGGAGCACCATGCCATCGCCAGGAAGGGACGGTAGGCGACACTCTGGCAATGGGGCTGGAAACTCGATGGTACCATCGAGTTTTCAGCCCCATTGCCAGAGCGTCACCTGGTATCACCTCCTGGCGATGGCATGGTCGTTACCAGGAAGACTGGTCCGGCCAGGAAGCATTCGTTCCCCACCCCCAGACGATAAGTACTTGGGAACCCTAGGCTCAGAAGAGTAAGGGAATCCAATACACCAACAAATGCTCTCACTTTAACCTGGTTCTCTTTCTCATCTTAATTCATTGACTTACTATTATTATTTTTATTGCTATTTTTTCTTTTATCCTCTTCATGTCCACAGGTGTAGAGTCTAGTGATCTTAATCACAATACCCCAGTCAGTACCCCACTCCGCACAAACTCAGCAGTCGCAAGGCAATCTTATCACAACAAATAGACAAACAATGCTTTATTTTTCTAATCATATTGTCAATGACTGAAAAAATATGTATTTAAGATTAGATGATGAATTATTAGTCATACCAGATGTAGTAAGTTTGGTGTTAATATTAATTCATAACCTTGATTTTTCTCTGAACGTTGACATATATGTATATCAGTCTCTTCCTGTTGATCGTAAATCCTTTATACATCAATAAAAACATTGAAGAAGAAGAAGAAGAAGAAGAAGAAGAAGAAGAAGAAGAAGAAGAAGAAGAAGAAGAAGAAGAAGAAGAAGAAGAAGAAGAAGAAGAAGAAGAAGAAGAAGAAGAAGAAGAAGAAGAAGAAGAAGAAGAAGAAGAAGAAGAAGAAGAAGAAGGAATGTTCTGATAGTTGGACAAAACTAGGAAAGCACAGATGCCAGGGGGAGAATTTTGTAAATGCTGAGAATAGACAAGTGGACGTGAATTAGCATGATGTGGGGCAGATGGTTCTAATAAGCCAAAGATGTACGTACTATCAATTTATTTTCTGGTTACCAACTTCAGCTGAATATATGTGGGTTGCATTTGCCTGAAGTTATAAATAATAGAACAGAAAAGTACATATTTTGAAACATAATATATTGAAGGGATCCTCAACAGTGAATACACATAAGTATACTTACCAGCCCACTTAAAGCAACAATCCAGATATAGGACCCTGAAGTCAAAAGCTAGAAAACAAAAGTGCATAATTTAAAATAGAAATTAGTTTAGAAAACTCTTTATACCCCCATGCATGATATATCTCAGTTGCCACTTCAGATGGTATTTATGAAAACTAATTTTGTTCTATTCTGCTTTTGGAAGTTAGACCCTATTAGATGGCTTTCAGTTGGTCCACTGAGTTACATCTTCGATTAAATTTTCTACTGATAGAAGGGGCAGAGATTTTCACCAGTTCCTCCCTCCTGCTGCAGACTTCAAATTTGACCCTCATATTGTGCTGGGAGGAGGTCCCTGCCATAGAGAAATTGGTGGGCTACAGTGGGAGGAGGGAAGTAAGAACTACTCCCAGAAATGCCTTCCATTAAGGGACACTATTATCAGGATCCAGTCTGCTGTGTTGGCTGTTGCTTGTTTATGTTAATTTTGTGATTTAGAAGAAGAAGAGATTGGATTTATACCCCGCCCTTCACTACCCAAAGGCGTCTCAGAGCGGCTTACAAACTCCCTTCCCTTCCCCTCCCCACAACAGACACCCTGTGAGGTAGATGGGGCTGAGAGAGCTCTTGACAGAAACGGTTCTTTTTCAAGAACAGCTCTTATCAGAACAATGGCTTGCCCAAGGTCATCCAGCCAGGTGCAAGTAGAGGAGTGGGGAATCAAACCCGGTTCTCCCAGATTAGAGTCCACGCACTTAACCACTACACCAAAATGTGTTTTTAAAATTATCATTCATACCACTTTTGGAAGCAATAGCTGAAAAGCAGTTTAGAAATCTGGTAAAGTAAATAATAGATATTATTAAAGATTTGGCATATCTGCAAGAAAAAAAATCACCTGAGCTAATGGATACAAACAAATAGCAAATCCAAAGTGCACTCATGCAAAAGCTCCTGAATTGACAATAAGATTTACAAAATAAATTACAGGAGTGCGGGAACAGGCTCTACACAGGCGGGGTGAATCCTAATTTGTTGAGAATATTGTATTGATGTGCAATACATTTGATGCAATATGTCGTCCAGAAAGCACTTTAAGAAAAGGGGACATCTTCCACTAGTAAGCAGTAATGCTGTAACTTCCTTCATTAGCTATCTACTCAAGGACAGATGTTTTACATGAACTGGGTAAAGATCTGAAGCAGCCAAGGGGTGACTCACAAAGACACTCTATTCAGAAACTAGTTTAACAAAACAAATAGATAAATATAAAAGTCTCCATTCTTTAAAAACAATGGGTAAAAGCTTTTAAAAGAAAGAAGTGCAGGAAAATATATATGAAGCTGCAGAAAGATGAAACATTGATGGGATACTTAACCCAAGGAGGGCAGCATTAAGAGCAAAAAAAAATTATCTTAAGCATGGCAAAGAGAAAGATATGAGCAGTAGTCTGAAACTGGCATATTCATTCCAAAAATCCCCCAGTGAACATGCTTTAGATATGTATGCTAGCAATTCTGGATGACATTTTTTTCAGGCTTGCAAACAGAAAAGCATACATGGAATGAACCTCTTATACTTTTGCACACTAGTATTCAACTTGAAAATGTTTCCAGGCTCAGTCAACATTTTCTACTGGGCAATCACTGACATTTGCTAACTGAATGCCGGGAAACAATACGAATGTGTGCACTATGTAGGTCAGTTTCTTCCCCAGCAAATGAAAAACACTTTCAGATTGTAAGCCACCTGATCTAGCTAGGTATCTGCTGCTGACAGACGGGCACATGCTTAAAATGAAGCGTCTAACGGCACTCTTATCAGCTTGCCATGATAAGAGGGGAGAGGAAAGTAAGTGCAAATTACCTAAAGATAAATATCTAGCAACACCCGCTGATAATTATCACCAGAGTATTATAAGGGAAGTGATGAACCAAAACAACAGGCTTTACAGAATATGTATGTTATTTTCTCTGGCTGAAAATAATGGCTCTGTCAGGACCAGGGGTGGCCACCCTTCCAGAACGGGAAGATGAGCTTTCTAACCCAAGCTCCCCCCAAAAGAATCTGGAATCTGGAATCCAGTAAGCATGTTCTGTTGACTATGAAAACACAGAGAGATGATCAGGCTTCTAGTAATTATACTAAGTCTTGACAAACCAGATAACCTTATTCTATGTTCCAGTCTCAAACCACAACAGTTGCATTAGGAAATCATTGGCAGGCTCCAGTTCTGTAGTGTGATTTATTTAAAAACAGTTCTTTATCTTTAAACTACAGAGAGGATCAACTCACTCAAATCAATAAAATTTCTACTCAGTGAACTACTATGGACACGAAGAAAGTAGACTTCCCCACTGCAAACCATGGAAAGGCAATACATCATGGGCACTTACTGAGTGCCTTCTTCCATAGCTTTCAACATACTGGGGAATGCTCCCTCTAAGCTGTGGAGTCTTGTGAGCAAAAATTCTACTTTGTGAGATACTGGCATTAAAATTGTGAGCTAGTGATTTATCTACTGCATAACTTAGGTTGCTCTGGAGTCATCCTCCCTGAGCTAAGACAAAAATGTGTGAGCTGGAGGCTAAAAAACTGTGAGCTAGCTCACACTAACTCAGTTTAGAGGGAACACTGGGAGACACATACAGTTCTGGATGACTGTAGGGAACTCCGTTTGCAGAATTAGTGTCCCTCTCTTACTGCAGAACACACTACAGCCTTCACTGAAATTTCCCATTTCAAATATCTGCCCTACATTTTTAGGACTAAATATCTGGATAGAGAATATTTAACATACTGCAGTAATTCAAAATGGTGTACACAAATGCAAGGTGCAGCAGCACTGTTAAGTAAATGAAAATCCAACCCCCCCCCCCCCACAATATACTGTACCTGCAAACCCAATATATAGACCAGTGTCTTGTTTGTGATGGAAAACTGGCCTAGAATTTGTGTCACTTGAACTCTTGGAATGGAGCAATAAAATGGTATAAAAAGAGCAAATATAGGGCCCAAGCTGTTGAGAAAGAAAACACAATAAAAACTGGTGTCAATAGAATTATTGTGAAAGGTATCTCTCTCTTTCTCTACAGAGAAATGAATTCTGAACAATTCAACATATCTTACAGTCGTTAAAAACATTAAACACAATGCCAAGGTATTTACTCCAGAATTTTAGGAGTCACAAGAGGCTTCTTTTTTCAAATTAACATTAGAAATATGCTTGAAACAGGCACATCATGTTGAAAACCTAGAGGGCCCTTGACTGCTTCCTATTTGCCATACCCAGGAAGTTTGTATTTGCCAGGCAAAGAATGACAGGGACAAAATCTGGAGAACCACCCTCAGCCCTCACTTGGTGCCCACCCATCCAGTGTAAGATAGATGGCTGCAGGATGGAGAAAAGAGATTTCCCTTTCCCATTCCACAGACACTTAGACACAGCCTAGGTGGTATATGTGGTAAACTTTACAACAGATCCCAGAAAAGAGGCGCAGCACACAAAGCCTCAGTGTTTCTCCAAGTGGTTCACCATTTTGGTTTTTCAATAACTGACAGCAACAAGTGTTTCAGTAGTGCCATCAGCCTCATAAGGCAATTGCTCAGAACATCTTCCGCACGGTTCCAAGTATTAAAGCCTTGCGTAATCAAGTTTCATCACTTATGCTATGCAGAATTCTCAAAGAGCACCCTTGTTATCTCCCTAACCATCTCCTTAAACTGAGTCAGTGTTGTCAACGTTCTCTGAGCTTTCAGGGTTTAGCAATGCCTATTTCTTGTTAAGTAATATGTTTATTGGAGGTATGGAGGACTGTAACAAAGCTGCTAGATGGAAAACAATTAGTCCTTATGTGCAATACTCTGTTATTCTGCCTAGTGAAGGGAATTAGGCTTGGTCTACAAATGGAATAAAAAAGGACCCTGCAAAGAGCTCTCCCAGATGAGGTCCATCTAGTGCAACATGCTGTTTTCATCAGTGGACAGAGAGGCTTCCAGGAAACCCACACGTAGGAATGAAAGTTTACAGCCCAGTCACCAGTATTCATTGGTAAATTGTTTCATATTAACATAGAGTTTTCTAACAGATGTTGGCAGACCTCACCTCCTTTGACAGCTTGTCAAAGCAAACTGTGCATGTTAATTATAAGTTAATTTTTCCCACTGCTGCGATTCTATTGCCACTCAATTTAATTAGGTGGAACAATTATGATGTGAAGAATTTTTCTCCACCACTTTCCCTGAAATATGAATACATTCTATAAACTTCTACATCTAAAAAAACAACCATAACACATTTGCCTTTCCTTCTGGAGAAAGTGCTGCACTGCCAATCATCTTGGTCACCATTTTCTTTTACCTTTTCCCACTGTATGATATTACTTTTGACTGTCTATCCCAACATCAGCAACTTTACAAAATTGTTGCAAGGAGTAAATGAGGATGAAAGAACCAAGTCTCCTGTCCTGAATTGCTTGGATAAAAATGCACTAGATAGACAACAAGGTGCCTAGACCTGTGCACAGTAGTCTCTTTTGTGCATAGCCAAAATGTTCCTGCAGCTCCTCAAATCAAAATCTCTCCTTGTCTCATTACTATATGCACTGAGAGCTCACAGCTCTACCCATCTAACTAGCCCCCAAAATATATTTACTGGTAGTATCTGAAAATGCTACCTTGTAGGTTCAAACGTTCAAAGCTACCTTCTATATGCTAATCAGGCGCATTAACATCTTACCTAATAACATACGTTTGGCTTCTAGGATCTCTGGTCTGTAGTTCCCAAACTGTTGTTACAGACATGAACAGGCACCCTCTCTCAAGTGTTAGAGCCCAGGCAGCCCCATGGTTTACTGAGGGGCTACAGGCGATGAAAAGAAAGGGGAGACAGAGCTCATTTTGAAGCATACTCTGTGGCAGTGTTGGCGGCAAAGAAACCCTAACCCTAATAACCCTAAGCCTAACCCAAACCCTAATAACCCTAACCCTAATAACGTTAGCCCTAGGCCTAATAACCCTAGTAACCCTAACCCTTACCTTAATAACCCTAACCCTTACCCTAACTCTAATAACCTTAACCATAGTTGTTGTTCAGTCGCACAATCGAGTCCAACTCTATGCGACCCTAGTTACCCTAACCCTAATAATCCTTATCCTAACCCTAATAGCCCTAACCCTAATACCCCAAACCTAATTGTAACCCTCCCTATCCCTAATGTTAATAACCCTAACCTTAAACCTAACCCTAATTCTAATCCTAACCCTAATAACCATAACACCCTTATAACCCTAACCCTAATAACCATAACACCCTTATAACCCTAACCCTAATAACCCTAACCAAGGCTCCCTCTAAGATGTGGAGTCTTGTAAGCAAAAATTCTGCTCTGTGAGCTACTAGCATTAAAGTTGTGAGTGAGTGATTTGGCTGCTGCATAAATTAGTTTGCTATGAAGCCATCCTTCCTAAGCGAAGACAAAAATGTGTGAGCTGGAGGCTAAAAAACTGTGAGCTAGCTCACACCAACTCGGCTTAGAAGGAACACCGCTTGTGAGCAAAAATCCTACTTTGTGAGCTACTGGCATTAATGTTGTGAGCAAGCGATTTGGCTACTGCCTAAATTAGTTTGCCCTGGAGCCATCCTTCCTAAGCGAAGACAAAAATGTGTGTGAGTTGGTTGATTCTCCTGGACCTCTCCATGGTTTTTGATACCATCTGTCAAGGACTCCTTCTGGACTGCCTATCTGCACTGCGATTGGGAGGCACCATTAACTGATGGTTCCAGTCCTGTCTGGAAGGTAAGTTTCAGAAGGAGTTGCTGGGAGATTGCTGTTCAGCCCCTTGGCCTTTGGAGTCCCATAAGGTTCCATCTTGTCCCCTATGCTCTTTAACACCAACATGAAACCACTGGGGGGGTCATCCAGAAATATGGGCTGGGTTGTCACCAATATGTGGATGACACTCAGTTCTATCTTGCACTTCCAACTAATGTAAGGGAGCCTGCAGAAACCCTGAACCAGTGCCTGGAGGCAGTTTTGGAGTAGATGCCAAGTAATACACTGAAGCTTAATAATAACAAGGCAAAAGTGCTACTGGTGAGTGGAAAGTCTACCTGGGATTTAAGGAGTCACCTGTTCTGGGTGGGGTTGCACTCCCCTTGAAAGAACAGGTCTATAGTCTGGGGGTGCTCCTGGACCCAGGCCTACTGCTGAATAAAGCAGGTGACAGCTGTAGCCAAGAGTATCTTTTACCAGCTTTGGCAGCTTAGCCAGCTGCAGCCTTTCCTGGACAGAAAAATTCTGGCCATTGTGGTACATACCCTGGTTACACTCAGTTTAGATTACTGCAAAATGCTCTGTGTGGGGCTGCCCTTTGAAAAGTTTTAAGAAACTTCACTTGGTAAAGAATGCTGCAGACAGGATGTTGATGGGAGTGGGTTGTTAGGGCTGTATCACTCCAGCCTTGGCCCATCTACACCGGCTTCCGATTTGTTTCTGGGCACAATTCAAGGTGCTGATTTTGACCTTCAAAGCCCTATATGGTTTGGGACCAAAAAGACCTGAAGACTGCATAGTCCCTTATGAAGCTGCCCAACCATTACAATTATCCTTGAAGGTCCTGCTTTGCAGCCCCCCACCCCACCTGGGCCTTTCTGAGATTAGTCAGGTAGCAACCTGGAAGAGGGCCTTCTCAGTTGTGCCACCAAAGCTCTGGAACTACCTCCCAAGGGAGATTCATCTGTCGCCATCTTCTGCCAGTGAGGTGAAGACTTTCTTGTTTTGCTTGGCATTCCCTTAATGATCCCTCCTTCCTAACTAATGTGTTTTTTTTGTTTTATATGTATTTTAACTGTTTTATATGTATTTTACCTTTTTAAAAGACTTTTAAAAATTGTTTTAATGAGTATGTTGTGGGGATTACATTACTGGTTTTATAAGGTGTTTTGTCATGTATAATTAAAATTGTTAGCTACCTTGGTGGGCTTTGTAAGAGCAGAAAGGTGAGATATACGTTTTATAAATAAATAACAAGGCACAAGCACTGACTCTTCCTCCACAATAACCACCAGTCTATACAACATACACGAGCTTTGCGCCAGGCAGGTAGATCACACTCAACACCATCTCTGTTCTTAAGAAGCAAAATCTTCATTGCCAGGAAAGCCCATTTCTGCTGCTCCTCCCACGACCAGAGGCAAATCCTCTGCGCTGGAGGATATCAGTTCACCACCTGAGAAACTGGTCTCTTCTAAAGGACCATTAGTGGATGGCTCTCCATACTGTGCAAGAAGAGCAGAATTGTCAGAATAAGAGTGGGATCACTCCATCACACTTCTGAAGGTCTCACACAGGTCTCTTCTTCTTAAGGTCATCATCGTCACCTCATATGGACCAACTTGTTCTCTAAGAGCAAGGTGATCATCTCACTGACCCACAATTTCTAACAAGCATTCACGTCACACACTTGCAAAACATACCAGATAGCTCCTCTTTGTTGCTTTATAGTTTCATTTTTGTTTTTTGTTTTGTTAATTTTCCCACGAAGGCCTGTGATATTTGTGTTCAAGCTTTCTATAGTGTGGGGAAACAGTGTTTATGATCAGATGGCAGACTTCTGAGGTGGGTGAGTAGACTTGCACTATTTTAAAATGCCATTAAAAACAGTACACCAAAAGGAAGACTCCCACCACCACCACAAAAATGACCCCTTCTACAACTTTTAAGGCTATACTACCTCAATATGTTGCATCAGTACAATTTTATAGTGACAGAAAGGGATCAAAGGTAGAGTGGGGAAAGCTATCATTCTAATTCTCCTTATAATCTTTGAATTTATAATTATTTCCAAAAGACTATTGGAACTGCTGTCTTTTTCATGATCAGCAGGCTCACATAATGTATCTGCCCATGGGGCTGCAGTATTTCAAACTGCATGTGGGAGTTCAAATGTTGAATGCTCCTTCCTGTACAAATCTCCCCAGAGATTCAAAACTGACATACCAGGAAGGAAGGCTATAGGAATCAGCGTCTAATGTACAGTCCAGTGAGACATACACAGTGGAGCTGAAGACTGCAGACTGTATTTTAAGAAAGCGGACAGGAAGAAAGTTGATGCATTTGAAATGTGGCGCTAGAGGAGAGTTTTATGGATACTGTGGACTGACAAAAAGACAAATAAGCAGGTTCTAGATCAAGTCAAGCCTCAACTCTCCCTAGAAGTTAAAATGATTAAACTGAGGCCACTGTGCTTTGGCCACGTTATGAGAAGAAGACAAGAGTCACTGGAAAAGACAATAATGCCGGGAAAAGTTGAAGGTAGCAGGAAAAGAGGAAGATCCGACATAAGATGGATTGACTTCAGTGTGCAAGACCTGAGCAAGGCTGTTGACAACAGGATGTTTTGGAAGACATTGGTTCATAGGGCCACCATCAGTCAGCATCCACACAGATTGTATTTTGGCTCTAAAAGCAGTTTCATATTCATTTCTGCATCACGTTTATCTAAGTGGGCAGCTTTTTGCATGCATGATGCTCCCTAGCACATTGTTCACTGGAATTACCAAAACTGACTTGAAACAGGCAGTCTGAATTTATGTCCATATATACATATACACATTATGTTCATATATACAGAGTAAACACCACACATATCATAAACAGTAGATGCTGTCATGCTAAATACTTGTTCACATCCATGCTAACATGTAATATTATCCTATGATTTTTAATAAAACTTTTTTTACAAACGCAATGGTGTAGAATGTTAAGTTCTTAAAAGCCAGTTTAAAAATCATGTTGCACAGGCACCTGTCACTAACTGTTTGAATAAATCTTACTTAACACTAAATTAGATTTACAACTCATGGATTATGATTTTTGTTGACGATGTGGAATTTACTCATGCAAAATCCCCCACACCAAATTCCTGAAATGATTTGGGGAACTAAAACTTGCAGATAATGATACCTATGGTAATTTCCTCTAGCATGACCCTCTAGTGTGCACTGCTTTTTAGGTTACATCTACGTCATCGTAGACATGGTGACCTCAAAAAAAAAACCCTCAAACATTTTTTCAGTGGGAGTTTCTGCCCCTAAAAAGAAAATCCAGGCAGTACAGAATATATCAGGACAGTCCCTTAGAAGTAAAAAGACCACAGAGAGCAATCCTAAGCAAGTCTACTTATAATTCTACTGAGGTTTTTTTCCAACGGGGTTTACTCCCTGGAAAGTGTTCTTAGGACTGCATTGTTAATTTCTCCACTCTTTGCCAGAGAATCCCGTGTGTCTCTTAAGATACCAGTATTTTAACTCCTTTAAACAGACAGCCCACGTCACAGCTATCCCTACCTCCTTTGCTATTCCACAGAATCTTGTTTCTAGGTTTAAATGACAGATAAATCTCAGATGTTCTGTGACCAATGTTCCCTCTGAGGCTTGCAGTCTCGTGAGCAGAAATTTTACCCTGTGAGCCAAAAGTGGTGCTAGCTTTAAAACTGTGAGCAGGCCGACATTTTTTTTAAAAAAATATTTCAGTGTAAGTAAAAAGGTAAAGGTTCCCTTGCTCGAAAGCCAGTTGAATCCGACTCTAGGGTTGCGGTGCTCATCTCCGTTTCAAAGCCGAAGAGCCAGCGCTGTCCGAAGACGTTTCCGTGGTCATGTGGCCGGCATGACTAAACACGAAGGCGCACGGAACGCTGTTACCTTCCCACTGAAGTGGTACCTATTGATCTACTTGCAATTTCTTGCTTTCGAACTGCTAGGTCGGCAGGAGCTGGAACTAGAGACGGGAGCTCACTCCGTCATGCGGCACTCTCGGGTCTCGAACTGCTGAACTACTGACCTTCCACAGCCTGCAGTTCAGCGTCTAAACCACTTGAGCCACCGCATTGTTCTATTTCAGTGTACAAACATACAAAACATACAGACAAAATATATATACTATTATAATTTGTATTACAAGCCATATATTTATATTAAACTTATTTATATTTATATGGAACATACTGTATGACTCTTTCAAACGATGTTTTAGAAGTGATTTATACATCATAGCCATGAACAGTATCATCAAGTTAGGCAAGTCACCCTAGCCTCATGCCTTAGCCTTATCTCCCCCCCTCCTTCTAATAATAAAGCATACAAACCCTTCGCCTGCCAACTCCAGAGTGATCAGCCATGGTATTTTATTTTAATTAAGAGCCAACACTGAGAATGCTATTTAAAAATCATTAGCCAACTCTGTTCAGATTGGGAAAATGCCCTCTTCACAGTGAGATTGCTGCATTATCGAGAAAGAGAAGACATGGAAATGCATTCTGTGGCAAGGTACCAACAAGGCTCACTGACAGCTAAATACCAGTGGCAAAAGGAATAGCATACAAGGAAAGCATATAGGTCTGGGGAAGAAGAAGAAGAAGAAGAAGAAGAAGAAGAAGAAGAAGAAGAAGAAGAAGAAGAAGAGGAAGAAGAGGAAGAAGAGGAAGAGGAGGAAGAGGAGGAAGAGGAGGAGGAGAGGAGGAGGAGGAGGAGGAGAAATTGCTGAGCAGTCAGGTTAGAACAGGAAAAGGAAATACTTCTTCACTCAAAGAGTGATTAACATATGGAATTCACTGCCACAGGAGGTGGTGGCAGCTACAAGCATGGACAGTTTCAAGAGGGAATTAGATGAACATATGGAACAGAAGTCCATCAGTGGCTATTAGCCACAGGGTATAGATGGGAACTCTCAATCTGGGGCAAGTGATGCTCTGTATGCTTGGTGCTGGGGGGGCAGCAGTGGGAGGGCTTCTAGTGTCCTAGCCCCACTGCTGGACCTCCTGATGGCACCTGGTATATTTTGGCCGCTGTGTGACAGAGTGTTGGACTAGATGGGCCATTGGCCTGTTTCAACATTGGCTTCTCTTATGTTCTTATGTTCTTAGGAGGAGGAGGAGGAGGAGGAGGAGGAGATTGGATTTATACCCTGCCCTTCACTACCCAAGGGAGTCTCAGAGCAGCTTACAAACTTCTTTCCCTTCCCACAACAGACACCCTGCGAGGTAGGTGGGGCTGAGAGAACTCTGACAGAAACTGCTCTTTTTAAAGAACAGCTGTGCCAGAGCTTGTGACTGACCCAAGGTCTCATCAGCAAGTGCAAGTGGAGGTGTGGGGAACCAAACCCGGTTCTTCCAGATTAGAATCCGCGCACTTAACTGCTATGCCAAACCACTACACCAAACTGGGGAAGGAGATTTGAACTGAGAATCCTGGAATTTACAGAGCTATTCTGAACTGAAATTGTGCAGAAGCATTTATAGTAGACTGAAAAAAAAAACCAAGAAAAAATATAAGGTGCATTATTGCACTTTCCTAAAGCTTGACTTGGAGGAGGGAGAAACTTGCCCATGGCCTGCGATCCTGCATGTATCCCAGCCTGGGGTCTGGCCAGGCTTTTTTGTGCACTAAGCGAGGCACATACCCCCTTCTGGCACCCCTCCCATGTGCCCACCAATTTTCAAACTAGGAAGAATGAAAAACACAAAATTTGAAATTGTTAATTGTGAGAACAAGTAATACAATCTCTGATTTTCCCCACCTCACTCGTGTGTGCTTCTAAAGCCTGTCCTTCTAAGCCAGTTTGGTGCAGTGGTTAGGAGTGGTGGACTCTAATCTGAGAACTGGGTTTAATTCCCCACTCCTCCATATGCATACAGCTGGGTGGCCTTGGGCCAGTCACAGCTCTGTCACAGCAGTTCTCTCAGAGGCCTCTCAGTCCCACAGGGTGTCTGTTGTGGGGAGAGGAAGGGAAGGAGATTGTAAACTGCTGTGAGACTCCAAGTCTGAATAAAGAAGATGTGTAATACTTGGAGGTTGGATGGCTTGGCCCTGAGTTGAGCATCAGATGGCTGTTGAACTGGGCTTGTAACTGGGCCATTTAGACTTTCCAGTCAGCCTGCTTCTCTTATACACAGAGAAATCACCCACAGGCATACACAGAAGGGGATTCTTTTTGTGAAAGTCTTCTGACTTCTTCCCACAGAGAGAAAATGTCTGCATAACCACCACCCCCAGGTAGGGATGCCAGCCTCCAGATGGGACCTTGGAATTACACCTCATCTTGATTACAGAGATCAGTTCCCCTGGAGAAAATGAATGCTTTGGAGAGGGGACTCTATGGCATTGTGCCCCTCTCAGGTCCCTGTCCATCCCAGGCTCCATCCTCAAATCTCAAGGAGTTTCCCAACCTGAAGTTGGCAACCCTACCCCCCATCCCCTTCCGGTGGCCAGGGGGGCCTGGCAATCCTATGCCTAGTATTACGCAGGGCAGAATGGTGAGAAGACCAAGCCAGTCTCTGAATGGGTTATTGCATTGTTTTCCTGGTACTCTGTCGCTTTAAATATAGAAATGAACCCAGATCTGCACTCCCATTTAAAATAAAGCCAGGCCACCCACCCAAGCTCCAGCACAGCAAGGGAACAAAGTGGGTAGCCTCCAGGACCTCGGCTTCTTCTCTGCGCTCAACCGCCAGTGCCAGGAGCCACTGAGGGGCTTCTTGCTGCGGTGGTGAGGGCGCCCGGCCAGAGCCAGCCCCACACTAAAGGGATGCAGGAGGGTGGGGAGAAGAGGTGAGTCAGGCGGCGAAGGGATGGGAGCCGCCCATGGGTGAGCAGTGATGGTGGCACTTCACCGAGGAAGGATGACGGGAGCGGCGCAAGGGGGCTCTCTGTGCGGTGGTGCGTCTCTTCCTACCCAGGCAAGAGTGGGAGAGGGAGGGAGGGATGCACGGGCACCCCCTGCTCTCCCCTGCTTCTCCTCATTGCCTTTTGCTCACCCTTGGCCTGGGCCTGCATGGCCATTGGGAAAGGAACCTCCTGCGCTATAAAAAAAATTGCTGCGCTGGTCGCGGGGAATTGTTGTGCCAGTGCAGCCTGGCGCAGCTTAAAGGGAACCTGGCTTGTGACACCTGCCTTTTGTGTGACTTTCTTTTCTAATTAGTCATATGCAGGGTTTTTAATGCAAAGCATTTGAACCTTGTGTTCTACATAATATATTCATTTGCTTACTTCATTTATATCCCACCTTTCTCTCCATTGGGGAACCAAAGCAGCTTACATCATTCTCGTCTCCTCCATTTTATCCTCACAACAATCCTGTAAGGTAGGTTAGGCTAAGTGTGTGTGACTCGCCCGAGGTCACCCAGCAAGCTTCCATGACAGAGTGGGGATTCGAACCTGGGTCTCCCAGGCCCTAGTCAGACACTCTAACACAGGGGTGGTCAAACATGTGGCCCGGGGGCCGGATCAGGCCCCCAGAGGCTTCCTTCAGGCCCACAGTGGAACTGGCCATCTCCTACTTCCAGTTCTGCTGTTGCTGCTACATCATAGCTTGCTTCGACAGACTCTCTTAATCACTCAGCCATTTCGTGTATTAACCTGGGTCCTAGATTCTGAGCATGGGATTCCTGTGGTGAATGTCAATAAATCAAAAGTAGGTTTGAAGCATACAAAGCTAATGTTTTAAGCATGTTTTTGTTTTAAGTAAAAAAAAAAACCCTTTGTGTCCTTTATAAAGTTTATATCTCCACTACCTGGTGTTACATCTTATGACACACCTGGCCCAGCCCAACAAGGTCTCATGTATGTCAGATCTGGCCCTCACAACAAATGAGTTCGACACCCCTGCTCTAACCCTTACACCATGCTGCAAAATGTAGCAATACAAACATTGCATTTTAAAGAGGTACAAAAATGTTGCTTTAAAAACTGACACACACACACACACCCAAACAACAGTGAGGATATCTTTTTCAGAACCCTAAACCCACATTATCAACTAACAGCACAAAAGCAGGGTATATCTGTTAATATGCCCACAGAAAGAAAATTACCCAAATGCTAATAGAAATGGCAGCTGAAGGACTGCAAATTTTGCACCAGGCAAACCTACATAGGGAAGGAGTTCAATCATCATGGCACCACAACAGAAAAGGCCAATTTTGCCACTTTCAGAGGGGGAATACAGAGTAGGACCTCTGATGATCTCCACTGCAAAATAGGTGACCCTTCAGATACAAGGCCCAGACTGGGGGATTTTCTCGCTTTTATTTGAATTGGAGAGATTTAGGGAGATGGGTATGGAGATTTTACAGATATATCAAAGGGCGATTATATTTCTAGAACAGCTACACTACTTACACACTTACAGAAACAAAGAACCATCCCGCTAATTTTTTTTTAAAGCACATATCACAGAAACCCTGTTTTGATGATTTGTTACTTTAAACCCTTTACAATGTGATTACAACATTATTATTAGAAGTGCATTTGTATTTGAAGCCATTTCTTTCATTTTGTAGCACGGTTCAAAAGTCAATCAAGGCCTGATTCATCATCACAACAGCACGCAATCTCACACCACTCCAGAAGCGTGTCAACCGACTAGCCACTTAGCGGACTGAACGCGGTCCCTCCCTATGGCAGTACCCAGAAAGTACTAAGTAATTCACCTCACCAATATCGTTCCTCCAGCTAGATGTCACCAGCGTGGCAAGGAAATGAACAATGAGAAACACTGAACGACAGAACAATGAGAGGCAAAGGCAGCATTATTAATTAAGCCAAAGAAAGCAGCCTTATACACTGTGTTCCAGAACTGGGCAAAGGGTCTTTCTCTGCAAAGCTACGTGGCTTGCTGTCTCAATATCAACTCACAGAACCATCTCTAGTATACATACAGCTTTACAATGGACAATTTCCTTGGAGGAGCAGTGTGTGAAGGTTCTGTCTTTCTTGCACGGGACAAGATTTTACAGTACTTGTGGCAGCCTAAGGCACTACTTATATCACCTGTCCCAGCTCATAAATAGGATCAGTACAGTAGATCCATGTAGAATCAGGTTTTGGTAAAAGACTAACACTTTCAGGTTTACTCTAGTAATGAACTGCATCTCAAAATTCTATCGTTTTTAAGAAGTTCTGATTTGTGAAAGCCACAGATACATTTTTGAAGAGCAGCAGGACTTGCCCCTTCTTTCAAAAAAAGAAGCATGAAAAACAAATGTGAGCTAAATAGATATTCTCACTTCCCATAAAATTTTAGGTAGGGTTCAGCTACAGGGAGGGGAAATGCCATCAACTCCATAAAAGGGCAGTCTGACATAATCACTCTTGAAAACAATGTGCAAAGGGGAAACTGTTACACATGTAATGTGTGGCATTCACATATACAGCACAGAGGGCTTACTATACTACTGATACGTAAGTAGAGAATGCTTTCTTTCCTTTCTTTCAAAAATTCTTTTAAATCAGGGTATCAACTCTGTTGCACTGCAGGGAGTCTGGTTTTCTAAGGTGGCTATGAAGGTGGCACTCTTTTAGACGGGGAAAGAAGAAACAGTAAGGAAAAAAAAAATTATGGTACTACCCCATAGCCAAACCAAGTCTTAAGCCACTTGTCTATTAGCCTGTCTTTTTTTTTGTTAATACAATAACTGCTTAAAATGCAAAAACAAATGAATAATGCCATTACTTTGAGTAAGTACTTCATTATTCTAACAACAAAACTGCCGTATTTAACAAAATACCCTACACGGCTGAGCCAACAAGGAGCTTTTTGGTGGTCTTAAACTTTCTGAAAATGCCTGTATTGAAACAGCGGTAACAAATTAAGATGTTTCAGGGCAAACAGGTGCTTACAGAAAAAGATATACTACTAAGCTCCTGCTACTTGTGTTTAAAGACTGCCCTTTGACAAATATTTTATCTACTGCACCTATGCTTGTAGAGTTTCTAACATAACAAAGATTTCACTGCTTTAGAGAGCCCTCTCATTGTTCTTAGGAGTACAACCCAATCACTGCATGCCTACTAAAACTCCACTGAGTTGAATGTGGTTAACTCCCCAGCAAGTTTAGACTGCAGCCTTACAGTGAAAGCCCATGCACATTTACTCAGAAGTAAAGCAAACAGACATCCATGTGATTTACTTGCAAACAAGTCAGCAAGGAACTGCAGCCACAGGGAACAATCTTAAGTAGGATTCAGAAGGAAGTCCCATCTTATTGAATGGAATTTGCTTCCAGGGAAGTGTTCTTAAGACTGCCGCCTTAGTGACTTTAATGAATTTGTAGAATATGCTGTTATTTACATTTAAACCAAGAGATACTCAGTCTTACAACACTGTCAGTGAGGCAACAAGGAACTGCAGACAGCAATGTCAATTATTACAACAATGTTATCTTCCCAGGAATAAGACTTACCACATCCAAATCAAGACAATTAAATATTTTCTGACGACTTTTGAAGTTGCTAATGATTTCCACATAATATAGACTGCAAAAGTGTTTTTGGCAGCCAAAATGGTATTTGTGGACAGACTGACATATATGTTTGGCGGTACAGTTGTTCATCTTTTAAGCAATAACAGCGCCACAACAGCAGATCATAAGTGTACTTTTAAAACTACATTAGTGCAGTTATCATAAATGTTGTGTGTGTAAACTGCCGTCAAGTCACAGCTGACTTATGGCGATCCCAGCAAGGGGCTTTCAAGGCGAGTGAGAAGCAGAGGTGGTTGGCCATTCCCTTCCTTTGCAGAGTCTTTCTTGGTGGCCTCCCTTCCAAGTACCGGCCCTGCTTAAGCCTTCGAGATCTGACGAGATCAGACTATACCATGCTGCCTCCCCTAGGTTTTCCACAAACAATTATCAGAGTTTTTCTCACTGGAGTTTTAAATGTTTCCTTCAGTGTGGCTTTCTTTCAGTTGAAGTCAGCAGATGATAAGGGTTTTTTTAACTTTTCACAAGCAATCCCATCAATTTAAAAATGTGTGTGTGTGTGTGTGTGTGTGTGTGTGTGTGTGTGTGTGTAGAGAGAGAGAGAGAGAGAGAGAGAGAGAGAGAGAGAGAGAGAGAGAGAGAGAGATTGGATTTATACCCCGCCTTTCACTTGGAGTCTCAGAGCGCCTTACAAACTCCTTTCCTTTCCCATCCCCACAACAGATACCCTGTGAGGTAGGCGGGGCTGAGAGAGCTCTGAGAGAACTGTCCTTGAGAGAACAGCTCTGACAGAGCTTGTGACTGACCCAAGGCCACATCAGCAGGTGCAAGTGGAGGAGTGGGGAATCAAACCCGGTTCTCCCATATTAGAGTCCACACACTTAACCACTACACCAAACTGGCTCTTTGTTTGTGTAACAAAGTAGAACTGGGTGCTACTTTGGATTGTTCAAGATCAAGACCCTTTTCATATGATCATCAATGTAATTTATGAAGCAAGAAACAAAGTTACTAATTGCCTTGCCCAGCACATCACAGTCAAATCTATCTCCCTGTGTGTGTCCCTCCTGATACTACCCAAAAATCCTTGAGGGAACAGCAGCATACAAGGTCTCCAATCAAACTCCCCCTAGTTTTTCAAAGGAGAGGAGGGGAACTCTGAAGAGATGGGGATTACCATGCACCACAGCAACAAAGGTCATGGCCAGGATTCAGAGAATTGTAGAGTTGCATCCAATCAGCTTTTCGGCAGTTGTAAAGGGCACGAGGGGTTCATTTTGATCACCCAAAAGTACCCTGCTAGGAATAATGGGACTTGCATGTACAAAAGCCATATGGGATGGGGGCTGTTGTAAAGAGGTGTCTGGACAAGATGAAGTGAAGTTGGTAGGATCCAACCCACAAAGGAACTCCATTTAAAGAACGGATCTTTCCCATCACCCTCTTCCCACTGCACTCCCAGTGACTTCTGAAAAACTGCTCTTGAGGGTCAAAGATTTCATCTAGACATACTACCCACCCACCCCTTTGTGCAGGTGGAAGTGCTTTAAACCTATGAATTGTGTGTAAATTCCCCCTTGTATTTTTTGTGGAAATTGATAATTCCACATCATGCTGCGTACAGACATTGTGTATAAACAATTTAATGTGTTCACCCTCTTCCTGAATTTTGATAACTTCCCTCTCCTTTACTAAGTAGATCAGCTTACTGTCTGCTCTTGAAAAATTAAAACAGAGGTTACATTCCTTCACTAAGGTTTTTGTTTATTGCTAATTAGTTTTTGTTAAACTAGGGAAAAAATAGCCCATTACTGGGGTGGATCCTAGCCCTATCCTACCACTCCTCTGAGAAGTCTGCATCCTTCCCCTGAGCCGCTTAAGTTAGAGGAAGGCTCCACAGGCTGAAGGAAGGATCCTGGAAGGCAGGTTGGATCCATTTCACTTCCTTGAATTTGGCAGAACACTAAATAGAACCAAGTTATTTCTTTATTTGTTACATTTATATTCCACTTGTATTCTACCTTTCTTCCTTTATCGATGCAAGGCAGCTTACATAGAAGTCCACTGGAGATCTTCCATCCAGCCATTAATGAGACCCAGATCTGCTTGGCTTTGCCAGGGGTTGGACTGGAAATCACATGAGCAGGACCTATTAGCATGTGTATATAGCCAAGGACCCATGTGCAGATGCCTGTTCCTGGGTGCACAGGATCGAGGGTTGCCACCTCCAGGTCGGGAAATTCCTAGAGATTTGGGGGGTGGAGCCTGCAGACAGTGGGACTTGGGAGGGGAGGACAGGGGAGGGACCTCAGCAGGTATAATGCCACTGAGGCCACGCTCCAAAGCAGCCATTTTCTCTCTATTGTCTGGAGATTGGTTGTAATTCCAGGAGATCTCCAGGACCCACCTTGAGGCTGGCTATCCTAACATGCTGGATTAAAACAATTATGTTTCTAAAAGGGCAACAAACTCTAGTTTCTTTGCAATAAATTCCAGGGCTGTTGATATGACTAGAAACCAATGACCATAAGCTAACTAGACAGTAAAATTCTGAGGATCTGGGAGGAACAGTGCCATCTGCTCATGCTTTTTAATAAAAGTTCTCTAGAATTTGAAACCAGAAATCTTAGGAGCTGGCCCAGCAACATCCCTCTTCCTTCCTCTTCTCTGCATCTGTCTTCCTTCTCTTTTAAAAGAAGGTCCCTTTTGCTCCTTTTTTTTACAGCAGATATTCTTTTATGCTAAAGGAGCTATTCTTGCCGATGAAAATGCACCACAGCTTCCACTCCAGTGGAAGCAAAGCGAGGATGACAAGCAACTACACTTTCTTAGCACCAAACAATTAATATTACAAAAACATATTTTCACACAGGCATTGTTTCAATGCTTTTTAGCTGCCCTGAGCCTTCGGGGAGGGAGGGATATAAATCCAAATAAATAAATAAATACATTTTATACAGCTAACACTGTTTAATTCAAGTCCTAGACTGCAATCATATGCACAATTAGACCCGCCATAGGCACGAATGCCGGGCGGATTTAAAGGGTGCAATCAGACAACAACATCTGGGAAGCGCCCTGTAGCAACCCGTTCTGCTCCACCGCAGAAGCGGAGTAAAAGACACCAGGGAAAATCCGGTAGTAAACGGGTTGCAATGGGCCACGGACAGAATTTCCCATGTCTGATCACTCCAGTGCGCTCTCATGGCATTGGGATGGTCTGTCTGATCAGGCCATCCTGACTCCATGCTGTTGTTTCCCCCCCTTCTCAGTATGCGCATCATCACAAACTCCATAGGAAGCCCTCAGTGCAGAGATGCAATTCATCAATTCCTTGTTTAAGCACATCGGAAATAAACGGCAACTCCCCCCAACTCACCCAAGGTTGCATCTGATCACACAGTGGCAGGCTATGCCCGCAGCTTCCAAGGACTGTGTGATCGCGCAACTGCAGGTCAGATTCCTCCAGAGGAAATAGTCTTGCTTCCCCCCGCTTTTTCTGGCGCGTGTGACCGCAACCCTATACCAATTTAGGATATTATAAGCTATAAGATGGTAAAAGGGTTTCTTGTTCTCCTACACAAAATGTAAAAAGAGAGAAAAGGAGTCCTAATAATTACAAATGGCTACAAAAGTGCAGAAAGCATGTTAAGATAGTAAGACTACTAACGTTAACTATGCTGCAAGATAGCTATACTATACCATGGTGAGTGATGCAATTTGGGTTGCTAACCAAGCAACATGCTACGTTCAGCAAAGTACAAAAATTGCACGGAAGCTTGGGACCTGCAGGCACGCAACCACTTCTTCAACCACTATAACCAAACATATTTTTAACTTTTAAAACCACTGTCTCCAACAACCAAGCCTTTCTCTTTTCAGCTATTCCTAGGCTTGGCGTATACATGCAGCAAAAGGGGCTGGTAGAATGGGCAGCAGCACTGAAGACTTCTGGGGGGGAGTCATAGTTTTAATGCAATCCCCCCCCATGTAAAAATTCTCTGTGGGTTAACAAAAATATCACACCAGGGAGAAAGGTTCTGCCTACTCCTTCACATGTCATGCTATCTTTTCACTTACAGGGAATGCTTAATGTGCAGGGATTTGAAAAATGTAATCCTTCACCGACTGTCTGAAGTAGCACAGCCCATTTTCTAGCACCACCTGTCCAATGCTGAGCCATATTGTGAGCTCCTAAGTAGCCAGCAAAACTAGCTACAATCATACATGGGGGGGATGCTGGATTGGAAGAAAAGTTTACAAAACAAAATAAATGAAGGAAGACAATCTAGCAATATGAGTGGGCCATTTTCTAGAAGTATTTGGGAAATAATGCAGCACCGTTAGGAAAGCAAGAAAAGAGCTTGTGCACAAAGAAAAGAGAAATTTTAATATACAGGTATGCACCTGGCAGGGTCTCACAAACCTTTTCTGCCTCCCACAGCAGGGGTGGAAGGAGGGTAATAGATGTTTATTTACTTCATATATACTCCACTTTTCTGCCCAATGGGGACCCAAAGTCCCCCTTTCCATTTTGAAGTAGATCATCGATATGTAAATTCTTGGCCAACTGCAATGGAGGAGTATGGATCTGGGCTTCTTCTCAGCCATTTTTTCTTCTCTATGCTTGGGATTCTGTAATCTATTTCTTTGGGAGGGGGAGGCTCTCAGCTTCTTGTATCAACAGGTGCAAAGTTTTGCCCAAATTCCTAAGTAGCCCGACAGGTGCAAAGTTTTGCCCAAATTCCTAAGCAGCCCAGTTTGATGTGTATAAATAAGAATAGTTCAATTTACCCAAATAAACCAAACAGTCCAGTGCAGAAGATAGCCTGGTCCATTAAGACTCAGTTAAAAAACTAGAACAGCAGAGCAACTGGATGTGGTTGTTTATCTGTTACCACCTTCTTTTCCCCTGCTGCATTTTATCTTCACAATAACCCCATGAGCTAAGTTAGGCTTAGAGAGACCGAGTGGTCCAAAATCACTTCCATGGCAGAATGGACATTGAAACCCATGTCTCCCAGGTCCTAGTCTGACACTCTATGTGTTTGTTCATCTGCCCGTCTGCATGGATATGCTGTCCATGCCCATGGCTTCAGGTGTACACAAATTCACTTTTATATTACAATTCTTACAAAGCTTTGCACTTATTAAAATCATAACACTCTTTGCAATAAAGCCTAGCTAGTTTACTGACATGCTCTGAGAGTGTTCCCTCCTCTTCTGTTCACGTCTTCCACACAAGTAACACAACTGTGTTCCAATGGTCATAGGTGAAGAGACCATGATCAATGTCACATGAGATGTCACTCTTAATTCCAAAGCAATAACATTTATAAGGCTGCTTAATAAAACAAGTTAATGTGTCTTGGAAGAGAAAAGGTAGCTACAGAATATAAGTAGAAACACAAAACTAGTCTCAAAACTCCTCACTTTCTTTTTTTTGGTGCATCCCGATGAACACTTCAGACAAAAGTCTGTGGTGCTTCTATAGATCCAGATTCATATTCTCACTTCAAGGAAAGAGGTTTCTCTGTAACTTCACCAGTTTGTGGATTGATATCATTCAAATGTAGGATTACTATAAGAATCTAGTTTTAATTTTAAGAAACCAGTTGCTCTCACTGCATCCATATTCAAGTTGCTTTCCCACATTTCACATTTACATTCTCAAGCTCAGGGATTCCCAAATCTTTAAGGAACTAGATTTAAAGGTGAAAAAAACCTTCACAAATCATTTCACTGCTGTCAAGTTTCAGTTTTCCACAATGCTGATTGTTGGAGAGCAAAACAGTGATTCTCTGTACTCAGTTCCATTTATTCTGCTCTCTTTTGCTAGGTCTGCTGAACTTCCTGGAGACACCAGTTATGGAAGCAGGCTCAATTGCTCCTGATTCTACGACATACCAAAGTAATAACTCCGCTTGTGATTTATATGAGCATGAAGATTCAGCGCGTATCTTACTGCCTGTATTCTACAGTGTGATTTTCATAATAGGAGTACTTGGAAATGTACTTGCTCTCACTGTGGTCATTAAAAACAGGAAAAAGATCAACTCTACCACGCTTTACTCTACAAACCTTGTTGTCTCAGACATTCTTTTTACTACTGCTTTGCCTGCGAGAATTGCATACTACGCAATGGGCTTCCACTGGCCCTTTGGAGAACTACTCTGCAAACTCACTGCGCTCGTCTTTTACATCAACATTTATGCCGCTGTGAACTTCATGACCTGCCTGAGCATTGACAGGTTTGTCGCTGTGGTCCACCCACTGCGCACCAGGATCAGAACAGTAAGATGTGCCACGTACATTTGTTGTTCGGTGTGGTTTCTTGTATTAGCACAGACTCTCCCATTGCTTACACAATCCTTGTCACATGAAGAAGGGAAAAGGAACACATGCATGGAATATCCAAACTTTGAAAAAATACCAAATCTCCCTTGGATGCTCCTTGGTGCATGTTTACTTGGATATGTGATTCCCCTTGGGATTATATTAGTCTGTTATTCTAAAATTAGTTATAAACTCTATCAAAATGCCAAAAAAAATCCACTTGCTGAAAAATCAGGAACAAACAGAAAGGCCATCAATATAATTATTTTCATCATTGTCGTCTTCATTGTTTGCCTCACGCCTTATCATGTTGCCATTATCAAACATATGATTACAAAGATCCTGTTTGGAGAGGGTGACCTTGAATGCAGTACTCAAAAACTCTTCCAGAAGACCCTCCACTACACCGTTTTCCTGATGAATTTAAATTGCTGTTTGGATCCTTTAATCTATTTCTTTGCATGCAGAGGATACAAAAGTACAATACTGAGAATCTTGAGACGTCAAGGAAGCATGTCGGTATCGAGTATGGCTCGAACAGGTCATGAAGAAAGCTCCCGTGACATCGGAGACGCGCACACGGCTACAGTTACAACAGAACTAAATGGAAAACGATGACTCCAAAAGGAACATTTGGAACATACCTCGAGACACTTGATTAAAAAAAAAAGTTGCAACAGCAAAAGACTTGAACTATTCTTTCTTTAGAAAGCCAATATTCTGACTCTCCCAAGAGCAGGGGAGCAGCTCAGGGACCACATATATCAGCGACAAGAAAAGGAAAATCAAATTCCTTGTTTTGTTTTTTAAAATTTGTATACTTCTCAGGAAAACAGTTGCTTAGGATGTTTTCACCGCAGATTGTTACAGAACATCCATTTCTGTACATTTCCACTTCTGGATATTAGAAATGCAAGGCAGGGGGATAAATCACATTATGAACTGGTTCTCTTGACAAAGAAACAGACAGAAACCAAACTGATTTCCTCTGAATGACTGTACTCCAATACATACGTTTTGCAACTGTCACAACAGCAAACGATAGATACAAAGGCAGTATCTGGGAGGAAACATTTAACAATACTTCTGTGTTGATCAGCAGACAATGACACAAAATAATCACATAATTAGAAAAGCTTGTGTGTTTTTGGGAGAGAGTATACAATAAGTACACAGCTGTATGTAATTTTCACCCATTGGTCTGCAGCATTCAAACCGTTTACTCCACAGCAGTCTTGTTGCCATTTCTGCCTCTATTCCACAGTAAATACTTTTAGGATTGTACATTTTTGTTGTTCTACTGTAAATCCATGGCTGCCCTTGGGCCAAACTGAGCCTAAAAAGGAATGAAATAAGTTAGCCCCATCTGCTGGTGATATCCAACCAGTCTTCAATGCCCTAGGGCATGAGGAATAAATCACATGGTAGGCACCAACGTGATCAATCATGTGAGTAATACAATAACCCCTCCTGCCCAGGAATATGTTCCAAAGTGGCAATAAGCTAACTGCAAAAGTTGAACAGAGCAACCGGAGGAAGGGGGCCAGGAGCTGGAAACGGTATAACTGAGGAGGAGAATTCTTCCACAGATGACGTGTCTAAGCCCAAACCTCTCCAATCTGTTTGCTTCTTGAAGGATAAAATGCCACCATATTTTGCCTCTTGTCAGGCAACGTCTGAATGCACCAGCTTGCAGTTTTTCATCTTTACTTTTTATAATGCTTTGTTCCTTTGTATCCTAATCCTAGAACTTTAACTTGATTTTTTTTTTTTTTAGTGAACTGATCTCCTTTGTCAGAACCGGGTGACTATGACATGTCTCAGGGCAGGATTTCTTTCTTTAAAAAAAATACTAACCATACGCATAGACAATTGTGGCAGAACAGAAGCCAAACATTTGGTTGACAAGGAGGTGAGGGATTTTGCAGAGTCAAAAAGGAGGAGCGAACCTATGAAATTCCTGTGGTATCAGAAAATACAAAAAAATGCAGGGGGGGAGCATTTAACAAAATGTGGATTGGTAAACAAGATTTTAAAACATTGAACTAAACTTTTTTTAAAAAATCCTCTAATAGGAGAACTGAATGAGACAGAACAATGGCAGAGGTGAAGGCTATTACTAAATATATTTTTCTGTACAAATAAGATGGCAAAAAGTGTAATACCTGGTTTTACAAGGTACTTACTTTCCATCTTAAAAACCCAGGAGAAATGCTGAGTGGGGCAGTGCATACAGTAAGTTTTGAATGGTGCAAGCTTTGGCACTATGGTACTTTTGGAGACAAACATGAAAATTAGCTAGAATGGCTTAATTATGGGACTTCTCCACACTGGCTTGCTCCTTGTGTTAATGCAGATCAGCAGTGTGAGTTCAGACTAGAGCAAGGACAGGAGGGAATGCATCAACCAATTTCCGTGCAGCTTTCCAGTTTAAGAACTTTGTGTTTTTTTGCCATGCCTTTTGCCTGTTTCCAGGGTTCAACACTTGGGACAAGAAGTGTTGGTGACATGTCTGTAAAAATCTTACGAATATCTACTCAAACTATATAAAAATAAATATAGCACAATAAAACAAAATACTAACAAAAGCAACATTTTTTTTGCTGTTTTACACTTTCTTAATTTCTCAGATGTTTTCAGTTTAGAATCAAGAAAAATTAAGACTACTAAAAGAATTTTAAAGCGCCAATCGTGTGTGGCACCTCGGCAAAGCAAGCCTGTGTTTTAAAAACAGTGATCACACATTTAATGTCAAACTGACAGCTAAGACTTTGCCATCATAAAGGACTTCAGAACTGGCTCATTTGTGTAACACCAGTCAGAGACTATAATTGCCAGTTGCCTACACTTTCTGTTGATGGAAGGAGCCAGTTTGGTGTAGTGGTTAAGTGCACGGACTCTAATCTGGGAGAACCAGGTTTGATTCCCCACTCCTCCACTTGCACCTGCCGGATGACTTTGGGCAAGCCATAGTTCTGGCACAGCTGTTCTCGAAAAAGAGCAGTTTCTGTCAGAGCTCTCTCAGCCCCACCTACCTCACAGGGTGTCTGTTGTGGGGAAGGGAAGGGAAAGGAATTTGTAAGCCACTCTGAGACTCCTTTGGTAGTGAAGGGTGGGGTATAAATCCAATCTCTTATCTTCTCCTCCTCCTCCTTCTCTCTGTAGAAGTACAACGGCCCTGCCAGCCTCTCCTGAAATGCCCCCCCCCACGCTGCTCCAGGGGGATGTGAAAGTAGCTTGGTGGGGGCTTGGCATGGTATGGAGCAATCAGTTAAAATCCTTCCCCCACCTTATGCAGGCAGACATTTTAGGTAGGATCCAACCCACAGCCTTTTTCAGTTAAAAAAATTATATGTGACCTAATTAAAGTCAATAAATGTTTAATTTTCTCCAATTTAAACTGCAGAAAATTAAACATGCAACTAATTCTTCAACTGCAACCAAGAGGAGTTAATAGTGCCTAGCTCTGGATGGAGAGCACATTTTATTACTTAGCAATATCCGTGTGGGCTGTCAGAGAACATTTAAATCCTATGTTCTTGCAGCTTTGCTGGTAGTTGTGATTTAAACCTTAGTCGTTTTAGAATCAGTTATTTACAGGGGCTATAAGGTAAGATCTGAATGTGACATGTGTTGGGAACTCTTTGGCTCATAACTTCATTTGTAAGTTTAAGCACAACAGAAAGCATATCGTTTAACATCAATGCACCTCTGAACTATAGTTCCTGGGAGTAGGGACAGGATCAGGGAAGGCTGCTGCCCTCATAAACTTTTCACGGGGCTCCTGCAGCCATATGGCAGGTCACTATGGAAAGTATGGTTGCCAAGTCCACCCTGGCCACCGGCAGGAGTTGGAAGAGCAAGGTAGGCAGCTCCAGGTTGGGAAATTCTTGGGAAACTTGGGGGCAGAATCTGGGGAGGACAGGGACCTCAGTGGCTACAGTGCCAGAGTCCATCCTCCAAAGTATCCCCTTTCTCCGGGGAAACTGATCTCTGTAGTCCGGAGATGAGCTGTAAAACCAAGGGGAATCTCCAGGTCCCATCTGGAGGCTGGCATCCCTAATGGCAAGGAAGGCACTGTCCTAGATGGACCCTTGGCCTGACCCAGCAGGACTCTATAACTTGTAAAGAAAACTACCTATTCTATTAACTTTAAATGAAAAAGAGAACCAAGCCGGCCAACCTCAAATGCAATAAAAGAAATGCAGAACGACATGAAAGAGGTGTGACTTCTGTCCTCTCATAGGCAGCTGCAGAGGGGCACCAAAAGGAAGCACAGACCAGCAACCACAAAACAAACATTAGAAGATTCACACATTTCAAACCTTGTTTTAACAATTGCAGCTGGTGGGGGGGGGGGGTTGGTCCACAAAAAGCTAAACGGAATTAGCATCTTTTCTGCCCATTGTGAAAGAAGGCTGGTCCTCCCTCTTCTGAACGAATGCTCTGCCACCCTGAGCCTAATGCCAAGCCAGAAAGCTCTAGTTCTTACCCTAATTCTCATCCCCCACCTACTTTTATTCCCACCTTGACATCATCATAATCATAACGTTTTGCAGGAAATTGCTCCTGGGAAGCAGCAGACTTCTTGCCTCTCAGTATTCACGGATTTTGCCATTTGTGGTGATTGTGGGAACAGATCCCTTGAAAGGGCGAGGGTCTGCTGTACTTTCAGACCTTGTTATTACCACCCAACAATGACTACCCTCTACAAATTATGCCTGGAAAAATTATGTCAAAGTAATGCGTTAATTTAAACTTCAGCCTTCTGCTGTTTGGTCTGTTGTTTGTGCTGGCAAGGCATTAGGATAGGGAACATGGGTTGGCTACAAAGTTCTGACATCTCAAAGTGATGCCTCATGAGCTCCTTCTGTGGTTTCACAATGGATTAAAAAAAGGAGAAGTTAAGTCTGGTAACTGATCTGCCAATGCTCATCACATCAAGAACAGCCTGAAAAGGCAGAGAAGTACCTTTTCCCAGAAAATATCTGCCATATATTTAACTGTGATAGACTAAGAAAAAATATTACAGATGATCAAGTAATCAGCAATAGTATTAACTGCAGGTGCCAATCCTAGAATCCTTTTCCTAAATGTGGAATTATTATTGCTCATTCATCCCCCTTCCTCCTCCCAAAGAGCTGACGGCAATGTACATATTCCTGCCTTCTTCCATCCATCTGCCCCATCAAGTCACCCAGTGAGCTACACTGCTGAGTGGAGATCTTACCTCAGGCCTCCCAGTCCTAGCCCACTACTCTAATAATTACAGTACACAGGTTCTCCAGAATCAATATGAAAAGATCTCTTGAACAGAAAATCAATATACTGAATTCTCAACATGGCTCCATCTGTGGATACCTAAACTGGGGCTATGAACAAGAGCCAGTCTTTTTACACAACTGAAAAAACTGCAGGTTTGCAGAAAAATCTGAAATCTTCAACAACAACACTGGGGGGTTATTCCCCCAAATAATAGAAACATTGCCTGTACCTTTAAGAAAGGAAATCTCAGTGGCTATTGTGGGACTTCCTAAACAACCACGACAGTATTGCCAGCTTTGGCTTCTGTCAGTAAAAGGGGGGGGCATGGCCCTTTGCAGGTAGGAGGGCCTTTGAGGGAGGGCACATCGGGGCCAGGACCAGCCGGAACCTCCGCATGATTTGCTTGACTCATCTAGACCCAGCTGCTTGCTACTGTTCAACACCAGGCAACCTGAGAAAGCCAGTATAGTGGAATGGTTACAGCACAAACTCACTGAATGATCTTGGGCCAGTCACACACACACTCAGCCTAATCGATTTCGCAAGGGTTGCTGTGAGGATGAATGGAGGAGAGGAGAATGATGCAAGCAATTTTAGGTCCCCATGGCAGAGAAAGGTGGCGTATAAATGAAGTAAATGAGTAACTGAAGGGGGGAGAGGAAAGAAAGCAGCAGGGAAAGTTGAGGATACAGGAGTTGCCAGGAGGAGAGTTCCTGAAGGTTCCCCGCTGCACAACTGGGCCTGGCCCAGTCCAATGGCCAGCACTGCATAGAATTTTCCCAAAAAAGAGTCTTCTGGGGGAGTGGAGAGAAAGCTGAAAACAGCAGAGAGATGAAGGTAGGTTGGCTGGTGGGTAGGAAGAAGAAAAGGAAGCAGGAAAAGGAGAGAGGATATGGGGGCTGCCTGGGAAGGGAAAGCAGAAATCGTGGGGAAGGCAAAAATAAAATGCCCCCCATAACTTCTAATCTAAAGAAGAAAAAACACCAGCTATGTTTTTTATTTACCCTTCCGTGCTAGACCTGATTTTAGTGCTAAGCCAATGGCAGTAGTGCCCTGAACGGCTGGGCCCTATTTCTGTGTAAGAAAAATGTAGTTAGCAAAAGGAGGAATAGTGCAGGATTTCACCCATAACCTTTTCACTGTTTCCTATATTCCCTTTCAGCCATTTTTGAGTTTCCAAGACCAGTGTAACCCCACAGCAATCTGAAATGGATGTTGGCTCTGCCCCCATGGAGAAGATGAAGCTTTATCATTGATATTCTGACAGCTAGATCCAGGTGGGTAGCCACGATGGTATGAAGCAACAGAACGAAGTTTAAGTCCTGTGACACCTTTATGACCAACAAAGTTTAATTCTGGGTATAAGCACACAAAAGCTTATACCCAGAACTAAACTTTGCTGGTCTTAAAGGTGCCATTGAACTCAAACTTTGTACTGACTGGTGTTTATGTAGTTATTGCGACATACACACATACACGTGTGCGCGTGCTGTAATCATGTAAGAATTTTTCAAAAACTGCCAGCTAATTCCATGAGCTTGAAAGACTGATTTTTCTTATAGTTCTGATACCCTGCAAAACTGTTTTCAAAAAGGTTTTCAAATTCAGTTGGTAATGCGACACTAGACAGTTCAAAGAAAAATAATTAATTCTATTTAAAGATATTGGGCTCACCTAAAGTGGGAATCCATCTGCCATCATGCTGCGTTAGATCTAACTATATCTACAGGCCAAACCTCCAGACAGTAAAAGCAATACATATTTTTTTCCTCATATACAAAAAAAAAAAATAATCAGCGTTTCAGTTGAAAGAGTGATGAAATTCTGTGCTTCCTTCTCAACAAATATCTGTTTTGAGTAAGTAAAATCAAGGGCAACGCACATCCGCACGTGCTGTGCACTCTGTAAGGGTTGCTATGGTAACTATAAGCCACAACATGTGGTTTGTATTTTCAAATGCTTTCTCAGAAGAGCCAAAAGATACCATCCTTTCACAAGGTGATACTCATCAGAAGCAAGCAAGAAAAGGAAGCAAAGAGGCTGCTGAAACCAAGCATACAATATGTTTGCAAAACATTGTGCTAGTTCTCAAGGCTGCCTCTTTCCATCTTAACTGGGTTACCTACTTGTTTGGTAAGGGTTAGGGGAAGAACACTGACTGGAAGTGAGCCTCAGGTCAGTACTACTGCATTGCAATGTGATGCAACTTCCATGTGGTATGTGCATTTTAAATAATGAAACATGTTCCTCCCCAGATCACCAACACCATAGAACAGTGAATTCACCGTGAAGATTCCTTTTACTTGAAGATGAAGAAGACATCCTGCTATGCTTGGCTATTCCTCCTTGCCATAACTCATGGAGGCAGGAAATAGTTTTGCTCTTTGCAACCTCAATTCTCAATCTATATGCAAAACATATCATACAGAAAGCTAGATAAAATTTAGACAAGGATGGAATGAAAATTGGTGGAAGGAATAGTAACAATCTGAGATATGCAGATGACAGGCAGAAAAGAGTCAAGACTTAGAATGACTCCTGGTGAAGGTTAAAGCAGAAAGCACCAAAGCAGGATTACCGCTGAACATCAAGACAAAAGTCATGACTTACTGGGGAATTACACAACTTTAAGGCTGATGATGAAGAAATCGAAATGGTTGAAGATTTTGTATTCCGTGGCTTCATTATCAACCAAAAGGAAGACTGCAACCGAGAAATCAGAAGGAGACTGAGACTAGGAAGGGCAACCATGAAGGAATTAGAAAAGATTCTTAACTGTAAGGATGTGTCACTGGCCACCAAGATCAAGATAATTTGTACCACACACACACACAACCCCAGTGGGGAGGGAGTACCCACCACCTTCTTTTGGGTGACTTCCACTGCTTTCCAGTGACTTCGCGATGTATGCAAAGATCGTCCCGATTACTCTTCAATCTGGTCAGAGGTCTTCTGGCAGGGCCAGCCCACTCTAGTGGAACAGCTGATCCTACAATCACCCAAACAGGACTGAGGCTATTTATGGAGGTGAGTGCATACAGCTGTCACCAAGGCCAGAATCCAACAGAAACTTACAGCTGAGATTAGTCCAGCATCCTGCAAAACCTCATGATAGATCTTAGTCATCACAAGCCTCATGGCTGGAGCAGAGGTCCCGGGCAGCCAACTGGGCACCGGATTTGAGCCTCTAACCAGGCTCTCCATCTCCTCTGCTTCGGGGCTATGGGGGTACCAATGGGATCCCCGGTGAAGGACAGGTTTTGCTGATAGGTTCTGTGGTCTCCACATCCAGCTCCTATTCATCCAGATCTCGGACCCAGAAGCTGGGTTTTGTTCTCCATTAGAGATGAGGATGAACCAGGAAAATGGAGGTTTGGCCCAGGTTGTAGTTCATGAGGTCCCACAAACCAGAATGAACTTCCTCCACTTCATGAACTGGTTTGGTTCGTGAGGTTCGTGGATCTTCCCTCCCTCCTTTCTGCTGGTGGCAGCTCCCTGAGACCAGCAGAATGGCAAGGGCGGAGGAGATATTTCAAAAGTCATTTAAAGAGAATGTTCCCTTTCAATGGCTTTTGCAAGCGGGCACCATGCACGAGTGAAGTCCAAGTGACAAGTTCACCACTTCCAGGTGAACTTGCCGTTTGGACTTCACTCAGCTGCGACACCTACTTGCAAAAGCCCTTTAAACAGAACGTTCCCTTTAAACAGCTTTTGCAATCCATTTCAGCACCTTCTCCAAGCCCCGCCCCTGACACCAGTGTGTCTGCCAACACGAACCACACGAACCTAGCTGGGAGGTTTACGGGAGTTTCATGGGGTTCTTGAGGGTGGGATGGCACAAACTAAGGTTTGTGAACCACAAACTGGGCCAAGTTCATGATGAATTTCAGTTCAAAATTCGGTTCATGCCTATCCCTAGTCTCCACAGTATAAGTCACCATGACCTCCTTATCTTCTGACGAGGACTAATCAGGCCCAACCCTGATTGACTTTGCCCAAGAGGATCTCTTGTAGTCTCCATGAAATAGAGAACACATCCTGTTGGTGCAAAAGGACTGAGAGCTGTGGCCTTGCTAGTGCCTATCCTTAGGTTTATTTAAGGAAATGACTTTTAGATTGAGTTGTTTTACATTCAGAGTTGTCTTTCGTACAGGAAATATGGTTCCTGAAAACCTTCCAAAGCATAATCACTGTGTATTTAATAATAAATAATTATCCATTTCAGAAAGCTACGTATGCTGGTTTTGATATATCATGTCTGCCCAATACTACAAAAACAAAGGAGCTACAAAACACCAACCAGGTCACAATACTTGATGGGTAGCTCTCGTTTGTGTAGACAGTCTGGTGAATCACAAGTTGTGCAGTTTAATGCAAAACAGACCATGGAGCCAATGAATAAAATCACTGTTTATTACTCCTCAAATATAGGAGGCCTTTTTGACTTGTGACCCACCAAGCCAAGACATATTCCACTACCTATTTACTGGCTGAGTACAAACTGACAGTTTGCTCCGGTAGCCAGTCGTAGCAAAAAAGCCCCGGAATAAACTATACCAGGTTTTCCCGTTCACACAGTGGGGGCCGCTGCCGGAAGATACGGAACAGAGGTGCACGGGAGCATTCAGAATGCCACGCCGGAGGCGTGCTACATTCGCCGTTTCCCCATTAATTTGGCTGTGGGTGTATGGGTGTATGTGCGCATGAGCACCCATGCGCTCATGCGCATAAGCGCATTTTGCCGATTGGGGGAGGGCCCCGCAGCGCTGGCACCGCATTGGGCAGTGGAGCGGAGTACAGCCAATCACACTGCTGCTGCCTTCTGCCCAACGCAGGTTGCTCCCGGCTTTTCGGCTGCGCATTCAGACTCCCCGGAAGCAGAGAAACGCGCGACACACGTGGGCTTTCGGATTTGCTATGGGTTTTATCAGGTATCTTTTTAATCCGGCGGTGAAGCGCAACAGCACAGGTTGGCTACAGGCGGGGGACACCAGGCAGATGTGCCTGTGTGAACGCCCCATTTACTCCGGAATTGAGTCGTCGCTGGCCCGGGTCCCTACCGGGGCAAATTGCCAGTCTGAACTCAGCCACTGTGTAGCCTAACAGGGGCTTGACAACATTCCACTGCCTCCCCCCACACACACTTCAATTGTGGGCAGGTAGTGAAAAAAAATTGAGCAAACTTCAGCGGACAGCGGAAGACAGGAGGGCCTGGCGTAATCTGGTCCATGGGGTCGCGAAGAGTCGGACTCGACTGTGCGACTGAACAACAACAGTGAAAAAAACAGGGTCTAGTGAGAGCCTGATGAGCTGTCTCTAGTTTGGCAGATCACATGTTCTGGTCTGATATCCTGGAAAACCTCTCCTTCATCGGAACTGGCATAATACAGAAGCCAGCAAAGTTGTACTGCGTGGCTGTTCTATGGTTATACTAGATATTGAACTGCAGAGGGCACTACTCTTCCATTAATAACTCTAGCTTTTCAAAGGCAGAAGCAAAACATTATTGAAATACTAACCCCTCGACATGAAGCAACGCACGTTCAAAATAAGACAGCGGAAATTGCCTATACAGTATTTCAAACAAACAGGTGAGACATGCCTTCTTTCAATATAATTCATCCAAGGTAATGGCCCCAAAACAAGCAAATAGTTCCAGTTAATGGGAGAGATAGTAAGGAGTGGGAACACTGAGAGTTAATTTTCTTCCCAAAAAGAGGAAATCTAAATTAAAGTTAATGTTGTCCTGGCTCGCGAGAGCTGATTGTTAAATTGTCAGGAATTTTGCAAGCCAGCTGTCATGCCCATTTCCTCCCTGGCCACCAGAGGTGGCTTTCCTTCTATGCCACAGCCTTCCCTGTCCTCAGGGTCCTCTGGAGACTTGCATCCTGTTTCACACCCCTCCAGGCCTTCTCCCAAGGCAGGATTCCCTGGAAATACGCTCCCACGCTCTCCCTCGTCCCCAAGTGAGCTTGCCCTGCTGAAAGCCCAGGAACAGCTTCCCTGCTGCCTCTCTGGGGCAACCCCCGCCTCTCTCCCAGGCTGCCACAGTTCCTGCGGGGGCCTGCCAGAGCCACCCATTCCTTCCTCCACCCCCCACAGCATTGGCCAACTGATCAGTGGCAGCGAAGGCTCCTACAATAAACCTTTTTGGAATTAAAATTTCCACCGGATGAAGTCAAGGAACAGATTAACGAAGCCAGAATAGTACCCAGAGTAAACCTGTTGCAAGACAGGCTCCAAAGAGACAATAATAGAATACCATTAGTGGTCACATACTGTTCTCAACTCAAAACAGTTCAATGCATCATCACTGACTTACAACGTCTATTGGATAAGGGCAGTTCTCTTTCACAACTACTGGGGGGACAGCAGACCTTTTCTTGCCTACAGACAGCCCCCCAGATCTTAAACAATTCCTCACCCACAATAATACAACATCTAATGTAAACATGGACACTGGTATCAGAGATTGCAATAAACCCAGATGCCAACTTTGCTGCCACATACAAAATTAGTGGACCCAGCAATATCAACTATACCATCTCAGGTTCATTCACTTGCTCATCTTCTAACACTGTATATGCCATTAAATGCCAACAATGCCCTTCAGTTCTCTACATGGGGCAAACAGATCAAACGCTAAGCCAAAGGATAAATGGACACGAATCTGACACCAAGAATCACAAGACTGAGAAACCTGTTGGAGAAAATAAGCCTTTTTGTTATTGTTTGCGAGGACTGGAAAGAGTTTGGGTGGAGGATGGGTCTGAAGGAGCGGCTCATCCTGTGGGGCTCCACTCCGCTCCCACTGTCACATTCCAGGATATGCAGCTCCCCTGCCTCTGCCAGCCACAGCAACCCAGCCAGGACATTTTTGGTTTTGGCAATCAAGCCAGATATGGTTCCTTGAGCTCCATTTGCCCTGCCTCATCACACAAAATGCATCCTGCCCCGATTCTCAGGCAGCGCACAGGCATGGTGGTGTGTGCATGCCTTTCCTTGAAAAGCATAATTTGGCCACAGCAATCTGATCACATCCAAGTTACATTACAATAATGCCCTTTATATGGGGCTCCCTTTGTTCCAAAACTTCATTTGATCCAGGTTAGTGTTAGGGGCTGAGAACATAAGAACAGCCCTGCTGGATCAGACCAATGGTCCATCTAGTCCAGCATCCTGGACCAGTTCCTCTGAAGCGCCAACAACAAGGGATAGAGGCCGAGGCCTTCATATGAACATAACAAGAGCCCTAGGGGACCAGCCCAGTGGTCCATGCAGTCCAGCATCCTGTCTCACACAGTGGCCAACCAGTTCCCCTGGAGGGTCAACAACAGGGCATAGAGACCTTCCCCTGATGTTGCCTCCTGGCTCTGGGATTCAGAGGTTTCGTGCCTCTGAATGTGGACGTTCCCCTAAGTCACTATGGCTAGTAGCCACTGATAGATCTATCTTCCATGAATCTATCTAATCCCCTTTTAAAGCTGTTTTATTCCTGTGGCCATCACTACAACCTCTGGCAGTGAATCCCACATTTTAATCACTCTCTCTGTAAAGAAATATTTCCTTTTGTCTGTCCTGAATCTACGGCCCATCAGCTTCATTGGATGCCCACGAGTTCTAATATTTTGGGAGACGGAGGAAAATTTCTCTTTGTCAGCTCTCTCCGCCCCATGCATAATTTTACAAACCCTCTGTCATATCTCCTCTTGGCTGTCTCTTTTCTAAACTGAAAAGTCCCAGACCCTTCCGCCTTTCCTCATAGGGAAGGTGCGCCAACCCCCTAATCATCTTGGTCACCCTTCTCCATACTTTCCCCAGCTCTATGATGTCTTTTTTGAGATATGGTGGCCAGATTTGTACACAGGATTCCAAATGAGGCTGCACCATAGATCTATACAGGGGGACTATAGTATCAGCCATTTTATTTTGAATCACTTTCCTAATAATCCCTAACACAGAATTTGCCTTTTTCACTGCTGCAGCACACTGGATTGACACTTTCATTGAGCTATCCACTACAACCCCAAGATCTTTTTCTCTCTCACCCTTTGCATGTTCAGACCCCATTAGCCTACAGGTGCTGGTTCTTGCCTATAATATCCTAAATGACTTGTGGCCAGGGTACTTGAAGGATGGCCGCCATCTGTATATTCCAGCCTGCCAGCTGAGATCCTTTTCTGCAGCCCTGCTACTTTTGTCCCAAGGTCATGCCCTATGTGCCTCTGGAGTACCTTGGACTTCTTGATGGTCTCTCATCCAAGTACTAATCAGGGCCAGCTGGTTAAGGATATAGCTTCTGCCCAGCTTTCAGATTTGTATATGAATGTTGGAATCATGAAATATTTTTTTGCAAACCCACATGTCTCGTGTTTGCACCTGATACACTGTTCTCCATATGATACTCATAAGTGCTCCAGTGTTGTGTCCATCTGGAAACTTTTGAGTGCTTATTGGTATAAAGACATACTTTTCAAATGTTCTGAACTTGATGCCCTTCTGAACTGATTGCCTTTCTAACCCAATACCAACAACCTGTCCTACAGATGGATGTGTGAAGATTCTCATACTCAGTTAAGTGTGTATCCTGCTACTGCACTTGAGGAGCTGCGGACACAACATTAATGCAACTCTGATTTCAAAGGAAGAACACTATGGAACATGACCCCCTCCTAAAATGAGACACAGGGAACTAGCACTATAACAGGAGTACATTCTGAGCTTCCAAAATGAGATTGGTGGAAAGTGCCGTCAAATTGCAGCAGACTTATGGCAACCCTGTAGGGTTTCAAGGCAAGAGGTGAACAGAGGTCATTTGCCATTGCCCGCCTGACTTCTTGGCGGTCTCCCATCCAAGTAGTAACCAGGGCTGACCTCACTTAGCTTGACATCTGATGAGATTGGCTAGCCTGGGCTATCCAGGTCAAGGCAAAATGAGATTACATCCCCACAAATCCCATGTGGAACTGTGAATTTCCTCTAGAAAGGGGCATTCAGCTCACTCAGGGTCTTGGCTCGTGGTGATAGAGAGTGGTTAAGGATTCTGTACTTCCTACAGCTTCTCAGAGACATACCTTTAAGGTATCTCACTCTTCCAACAGAGGCCTACTGCTGCCGCATCTCAATTCTTGGGTGACTTTTTAAAAGATGTCTACTTCGTATAGATCCTCTTCACACAGATGTGCAGCTAAATCCCCTTTCTCTTTATCTCTCAGTTCACTCTTATTTCTCAATTCTCACACATGTATGATACTTAACTAAATGTATTCTGTTTCCTTTTTTCAAATGCCACTCAGTTGACATTGCCACTAATCCTTAGATCAGTTAGAGAAATAAAAGGAGGGAGAACAGTCAGGTTCAAGCCCAGTAAGAACCCTGGTGACCAACAAAGATCTTGGGGACATAAGCTTTTGAGACTCAAAGCTCCCTTTGTCAGACATGAGTAGTAACAGGAGGGAGTTTCTCTGGCTCAGAAGCCAAAATACAAGCAAAAGGGGGATTTCCAAAGGAGTTAAGCATTATAGAAAAAGAAATCCGTCATCCTGATTTACATCTACCGAGCAATTTACTTATGCTGATTATATCAAGCATGTTTATTTCAGTATAATTCTGCAACCGTATATCTGCTTTTTATGTACTCTACAAAAACAGTGACTTACAGTGAAATCCTAAGAAGAGCTATTCCCTTCTCTGTTCGTTGAAGTCAATGGGCTTAGATAGGTGCATCTCTGCTTAGCACAGCACTGTTAAAACGCTCAAGCTACAGGAAACCACACTTTTGCAGACAGAAGGAAGGATTTTGTCAGCTGATCTAAGGGAAAAGTATAAGATACAACTTTACACTATGCTATGCACTAGATCTGCATTAAAGTAAACAAATATAGCCAATCAGGAAACTAGTTGCAATATGACATTTCCTGACGGTGAAGGAGACTTCTATTTTAGTACACGGAAGTTATTACTGTGACAAGAAAGCAAATCTTTTACAGATCTTGGACTACAAAGGAGGCATCTCTAAAAGAGCCGCATTGTGCAGAAAGGTAAGAAATGGGACCAACTGTCCATCTATCTCCATGTCTGCCTTCTTAAAGATTGCATTTCTAAAGTTACAGGGAGAAAATATAGCCAGTACACTTACAAACTCTCAACAGTCAAAGTTCAGAATTGTAAATTAATTTTTACTGGTCTAAGCTACATGGATTTGTACAAAATTCTTGCTATATTGATCAAATATGTGGAAGAGAGGTTAAGGGAGAAACAAACTATTAATGTAAAGGCAATTTCTCCCCCCTTCCGAGCAGGACTGTTTCCCCCTGGCTGAAATAATGAATAAATTGTATACTGGCTTCTCAAAAAAATGCATGAGAAAAATAAAAATGACAGTAATGGTTTCAAAAACTGAGCAAATATCTTCTGCAGATTTAAATAAATGAAAATACCCCCCAAACCGAGGAAGGAACTAACTACAGCTAGGATTCAAATATCAACTTTAGGTGCACTAAAGGGTTTTGAATTTTGCCTGTTGCTCTTCAGAAAGAAGATCCCTATCCCAACCACATTTTGCTTTTGACAGTTCCCTCAAACTCCTGCAGTACCATACCATGTTCCATAGGTTAGTGCTGTACAAGACGCACAAGGCCAAAGCCTCCTCTGATGCCCATATTATGTGTGGCATGGTACTTTGCACACCCACCCCTTCTTCTAACAGCCTTACTATTAAACTCAAAATAAATCTGTCTAGTGCTTACAGAGGTACCATCCTAATTTCAAATTCCTGGATGTGGGCCTCTGTGGATCTTTTGATTATTTACTTCATTTGTACCCCACTTGTGCCCCTAGCGGGGACCCACAGTGGCTTACAGCATTCTCCTCTTCACCATTTTACCCTCACAGCAACTGTATAGAGGGAGATTAGGCTGAATGTGTGCAACTGGCCCAAGGTCAACCAGCAAGCCGAAAAAAGTCCTAAATTACCTGGTGTTTAGAAGTCAGACTGCTGCACCCAGCAAGCTGTCTGCACCCTGAGTGGTGACTCAAACCTGGGTATCCCAGATCCTAATCCAGCACTCTAATCACTACATCACACTGGCTCTCATGTCATGTCTCTTAATTTCATCGTAAAGGTGACAACAATTATAAACAAAACAAGTGGGGACCCACAAGGAACTTGCGGGCCTGGTGGTGAGAAGACCAAGAACTACTGTGGGCCTGGCCGCAGTGGCAGCCATGGAGGGCTGACTGGCTTCACCAACAGTTCTGGCAATGGTAGTATGGAGGTGGGCTTGGCAGCAGCACAGGTGCCGGGAGCTGGAGGGGCCTGGGAGCAGTAGCAGCCACAGAGGGCTGCCTGGTTTTGGTGGCATCCAAGAGAAGGCTGCCCAGAGTTTGTGACAGCCATGGAGGGCCACCTGAAGCTGAAGCCATTGTGGGCAAGGGCAGGGACAGAGATGCCTTCACCCTCAGACAGCACCACTGCCACCAGCTCCCATTGCAAAGATGGGGGAGGCAGCCTGGGTCCTGGCAGTGGATGCCTTGCCACTGGGAGCTTCCCTGAAAATGGTGATGGGGGGTGCTCTGAGTTCTGCATCAACCAAGTCGGTAGGTACATTGTTCTGCACTTGCACAGACACACTTTTGAAATGGGGGGGGGGTTAGCCATGTATTTTATTCAACTTTTCCATTTTTTTCCTGCAAACCTGGTGAGTCCCAGAAAATTGCAGGCCTGTTTTTAGTCAGTGTGGGTCCAAACCACGGATTTAGGGATCAACAAATTGTCCCGCGCTTGACTATTAGAATATAAGATTAAACCACCAGCAAACTAGCAACCCCTTAACAGATCTCTCATAAATCCAGTTTTCCAATCACAGACACTAAACACTTTCACTGCTTTTATTTATTTATTTATTTATTTATTTGTCTATTGGATTTCTATTCCACCCTCCCTGCAGGGCAGATCACGGGGCCATTTGGCATTACAATATATAAATACATTAATACAATATAAATGCATTGATCATCAGATTAAAACAGTTAAGAACAATAATTTTAAACAGATTGCACTATTTGTTTGTGCCCACAATCTCCAGAGCTGGAGTTGCTAGGTCTCCTGATCTAGGCCACATAGAGATGGTGGACTTCAACAGGGGAGGCCAATTTTTTCAGTGGACACCCGCCACCTCAACCAAAGGACTGATGGAACAGCTCTGTTTTACAGGCCCTGTGGAACAGTAATAGGTCCTGCAAGGCCCTGATCTCACGTGGGAGCATGTTCCACCAGGCTGAAAAAGCCCTGGCCCTGGTCAAGGCTAAGCAGATGTCTCTTGGGTCAGGGACAACCAGGAGGTCTTGATCGGCAGAGCACAAGGCTCTCCAGGGCACACAGGGGGAGATGCTAATTACTGCAAGTGGGTGAAAATTCTAAGGCCTTGTGTGCCCAAGACTGAGAGGAAGAATTCACTGAGGAAAATGAACAACCATTCAGGCTTATGAACAGCCATTCATCTGGCAGCTTGTGTTGAGTAGAATTCCCTTCAGGTGATTAGACAAAAAGCTTAGTGTGAACTGGAAGAGAAGTTTGTTTGTTTTTTTAAAAAAACTTTCAGGCCACTACAGTTACATGAAAAAACCCAGCAAGAACTTTGTGCATGCACACACTCACAAAACAACATTGCAGAGCTGGGGAAACTATGGAGGATGGCAACTAAGATGATTAGGGGGTTGGAGCACCTTTCCTATGAGGAAAAGCTGAAGAGTCTGGGACTTTTCAGTTTAGAAAAGAGATGACTAAGGGGGGGACAAGACAGAGATTTATAAAATTATTCATGGGGTAGAAAGAGTTGACAAAGAGAACTTCTTTCCATCTCTCAAAATACCAGAACTCGAGGGCATCCAATGAAATTGACGGGCAGTAGGTTCAGGAAAGACAAAAGGAAATACTATTTTACCCAGAGAGTGATTAAAATGTGGAATTCCCTGTCGGAGGATGTAGTGATGGCCACAGGAATAAACAGCTTTAAAAGGGGATTAGCTAGATTCATGAAGGATAAGTCTATCAACGGCTACTAGCCATGGTGAGTAAAGGGAACCTCCACATTCAGAGGCACTAAGCCTCTGAATCTCAGAACCAGGAAAGGCCTCAGCCTCTGTGCCCTGTTGCTGGCTGTCCAGAGGAACTGGTTGGCCACTATGTGAGACAGGATGCTGGACTAGATGGACTATTGATCTGACTTAGCAGGGCTCTTCTTATGTACTTAAAACAACCCATACTCAATTAAAGGATTGTCATTTAATCCTGTAAATGCATGTGACTACACTAAAACTGATCTACAGCTAGGAAAAGTACAGTATGAGATTTATTGAATATCCTTGTTTTGGAACTAGGCATTTAGCCATATTAACTGTACAAACTCTATACATTTTAATCTATAGTTGACAGGCAGCTGTCACAGCTCAGATGCAAATCTATAAACCCACCACCTTTCTCTTCCTTTCGGCATGGTTGGCCCGACATGAAAGACCTGATCAAGGGTGGGTTTTGTTTTTACACCTCTCAATGTTTCCTTCCTGAGCCACATAAATGGACTATTTTGATCAAAAAGTTAGTGTAGTGGAGATTTCCACCCCACCAAATCCTCCCCACCCTCTCAAGGACTCTTTCAGAAAGGGTATCTTGCTTTACTGCTTATCTGCATGTTTAATTAAATGCTCGGTAAAGTAAAAAAATTAAATTCACCTGACTCATAGGCTAGAGTCCCATGAAGCCAATTGTATTAGTTTGCTAAGTAGCAATGTTTTAAAAATGGCCCAAATGCTATTAGATAATGAAAAACCAACTGCAACAAGATGGGTATCTGTGTTAGTCTGTCTATAGCAATATAAAAGAGCAAGAGTCCAGTAGCACCTTAAAGACTTACAAAATTTGTAGCGGGGTAGGACCTTTCATGAGTCACTGCAGTGACTCATGAAAGCTCATACCTCACCATAATTTTTGTTGGTCTTCAAGGTGTTACTGGACTCTTGCTCTTTTCTACATCTACAACAACAAACGAGTTCCATCTGGCCCCAAAAGCAACTGCAACATCCCACACACACACACACAACCTGTGCTCAGTGCTGTTTGTGCCTTGCTTGATGGAGGAGTTCTGCACAGATGCCTTGTAGCAGTGTCCCCAGCCTCAAAACTAAAATCACAATTTTTAACAGTCAGGACTGAGTGTGCGAGTTGGGGCGGGGGTGGGGGGTGGGGGTGAGAATGAGACTCAGATCCGGGAACTGTCACCAGTTTCGTTAGAAGCCATAAAGCCTGATTTGAGCCTCAAACTCTGGAATTCCAGGAGAAATATGAATAGCAGGTGAATGGCTAGCAGAAGTACTTGAGAGACAAGCAGCCCTGGATGAGGACTGGCAACCTTTCCTCTGCCTTAAGAAAAAGGCTCACTTATGGGAACTTTCACTGGGAAGCATTTTCTGGGTACAACCTCTTCTGCTACATTTTCCAGATTTTTTTCTTCTTGCAGCAACAAAACTCAGTACCAATTTTTACTTCTTAAGAACTTGGGTGAGCCCTCCCCTGCCAACTCTTACCAGACGGAACCCCTCTAAATGTTGCCTTGTAGCCAGGCTGTTGGCACAGTAAATGCTCTATTAGAAATATTAGCAAACTATTCACAGGAACTCCCTCTGCTGACCCACAGCCAGCTAACATGACTGACATGGAGGTGACTGGAAAGATGAAAGATTTATCCTTGTGAAGTCCAGAAGGTAGTTTCTTCCAGTGACACAGGCTCAGTTTAACTTTCTAGTCCGTATCTGGATTGCACAGAATTGTGCTTTTACTGACAGCATGCAGTCTTGTGATACTCTTTGATGGCAATCGCGAGGACGCTTGCCTGGGAGTAAACCCCACTGAATAACATGAGACTTATTTCGGAGAAGACCCGCTTATGTCTGCTCCTCTAACAAAGTCTAGCAAAGGTTTCAGAGCCCACTTTAACAGGTGCAGAATTTGCACAGTGGTAACAATGCTTTTACCCTGTAATTACGGTTTGAAAGGATGGGACAAACACGCATGACCATTTAACATTTAGGCAACATCCCTGGTGGGCCACTGCCCTGGAAGACCCAATAACAAGTAGAGCCCAACAACTCTGCGAGCACCACTGAGCTCAGAGCTGTGCAGCAGTGACAACGGTAGATTCACCTGCTGCTACTGGTTGGCAGCAGTGCAGGAGAAGATAGCGGGCGAGTCAACACCAGTGTTCCCTCTAAGATGAGTTAGTGTCCACTAGCCCACAGGTTTTTTAATCTCCAGCTCACACATTTTTGTCTTAGCTCAGGAAGGATGGCTCCAGAACAAACTAAGTGATGCAGCGGCCAAATCTCTCACTCACAACTCTTAATGCCAGTAGCTCGCAAAGTAGAATTTTTGCTCACAAGACTCCACAGCTTAGAAGGAGCATTGGTCAATACGACACTCATAAATGGTGCTGCCTGCCAGGCTGGGGCTCTGTGGCTCTGGTACTGCTGGGCTGCCCGACTTGATCCTGGGCCACTTTGTTTTCCTGCAGGCAAGGCTTCATTTTCTTCAAACTGACATAACTGATGCATGGATTTTATAGGTATATGTGGGCATGCAGGCTAGTAAAATGTTTGCAGATGGTACCCTGTGGCCTTAATTGTAAGGCTGTAATGGCTGCAATTCCTTTACAACTGGGGGAGATATGAGTCACCTTCTGCCTGCACCTCACCCTCCGTCTGCCCACTCCTGCCCTATAAGGTGGCTTCTCATACGCCTTCTGTGCCACATCTGGCAACTATGATTGTGGCTGGAACCAGAGCATCAACGGATTTCAGTGCTAACTATAAACGGTCTGTGCAAACAGCTTCCAGGATTAGTCTGTGGGCTTTGCAGCAATGAATAAGTGTCAAAATCGATAGACCCCCCCCCAACTATATGAAAACAGCCAGTGGCAACCAAGAGACTGCTCAGGAAACAAAAGCAGAGTGATACAGTTTGCTCCCTTAGCTGCAAAAGCCAGCAAAATGTGGTGGGGGGTGGGGAGGAGAGCACAAGGCAGCAGACAGCAGCCAAGCAGGGTGAAACGAAGCAGAAAGTCTCTCTTTCAGCTTGAGTCCTAGTGTGAGACTACAAACTTCCTCTTTCAAAGAGAAAGATGTACTTCTGCTCCCAAGAGACTTGTCAGGGTTCTAATGTGTTGTTTCTCATGGAGAAACCTCCCCCCGGCTATTAATGTAAAATAGTTACATTCCACATGCTTTGCTTAAAAAGCACGAAGATGGCTCACAAACAGAAACGGTTTCTCAATTAAATTAAAAGGCAGCTAATGAAACAATTAAAATAGCAGCATCAGCTGTAATATAAAATATAAATAATATAAAACCAGGAGCAGAGAAGAATATATACTAAATGGGACCAAAACGACACACCCATCCACAGACTGCCTGGGTGTGGGGTTGCCAGAAACCTGGAGAACAAAAGTCCTGTCGTCGTAACGGAGGCTCGATGAGATGTCATTTACCAGATGCTGTTACTTACTTCCATGCCATGAAAAGTTTTACCTGCCCATCTCTACACATCAAGAAAGGGAGTAGAAAAAATACAAAAGGTGTAAGGTCTCATCTGATAAAACCTTGAGTGAAACAGTTCATTGAGCGCTGTACCGTCAGAAAGAAAAACTTGAGACCAGTTTACTTCAAAGAAAACACCTTTATGACTTGTTATTCACTGCATAACTAAAGAAGATATATTTTTCTCTAACAAGGTTTAGTTATCATGTCACGGTTGTTTTTCCTTACAAAGTTCAGCCTGTCCCGTGATCTCTCATCCTTGACTTGACTCAGCTGGAGGTTGGCAACAGTATCTGAGTTTCAGAATTCCAAAGGCGCCCACAGGCCCAAAAAGTTTGGGGGCTCCTGCCATGAGGTATGTCCTAACTGTGGAAATATCCTGAATATGAATTTGTGAAAAATCCACAAGCTATGTCAGCACTTCAGAGTTCAGCACATTTTGAGAATCAAACTATCCACCCGGACCTGGATAGCCCAGGCAAGCCTGATCCCATCAGCTCTCAGAAACTAAGCATGGCCAACCTTGGCAAGTACTTGGAAGGGAAACCTCCAAGGAATACCAGGGCTGGAACGCAGGGGCTGGGATGCAGAGGCAGACAGTAATAAGTCACCTCTCTGAAATGTCCAAACCCCACTAGGGGTTGCCAGAAGTCAACCACACACACACACACACAATACTCAGCAAAAAATAGAATCAAACTATCCAAATGTTAAACTATGTATTTTTTAACAAAACACTGCTTTCCCTCTATAAAGCACGAAGCTTCCTAGTTGTAAAAAACACCTTCTATTTGCAGTATTATTCTGATTTAACTGCAGAGCACACCAATTATTATTACTGTACTTTGTTCCTAGATATCATGTTGTAGAAGTTATGAATACCTCCGGTCAAAGTCTAATGGTGATGCCCGGAAACATCCACCCTGAAGAATACAGGATATCGGCACTTGTCTTCTATAGCTTTGTTTTCATAGTTGGCTTATTTGTTAATGTCACTGCTCTCTGGGTCTTCAGTTGCACCACCAAGAAGAGGACTACCATAACCATTTACATGATGAACGTGGCACTGCTCGACTTAGTGGCTATTTTTTCCTTGCCTTTTCGGATGCTTTACTATGGCAAAGGCTCTTGGTTCTTCGGAAATACTTTTTGCCGGGTTCTTAGTGCTCTAACGGTGTTCTACCCAAGCATAGCTCTATGGCTGCTGGCTTTCATAAGTGTTGACAGATACCTGGCAGTTGTGCAGCCTAAACATGCTAAAGAACTTAAGAATACAACCAAAGCTCTGATAGTGTCCGTGGGCCTCTGGCTAACGACCATAGCCACAACTTCTCCTCTGCTGTTCCTGAATACTGATCCGGACGAAGCCTCAAACCACACCAGCTGCATTAAGATGATGGATATTATTTACCTACAAGAAGTCAACGCATTAAATTTTTCTCGGCTGGTGTTTTTCTTCTTGATCCCCTTGTTCATCATGATTGGCTGTTACTTCACTATCATTTACAGCCTTGTTCACGGGAGGACTTCCAAGCTGAAACCAAAGGCTAAAGAGCGGTCTATCAGAATTATTGTGACATTGATTGTCCAAGTCCTTGTATGCTTTGTGCCTTTTCACATTTGCTTTGCGCTCCTGATGCTGCAAGCTGGACATATAAGCTACAACCCATGGGGAGCATTTACCACCTATCTCATGAATCTCAGCACATGCCTAGATGTAATCCTGTACTACCTTGTTTCTAAACAATTTCAAGCCCGAGTGATCAGCGTTATGCTCTATCGGAATTACCTTCGGAGTGTACGGAGGAAAAGTTTGCGATCTGGAAGCATGCGGTCTTTAAGCAATATCAACAGCGAGATGATATAAAAAAAGAATAAAACGATGTAAAAATATAGTTAAAGGAGCTTTCACCATTAAGGATGGGAAAGCAGAACAAATTAAAATGAGTGTTCAAACCACTGTTATGTTAGAAAAAGAAAAGAAGGAAATGGTTTTTCTTATCCCAACCGGGTTTTTTTTACTCTGATAAAAAAGATTACCCTAGGTCTAAATGCATTGAGTTTTCTATTTATTAAATTCCATTTTGTATCTATTCAACTATTTTTCCACATTGTTTCTGGTTGTGTGCTTTGCGCTACCCTCTTGCTCTATTTCCTTTCAGGAAACATCCTTTAATAAAGAGCTCAAACATCATGAAGACCACACATCTACATCAACCTATAAAATTCCTCTTGTGGGTTTGTGCAGCCACAATTTGCCTTGGGATGGTGCAATCAAAATCAATTCCCCTGCTCTGCTGCTAGCATTTGAAATGAAAAAAGACATATCCTTTAAATACATGCCCTATTTCCTTCAAAATATTAATAACAGAGTAGAGAGCCGGTTTTGATTAGTGAAACCAAGTAGACAAACTCCACCAGTACCCCTTTCCAAGACTGTCCTGGGGCAAACTTGAGGCTGGATGAGTCTGCAATTTGTACTTTATAGCCTGATGAAGAGTCATGATCTTCGTCATATCTGTTTGAGCCCAAAGACTGAATGATCTGATACGTAGCCAAAACTTGTATGAGAAACTGTATGACTATACTGCAAAGGGAGGAGAGTTTTTTAATTTGATATTTCTAAACCAATAAACACATGAATAGTAATATTTGCCATAATTCCTCCCATTATGTGCTTATGCTAAGGTCAAGATACAAAGACTTCTACATGACCAAACAAACCTCAGAGGCTTCCTGAGAGCCAAAAGTATATGCACACATCTAATTACAGTACATCCAGGTACAGGACTATGTGGAAGATGGCAGCCCAGACAGCCTGAATTAGGCCCATAGAGATTAGAAGGTTAACCACATTCGACCAGATAAATAAATACAGAGTATAACATTTTTCCTTTTTCTTTTCTCTCTGGGAGATTTACACAGTTGACTATCATCTTTCTTACAAAGATGACCAACCTAGTTCAGTAAATAATTTATTGTCCTTCCTCTCACTATTTCTTTTAACTCTACTAACCAACAATTGTTTATTTGCTCAATTATGATTTGGTTACAAGTATTTAGTCTCCATGGGTCCAATCCAGCCCCTCTGTACTGTGTGCTTGAGTCCACAAGGCTGATGGTTGGATGGGACACTCCAAACATTGGGGCAAACCTATATATCACCTACCTGTAAAATGGATATCCTGTAAAATGGATATCACTATTTGCAGTGAAATGGCATAGGGAGTATTAATATGGAAATCCTTGGGATGTAACCCTCTATCTAAGCCCTTCAATACATCTAGGGATCTAGCACCCCCCAAAATAGATGTCCCTGTCTGAGAATTAGTCATAGGAAATTTTGGCACATAAACTGATGTGATTCCTAAACATGCATTTTTGCTGGTGCGAGACAATTTCACTAGTGGAAAAAAGGAATGGGGATTTTTGATGCTTCCCTCCTCCTAGTCCCCATGCTGCTCCTCAGGACCGCTGACACAATTCTGTGGCCCAAGCAAGCTACAAGAGGAGGCGACGAGGCACACAAGTTTGCTTGTATGAGCGCGGTTCTATTCATGCTAACTAAGATCCAAGACATTACGAATGCTCCAGTTTTTAACAATGAAAAGCATACAAGGTTTTGAGTTACTTAGATATATAGGTTTTAAAGTAGGATACAAATGTTTTAATAAGAAGAAATAAAGAACATAATGGGGGGAAGAGTGTACAAAATTTGGGGAGAACACCTTTTACCATACTGCTACACCAACTTCTCATGAAGTTCAGCTTTAACTGGGAAAGCTGCTGTTTCAGGGTATAATATGAAAATTATTGTAGCCCCACCCCCCAAACCCCTTTTCATTACTCTGTGCACTTTTATTATGCCTGTTTGTAGCACTGCTCCCCAGCTACTACAGCTTGGGCCCTGTTTTTTGTTTTACTGGAAAGCGCTTCTTTACTGCCTTACCCAATTGATCAGGAATCACATCGTGAATATGATTATGACTAGGGTTGTCAGCCTCCAGGTGGCACCTGGAGATCTCCCATTATTACTATTGAGCTCCAGACAACCAAAATCAGTTCCCCTGGAGAAAATGACTGCTTTAGAGGGAGGACTCTATGGCATTATACCCTGTTCAGGTCCCCCCTTCCCCGAAACCCCGCCTTCCCCTGGCTCCACCCCCCAAACCTCCAGGTATTTCCCAAACCAGAGCTGGCAACCCTAACTATGACAAAGCATCACACAGCAAACCTGGCATGTCAAAAGCAAAAATCTTGAAAACAAGCTGCTTCTCAGTGCAATTCTAGACAGAGTTATACAATTCTAAATCCACTGAATCCAATGTCCGCAATGTATTTATTGAACCTTTAATATACTACATGGAACTATAACTCTGAACAATGTGGATCCCTAAGATCTCAGGGAGCTCCTTCTCCTATTCAGACCTCTGCAAACTTTGAGACCTGCTGAAGAGATCCTGACTGAAGTTCTGTTTTATGAGGAGGCCCAATCAGATTGCACAAGAATTCCAGAGCTTTAGAATGCTTCTCCAAAAATTATCCACTCAGCTCCCCTATTTACAGTATTCAGGATACAGTTATTCACAATTCTATTGTTCTGTCATAGCTAAAGCAATTCTGCTCTTTAACACTTCAAGGCCGCAGTGCTAAGAACACCATCCTGGGAGTAAGTTCCACTGACTAAAATGGAGGTTATTTCTGTGTAGACCTGATTAGGTTTGCTGTTCTAATTTCTGGATTTTAATACAAGGATTTAAACACATTCCACATTTTACCATTTTTGGAGGATTAGCTGAAAAGCAACATGGAAATTCTGTAAATAAAATTAACATACTGCATGTGCTTAAAGCAATAATTTCTTTAAAAATACAAGAAAATGATTTATCTATTTGCCCTGTTGCAGAAAAATAAGAAAACTGAACACATGCTACACAGCCACTCAGTGTTTGTATAAAAAGAAGGAAGAAACAATAAAGGACAACTGTACAAGAGTCTTGGTTGCACAACACAATAAAGACTACTCAGTAAAATGGTAATGGAGATTATCTGCATATGAAAGGATGTATTTTTAAAAAGCTGTGTAATCCTATGTAGAATTACACCAATCTGTCTACTGAAATCAATGGGCTTATGCTGGAGTAACTCTGCATAGGGTTCCACTATAAGATACCCAGAGTTCAGGAAGCTCCTTAACAGCTACTTACAATCCTGAAGGCAAGCTGTTGATAGAGACGTCAAAAGAATATTCAACAACTTCTACAAGGAGAAGATCAAACAATACTGACAGCATCCAGGAACCTAGCAGAAAAGACTGAAAAACAGTAAAGAAAGATGTCAGAATCAAGAACAACTTTAACATGGATTTAGCTACTTACTGTGCCGTCCCAACCAGAGCTACTCGCTACCCTTTGACCTCCTTGGCCTTAGAAGGGTGTAATTCTGCTTAGGGTGGCACAGTTTTCACCAGGAGCTGCAGGCACATATGACTTTTGAAAGACTTTTTTGAGGCCTAAAGATGCTTTTGTATATAACAGAAGGTGTTCAAAGGTGTTCAAACACCAGAGGCAAATATCACAACCCCACAAAGTACCATTGTTTCTAAACCTGGTGAGTCAGGATCTGGTGTTTAACTTCTGACACTAGCAAAACTTAAGAGACCCTGCCACATTAGAATACTGAACATTCAGACCACTAACATTTTAAATATACTAACAATGAAAATGCTCCTTTAAAAAAGAACTGCACGCAAGGGACCATATCAGAAGACACGGGGCCCCTGTGGAGACTTCTGAAGGATTAAGGAGTACAGGCCACACAGTACAGAACTAATGGTAGTTTTACAATGTCTTCCTAGTACACTATACTGCACCTACAAGCAGAGCTATGTTCATCAGTTCAGGTTTCCAAATGATTTCTGTTCTTTTAAGTATTTGAGAATTACAAGTAACCTCAAAATTAAAAGCATTATATACAATGCGCATAGACATCCAAACCATGTGACAGCTTCTTGAATGCACATGATATCTAAAGAAAATACACAAGTTCTCTGCAACCATTTTGTTCACTAACTTTCATCCTTGCTTATAAACCAGGGGTCCATGCCAGATTGACTACATGCTTAAATCAACAGGATATACATAGGGCACAGAAAATTAAAGCAGCTCCTTACACTTTGGATTTTTTAAAATAAATCAATTATTTTTAGTTTTGTGTGCATTAGGGTTTCCTAAATCTCTACAATTTTATAACAGGTGCTAAATAAATGACATTTTTCCTACATATTCTCTGTGCAGGAATTATACTTGCAAATTATGACAACTATATGGACCAGGAAGCCAACGCACCCTATAACTCTCCAACCCAAATGCTACCACACACACAACACATAAATTGCCAGTGCATTGCTTGTGACACTGTTTTACAGCATCAATAGAAAGAGGGAACCTTTTCATAGCAAATGAGCTTACTTGGCACAGGATAAGTGAAACTGCATGCATTCTGACCATCCCTGTATACAAGGGATAGTTCCTATTTTAAAACCTGTCTCTGATGAATCGTCGTCTCTATTCTGTCACAATAGCTGCCTTTGGGGGAGATGTTCGGGATGCCTTTTTCAGTGTTGCTAGTGAGGGTTGCTAGAGTTTTCTTCAAGGTTCATCTGTCTCTCTCCCCAGGTTCTCTACAACATGAGTCTCTAAACAGATGATCGAAGTATCTTATCTCCAGTACATTCCTTCTAAACACATGGATGCTGTAGCAATGCACAGCCGATCATTGACATGTCACTGAATCTCCATTCTGGACAGTTAATAATAAATTGTAGGACTACTATGTATTTTGGGGGGCACATGTCTAATTTAAAGTGCAAGCAGCTGCTTGATGTCTGAAACACTGGAGATAGGCTAGTGCAGACTAAATGAATACAGCTTTCAACAATGTGTGATGTGGAGAATACAGTCTGGTACACGAATATACTGGTACAAGAGAATACACTGGTACAAGAACTGGGTTGCTAAGAGGGCATCTGTATGTTTATCTGTGAAATGTCAGAGAAAACACAGTTGCACTTACCTGCAACTGATGTTCATCAAGTGGTCCTCTGTGCAGGCACACATGGGACTGGGCATGCACAGGCCTGCTGCGAAGAGGACTTACAGGATTCTAGAGCTTTCATGTCTAAGAGATTGCTCTCTCCCCTCCAGTCCAGAGCCTGCATTTCCCGCCTAAACAGTCATGTGACTGGAAGAAGGGGAGCGATCTTCCCTCAGTCTTCCTTCTGCCACCGTGAGGGGGAAGCCCCTGAACACAGAGCAGCCCAGAGGGGGGAAGGGAGGGAGAGAGAATACACAGCATCACTGCCCCAGACATAGTGTTCCCTCGAAGCTGAGTTAGTGTGAGCTAGCTCAGTTTTTTAGCCTCCGGCTCACACGTTTTTGTCCTAGCTCAGGAAGTATGGCTCCAGAGCAAACTAATTTATGCAGCAGCCAAATCGCTCACTCACAACTTTAATGCCAGTAGCTCGCAAAGTAGAATTTTTGCTCACAAGATTCCACAGCTTAGAGGGAGCCCCCAGACATCTATACCTTGTGGTTAATAGCCACTGATGGACCTCTGCTTCATATGTTTATTCAGTTCCCTCTTGAAGCTGTCTATGCTTGTAGCCACCACCACTTCCTGTGGCAGTGAATTTCACATGTTATTTACTCTTTGGGTGAAGAAGTACTTCCTGGTGGTCAGATCTGAGACTGCCAAGGAGGGTGCTGACGCCAGAGAGGGTGTTCAGGCCCGATTTTCTGGGGGAGTCTGATATTTCTGGGGCTGGGCTCCCAGAGCCTTCTCCCACACCGCCACTTTCTGTCAGGAGGCCCTTTCAAGCCTCGCCTTCGGCATAAACTGGCAGTAGTGATCACAGGCCCCAGTTTGACGTGCTTCCTCCAAACAGAGTAAGCATGAAGAGTGCTCATCGGACTGGGCCATTTTAGTGCCGAAGTCTGCACACTTTTTAAACAGGGCATTCTCCACTGATAGCTAAGGAGAAGGACCACTGAAAATCATACACAAAAAAATCACAAGGTGACAGCTCTAGATGAGCAGTCCTCTCTTCACAACAGTGAAGAAAAGACTGAGGGAAGATTGTTCCCCCGTCCCAGTCAAGTGCCCATTTAGGCAGGAAACACAGGCACCAGACAGGATGGGGAGAGGGATCCCTTAGACTCTGAAGCTCTAGAATCTTGTAAGTCCTCTCCATAGGAGGCCTGCATGTGCACAGTCCCATGTGGGACTGCAATAGAAGCCACGAAGATGAAAACACTAGTACAGATAAGAGTCCCATTTGGAATGAACTACATCCAAACTGGCCCCTGACTTGGATGGCCCAGGACAGCCCAATCTTATTAGATCTCAGAAGTGAAGCAGGGTTGGCTCTGGTGAGCATTTGGATGGGAGACCACCAAGGAAGCCCAGGGTCACTACACAGAGGCAAGCGATGGCAAACCACCTCTGAACATCTCTTGCCTTGAAAACCCTTCGAGTTGCCATAAGCTAGCTGTGACTTGCTGGCACTTTCCACCACCATATGCCAATTGGTTCCAAAACAAAGGAAGGTGCTTCTCTAAATCTAAATGTTGTGGACTAGGTATACCTACTATGGGGGATCAACAGCATTTGTTAGGTTCACAGATACATTACCTACAATGAGAGAAAAGAGCAGATTCCTAAAGCAAAGCTAAAGGGAAGTTACAAGAGTGTTCAATTTGCACTAGGAAAGAAGGGACTATTGTTGGTGTGATGCAAGAGGAACTTAAACATATTACCCATGAAACATGAGGGGATATTCAAATAAATTCCCTGAGAAACATGAAAGGAAACAGAAACAGGACTTACTGAAAATTTTCTGCTGCCATACCTCCTTTCAAATATCCTAAAGTTATAAATTAGCAAGCTGCTGCAGAATGTGTCTTTGAGATCAAGACATATGGTTCTCCCACAGACCAGCCTCCAGACCTAGGAGAAGTGAAAGACACATGTATTTACACTTCCACATGCCTAGAAAAGACTTCAAGTGATGGCATTTTGATTACAACTTATATATGATAAAATGTTGCAGAAAAACCAGTTCTCTAAAAAAAACTCTCAAATACAAATAGGTTTTTCCGGAAGCTACTTTACAACAATAAAGTAGTTACAATAACACCATTTTCAATTGCTTTTCAACATTTCCGTTATTGGATACTTGTTAAGTAATGTAGCACTATTCAGATACACCTCTGCAGGGAGCGATTTAGGCAAATGGTGGCTTGGATCCACCAAAGCGTTTCCATGGACGAAAGGACTTCTGCCTTGGCGCGTAACCTGCTCACCTCCCCCACATACACACTGCAGCCCCAAAAGCTCCCCAAAATGCGCTCCAGTGGATGCAAGCCCATATTGTCAATTTAACACGTAGTCTAATTTCAGGATGGCAGCCGTATGACTGCCCTTTTTTTAATTCTCTAACCTGCCTTGGGTCTCAGCAAGGAAGGCAGGCTATAAATAAACAAATAAATAAACATCTTGGGAAGCAATGGTGACAGGGCTCGACAGAGCCTGGTGAGCAGAGCCTAATACCTAGCTGCGATTTAAGTACACACACAGCTTAAAAATGAAAACCACAGGAACATCATTTTCTTTCTGGTCCAAAAGAAATCACCACCACAAATTTTGGACCAGGTTGTTTTGTTGGCACATATATACACCACAATGGACGATGGTAATCTTAAGACAAACGAGCACAAATTGAGCAGCATTACACATTACTCTGAAATACTACCACTTAAATTAGTTTGCATTTCTTGCGCATGCATCAGTCTTAGAAGTCAAATAGATATGAATAAGCTGCCATAAATGTGACTCTCAATCGCTGTATGTCATCTAGATGACCAAGAAGAGTAGGTTTTTATAACCCTGCTTGTCTCTATCCTAAGGAGTCCCAAAGTGGCTTGCAATCTCTTTCCCTTCCTCTTCCCACAACAGGAACCTTGTAAGGTAGGTGGGGCAGAGAGCTTAGAGAACTATGACTGGCCCAAGGTCACCCAGCAGGCTTCATGTGGAGGAGTGGAGAATCAAACCCAGTTCTCCAGATTAGAGGTCGCTACTCTTAACCACTACATCACACTGGCTCTCTAGATGGTAACCGTGGTGGACCAGCAAGTGAGATGGTCAAGGGATGCACCCTTCAAGATCTGGACCTCAAGTTCCATAGTGAGGACATGATGCTGAAAACTACTGGATGTCGATAGGACACAACTTGGAGTGGGTGATGTGCTGGTACAGTAGTAGTACACCTTGTCCTGATACTCATTTGAGCATTTGCCAAAGAGACTCAAAATGATGAGTGCAAATATCTTTGACTGTTGCATCCATTGTGCTGAGATGTTACTGTTTTCTAGATGTTCAAGGAATTGTAGTTATTTATGCTTGTAAGGACCACATTTTTTTCTTATAAAGGGCTTTTCTTCAAACTAAGAACTAGACACCTATTCCACATCACATGTATGTATATGAAACCTTGAAAATCTTATTAGGAAGAAGAGGAAGAGTTTGGATTTATACCCCACCCTTCACTGCCCAAAGGCGTAGAGTAAATCAGATCAAGGAAACCATCTCCCTGCCTTGGTAAGCATAGGCCAACTGAGGCTTTTATAACCACTATATCCCTACTTCTAAGAAAAGGGGGAAAAATAACTTTACTTGTATTTGCAGTCACTTAGTACAAAAACACATACTCCTGAGCAAAAATTGTCTAACTGCTGTTGAACAAAGGAAAATAAAACTATGAAAGAACAAAACCCACTTTCCTAAGTGTAAAATTGACCTCTATAATGGTAAGACAGGCAGAATAATCTTAACAAATTTCTGTTTCAAGCAATCTTCAGCCCTCTCTGTCTCCCAGCTGCTCCTGGCCTTTTTCACTATTTCTCATATCAATTTTGCATTCTATTCACCCTAAGGTTGCAGCCCTTGGCAACCCCAGCATCTGAGGAAGAGCTGAGGCATCCTGAGGTGCAACCATATCTGTCCCAGATGTGATGTCACTGCATCACAGGATACTCTAGGATCTCCCAGAAACCCTATGGTAAAAAGAGAGAGCTTCAGGGGGGTCCTATAGCATCCCATGGCACAGTGAAGCCAGCTGTTTCCTCTCCCACATTTTTATCCTGCTGCCCCACTGAGAGATGATGGGGGGGCAGGGGTGGGTGGTCCACCCCCAAAGAAAAATAAAGCAAAAGCTCTCAAAGAGAGTTCTATTAAACTCCATCAAGATCACTACTTGCCAGCTTCTTGGTGTTCCCTCACCAAAGGCAGACTGGCAAAAATTAAGGCCTGCATTTCTCTATGACCACTCACTCCATATGGAACAAGCCCCCACCCCACCCCCCAGCAGCTAGGTGTCATCTTTGGAAACTTTCAGGAAGTGCTCTAAGGCAGAGCTTTTAATGGAGTGAAAGTGACAGGCATTTCTTTAGGTTAGGGGGGAACTGGAGCTGTATTGTTACTGTATGTTTTTAATTATGCACTGCAAGCTGCCTTGAGTCCTGGGGACAGGTGGAGTAAAAACAAACAAAATGGGACCTGCAGAACTGACCGTCTGAACTGAAGTCACTATGTGATTGATCAAAGGTGGGCAGGCACGTTGGTGTGAAGCAACAGAACAAAGTTAGAGTTCAGTGGCACCTTTAGAACGAACGAAGTTTTATTCAAGGTATGAGCTTTTGCGTGCAAGCACATTTTGTCAGACAATGATTAACAGCTATGTGAGAACTCATCCTCACTCTCAGGCAAATAAAAGAAAGACAGCAAATATGTTTATACTGTACTTAATTGTCACACTCCTATCTATGAACTCATAAACGTTTTTACTGCTTACCTGGAATTCTTCTTTCACTGCTTGCAGATTATATATGAAGAACTTTTGATAATGTTGAAAAAGCAGAGCCAACAGGAGTGAGAGGGTGCTTGGTACTATTAAGAGGCCCTTGGACAGAGGTGCTTTATCTTTAAAAGAAAAAGTAAAGATATACAGTGAGGTTTCAACTGCAAAAATGAAAGTAAAAAAAGGGCATGGTTTCCCATCAAAATAAAGTTATCTCCACCCACCCCAAACTACAAATGCCCATCCAGCGTTTATGACAAAAATGAAACAGTGTTTTAATAATAACATAGCTTTTTACTCAATTTTATTTTAAAACATGTTCTGGCCAAGATAATTGCCATTAAGATTTTGAGTAGTGAACATTATAATATATCTCTAGATTTAAAAATGTACATTTTAATTCATTGGGGCATTTTATTCACAAAATAATAAATTCTATACATTAAAGTATGTTTCCTTGGATAACTGCTGACAGTGGGAAGAAGCCAGGGTGTCGGACTGTCCCAGAATGTTGTACTAGGACTGAGGAGACCTGGGCTCAAACCTCCACTCAGCTATGATGCTCACTGCTTGATAGGGTTGCCAAGAACCTACCGTAATTCGGCGGGGGACACATAGTCCCTGGCCGGAACATTCCTCCGTGGAACACCCACGCCGCACGATGCCATCCCCAGGAAGTGACGCCGGGCAACACTCTGGCAATGGGGCTGGAAACTTGATAGTTTCTGCACTGCGTCCCCTCCCCCCCGGGAATGGTCCTGCCAAGACGTATCCATCCCCCGCTGAATTACAGTAAGTTCCTGGGAATTCTGCTGCTTGATCTTGCACCAGTCACTCTCTCTAACCCTAATCTACCTCACAGGGCTGTTGTGAGGACAAAAAGGGAAAGCCTTCTAGAGCTCCTTGGAGGAAGAGTGGGATAAAATACATCAATATAGATCACATATACATCAATATATAGATTGTCATCCTTATATTCATCACAGTACTCTGTTAAGGCATATATAATGTATATCCGCTGGATTACTCTTCTGCAAAGAGTAGCCACCACAACAGGGATTGCCAATGGACACTGGTGAAACTGTCAATGGAAATGTTTGAACCATGGTTTTCCATGAACCATTTCTGAATACCTAACTTAACTCTGGGGAAAACAGATCATATCACTGAGCAAGTATATTTATCATTCCTCAAAATAACAGTCTAGCCCACTTTCGGGACTAGGGGATAGGTATTCTAAATCAGAACATTCGCATCCATTTATGTACATGTTTAAGAAAATATTTTAATGAGTGTCAAAGTCCTGCTTCACTGTGCAATATAGAGACTCAAAGAGTTTACCAGCACTCAATCATTAGTGTTTATTTTAGACATTTCAAACTTTAATGTACAGGAAGTGAGCAACTGGTTATTTTTACTTACTTACATCACAAGGTAGAAAATCCAGAGCCACAACCAACATATAAATGTGACAGTCACCCACAGGGGAAAGTACAGCTGTCTCCAAAACGCTCAACTCAAACAAAATGTCTTCATGTGATCCGGGAAAAAATGTAAACGTGAAGACACGCCAGTTTAAGGACGTAACAATAAATACCCCAAAATGATTTTTCTGAATTGGTATAAAAAATTCTAGTGGCATAGTGGCACAGACTACAAGGCTTTCAAACTATGTGGATAAGACACATAATTAAAAAAACCCAAAAACTGATTTTGGATTTCATCTACAGGAGGATGCATTTGACACTATGATTCCACAGTGCAAGATGTGGCCAAGATGCTGTAAGGCAAAGGCACACAAAAACACAATTTGATTTTTGCAGACAAACAGAGATCTGTGATTGTCATTTTGGGTAAGGCAAATTGCACGTGCACACAGCCCTAATTCATATCAGGACTGTGAGAGGGGGTTTAATCACCAATGTGGTATAGTAGTTAGTGTGTCAGACTAGGATCTGGGAGACCCAGATTCGAATCCCCATTCTTCCATGGAATCTTGCTGGGCAACCTTGGGCAAGTCCCACTCTCTCAACCTAACCTACCCGACAAAGCTGTTGTAAGGATAAAACAGAGAGGAGGGGAATGACATAAGCCACTTTGCATTCCCATTGGGAAGAAAGGCAGGGATGAAGTAAGATAGATCCAACGAGTACTCAATTTTGTTAAAGGACATGTCTTCTTTATTTTGAAACGCTACTATCAGTGTGGGGAGCCCAGTCTTTATTGGAAAAACAATGAGGGATGATCAGCTTCACATCTGTTTATGATCTCGGCATAAATACCTTAAACTGGAGTACAACAGGCATTCCAACCTACACATACACTCACTCGTATACACAAAGATCCCTTCAGCTGTCCTCTGTTTTACTGCCAGAACACCCTTTGTTTGTGTTTCCTCGAATGAACTTCCCTCTTTACTGCCAATAGGTGGGGGGGGAATTAGGATCCAAGGAGATATGCCCTCCTTTTAGGATATTTTCATCAATGAAAGTAAGCTGGGCTCAGTCCTCACTCACCTAACACATTTCCTCCTCAAGGACAAGTCCAGCACCTGTATCACTTTCTTCCAGGGATATTCAAGGGTCAGTTTTTAAAGTATGGGGTGGAAGAACAGTGGCACTAGAAACAATTTTATTTATGTGATCCCACCTTTCTGCATGATTAACAAATCACAATTTAAGACAGAACAGAACAAAATAGAACCCCAAACACCCCTCCCTTCCTTAGTCCACAGTTTCGTTACTCCTTGCATTCACCTCTAGTTTTCTCCTGGCAAGAGAGAAGGATCAGGGATCGGGCTCCTAATCTGTGATAGGGGCCCTACTGTGCCAGGGAAGAGCCTGGATTCTCAGGATGCCTCACTAACTATGGAGGCCTAGGTCGCTGCCACTGCCAGGCCTGCCTTTTTCCATCTGAGACAGATCAGACAGTTGGTCCCATATCTCAACTTCTGGGACCTGACTATAGTGACCCATGCAATGGTTACTTCCAGACTGGACGACTGTAATTCTCTCTACATGGGGCTGCCCTTGATTCTACTCTGGAAACTGTAGCTGGTACAGAATGCAGCAGCACGGGTGCTGACTTCATTGTTTGCGTGGACGCAGATCCAACCAGTCCTGCGCAAAATGTACTGGCTGTCTATTGAGTATCCAGATCCGTTTCAAGGTGTTGGTGCTTACCTTTAAAGCCCTATATGGCTAGGGGACTGCACATCTGCAACACCACCTCTCCCTCTATAGGCCCCAAAGGGCTTTACGATCTGCCAACTGTTAAGTATGGAACTCAACAACGTTTTGATTTCAGCAAATGATTTCAGCTTTATTTGTAACAGCAACTCCAACTCAGAACACACCATCAAACACCCACAAAACAGTGGAGCACAGCTCCTTCTTTTAAACTCTCCCGGGCTGTCAAAGCCACACCCATTATCAGATAAGAACCAATAACAACGCAGGGATAAAGGCCAATCAGGACCGTTCCCTCTCTGATACATTCTCACATAGTGATTGGGTATTTACAAAGGTTTCGCAGAAACCAACCAATGACAATGCGACATCTGAGGAGCCACATTCAGACTCAAGCTTTACATGTGCAAAGATAGCAGTGATTCACATTCAATCCATAACACCAACCAACATCTTCTAGTGGTCCCCGGCCCCAGGGACATCCGTCTTGCCTCAACTAGGGCCAATGCCTTCTCAGCCCTGGCCCCTACCTGGTGGAATGAGCTCCCATATGAGATCAGGGCCCTGTGGGATCTTTTACAGTTCCACAGGGCCTGCAAGATGGCGCTCTCCCACCAGGCTTTTAGTTAGAGCAGCGGGCATACCCCCTCTCTACTGGGCCCCCCTCAGTGGGTCAGATTTGTATTATCATCTAAGGACCCAAACTTGAAATAGACTGCATCTGTGAGGCTTTGACCATGATCTGTACCATAGGAATGCTGTTGTATTTTATTGGGGGTTTTAATTGTTTTTAATTCTTTGTATATTAGTTATTGTGTGTGATGGAACCTGCTCTGAGCCTGCTATGCGGGGAGGACAAGATACAAATCCAATTAAATAAATAAATAAATAAAATAAGGACAATAATGGATTTATGCAAGAAAAAAAAATTATTCTGCCAAAGTTTATAAATGCATATTAAATAAGAAACAATCAGCATCCCAAAAGAATTTTCTTTTTGCTTTTCCAAAAGAACATCAGCAGCATAATAGTATTTTGTGCACAATATAAGCCAGAAAAAAAACCCTTCAAAACTTACCCCTGATGTGACAACAAGCCAAATGATTGCACATATTTTAATCTGACCAATATGTGAATTGTGATCCCAACAATCTAAAATATTAGACAGGCCAATTTTTCTGCATGGCCCTCATTCCGAAAGAAATATAAAACGGATTTCAAATGCCTGCCCTTTTATAAGCCTTATGAAAAATTTCTGTACTTCCCAATACAGTTTATTAAATCAGGAAGTACTGCAGCAGATACGATGCACTCTAAAAAAGTCAAAGATTGGCCTTGGCTGCCCTCTGCCTGCTGTTAGATGTATATTTTTTTCCCACCAGTCTAAAGTTTCCTGCCTGCTGAGAAGCCTGATCTACACATCAAACACAGCATTTCAAAGGAAGGTTCTGTTCTGAAAAACGCAAATACATTGCATTAGTTAAATGACTGGCGCTTCCAAGTGGCCGTGACCAATGCTCCCTCTGAGCCGTGGAGTCTTGTGAGCAAAAATTCTACTTTGTGAGCTACTGGCATTAAAGTTGTGAGCAAGTGATTTGGCTACTGCATACATTAGCTTACTCTGGAGCCATCCTTCCTGAGCTAAGACAAAACTGTGTGAGCCGGAGACTAAAAAACTGTGAGCTAGCTCACACTAGCTCAGCTTTAGAGGGAACACTGGCCGTGACTCACAAAAAGTATTTTTTAGATATGTATACCCCAATGCCCATTTGAAGGTCGGTTTAGTATCTTACTGAATACATACAAATGTACAAACAGATGTGACACAAGCCCCATCTCCCATTCACATGGAAATAAAATCATGTTTAGCTTTTGTTAAGAATGCGTTTTTTCTCAAGGGAGAACTGCTTTCTTTACAGCAGAGAACAAGAGCTGCTGCACACATCCACATGCATCGCTTGATTTCTCTACGCAATAGCGCAGTTAGGTAGTTTCAGATTCTGGAAGAAGATGAAGATGATGAAGAAGAGTTGGATTTATACCCCACCCTTCACTCGGAGTCTCAGAGCAGCTTACAGCCCTTCCTCTCCCCACAACAGACCCCCTTGTGAGGTAAGTGGGGCTGAGAGAGCTCTTGTGAGACGAGCTCTGAGAGAACTGTGACTGACCCAGGGTCACCCAGATGGCTTCATGTGGGGGAGTAGGGAATCAAACCCGGTGCTCCAGATCTGAGCCCGCCGCTCTTAACCACCACACCAAACTGGCCCTTGCGGGAGGTGTACTTTAGATAGTCATGTACATTACAGGACAAACATTTGACAAACTTTGCCTTATCCCATCTCACCGCCTCCACAGACAAACACACATGGCGTGACCTACCTCTATGCATATTTACTCAGAAGTAAGCCTCACTGCACCCAACAGGAATCACTACCTATAGGCTATATTTGAAGCAGTTGATCTTCTAGACTGAACTGACCATTTCCTCTCATTGTTATTAAGTCACGATTTCAAAACTATATTTATTTTATATATTTATTTAATTCGATTTATACCCTGCCCTCCTTACCAAGGCAGGCTCAGGGCGGCTTAAACAAATACATAAAAGAACACTTAAAATCCATCATAAAATTCATCATAACCAATCAAACCAGAAACAGGTCGGTTATCCTAAAATCCATAAATCCACTATCCTAAAGTGCTGGTACAGTTTCCAAATAAAGTGTGTGAGCAGAAATTTCAGTAATAATGATGTTCCCACACGCTCCGTTGATCTACTTATTTACCTAGCGAGGAGGGCTAGAGATGGTAAAGCCAGGGCACAGGGTCTCTTCTCAGATGTTACATGTGGCTCCTAATTGAAAGCCTGATGGAAGAGCTCTATCTTGCAGGCCCTGCGGAACTGTAAAAGGTCCCGCAGGGCCCTGATCTCTTCCAGGAGCTCATTCCACCCGTGTGGAGCCACTACTGAGAAGGCCCTGGTCCTGGTTGTCGCCTACCTGGCATCTTTGGGACCTGGGAAGGCCAGCCGGTTTTGGTCCCCACTGGTAAAGCCTCTCTTTCAGCAAACTGCTAAAGAATCCCAAGTTATATCCACAATATCACTGGATACTGTACTCTTATAGCACTATAGCAAGGGTTCCCCAACATGACACCTTTCCTGGTGCATGCCACATGTTTTTAGAAAGTAGGCAGGGCCACAGGAGGCTTTTGGCCAGCAGGGCTTCTGGTTGACCACTGGAAATCTGACTGGATGTGCAGTTTTTTTAAAAAAGTTGCTTTGATATCAGTTGCCACTACAGCTCAAGGATCTACACTGCATGACTGAAGGTAAACTGTGCAAATGAAAGGAAATATTTCTAAATAATATGTTCACTTTGAAAGGCATCCTGTTACACAAACAAAGCTTCTGACTGAAATGCTGAAGGTCACTATGAGAGTTAAGCATGACCTCATTCCCTGACATTTTGTGAACAGTTCTACCTCCCGTGGCAGCCATTTGTGGTTGTATCCACCACCCTGTATCAGAATTCCAAAGGTGCCCACAGGCTCAAAAAGGTTGGGGACTACTGCACTATAGCAGGTCTTCATAACTGGATGGTCTTGTCCACAGAGGGTAATCTGGTAGCAAATAACTGCTATAGAGTGATGGTAGTGCAATATCCAAGGATGTGAGGATCAAGCCCATATGATAGAAAATTCAAAGTGGTTTTGTTATGCCTTACATGATTTTAAAATATAATTTACGTCTTTTGAATTCATACCCTTTAAATTTCTATCCCGTCTGAGAGGTTAAGGAAGCTTTTAGTATCTTACATTCTAAAAGCAAGAGGCTTGATGAATTCTGTTCTGGCAAACCAGACAGAATTAGCTTATTCTTAGAAATCCTCTTTCTTTAGCTCTTCACAATATTTGTAGTGTTTCCCGGCATTTTAAAAAAATTATTCAAACCAGGAGATGAAATTACACAGCAGCTGCTAGGCAACAAATGCTGGCACTTGACTGGTCAGAAACAGGTCTTGTGCGGGACTGTTCTTTTAAAATGAAATCCTAGAGCCTAACCCACAATTCTGCTATACCATATAGAATAGGGCATTGTGCTGACAGCTTGATCTATACAACCACTGGCACACTCAAATCAAGATCCAAGTGCCCAGGAAGCTCTTGAAACAGACCCTGCAAAGGTATCTGATGACACTCTGTTCCTTGTCTGGGACTTGTTCCAGCAGCTCCAACCAATCACAGCACTGCTAGCAGCTGCTGCATGGCAGATACATCTTAGCTGCTCTGGCTCCCAAGTATGTCAGGCCAGATCTCCATCTCCTTTGCTGGTATCAAGGTGGGGGAGGGTAAAGTTGGGGGAATGGAGAACTTTAGCATCCTAGACCTATAAAACATATTTCAGAATTACAGAATTTTATTTATATCTCGCCTTATAAATATTTATCTTTTGGTTTCGCAAGATTCCATGCGCTCCCATTGGCTGTAAAATGCCCTCCCTCAGCCATTGGCCCATCAGCCACCACTCAAGAGTGCTCGCGTGCCATTGGCCGGGTGCTGGGTCTGCTCCTCTTCCCCACCCACTCCCCCTGGCAGACCAGCTCTCTCTCCTGAGGAAGACAGTTCTCTTGACTCCTGTGAGGGACTGTCCCCTCAGTGGCTGTTTGTAGGCAGCCAAGCTTGGTTCTGTGAGTAAAAAAACAAAAGACTTTCAGCATAATCCCCTCCCCTGCCCATAACCCCCTCCCCAACGGCCACTTTCCTGTCAGAATAAATGGAAAAAGTCTCTCTCTCCTGCTTAGCTTCAGCATGGCTGGCTGGCTAATGAGGTGGGCCAGCGACCATCAAACAATTTTCTTCAATTCCCCACTGTGCGGCTGCCTTTCCCCTTGGGTTGCCAATCTCCAAGTGGGACCTGGAGATCTCCCACTGTTACAATTGACCTCCAGATGACAGAGATCAGTTCCCTGGGAGAAAATGGTTGCTGTGGAGGGTAGACTCTATGGCATTATACCCTACTGAGTCCTTCCACACACACACCCCAAATGCTGCCCTCCACAGGATCTACCCCCCCAAATCTCCAGGTATTTCCCTAATCAAAGTTGGCACCTGTACTTTCTCCTCTGTCAGTAAAAGGCCCTTTCCACACCTATGTTGGCCTTTGGGAGAAAACTCATTGGGCCCAGTCCTGATAGGTTGCCAACTCCAGGTGGGCAATTCCTGGAGATTTGAGGGATGGAGCCTGGAGAGGGTGAGGTTTGAGGAGGGGTGGCACCTCAGACAGGTACGATGCCATAGACTCCACCCTCCAATCCAGCCATTCCCTGATGGGGAACCATTGTTGCCAATCTCCAGGTGGGGGCTGGAGATCACTCCAAATTACAACTGCTCTCTAGGAGGGATGGGGGAGGAGATGGAAAACTAAAGGTAGGTTGATGGTTGGCTGGGAGGGAGATAGGGTTGTCAACTCCAGGTTGGGAAATTCCTGGAGATTTGAGGGGTCGAACCTGGAGAGGGTGAGTGTTGAGGAGGGGTGGGACCTCAGACAGGTACAATGCCATAGACTCCACCCTCCAAACCAGCCACTCCCTCCTGGGGAACCACTGTTACCAATCTTGGGGGTGGGCTGGAGATCACTCAAAATTACTACTGCTCTCCAGGTAGCAAAGATCAGTTCCTCTGGAGAAAATGGTGGACTCTGTCATTATACCCTGCTGAGACTGCCACAGCAAATTGTCACTGAGTGCCCAAAGCCGGGGCACTCTCCCAGAGCCTCTTTCTAGAGCCCGTTGTATTTATTTCCACAACGGGTCTTATTCCTAGTATATATATATAAAACAGAATTATGTATAGTATTTTTATAACAGATATTGTGAATTATTATACCATTAGTCTGGAGTGCCTGTGCATTATACCAATAAGGAATATATACTCAATACTATGGAGCAGAATTTCATGCAAATCTGGCTATTTAGAACATTTTGCTGTTCTTGATGCTAGCAGTTTAAAAAAATGCTACTGCTTTGTAAGTCAATGAATTCACTGTAATTTTTCTTCATATTTACTTTTCTTTATATACTTTCCCCTTCTTTATATAACCTTGAATTTAATGGCACATCTACACATTTTGTAATTTGTTATGCTATTAACATCATCTTGACCAACTGTCCTGACCCTCAGCAGCAATAATCATTCTATTCATTTTCCCCTTGCACTAACATGTTTTAAATCAATTATTTCTTTTAATGCATCTTCACAATCACAATAAAAATGTCAAAGATTCTTGTTCAATTTAGAGTGAGAACCCTGTGCTCTTCAACCCTGTGCAGATTTTAAGCTCTTATACGATGCAGCATTTAATCTGATAAGGTTACAAGTCTGGGTCAAGTACTGATCACTTAAGGAAGGTAGTACCATGTACAACAGAAACGATTTTGTATAAAATTCTACTGGTAGACATATAATTTATTTATTTTATGTATTTGCTAGAGCCCACTTTTCCATGAGCCATCTTCCAAAGTAGCTTACATCAATAAAGAGGCAGGCTCGTCCCTCAGGTTTACAGCACCTGCACAAGGGGACGGAAGTAGAGGGAGAAGGTAGAGGATGGATACCCTGTACTGAAGTAAGCAGTACTTTTACCCTTAAGACAATTACTCTCATCTCCATTTGCGTTATTCAACATTTACTTCAGTTATACTCTGCCTCTTCTCCCATGGGGATTCAAACTGGTTTGCCATGTTTATGGTATGCGCCAGGCAAGTCAATCTATTATGCCTTGCGGCAGCTGCTGATTTATTGTCTATATGCTGGTGTTAGTTAAGAATGGAATTTTAATGGGCATTGGTGTTATATTTATTTATATTTATACCCCACCTTTTCCATTATAGATGGCAGTGAGAGCCCCATCAGCCTCTGCTTGGTGGGATATAAATTTCAAAATAAATAAAATGTTTTATTGAACCCTCCTTCATTTATTGCCAAGCCATCAGTGTGAATGGCCTTGCATAATTAGAAAAACCACTGTTCCAAAGCAATGCATGTTAACAGAAGTAATTGCCATTGAATTCCAGAGAGCTTTCTTCCAAGCAAGCAAGCATGTATTTCCAGCCTTAACCTGTCAAAGTTTCCCTAAAGGATGTGAGTTTCGAATCACTGTTGCATGTATAAGAGTGTATATAACTGTTGGAAGAAAAGTCCATTTATAGTTTTTAAAGAACTCTGCTGTGTGCAGGGTGTATGTCAAGGCATAACTAATGCACCCTTAAGTAATCCTTGACTGGTGACAGATGGAGGAGCGATGTTATCAAAGATTGCCATCCTTGGGAGTAAGTGTGAATGGATTTGTTGCTGACTGCCTGTTCCAGCAAAAAACCATAAACAACACACACAGACAAAGAATAGGGTGGCACCACAAATGACCAACAGATATTGTGGTATGAACCTTTTAATAGAGTTCACTTCATCAGATGCCTGAAATAATTCCAGAAGAGTAGCTGTGTCAGTTAGTCTGCTGCAGCAAAAATTAACAGAAGTTTTATGACAACCTAAACACTGACTAACATTTATTCCCACATAAACTCTTCTGGATTACAATCCGTTTCTTTAGACGAACACAGTGCCTCCTCATGAAGAAGCCTTTTTATGCATAAAGTATTAAATATAAACAGCAGGATCAGGGCACCATGAAATGCAGGAAGTACGGGTTGAAATGTGGTAATTCCAGGGGTGTAGTTGTGTTAGTCTGTTGCAGCAATAACAAACAGGAACCTCCTGGCAGTTTAAACACTGACAAAATCTTATTCCTGCACCCAATTTTGTAGAAGGAGTCCTCTCCTTCAGATAGGCGGAACTTTAATTTGGGCAGGGGGAAAGTCAAGGGGCCATGAAATACAGGAAGCACAGAGTGAAATGAAGTTATGTGCAATTCAGATCTAACCAGGAAAATACAGACACCACTAAGCTAGTTAACAAAACCTGTAATGGGTTGTTGTTTTTTTCCTACCTCAGGTTTTGCTAACACCTATAGCAAGTAAAACAAATAACAGTTCTGACTGACCGAATCCCCAAATGCTTGAAGTCTCAAATGGGCGGGGAAGGATCTGAAAACTAAGAACTCTTAACTTCCGAGTCGGCAACGACTCTACGACCGCGGCTTGCATTAGGACCAAATATCCATTTTAAGGTGAGAGCGGGGACCTGGAAAGGAAGGGACTGAAGGGGAGGAGACTCCGCCACGCCTGGCCACCTCTAACATTTGCAAGGCTGGATCAAGAAAGGAAAGGAAGAGTCCTCTCCCCCGCCCCAAATATTTTCCAGCACGTCCCCCCTCTTCCTCCTGGCGCCGTCCCTCCCTCCAGCTCCAGGCGTGAGTCTGCAAAGGGGGAGAGGCGGAAAGAAAATCGCCTGTTGGGATATATGGGGGGGGGTGGTGTTTGCGGTGCTCGGTACTTACACAGCCCGCTGGAGCCGGTGCTGGTGAACATGGTCCCGGAGCGGGAAGCGAGGAGGGGGGAGCGGGGGAGACCGCAGGCCCCACCTCAGCAGCGACCTCCCTCCTTCACTCCCCCCAGTTGGGGGGAGCCGCCGCCGCTGCTCGGGTGAGTCCTCCGGAGGAGGGAGGCGGAGGAGCCCCGGCGGCGGCCTACCCCAGGAGCGGAGCGCGCTAAGGCGGCCTGGATGGGTCAGAGCCGGCCGGGACCGGTAAGGGACGGGAGGCCCCAGACAGCGACCCCTGCTGGAATCGCCGCCGCCTCCTTGTCCTCCTCCCTGCAGGAGCGGCTTGGGACGACGGGCGCTGACACCACTGGGGCGGTCTGTTCTTGCAGGCTCACAAGCCCCCGTATTCCCGGGGAGTTTAGTGGAATTTAGCCCTAAGCGAGTACGGGGAGGAGGAATGGCAGCACAAGTCTTCAGAACCTCTGCTAGGAGGCTCCGGATTAATTTCGTCTATACTGGGCTGCGATCACACACACTAAAAAATCCACTTTCAGCGCACTTCGCAACTGGATTTTACTGTGTGAACTTTGGCCCATTCTGCATCTAGCATTCACTCCACTGTTTTACCAAACCCAGGGATGGAACAGAAATTCCCCTCTACATTGCATGCCACTTTCACCTTCTTTGATTGTCAGGTTTTATGGTAGCCTCCACACTGCATGCCAGGTTCACTTCCTGTGATCGCTCCATGCTGTGGTACTGTCTTGGATAGATTTATGGCCATTTTATGGCCGTTTAAGGTTGATTCTGCAGTCAATACCGGTGTTGGCCCGAGGCATTTGAAGGTGGTTTTGAGCTGTGTCACTTTACTGTTTCACTTACTCCCATACATACAGCAAGCATACTCACATGTGACAAAAAAGTTACTGTCACACAGATGGTTGAGAGATGTTAAGGCATGGGGGGAAGGGCAGGGGGAGAAAACACAGGGTTTTTATTTTTCTAAGGACTTTTAAAAAAAACTGAGATTTTTTGAGAGCACCAGACAGAACTATTAAATATTTTTGAATGGGTGTAACACTTTTTTTAAAGACAAGGATATGTTGTATGGTTCAGTCTTAATGCATGTGCTTTCCGTGAAGAAGGTCCCAGGCTCATTCCCGATATTTTCAGTGGAAAGGATTTGGTAGTAAGTGATGTGAAAGACTTCTGCTTGAGACTGAGTTGACAATACTGGCCTTGAAAGGACTCTAATTCTAAATAAGGCAGCTTCATGTAGTTTATCTTACATTAAAAAACACTATGGTTCTGGATAATGGTTTTTCCTGTATGCTTTAAATATGTTCAAGATATTTTCAAAGGTGTGTTCATTGACTAGTGTCCATAGTTAATATTCTGTAATGTGAAGGGTAAAAATACATTGTTGAAGAATTCACAGTTATAACTTTTAAATTGGTATCCAGTATGCTGCTAGGCCTGTTATGAGTGCCTGGGATTGTTGCTGTCTGAATGATATACTTTCTTTTGTTTACCAGAAAGCTTGTCTTCTATTTTGAACTCTTATTTTTCCTTCCTCTCAGATGACAAAAACTAAGATATGCATGCTAAAGGTAGCAGTTTCTCTTAAATATTGGGTATATTCACAGTTTTTAATGTTTCTGAAAGAGGGCCTCTATGCATACTCTGTACCTCTGACTTACAACCCTATCCCATGCAGTGTTCCCTCTAAGATGAGTTAGTGTGAGCTAGCTCACAGATTTCTAGCCTCCAGCTCACACATCATTGTCATAGCTCAGGAAGGATGGCTCCAGAGCAAACTAATTAATGAAGTAGCTAAATTGCTTGCTCACAACTTTAACACCAGTAGCTCACAAAGCAGAATTTTTGCTCACAAGACTCCACAGCTTAGAGGGAGCATTGGTCCCATGTATGTTTCTTCAGAAATAAGTTCTGGCAGCCTTGTTGTCTTTACCCCCCCCCCAAGTAAACATGCTCTGTCATTTTTTAATGTAGGTGAAAATAGGGATGATAATCTATTTGTGTGTGTGTGGTGCCATTGAGTTGCAGCAGACTTGTGGTGATCCCATGGGGTTTTCAAGGCAAGAGATGAACAGAGGTGGTTTGCCATTGCCTGCCTCTGAGTAGTGACCTGAACTTCCTTTGTGTGATCTCCCATCCAAATACTAACCTGGGCGGACCATTTTATCTTCTGAGATCTGACAAGATTAAGCTGGTTTGTGCAATCCAGGTAAGGTCAATATATATGACTGCGGAGTATGAATTTTAGCTTAAGTGGGACTACAGGAAAGTTGTCACTTTGTCTAAATAGAATATGCTTCAATACAGAGGCCTGCCTTATACTCACATGAATTGTTGCTTTTGTGCTTGGCTCCCAGAGGCTGAATTATAAGGCTTAAATCTCACTTCAAGTCTACCATGAACTTACTTGGAGGTCCTAGGCAAGCCACGCTCCAGTTAATATAAGTGGGACAAAGACGTAGTGCTCAGTAGAGCAAAGGACAGGACAGGACCCCCTAGGAACACTTCTACACACTTCCATATATCCTTGGAAGTCCCTCTGAGTCCTGTGGGATTTACTTCCAAGTAATCAAAACTCATTGGAAAAGACAATAATGCTAAGAAAAGTTGAAGAGAGCAGGAAAAGAGGAAGACCAGCATGAGATGGATTGACTCAATAAAAGAGGCCAACAAGTATTTTTGAGACAAAGAAGATTATGTTTGTTTATTTAAGCTGTGGCTGCCAAAAGATCTCTCCACGGTTTTAGAGAGCGGTCTGTATAACAAAACAGCTGATTGTGACAATATATTTATTGCTTATATTTATACAGAGTTATTTATTTATACAGTTACCTCATTCCTGTTGCCTGTTCACCTTCTAAACCTCATACCTACCTAACCATAGTGCCTCAAAAGTGAAATAAAGTTTATTAGTTTTGAATTACCCTCTTGTGTGCCATTATTAGACAATGACAAAAGAAGGATTTTAGTCAGTCCCTCAGTTCCCCAGGCTGGGCCAGCATATATCCATATATATTTAAATAAATGGGTGGGACAGACAGAGAAACAAAGAAGAAGAAAAAGGGACTGCCCAGCCAAGAAGAAGACAAAAAAGGAAGAGGGGAATCATTATATCAATTCACAGGATTGCCATAGTTGGGAAGTGACTTGAAAGCACTAAACAACGCACACAATTAAGGATGGCTGGTTTAAATGGAACTAAGTGCAGGTGAAAACTAAGACACTTGTTTCTAAGAAAATGTATTCGATCAGGTGGCCATGTGACAAGCAAAAGGGAAGCAATCTTAAATATTAATCAAATTATTTGTTGCCCTTGTGAAGAATGTCGCTGCTGCTGACAGCCGCATCAAAACAATTCCTTTTCCAGTGACATAATCATCTGGCGGTTTCATGGCAGGGCTGCAGATGTTCATGAATAAGCTGTTTAGAGGCATTCAGGAAGCAAAAGCTGGTACTTCTCAGTACAACAAACCCAGATGAGGTTCCAGAGTTTTCTTTTGCCTTGATTCTGACACTTATCTAATTGAAGTGGGGAGGATCCCGTTCCATCGCTTGTGACAACTTACAGAAAGAGCTGGGATGTTTTTCATTTTTCAGAGATGGCTGTTATCTGGAGGTTAGAATTAATGGCTGTTATTAAAGGTGTTCAGCCCAATGACATTATAATCACATGAATTTTTCTGTTGTGACATTTATGGTTGTGGCCGCTATGGCCTTTGAATAATTTATTTTGAAATGGTACTTTGGGAGGCTTTTCTGGTTTCCACTCATTTATAGACCAGGTGCTTATCAACAAGTTGTTAACATCTCGAGGCTGCAATATATAATATCAGGATGTTAACAATTCTCTCATAAAGAAGTATCTAACATGGACTTGCATTATGTATTATAGTTTTTCTTTTTTTTTAGATTAGATTAGATTTATTGTATATAGCCAGTGGCCATTAGAATACCAAATTACATTCAAAGAATACTTATAATTTAACATTATGTATTGCTACTAACAAATAAGTAATATTCTGTTCCCAGTGGTTATTGAAGGGATAGAAAAAGTAGGTGACAAAGAGAAGAGTTCTAACCTAGCCATATTTTCGATGTGGAGGGATTCTATTTGATGCAGAATCCCGCAGTTCGAACAAGGACATTCTCCAAGAACAACTTGAAGACCAGTACAGACACGGATTTACCAGCTTAATGTTATTTCCTGGAAACCAAAGAGAGCTTGGTCGGTCAAAAAGAGTCAGGAGGTCAATCGTCCCTCCCTTAAGAATTGAACTGGTTCTTTAAAAAGCTTTAAAACATGGCTACAGCTTGAGTTAGAACACTGCTAGAATGTGTGGGCTCTTACTAAAAGACCAAGATGTTTTTTTCACAGGGAAATGTGACAGATGGGCCTTGGCAAATATGGGATAGGAAAAAGGTTTCCTGTATCTTTAATCTTCTGCTGTGACATATGGCAATGTGTAATTGGGATGACATGAGTTAATCTGTTGTGGCACTGAGGCCTAAACGCACAAAGATGTTGGTTTAGTTTAAGGAGATTGGTAACGTGCCCTTCAAGTCCCTTTTATAACGCTCATATGAATTGCCTCTTTGAAATTTTGGGATCGTAGCTACTTGAGTCACTTATTCTGAAAGACTGCTATTGACTTTGGAGGCTATTCTGGAGTTAGTTTAGAGCCAGTGACCCATTCCCATTGTGATGTCCACAGGTATGCTATGACATTGGCAGGGGTTTTCCTGGAGCCCATTGGCTTCTTTGACAAAACATCCTTCTGCAGAGTAAAGAGCTAGTTCTAGATTCCCTCCACTTCGTTGGAGTGGAAGGTGCTTTAGAAAAATGCTTTGTTTCTGTGCGCAGTGCCCATTCCAAAACATTTACCTCTAGAGTAGATGATGCATGGTAAGCTGCAGCTTCCTAGTATTATCTGATCATGGGCCATAAGTACCCTGTGGCAGCCATTTTGTCGTGGCACCCCTCACCGTCCTTAAAAGTTTTCTGGACTGCAACCTGAGAATGTCAATAACTCCTTGATAAGCATCTGACAGAACTTGTGTTTTAATACCTGTACGTAGGAAAAGGTTCACGAAGCTGAGTTTTTTGACAGTTCATTTGCAGAAACATATGGGAAGAGTAACTTAAGGACGCAAGATTGATATCAGCTCCCCAGGAATGTTTCAGGTCAGGAAAATGATGCTGGGAAAGAAGCTTAAACCCCCTCTCCCCATATGCTATAGCAGAGACGTCGAACTCATTTGTTATGAGGGCCTGATCTGACATAAATGTCACTTTGTTGGGCCAGGTCATGTGTGCCATAAAACGTATTGCCAGGTACTGGAGATATGATCTATATAAAAGACAGCAGCTCATAAGCTCTGAGTTGGTGTATCCTCAGTGCAAGACCCCATGGAAAACCCACATGGGCAGACTGGAGAGTCAGTGGTGCAGCACTAGGTAGATGCTCCCATGCTGCTTGACTCCTGCAGACGAGGTTGTTCCGCTGTACTGAAGCCACAATCGGAGTGGGTCCACTCACTCCCTTCCTCGAACAATCTTCTGTTCCCTTCCTTGCACCAGCTGCTTGCAGGCCACATAAGAGCCCTGGATGGGTTGATTCTGGCTCCGGGGCCTTATGTTTGACACCCGTGTGCTATATTCCCCAATGCAAACTGAGCCTGTGTATTATTTCAAAAAGGGGCTGCAGTGGCTCAAGTGGTTAAGATACTGAACTGCCAATTGGAAGGTCAGTGGTTCAGCAGTTCGAGACCCAAGTGCCACATGACAGAGTGAGCTCCCATCTTTGGTCCCAGCTCCTGCCAACCTAGCAGTTTGAAAGCAAGAAATTGCAAGTAGATAAATAGGTACCACTTCGGTGGGAAGGTAACAGCGTTCCGTGCGCCTCGGCATCTAGTCATGCCAGCCACATGACCACAGAAACGTCTCTGGACAGCGCTGGCTCTTCGGCTTGGACACAGAGATGAGCACCACATCCCTAGAGTCGGATTCGACTGGCTTTTGAGTAAGGGAAACCTTTACCTTTACCTGTTATTTCAAAAATCACTTAGAACTCCACACATGGGAGAGAAGCCTCCTTATTTTGCAGAAAGGAGTCCTTTCATCTTGTTTGAGACGAGATACATTTGTTTATGTTAATTTCTGATTACTACTGTACCTTCCATTCCTCCTCTGCCTCTGTTTAGTTGATCCTCCTTGGGACAAGGCCTGTCTTTTTTGTTTCTGCTGCAAAGCACATACTACATTGTTAGTCTATAAATGCTGTCTCAGCACACCTCTTGGCATCCACATATTTTCAGGAATAGAAAGAAAGAAGCTTTGCTCTTCCTCTTGTGCCCGTCTATCCTTAGTTTCTTAAAGAAGTTTTTTCAATGCTACATATACATTTCATGTTTTTGCAGATAAGGTTCATATATTGTAATAGGCTTATTTTGATCAGACTGATGCCCAATTTTGTCATAGGTTAGAAATGACATCAAAGTCTTTAGCGTTTGCAAACTGGTCGAGATTCAAGTATTCTAAATGAATGGCCCAGTTAGAGAATTCATCGGTATGGGCTAGCTTTCTTTTTTTATACACAAGGCAGCATACTTTCTAATATTTCTGCTGCTGAAGCATAAGGGGAATATATTTTCTCTCATTAGAGATATTGGATACCACTAATCTGCTGACTGACCTAGGTGCCAAATTACCAGTAGCAGCTTTTAGAGTATTGAAACTTAAATGATGTATAAAGGAATGCATGTGGTTTAGTGTTTAGTGTCTACTGAAAGGTAGTCTTGCAGTCCATTCCGATGGGTCTTACATCCCAGAAGAAGATCCCACTGAATTACTTGCTGATGAGAACAAGAATGCTCCGATGCTCTAGAGTTGTTTTCTTCAACACCATCTCAGTGCAGAAAGTAGCTTGTTGAAAAGCAGCTTATTATTTAAGCTCTTCGCCCTCTGTCTTCAAGTCTTGAGGTAAGATGACCAACTTTACCAGAAATAAATAGCTCAGAAGGACCACCATCTTTTTGACACAGCTCAATTTCAATTTTTAGGGTTGAATCCAACGATGAGTAGGAACCATTCAGACTGAAGATGCACAGAGACATGTTCGCCAGTAGTTACTCTGTGTTGGATTGCACTGAAAAAGTTTATTAGACTCTGCAGGCTGTAATAATTCTGTGCACTATCCGTTGTACCTTAACTGTTCTTTCTTTAATAAACAGGTTTCACAAAAATGTTGGGTAAGTTTCCAGTGTCTTCTTTCAAAGAAAAGTGGTTTGGAAATAACCTTTGTGAACATCTCCTTGCTCAAGAGAAAGGAAATGAACCACTGGTTTAATAAACAGTTACAAATAACATTTTGGAAGACATTCTAGTTCTGGGGGCAACATATAGCACAGGGACTGCATGCAGCCGGCAAGGGTTATGCTGTGCAGCTCACAACCCTGGAACCTATAACTCCCCCATCCAAAACTGCTAACCTGGATGCATGCCTTTGTTCTGCTGAGAGGTACCAACTTTTTTTCCTTTTAATCAGCACCTGTCAGTGGAGCTTGTGAGAAGTTTCCCCCTGGTGAACACATAAAGGTAAAAGATTTCCCTTGCTCGAAAGCCAGTCGAATCTGACTCTAGGGGGCGGTGCTCATCTCCATTTCCATGCTCTGTCCAAAGACTTCTCCGTGGTCATGTGGCAGGCATGACAAAATGCCGAGGTGCACGGAATGCTGTTACCTTCCCACCAAAGCGGTACCTATTTATCTACTTGCAGTTTCTTGCTTTCGAACTGCTAGGTTGGCAGGGGCCATCATGTGGCACTAGGGTCTCAAACTTCTGAACTACAGACCTTCCAGTCTGCAGCTCAGCATCTTAACCTCTGAGCCACCACGGCCCCTTACATGTATGCAAAAACATGAAGTAGTCTTATACTAAATCAGACCATTGGTCAGTCCAGCTCAGTATTGTCTAATCAGACTGGCAAGTGGCTCTCTTAGGTCTAGGTCAGGGATCGTTCACATTATTTGCTACTTGTTACTTTTATGTAGAGATGCTGGGGATGGAACCTGGGACCTTCTGCCAAGCAGGTCTACCACTGAACCACGGCCCCTCCCCATTCACAGTGCTGCCTCCCAGCTGAGAGAGAGGTCTGACATCCTACCCAGGAAACTTTCACACCCAGAACATGGACACAGCAGAAGTTTCCTGGTGGTGATGGAGAGGCAGGGTGCTGATCTCCCAAACCATTGGGGGGCCGGGCGATGGCATTCAGCTCTATTCAAGTTCCCTTATGTCCCACCCAGCTGTTTTGAGTTATGCAGCTTGTTCTAGTTGCCTCCTTGAATTGTCACAACTCTCCTTTTTGTGATTTTGTTTCACGTAAGAATGAGTTGCCTAATTTTACTGCATAATGAAACTCAACACGAGTGGTCATGCATTAAACATGTGAGGAGAAAGGTGCTATTTCACTTTACAATCGGCAGTAAGCCATCTTTTTTTTCTGCTGATATGCTTCTCATTATTGGTGCAATTAAAGCTACAAGAAGAGGAATAAGAAGAATTGGTTTTATATCCCACTGTTCACTACCTGAAGGAGTCTCAAAGTGGCTTACAATCGCCTTTGCTTCCTCTCCCCACAACAGACACCCTGAGGTGGGTGGGGCTGAAAAAGCTCTGAGAGGACTGTGACTGAACCAAGGTCACCCAGCTGGCTGCATATGGAGGAGTGGAGAATCAAACCCGGCTCTCCAGATCAGAGTTCACTGCTCTTAACCATTACACCAAGCTGGCTTTGCATCCGTTTTTCTCAGGGAGGCCAGTTTGTTCCAGCAGCCATAAAGGTTTTATGCGATGAATTTGTTCCTCATTTACTGTTAAGTGTACAACTATGGACTGATGCCTTTACAAATAGTACAGAGGGACTGCAATCTCGTTTTTAAGGTGTTCTATGCCTTTTAGTGTTCTATGCCAATGGCTGTGTTGCTACTGGAGACTAGTGTGACTTACCTGGTGTCTACAGCATGGACTACGGTGCCAACCTCCAGATGGGGTCTGGGGATCTTCTGGAACAACAACTGATCTCCAGACTACAGGGATTACTTCCCCTGGAAAAAACGGCTGCTTTGGAGGGTGGGCTTTATGGCTTGAGACTGAGGTTCCTCCCTTTCCCAAACCACACCCTCCCCAGGCTCCACTCCCCAAATCTCCAGGAGTTTCTCAACCCAGAGCTGGCAGTCCTAACTATGGCAGTTAAATTTTGTTTGAGGATTCTGTTTGAGGGAACCCAAAGTGAATTGTTGATTGCCCTTGATAATAAAAGTCTTAGTCCAGGCTATTTGATCCAGCAGCTTGCATTGCTTGGGTATCAAAAAGCAATTTTTTTATACAGTACAGAGATTTAATGATACCAGCAAATCGAAGTTCATGCTCTCGTCCTATGGTTTAAGTCTAAGTTGATCTAAGTAATTTACTTTATTTAGTATCCTTAGATATCAACAGGTTTTTCCTAAGATGTAGTAGCCGTGGTGGTTCAGAGGTTAAGACACTGAGCTGCAGACCGGAAGGTCTGTAGTTCGGTGGTTCAAGACCCTAGTGCCGCACAACAGAGTGAGCTCCCGTCTCTGGGCCCAGCTCCTGCCAACCTAGCAGTTCGAAAGCAAGAAATTGCAAGTAGATAAATAGGTCCCGCTTTGGTAGGAAGATAACAGTGTTCCGTGTGCCTCGGTGTTTAGTCATGCCGGCCACATGACCACAGAAATGTCTTTGGACAGTGCTGGCTCTTCGGCTTGGAAACAGAGATGAGCACCGCCCCCTAGAGTTGGATTTGACTGGCTTTCGAGCAAGGGAAACCTTTACCTTTCCTAGTTCCCTACCATCACCTCTGTAGGGGGGCAGATTTAAGCAAATTCCTCTATCTGAAAGGGTGGGTCTTTTTGTGGGAATAATTTTGTACAATCTGTTTCATGTGTGTTGTTATCTTGCAATCTTTATTCTGGACCTCAGTTTAATTTGCCCCCTGAATTTCTATACTTTATGATAGGTCATCTGAATTTGTGGTTTCATATTTGTTTTTTGGTATAAATGAAATTATTATATCATCAGTAGCAAAATTCTTATCTGTTACAGTTAGTTGTTTCCCATTTACTGTTTAGTGTACAACACCTGTTTAGAGTTCAAGTGTTGCTTATGCTTTAAAATGTATGATGTTTGTGTTATGGTGATTGGATTGAACAGAAATAGACTGAACTGAATTGCTTCTCTTCTTGCCATACTTCTATTCCACAAGAGGGAGATATATGTTAACTCTGCTTAAAAACAGAGTGAGTTTCCTGAATCCTTAGAAAGCAGTTATGCTGTCCTTTGAAATTAAAAGTTTTGTCCCATAGTTTTAAAAAAACGACATATTTCCCAAGACTCGTTGTCCTGATCTCCTTAGCACAAGCATTTGGTGTTTGTATATGACTATATAGCAATGGTTCCATAGTGGTTTGCGGCAAATATCAAGAACAATTAGAAAATGTTAAACCATCATATAAACATAATAACCAATGCAAGCAGCAGCACAACAATCAGCAGCATGGTTATCAGCAACAAACTGGCTTACATTTCACAGCCTCACATCATAAAAGCTCTGTGGGAACCATCTTAACCTGCTTTTGAAAGGAGCCAAGCAAAGGGGACAGGTGAACATCATGGGAGAATGAGTCCCGTAACGTCAAAAAAGGCCACCTTCTAGTGCAGAGGTCTCCGACTTTTTTGGAACCTGTGGGTACCTTCAGAATTCTGATACAGTGTGGTGGGCACAGTGACAAAATGGCTACCGCAGGAGGCAGAGACCAGCCACAGCTTATCTTCAGATACACAGTGAAGATTCTTGTGTTGTGGTGACAGCTATTTTTAAACATCTGCACAGCCAGTCAGATCTCCAAAGGCCCATGAAAAGCCTTGCTAGGCAAAAGATGCACCTGGGCCCACCCACTTTCTAAACTAGTTGGCAGGCACCAGGAAAGGTGCTGGTGAGTGCCATGACGCCCATGGGCACCATGTTGGGGGATCTCTGTTCTAGTGGAACAGGGATTTATTGGTAGTTCTCAAGAGCAGGTGGGTTCTCATGGGAGCAGATGCTCCTTCAGGTACTTTGGACCTAACTTTCAACTTTAAAGATTAAAAAAAAGCAACTTTAATTGTGTCCAAAAACACAAAAGTGACCAATGTCATTCATAGATCAGCAGTGTTCTATGCTTCTTCCTGCTTAAATCTGACAACAGGAGACAGTGTTTTGGACCAGCTGCTCTTTTTGGACAATGGTGGGCATTAAACAGTCTTGTTTAGAACTTATCCAGCAAGCCAGTTAAGAAACAGCTTAAGAACATGGAGAAAATAGGCTGGTTTAGTCTACTAACTCTTTTCCAGGCACTGCCTTTCACTTTCTGCTCTACGATGGCAGGTCTAACTTCTGAGGGTTGTCCTCGAAGACACAGGTTGCTGAATGTAAAACAAGCAAAGAAGGAAGGATGGAGTCAGCCGTCCTGCTCCTTCCTGTTTATTGCAGTCCCCTTGATTAGCCATCTTGCTTCTTGGGCTCCTTAAAGCATTCAGTGGGAGATTCTGCACTCGTCTTTCCTGCCATTTTATCTCCAAACCCACATCGGAACACAAATTTCACTCTGCATTGCATGCCGCTCTCATTCTCCTTGAGCATTGGTTCACTTTTGAGCTTGCGCATCATTTTATTGCCATCTAGTGGTGACTCTGCAAATCACCGTGGCATCTCCCTGGGTTGTTAGGATATAGTTTTGCGCTGGACCATTTGCTCCCCCCTGCCACTGACTTGCTGTGAACAATGTGCAAACTACCTGACACGTATTCCTTTGATCTCCCCTCTTTCACCCCACCTCTGGGTTTTTTTCTCACCACTCATGAATTTGCTTAGATATCCACCAGGTGGCAGTCCTTTGTCCTTTTGTTGTCTCATTTTATCCTTTTTTAAACAACAACTGTTGATTAGATGCAGAATGCAATCATATATCCCGAGCCAAAATGGAACTGCTTCCATGGCAGAGAGAAAGTAGATTATAAACCAGATGCAGAATTACCCAGTGTGGCCCAGACCCCACCATGAATGCAAGCTTGCCCTTCCAATGTGTGTGTTGGTTCTGGGTCACTGGATGTCATAAGGGGGCTAGGGGAAGGCCTCAGGTGGCCATGCCAAGACCTGGTGTGTTCCTGTGTGCTGGCATAGTGGCAGGCTTTTTACACCATACCCCTGCTCAGAGACAACAGGATCACACCCATCGTGTTGTTGATTGGATCTGGATTTGCAGTAATTTTAAAGACAAAAGGATGTGTGACTGGGAACTGAGAAATTAGTGTGGGTCATACAGTCCAGGTAGCTGGATTTATACACTCAGCATGGGAAAAAGGTACCTTCTTTACAGTGATAAGAGTGGATTGCATCATATGCATTTTATTAAATCTCGTATTACGGCTCTAAACTTTGTGATGAATGTGGGTGGAATGCATTTCTGGAACTTCGTAACACTCTGCCACGTCTCTGCGTTCCCACCCTTTTCCAGCATACCAACTTAATCCAGTTCCTGCATTTCTACCTTAGCACCATGTTAATGACAATTAATATTTCCAATTGTCTTGTTTTTAAAGATTGTCAATTTTGAATAAAATTGCTGTTGTTCACTTTATGCATTAACAGATCTGGGTGTGTCACCAAGGGTTCCCACTCTGAGCTCTCTGACAAGTGTACCAGCATGATAACGTGTTTACACATGTAGAGAACTAAGGAAGTCAGGTGCCAAAGTTGCCCTTATGGTTGTTCGTTTTCAAAAACAAAATCTTTCAAAGTCAGTGTGAAAGTTTCAAAGAATTCGTCATTGCACCTGAATATGTGCAGATAACAAAACCTGGTCATTTAGCCTGAATTAGTATATTCCACTTAAAATGCTTTCCAGCCTTTTCCCCACTGCGGTGCGCAACCATGAGAGGTGAAAAGGCAGGTTTGCTTATACTGGGTTTCCATATTGAATGAGGGCCATGCTGAAAAGTTGTTTTACAATCGCATTTCGACATTTTCGTGCTTTACAATGCACAGATGATTAAACACATCATTTGACAAGTTGAGGAGTTGGCTTGATCTGTCAGAGAAATACCACTGAGTAGGCTATTAATTTGTCACGTCTGTCAAAATTGTAGATAGTCTTCACACTATTAGGGGCAACACCCTGTGTTTGTTTCACCACAGTCAGATGTTGCAAGAAGACTTTTTCACCTGTATGCGATGAGTTGCTTCCCTCATACTAAGGGAGGTAACAGGTGCTCTGTACATGGTCTCGATGATTGTAATGACTAGGTTTTGTCTAGCTTGAGAACCATGAGAAAACGATGCAGAAAGTAGGGATTACAATTATACTTTTTACAATTATAATTTTACAATTATATTTATATTTATTTATTAATCACGTTTATACCCCGCCCTCCCCACAACGCAGGCACAGACATAGAAGATCTTTATGCAAACTAGCTCAAGAACTCAGAGGGTCAGACCATATGTATACAGAGGGCTGTTTGTTTGTAGCCTCCACTTAGTGGGTATAACATTTGCCCCACCCTTATTAGTGGAAGCTTCCTCAGTAGTGACTTCGTTAAAAAAAACAACAACCACAAATTTTGGGGCAGCTGAAAGACCAAACAAGTTTTTAATTTTAGCTCCTCTCAGCCCTCCTGCAGGAGCAAGATTCAATCCTCTGCCTGTGCTACTACTCTTGTTCCCTTTCTAAATTCTGGGCAGTATCCAACCTTATGCTGGAGGAAGTGCTACAGATGATTAAAGCACATCTGTTTAGATTGGAGATAAGAGGCTACCTAAGAAGCCTGTGTTCTTAGGCTAGAAAAAGGTTTTGAAGTTGGCTTACTGGAGTGGTTAGGAGACAAGGGGTTCAACCATTTGGTTGCCTCCCTAGAGAGCTTGAAGCATTTCCATTAGGATATTAATTACTTCAGCTATGTCTTCCTGTTGTATCTGCTTATCTCAGTTTGGTGTGGTTAAGAGTGGTGGATTCTAATGTGGAGAACTGGGTTCAATTCCTCACTCCTCCACTTGAAGCCAGCCAGGTGACCTTGTGTCAGTCACCATACTCTCAGAGCTCTCTAAGCCCACCGTAAGCCTACCTTGCCACAAAAGAGCTGGAGTTTTTGGCTGCCAGACAATCCTAGGTTCTCCTGGCTATACTACACAAACTGCCATATGATAATTAATTAATTAATCAATCTCAATTCATCCTGCACTGGGTTTTATAGTTTTGCTTAACTATGGAACATTGGAAATATCTTGTACCTATTCTGAGTGAACTGGTTATTCTGGATTGTTCTGAACTGGCCTCCCCATCCTCTATATAAATTGGCCTGGTGGAGTTATACGGCAGTGTATCTGAAGACGTGAGCTCTGACTCACAACTGGTTATGCTGGAATCAGTTGTGTTAGTCTTTCAGGTGGCACTGGATTCCTATTCTGCTGCTGCAAACTAACACAGCTACCCATCTGGAAGCATTTCCATTATAACTGACAGGTTCGACATCATTCCTAGAAAATGGGCCAACATACTCCTGTCTGTCATATCTAAATTATGTGTTTCAGGTGGATGGATTGGATGGTAAGAATGTCTTAACTCTTTCTCTTGTTGGCTAAAAATACAATCATATGATATAATGTACCTGAAGGAACCCTATTTTGCCACCAAACTTCATGAACATCAATGCATCAAGTTAGTCTATAGAGATTATGGTTAGGATTAACTGGGAGCCCCCATGAGTGGGGGATGGTGGGGGAAGGGTTGCCAGATTCAGGTTGAGAAACTTGTGATGATTTGGAGATGGAGCCTGAGGAGGACAGAGACCTCAATGGGGTACGATGCCATAGAGTTCACCCTCCGATGGATTCATTTTCTCCAGAAGAACTGATGTCCGTAGTCTGGAGATCAGTCGTAATTCTGGGATATCTCCAAGCCTCACCTAGAGGCTGGCATCCCTAATTATGGTGCATCCTCATCTAGGCAGGCAGAGATGATTTTTGTAACCAAACTGAATACATGTAAACTATTGGTTAGACTAGGGAAGAAATTGTGGCATACTGAAAACTCAGCATTCACATATCAAACAGGTTTCATACAAAGAAGGCTTATTGGGCCTCGCTTCAAAATATAGGGTTGGAACCAGCAGAGGATTTCCATGGCGGAATGGGGGAGCAATTCCCCCCTCTTGCTGTAAACCTCAGACCTTCCCCCCCTTATTTTGGGTGATTCTGCGTCTAGCATTTGTTCCACATTTTCTCAACTGGGAGGAAAACGTGCAGCTCAAAACTACATTGAAATACCTTGGGGCAATGCTGTACTGACTGCAAAGTCACCCCTGAACGGCCATTAAATGGCCATAAATCTATGCAGAAGGTACCATAAAATCTGATGATCAAAGGAAGTGAAAGCAGCATGCAATGCAGAGGGGAATTTCTGTTCCAACATGGGTTTCATAAAGCAACAGAGGGAAAAGCCAATTCAGAATCAGCCATTGTTCCTTGTAGTCCCTTATCCTATAGGATCAGTATTTCAGACACATTTTGGGCTGCTGTGGGAGGGACAAAGCAAGAAAGTTGCATTCTACTTGTGGAAATCCCTTTCATTGGTGCTGGATCCAAGCCAACGTCGTGAAGCAATTTGACTAGAGTTAGAATGGCAATTTAAAAGAAAACAATATCAAATAAAACTGACATTTCTGTAGCCAAGCTTCATTTATCACAATCCCTGTACTGAAAATATTTAGTTTTCTAATTTGCACAACATTTTTCATGCACATTCAGCACTGGAATATATCACCTGTTTTCTAATGTAATAGAGCCTTTCTTCCACCACATTCTAAACTTTATTCTTTTGCATGTGTGAACCAAGTTCTGGTGTATGGGAAGAGTACCTCCCACTGCTGATGCTCAGAAGGGAGTGCAAACACCAGCTGCGAAAGCATAAGCAAGACTCCCTATCCACTTTCTCATGCACATGCTTCATTCTTCAGACGTTTCCATGATGTTCCCATTGAAAATGCTTTATGTGTTCAAGTATCATAAGGAAGCACCACATCAATGCAATGCAGAAGCCCAAATAATAATGTACATTGACCAAAAAAAAGAGAGAGATTCAAATTGCATGCACTCTTCATCCTTATCAGCATACTACAAATCAACCATAACTCTTGGAAATGGGTTATTATAGCTGGCGTGAGTCACAGAACAGCTGCTTAGTTGTGTGTGGTTGTTGTTTTTTCAATGGAGGGGAAACGATATTTGGAGATTACGAGAGATGTTGTGTTGAATAAATAATTGCAAAGCATGGCAAGAGAGACAAAGGGAGTAATCATGAGACGCTTGAGTGACGGAATGCAGGGAGTTGGCAAGGGGGAGTGTAGGAGGAGATGAGGAGAGAGATAGTGCCAAGTCTGAGGTTGTGCAAATTGTTCTGCCTTCAGTAAGGCTGAGAAAGCAAAGAGAATGCCTCAAGAAGAAATATGTGGGAGAAGAGGCTAGCCTTCACAGAACTGGTGCCAGTTCCAACAGACACGAGGAATGCAGATTTATATTTAACCCGCAAGAAATTATTTTCTCGCATGTAAGTTATATACTTGGTCCTGGGTTTACGCCAAAGAAACTCATCCAATTCCAATACAAGAATATAAATACAACTGGTTAGGAGATTATTAGTGCAATCTTAAGAGCACTTTCTTATGGGTATTAAGTTGGGAATAAAGAACCATAATGTTTGGCATTTTCAGCGGCTTCAAGTTCGAAACCAATATGAAAGGCAAACAAGTTAAAAGAGTGAGAGTTCAACAGTGCAACCCTAAACCATGTTATATTTTTCTAAGTCCATTGAAGTCAGTGGGCTTAAAAGAGTGTAACCCTGTTTAGGATGGCATTGCAGATTTACTGAAAAGCATAGCATGAATAAAACAGTAAGGGAAAAGTGATAATAGGTAAAATGGAATGAGACTTTTATTTAAACAAAGGAGCATGCAAAATATCCAGATAATCAGCAGTTTGTAAATATGTGGGCAATGGTTTGCACTAAATTATGCCAAGGGTTTCTTCATATATGATTTATTTTCCCAGCATATTGGGAATAACAGCACATGTGGGTGACATAAGAGCACCTATGTAGTTGCATGTTGCCACAGCACAATAGACACCCATGAGACAGTCTCATTGATAGGTTACATAGGTATGCTCTTTTTCTTTAGCAATGTAGGGAAAATGTTATTTCTAATTGTGACTTGAGCATCCCTGAACATAAAGTTGCATGGAAAACCCATGGTTAATTTTGATAACAGGAAGGCAGTGGAAATTGGCATTCAAATAATATGTGTTCTGCGCAATTACTTTGTACTCTAGTACACCGTCCTGCTATCCAATACACTTCTTTGCTGGCCTGACTAAAGCAAATTTGTTCCTGGAGCGTTTCTCTCCCTCCACCACCTTTAAATCATGGTGCAAAGTGGGTTCTAGCATCTACAGATGAACATCGTGTTCTGCGAGGTCAATCGGTGATTCTTAACGAGCCCCAGGACTTGTGGGGTATTGATCCATCCATGTCAACCGTCCCCCCCCCCTTTACACTCTTGTATCTATAGAACTATTTCCAGCACAAACCAGAATATGAAATGCCAAGTGCCTACTGTTTCAGTGTGAGTGTAATCGAGAGAAATCTATTTATGAGCAAGAACGTGCAGCATAAGAGCCTAATCTAAAAAGGAAACTAAATTTAGTTTCAATAAAAATCATATTAAAGCCAGCCATGTATAAACTTCAGCATTGCCTTTAATGATGTCATGTTCTTGGGGAGAAATTCAGGGCCAGATGCTCAGTTAATTTAGAGTGGCCTAGCTTTGTAATTAGAGCTGTGCTAATTTAAACTAGCACAGAAATCTTGGCCTAATTCCAAATCTAAAAATACTTCTACTTTTTAATGTAAATGTAATCTTATTTATAATATGTATGAGTTCATCACAGTTGTGTCAAACCGTATTTTCTTCAAACAAATTCTTCTTGGCATGGAGAATAAATAATATAAATATATACATTTCTTTCCATTATTAATTGTTCCATATTTCAAATAATTCCTCCATTGCACCTGTCCACTGGGGCAAGTATACTTTTTGTGATTATTCATTTGCTTTTTCTGCTGGACTTGCTTGATGGAATGAGCAGGCATCTTCCTGGGAGCAACCCTTCACGGATTCAATGATGGAAAGGTCCCTCGAGGACTTCATTCCAAGACATCACTCCTATATTATAAAGAAGATACTGGGTGAAATAGGTGGTGCCAAATTGGTTCTTGAAGGGGGTGAAGCCTGTTTTGGCTGCAGTTATATGCACACTTAAGCCCCACTGAATTAATTGGAACTTACTACTTCTGAGTAAGTAAGCAGAGCATGCTGTTCATTGGTTAACAGCCACTGGGTCAGATCCAGAGATGCACAAATAGAATTCTGCTTCTGCAACATGGCTTATTCTTCTTTTCCTGCCTCTTACAGTTCCTTGCATGTGCTCATGTGTGCACACAAACACAAATACTGAATTTCAGCTACTTTCAATTCATGACTTTCAGTCAGAACTAAATGTTGCATTATATGTGCACAAAAAATGCTGTGTGATTTTTTTGCATACTACCTTTCTGTAATGTCTGTTATAACTTATCTATGCCCTGATAATATGATGCTGTTCATCCCCCCACACACACACACACAGTAGCCAATTATGTGAAGAGAGGGCTATTGTATCCTTAAGGTATACAGGAACTGTCCTAGTCCCCACCTCATCAGAGGAAGAAGATGATTCCTCAGTGGCTGAGAAGCCCCTTGTGGTCTCCCTACATCCCAGAACCTCCAGGGGAAGTCACCCTGCCTGCTCTACAGTTGTGGAACAAACAGAACAGGAATGCCCTTATTTGTCCCATCTGCCACCAGCACACCTAGAGTCTTCCCCAGGAACAAAGGAGAGCCATGAAACCTGGACTAGGTGAAGAATTGCACACCTGGCCGCTCAAGATATCCCGCAGTCCAGTCTCCTGAGAGAGGAAAACACCATTCTAAATTTTTGTGGGCTCCAGGTCCACCAGTCTCTAGATCTGTTCAGGGCTCATCTTTGGCTACAGGAAGAGCTGAACTTCTCAAGTTCTCCAAACCAGTTTTGTGCTGACTCTGAGCCCTGGACAGCTCCCTGCAGCAAGTCTCCTGGTATCTTGGCTGTTTCCCTAACATCAAAGCTCAGCTCCAGCCTGCTGCTAGAGATGTGGTGCTGGTATTCCCAGTAGACCAGAAAGTGAATGGGACAATAGGTAAGATGTACAAGGTGTTGCAGAGTACATAAGAACATAAGAGAAGCCAATGTTGAATCAGGCTAATGGCCCATCTAGTCCAACACTCTGTCACACAGTGGCCAAAAATACCAGGTGCCATCAGGAGGTCCAGCAGTGGGGCCAGGACACTAGAAGCCCTCCCACTGCTGTCCCCCCCAGCACCAAGAATAAAGTGCATCACCTGCCCCAGACTGAGAGTTCCTATCTATACCTTGTGGCTAATAGCCACTGATGGACTTCTGCTCCATATGTTTATCCAGTTCCCTCTTGAAACTGTCCATGCTTGTAGCTGCCACCGCCTCCTGTGAATTCCATATGTTAATCACTCTTTGGGTGAAGAAGTACTTCCATTTATCTGTTCTAACCCGACTGCTCAGCAATTTCATGGAGTGCCCACGAGTTCTTATATTGTGAGAAAGGGAGAAAAGTACTTCTTTCTCAACCTGCTCTATCCCACGCATAATCTTATAAACCTCGATCATGTCACCCCTCAGCCGTCGTTTCTCCAAGCTAAAGAGCCCCAAGCGTTTTAACCTTTCTTCATAGGGAAAGTGTTCCAACCCTTTTATCAGTCTAGTTGCCCTTCTCTGCACTTTTTCCGATGCTATAATATCCTTTTTGAGGTGTGGCGACCAGAACTGTACACAGTATTCCAAATGAGGTCGCACCAATGATTTATACAGGGGCATGATGATACTGGCTGATTTGTTTTCAATTCCCTTCCTAATAATCCCCAGCATAGCGTTGGCCTTCTTTATTGCAGTTACACACCGTCTAGACATTTTCATTGAGTTATCTACAACGACTCCAAGATCTCTCTCTTGGTCAGTCTCTGCCAGTTCAGACCCCATCAACCTGTATTTATATTTAGGATTTTTGGCTCCAATGTGCATCACTTTGCACTTGGCCACATTGAACCCCATTTGCCACGTTGACGCCCACTCATCCATCCTCAACAGATCCCTTTGGAGTGCCTCACAATCCTCCCTGGTTGTCACCACCCTGAACAACTTCGTGTCATCTGCAAATTTAGCCACATCACTGCTTACTCCCAATTCTAAATCATTAATAAACAAGTTAAAAAGCATCGGACCGAGTACCAATCCCTGTGGCACTCCACTGCTTACAATCCTCCACTGAGAAAGTTTCCCATTTATACTCACTCTCTGTTTCCTATTTATAAGCCAGTTTTTGATCCACAAGAGGACTTGTCCTTTTATCTCATGACTACTGAGCTTACTTAGGAGCCTTTGATGAGGAACTGTATCAAAAGCTTTCTGGAAGTCAAGGTAAACAACATCTATTGGGTCCCCCTTGTCCACATGTTTGTTTATTCCCTCAAAAAACACTAACAGGTTAGTGAGACAAGATCTTCCCTTACAGTACCCATGCTGAGTCTGCCTCAATAGTTTTTGTTCATCAGTGTGCCTACTAATTCTTTCCTTAATAACAGTTTCCACCAACTTACCCAGTATCGATGTCAGACTGACTGGCCTGTAATTTCCCAGATCTCCCCTGGAGCCCTTTTTAAAGATGGGAGTGACATTAGCTACCTTCCAGTCCTCAGGAATGGAGGCAGATTTTAAAGAAAGATTACATATTAATGTAAGGAGATCCACAAGTTCACATTTGAGTTCTTTCAGAACTCTCAGATGAATGCCATCCGGGCCTGGTGATTTATTAGTTTTTAAATTGTCCATCAGTCGGAGGACTTCCTCTCTTGTCACCGCAATCTGATTCAGGTCTTTCAAACCCCCTCCCGAAATCGGTGGTTCTGGAGTGGGCAAGCACTTCTCCTCTTCCACAGTGAAGACAGAAGCAAAAAATGCATTCAGCTTCTCAGCCATTTCCCTATCATCCTTCACTACTCCTTTTACCCCTTGGTCATCCAAGGGCCCCACTGCCTCCCTGGCTGGTTTCCTACTTCTAATGCATTTGAAGAAAGTTTTATTGTTGGCCTTTATGTTTTTTGCGATATGCTCCTCATATTCCCTTTTTGCTTGCCTGATCACAGACTTGCATTTTATTTGCCATAGTCTGTGTTCCCTTTTATCATCCTCACTGAGACTAGCTTTCCACCGCTTAAAGGAATCCTTCTTACCTTTTACAGCTTCCATTACTTTATTTGTTAACCGTGCAGGCTTTTTTCTATACCTATTTGTGCCTTTCCTAACCTGTGGTATATATTTTTTCTGCGCTTCTAGGATTGTATTTTTAAATAGTCTCCAATGGTTCTTCTTTCCCCAATGTTTTTGACCTTTTCCACTTTTCCTTTCAATTTCTTCCTCACATGTCCCCTCATTCCAGAAAAGTTACCCCTTTTAAAGTTAAAAGTGGTTGCGCCAGTCTTTTGGGGCAACTTCCTCTTTGTACAAATGTTAAACTCAGTGACATTATGGTCACTGTTCCCAAGCAGTGCAATCACTTTTACATCTCTCACCAGGTCTTGGGCATTACTTATGGACCAAATCCAGGATCACCTCTCCCCTGGCAGGATCTGTGACCATCTGTTCCATAGCACAGTCATTGAGAGTGTCTAAAAACTCAATCTCTTTTTCCCGACTAGAACTCATATTGACCCAATCAACGTGTGGGTAGTTAAGTCACCTATTACGACACAGTTATTTCATCTAGCTGCTATCTTTAATTCATTCATCATTTTATAATCCTCCTCTATCTTTTGATCTGGTGGGTGATAACAAACTCCCACTGTTAAGCCTCCTTTTGGACCCACTATTTCAACCCATAGCATTTCCAGAAGCGGGAACTAGGCTTGTGGGTATATTTTTATGAGAGATGCCTGTGCACAGTAATGTCTAGTTTTCAGCATCCAAAATTAGATTTCTCACAGTTCTATGGAGAGCGTATATTCAAAATCCAGTCACAGGCAAGAATGATAAAAAAGTGAAGGGAACATTCTCTCTCTCTCTCTCTTGCTTTTGGGCTACTTACCAGAAAAGCAAGGAGCGGAACCATTTCCCCCTTGCTGATAGTTCTCTCTCTCTCTCCCTCTGTGTATTCATTAGATAGCCTGTATTTCCTTTAGGTCTTAATTCCAAACCAGTGGAAATGGCTGGACTTTCCAAAAAGTTCTCCCACTAGGCCTATCAAAACCTGCCAGTCTCCATCACTACAGCTGCTTTTCGGGGGTGATCTCAACAATTAGCAAGCCTAGAGACAATGTAGAGTGGGTCATTAACTTTGCAATGCTAAAAACTGGCAAGTCAGAGTCCTAAACTGGAGTTGATCTTTGCGTGAAATTCTGGAGACTGAGAAAGAGCAAAAGGAGTGGGTGATCCTGAAAAGAAAACAGAGCACACCCACTAAAAAAACTTGCAGTACCAGAGTGTATAGTCTGGACTTGCTAGGAATGAGGAGAAATATGTGGATCCTCATAACCCATGGGAAGCAACTAATATCTGGAATAGAGGGAAAGGGTCAAGGGATCATAACCAGCTCAGCTTTTCTCATTCTGAGGAATGTTGGACAGCTCCTTTACTGGTGCAGAGCAGTCAGTCCCCCACTGAGAACCAGGTCCCAATCTTGCCATGTCTTATAAATACCAATTATTTTCCAATGCTTATTCATATGAATGAATATGAGTAACACAGTGGCTGGTATAAGGTTGCCGGATTTATATCCTGTAAATATTAAAGGTGTGACTGCATATAATTCTACAGTTGGGAGGATGCCTAATCTGGAGGAACGTGCCCAGTTCTGGGGAACAGGAAGTCTTGAGACATAGCCAGGCTCAGCCAATTACTTATTATGTCTCCATGAATAAATCAGTAACCTGAGCATCAGTTTCCTTTTTTGTACAATAATACTTCTTTCTTCAAGCTAGGGAGATGTTGGTTCATTTTCTTAATGTTTGTGCATATATCTGGGTACACTAGCACTTATTTTGCTCACACGTGAGAGACAGTTTGGTGTAGTGGTTAAGAGCAGTGGACTCTAATCTGGAGAACCAGGTTTGATTCCCCACTCCTCCCCATGCTGCCAGCTGGGTGACCTTGGGTCAGTCACAGTTCTCTCAGAGCTGTTCTCTCAAGAGCAGTTCTCTCAGAGCTCTCTCAGCCCCACCTTCCTCACAGGGTATCTGTTATGGGGAGAGGAAGGAAAGGGGATTGTAAGCCGCTCTGAGACTCTGAGTGAAGGGCAAGGTACAAATCCAGTCTCTTCTTCTTCAACACAGAAATATACTTATTTTAGCTTGCTTAATTACATGGTTCTGCTGACTTTTAGGGAGCAACACTAAGCAGGTCAGCTCAGAAGTATGTCTTCTGTTCTTCAGAAAAGAAGAAAATCGATACATAGGGTTGCTCAGTCAGAAAGGGAGAGAAAAACGGAGGGAAAATCTTGCCTCTGAGGGAAGGAAGTGGGCAAGGTCATCATAGCTTACATCATTGTTTTCTCCTCTGTTATCTCCTAACAACCCTGTGAGGTAGGCTTGTTAGGATGTGAGTGTGTGACTGGCCCAAGGTCACCCAGCAAGCTTACATGGCAGAGTGGGAACACAAACCTTGGTCTCCCACATCCTGATCCAACACTGTGCCCACTACACCATGTTGACAAGGGCGAGCATGTCATCCCAGGGAGAAGGCCTAGATTCTTTTTGCTCACAGGTGTAACCAGATATAGAAATATACTTATTTCAGTTGGTTAATTATATGGTCCTGCTGACTTTTATGGAGCAACACTAAGCAGGTCTGCTCAGAAGTATGTCCCATTTAATTAATTGTTCAAGTATTCCTAGAACTGCACCCTGCCCACTACACCATGCTGGTAGGGGTGAGCATGTCATCCCAGGGAGAAAACCTAGATCAAGGGTGTCAAACATGCAACCCGGGGGCCGGATGAGGACCCCGGAGGGCTTCTATCAGGCCCACAAGGGATTGGCTGTCTCCTGCTTCTTCCTCCAGTTCTGCTGCTGCTGTTGCATCATAGCTTGCTTTCCTAGACTCTCTCAGTTGCTCGGGAGAGATAGATAGGCAAGCTTCTGCTCCCTGCACTAGGCTGAGGCTCCTCCCCCTCCCCCTCCCAGATTGCTACAGCACAGACATTTTGATGCAATAATTCAGAGCAAGAAGTGTCAGTTATCAGAGACTGTTAAATAAACAAAATATTGCAAGAATGCTGATGTTTCAGGCATGTATTTATTTTAAGTAAAAACAAATCTTTGTGTTTGTGCCCTTTATAATTTTTATATCTCTGCTACCTGGCATTACATTTTATGACACACACAGCCCGGCCTGACAAAGTCTAATTTATGTCAAATCTGGACCTCTGTAACAAATGAGTTCAACACCCCTGGCCTAGACTCTTTTTCTACTTAATAGTTAATAGATGAAAAATAAACAAATCCAAATTGTTTTATTTTAAAAGTAAAATTGGCCAGCATACTCTGGGTACTTACCTTGTTCCCTTGTTTCTGGTTTTCCAGAAACTGGTGAAAACTGTTATAGTCTGCAAGGCCTTTGATGATTTTATATTATATACTTTGACCTGTTTATTTTTAAATTGTACTGACGGATTGCAGTGTTGTCCTTTTATGGTTTTGTTGCTCGTTTTTATTTGGTCTGTATTGCTACTGTTTCTACCAATGGCCTGTTTTTAAATTTGTTTATACAGCAAAAAATCCAAAACCAAATAAAAACCAAGAACAGCGTCTGTATATCTTTTAGAAGGACCAACCAAATTGATACAAAACATTATGCAAGCTTTTGAGCTCACCAGTTTTATGCTTGTTTTTGCTATACTGATGTCACTACACTATTGACTGATTTTACAGATTTTTATTTGGATTGTGTTACCATTCCCCCACTCCGAGTTGTTAATCATATTCAAGAGAAAGGCAGGATATACATTTCTAATATAATTAAATAAAACTTGGCAAATAAATAAATAGTGTATGATTTTGATTCTCCTAAAATTAGTCATGAATTTAATCTCATTGAAACCAGTGGAACAAGCTATGTGTGATTAACATCCCATTGCTTTCAGTGGGTTTGAATTGTAACTAAGTTTAGCTCCACTGGGGTCATTATCTATGTACCACGAATGAACAAATAACTTTTCATAGCTTATCATTATGCCAAAACAAACATACAAAAATGTCTATAACCTGAAACTGCTGAAGAAGAACGTTGATGAATCCACAGTAACACTGTCTAATGTTTTAGATGATGATTCTATGGTCTTAAAAGGGTGTAACTCTGTTTAGGGTTGTATAAGAAATCATAAAAAAAAGAATCCCTCTGTTAATTATCTGAAAAAGCAGACTGCAAAACAAACATGGGGTTAAATCTAGCCATCTTTTTTCAACCAGTGTCACCTAATTACCATCCCACATGGTTTTTGTCCATGAAGGTCCCATGATCCCCAGAATAACCTTTTTGGTAGTGAAAAGGAGTCCCCTTCCTTTTTCATCAGTGGCAAAGTTGGTTGAGTCTCTTTTTAGCCACTTAGGGTGTAATGTTGCTAATTTTATTCTTATTACTATTTTACCTAGATTTTTATGTTAAGCAGCTATTAAATATATACACCCAGAACATTTTGAATTATGAGCTAGGAACACCATATTATTTTTATATAACCCAAACAAATTAGAATAAATTATATATCCTTCTAGGTTAATCTATTATATGAGTGACTGGTTAAATTCTCAGATGTATTAAATAATCTCATAAGTCACCATAACTGTAGAACCGCTGAATAAATGAATAAGATATATTATTCCTAAGAGTCTGATATGTCTGAACTGCTGCAGAAGTTATTAACATTCCTGAGAATTTTATCATTACTCATTGTTTGCCATATGATGAAGGTCACATAACTCTTGTCTTTAAAATACAGACGATTTAGTGTAAAATGAGATAGTGTTATGACAAAGAATAAAACATTTTTTTTAGATTGTAAATTTAATTTAACTTTTTGTACTTACACTGGGAATTATTACAATTGGCTAAAATACATATGTAAAAATAGCATCACTGTTTGCTCTCCAGCATTGGGTACAAGCCCCGACAAGATATTTTTAGTATCGAAGAGGAGGTGGGAAGAAATTAAAGACCATTGTTGGTTTGTATCCACTTACCATTTTACCTTGCCTCTGTATTATAACTAGGAAAATTTCTCTAAGAAAATTACGAGATGTTCACACATGCTCGAATATCTTGCAACAAGGCAGACTAACAGTGCAATCCTAAACAGAGTTATACCATTCTAAATCCATTGAAGTCAATGAACTTAAAAGGGAGTGATTGTTTAGGATTGATCTAGTCAGGGCTTTTTTTGTAGAAAAAGCCTAGCAGGAACTAATTAGCATAATAGGCCACACCCAACAGCAGAAACTTATTAGCATATTAGGCCACACCCCTGACAGCACAGCCTATTAGCATATTAGGCCATGCCCCATGTTACCAGAAGTGTGGTCATCTAGCCACACCCACCTTTTGCTTCTTATTCTGTTTACCTTGTTTGTTGTCAAAACCCAGGGCTTTTTTTTTGTAGCAAGAACTCCTTTGCATTTTAGGCCACACACCCCTAATGTGGCCAATCCTAATGAGTTTCTGCTGTTGGGTGTGGCCTATTATGCTAATGAGTTCCTGCTGGGCGTGGCCAACTTGGGAGCCAGCTGGAACTCTGTTCCTGTGAGTTCCTGCCCAAAAATAGCCCTGGATCTAGTTCAGATATAATGTAGAAATAGAGAAGTACAAAGAGAAGGGTCTAGATTGGGAAGTGGTGAAGTAAGGGGGCTCCCAAGGCTCAGGGATCCAACATATTGGCTTATACTGCTGCTGTTATTGGATAATCAAGGCTGTACCAGTTCAACCTTTCTCTTTTTTATACCTTCGGGATAGCTGTTTACAGAATCAAACAGGAAGCCTATTTGCATTCTTAGGTATTCATGGATTTGGTGTCAGTAAATACTGCAGTGGCTCAGAGATTAAGTCACTGAGCTGCAGACTGGAATGTCCGTAGTTTGGCAGTTCGAGACCCGAGTGCCATGTGATGGAGTGAACTCCCATCTCTGGCCCCAGCTCCTGCCAACCTAGCAGTTTGGAAGCAAGAAACTGCAAGTAGATAAATAGGTACCGCTTCAGCGGTAAGGTAACAGCGTTCCATGCACCTCAGTGTTTAGTCACGCCAGCCACATGACTACGGAAATGTCTTTGGACAGTGCTGGTTCTTCAGCTTGGAAACGGAGATGAACACCGCCCCCTAGAGTCTGATTTGACTAGCTTTCAAGTGAGGGAAACCTTTTTAACTACTGTGTACCAAAATGTATAATGCCTTAATTATGTTGATATTTCATATATTTAAATAACTGTAATATACTGACAGAATTTGGGGAAGTGCGGGCAGAAGGATAGCCCTAGTGTTATGATTTAAGGTGTGTCCAGGCTGCCCACCTGCAGCGCTGCCATCTCCAGCTGCCTGCTCACACAGTGGGATGGCAGCATCTCCTCCCCCTCCCAAATGCAGCACCATTATCTCTACCAGCCCGGCTCACACAGTGCTGGTTTTTCCTCCCTCTCCCCACTGTCTCCCATATGCACCCATCCAGGCAGGACCTGGGGCAGCCCTCCAGTAGGTGCCTCCACTACGAAGAGGGTGGATTCATTTATTTATTAGTTCAATTTATACCCCGCCCTCCCCGCAAGCAGGCTCAGGGCCCCTAACCCATCTGGAAGCCTGCGTTCCTCAGTTCAGGGTTGCCTTAGGGCCACCTGGCCTGCCTGGTGCAGGAGTGACCAGCTCATCAGCCACTGGCCCCACACTGCTAAGTCCATGGTCAGTGTGATGGGACTATGTTGTTTGTACGGTATCTGTGCAGACAACTCTTCTGCATTTTGTTGTTTCATTAAAAAGTTAAAGGTTAGGGATTTTCCAGCAATCCTGGGTGTGTTCCGCAGAAACCTTTCTGTCTTTAGTGTACATGGCCCCAGTCTATGGATATAATGATCTGTAACTGGGGCCATGTTGAGAATTAGAAATAATGACTATGAAGTTGCCTTATATTGAAGCAGATCAGTTCATCCACCCTGTTGTATATTGGCAACAACATTAACTAATTATTTCATGCTGCCTCTCTAGAGACCTGCTGTCTCCAGGATCTCAGACGGAGGTCCTTCTGTGCTCTACATACTACCTGAGACCAATGCTCCCTCTAAACTGTGGAGTCCTGTGAGCAAAAATCCTACTTTATGAGCTACTGGCATTAAAGTTATGAGCGAGCAATTTGGCTACTGCATCAATTAGTTTGCTCTGGAGCCGTCCTTCCTGAGCGAAGACAAAAATGTGTGAGCCAGAGGCTAAAAAACTGTGAGCTAGCTCACACTAACTCACCTTAGAGTGAACACTGCCTGAGACCCTTTTAGGTAGATATATGAGGAACTACCCCACCCTAAACATATGGAGCAGAAGTCCATCAGTGGCTATTAGCCACAGGGTATAGATGGGAATTCTCAGTCTGGGGCAGGTGATACACTCTATTCTTGGTGTTGGAGGGAGCAGCAGTGGGAGGGCTTCTAGTGTCCTGGCCCCACTGCTGGACCTCCTGATGGCACCTGGTATTTTTGGCCGCTGTGTGACAGAGTGTTGGACTAGATGGGCCATTGGCCTGATTCAGCATTGGCTTCTCTTATGTTCTTATGTTCTAACTGAACCCAGGACCTTCTGCCACTGAGCTATGTTTTGTTTCTTGTAGAAATCTATTAGCAAGATAGCAGGACTCTAATATCTACAGTAATACATCACTCATCCATTCCAATCTTATAAATTGTTGCTTAATCTTTTTCAGTTTGGGTTTCACATGAGGACAGGGGTGTCCCAAATTACATTACTTTCCTCCCACCTAGTTTTGAAAAAGCATCATCACTTAGGAATTGGGACTGAGACTTCCATAGTATCAGTTCAATATTGCTTGGTTTGAACTTCTTTTATCAGAAAAGGCACACGTGAGAATGTTGGGATTTGGGGTCCAACAATACCTGTTCCTCTATCAGTCGGTGTGAATGAAAAATGTGATTGCAAATATTTGATTTTTTAATGGATTTCAGTTCCCCTCAGGCTACCCAAGGCAAGGCCTGTTGAGCTTCTTTGGAGCACCTTGCCTATGAGGTTGAAGAATCTGGGACTTTTCAGTTTAGCAAAGAGACAATTAAGGGGGGGGGACATGATAGAGGTTTATAAAATTATGCATGGGGTGGAGAGAGTTGACCAAGAGAAATTCTTCTCCCTCTCCCAATATACTAGAACTCAAGAACATCCAATTAAACTGATGGGCAGTAGGTTCAGGATGGACAAAAGGAAATACTACTTTACACAGAGAGTGACTAAAATGTGGAATTCGCTGCCAGAAGACGTAGTGATGGCCACAGGAATAAACAGCTTTAAAAGGGGATTAGATAGGATTAGATACATTCATGAAGGGTAAGTCTATTGGTGGCTACTTGCCATGGTGACTAAGGGAAACCTCCACATTCAGAGGCACTAAGCTTCTGAATCCCAGAGCCAGGAGGCAACATCAGGGGAAGGCCTCGGCCTTAGTGCCCTGTTGGAGGAAGTGGTTGGCCACTGTGTGAGACAGGATGCTAGACTAGATGGACCAGCAGGACTCTTATGTTCTTGAACATTTCTGAAGGCTGACCTTTAATCTTCTGTTGCTCTGAGGTACATGGGAAGGCTAGAAGATGCTCTCCCAAGAGATACCAGATGATAAAAACATGCCATTAATTGGTTCCACATTGTGGAAACAACCATCACATTTTTACTTTATGCCACATATTTATAGTATAGTGTTTACTTTAAGAATATTTCCATGTGTGAGTTCTCCATTGTTCATACACACACAGTGGACTCTGTATTGACCTATTTCTTTCAACATATATATAACGTATGGCATTAATAATTCCTCCTAAAAGATATATGACCTATGTTTCACTTCAAGTAAAAATGGAACTGCCCTAAATATTAGTGAACACATTCCATCTCCAGTATACAGGGAAATTGATCTTGTATTTTTTTCTCTTTGAAGAGTTGTTGCTATTGTGAAAGAAAGTAACACAGGTTTTGTTACCACTATCCTCTAATCCAGCTGTTTTTCTACATAGTGGTGTTTTGGGACATATGAAAAGCATGCTCTTCTCCTATTTATCCCTCACAGGCTTTGAGCTATTGCCACCCATTGTATATTTAAATTTCTCATGCACTATTAGCCTTGGCAGCCTTTTTAATGAATGAATTTTCCCTCCAAATATTTAGTGTTTATGCTAACAGCTCGACATCCCCTTAGGTTTCTACTCTTGGATGTTTAAATTCCTAGTGAGGTCCCCAAATAAATATTTCTAACCAGTATTTTTCCCTAGATTGTAAGCCTTTGTATGTTCAATACTTCAAATTGTAGAAAAAAATTATCAGAATTATTAGGATATTATAGATTGTGAAAGGAAAGGACAACAAAGGTGCTTTTTGTGATCATGAAATTTCATCCCCCCCCTTGCATATAGAAGCTGCAGTTTAGATTGAACTGTAGTGAATTTAAGAAAAGTTCTGAAGATGGAATACTGACAGTAAGATTGAATTCAATGGGTTTCGAAGGGCGTAACTGTGCATACAATAGCACTGTTGTTGTGTGAGTGTGAGAGAGTGTGAGAGAGTGTGAGAGAGTGTGTGAGAGAGAGAGAGAGAGAGAGAGAGAGAGAGAGAGAGAGAGAGAGAGAGAGAGAGAGAGAGAGAGATAGATCATCTACAATGGCAGAGGCAATATACTTCAGTATTTACGAAACACTTTGGCACTATATTTTGAAATTCTTCCTTGGCACTATATTTTGAAATTCTTCCTTGGCACTATATTTTGAAATTCTTAAAAATGATAATCTTTTCATCTTTAGTGGAGGTGGGTGGCAAAGTTAAAGGCTTTAGTAAAGTAATGAATAGACAAAGTATAGAAGGAAACCTAACACACCTCCTTTTCCCAATAGGCCTGGAGAAAAATGTCCTGTCCCTTTAGTAGAAGCTGAACATGTAGAAATGGGGAACTGAAGGTTTTCATGGCATGGAGATAAACAAGATCACTTGGTATGTATACCCCATTAAGCTTCCCATTAAGGAGTGTATGGAAAATTGAAAAGCAGTGGACACAAGCTGCTATACATTATGTGTGTGTGTGTAAATATATATGTACATATATATGCGCACGCGCGTGTGTATGTGAGTACATGTGTTTGGAGCTCTGGTCAGAAGCTCTGGAGTTTGCAGAAATCCCAAGAAAACTATATGCAAGATCCAGATTTCCTTACAATGAGATTTTAATAAAGCATCAAACTTACAGAAATAGCAAGCTAAGCTCCCATCTGCTGGGCCTCGAGCACACACACAGCAAAGCTTGCCAGAATCTGAGAAAAGATGCATAGCTAAAACTAAACATCTTATATCCTAATTGCTGGCTACTAATCAAGAAGTCATTAACCAAGCTATCCCAAACACTGAGATGACCCAGGCCATCTCATGCCTGGTATCTAGTGGTGAGAGGAAACAAATTGAGCATTGAAGATAAGAGCCACTAACAAGCATGAGAAATAAGAATATTTTCTTGGGAGAAACTTGAGGGCCATCCCTTCACAGAACTCACAGCAATTAAAGGTCAAGCACCAGCCTGTAACAAGATGGCGTTACAAGGGCTATACAGTGTGTGTGTGTGTCGTATCCACTTATATACTTCTAGTACAGAAATAGTGGAATCTGAACACAAACCACAAGGTACAAGCAACATAATCTTCATGGCAGATGGCTAGTAATGTAGCCCCATTAAGCTAAAATATCTGAATGTTATTTATATTTTTTTAACTTTCTGAGGTTTGTTTCATCTGGTGTTCCCTCAATAATCCCTCCTTCCTGCCCTGTTTTATTAGATGATTCTATGTTATATATAATGTATGTCAGCTGTGGTTTCATCTTCTTTTATTATGTATTTTTATACTGCTGTTTTTAGTTGTTAGGTGCCTTGTTGACCCTGATGGGGCTGAGAGGTAGAATATGCATCTTGCAAACAAACAAACAGTTTGTTATGGAATGGCAGTGAAGACAGGAGTAAGTGTTCCTGGGTCTGTTCCAGTTCTACATTTGCTTAATGATCTCAACAAGCTTAGCCCTTTCACAGAATTGTTGGGACACTGAATTAAAGAACATACCAAAAAGCAAGTGTATCATTTATTTCTTTATGTTCTCCTTTTCTCCCTTATGTGGATTCAAAGTGGCTTACAATGTCATTCTCCCCTCTTCCATTTTATTCTCACAACTACCCTGTGAGGTAGGTTAGGAGAGACTGGCGCAAGGTCACCCCACAAGCTTCCATGGAAGTAGGGGGATTGGAACTTGGGACTTCCAGATCCTAGTCCAACAAGTTCTGCAAATGGAGATTGGGGCTGACTGCTTAAATAAATGTTGAGTTTCTCCTCTGATCCTAATTGCATGTACATTAAAGTAAGTCCTAATGAAAGAAGAAGAAGAGAAGAAGAATAGATTGGATTTATACCCCTACCCTTTACTACCCAAAGGTGTCTCAGAGCGGCTTACAATCTCCTTTCTCTTCCCCTCCCCACACCCTATGAGGTAGGTGGGTCTGAGAGAGCTCTTTCAAGAACTGCTCATGATAGAACAGCTCTGAGAGAGCTGTGACTGACCCAAGGTCGCACCAGCATCCGTATGTGGAGGAGTGGGGACTCAAACCCAGTTTTCCCAGATTAGAGTCCGCACTCCTAACCACTACAGTGATGCTCAATGGGACTTGCTTTAGGTAAAGGTACATTTGATTGCAGCCAAAATTATTTATGTTTCTACACTGACCTGAAATATTTTGTGTGGTAGAAGATGGTGAACAACAGTAATTGTTCTAAACCATTAGAGAAATAAACAAGAGATCAACAGGAGCCTTTTTTAAACCTATTTTTGTTGTTCAGTCGCACAGTCGAGTCTGACTCTTCGTGACCCCATGGACCACATCACGCCAGGCCCTCCTGTCTTCTGCCGTCCTCCAGAGTATGCTCAATTCCATGTTTGTTGCATCGATAACACTGTCTAACCATCTCATCCTTTCCCATCCCCTTCTTCTTTGACCTTCAATCTTTCCCAGCATCAGGGGTCTTCTCCAGTGAGTGCTCCCTTCTCATTTGGTGGCCAAAGTATTTGAGCTTCAGCTTCAATATCTGGCCTTCCGGGGAACAGTCTTTTCTTTTAGGATTGACTGATTTGATCTCCTTGCAGTCCAAGGCTTTGTTAAGATGCTCAAGTTGAAGTTATATCCTATGGAAGTTAAAATGGGAGCCATTCTGCCATCTGCCTGTTGCCTTCATACAGTAGGATGCACACACTTGAATTATCTTATAATTGGCAAAGCTGCTGTCATGAGAATGAGGATTCATAAAGTTCTAACTATTTTGGGTTGTATACATCAGCAAAAAATAAAATTCTTATGCAGGATCTGAAACAGGGGACAGAAGAAAAAGCCTTGGAAGCCCTGGCATTATTGGTCTGTGAGACAAGGGGAAACAGGACCAATGGGAAGGCTGACAGTGTGATCCTAAACCAAGTTACTCCCTTCTGAGCCCATTGGCCCCAATGGGCTTAGAATGGTGTCACTCCACTTAGGATGGTACTGTGAATTTCTTGGCACTAATCCACCAGAGCCTTGCCTAACAAGTCTAGTATGCCCTAATTGCAGTCATTTTAACTGGTTGATTTATTTGTTCCTTTTGTAACGCTCAGAAATAAATCCTGTACGCCTTTACTTTGGGTCACTGCAGCTCTGTGATTTTAGCACTCAGAGGAATGGATTTGAGTAAAGGGATTAAGGCCATACTTGCGGTTTGTTTGGCCGCTAAGTCAAATGTTTGGCTTATAGATCTTTACTCGTGGGATGCATAGTTTGTTTCTGTATATCTAGGTTGCCAGGAAACAAAGGAGTTACCATTGCAAGAATTTCCCAAAGCCTGTTGTTGGTTGAGTACATGACAGAATTTCCTTGTACAGTTTGAACTACACGTAGTCCTCACTGTCTCCAGATCCACTGAAACTTCCATGGCAAACTACATAAGGCAGGGTATCAGAATTTCAGCTTTAGTGGTTTTTTAATATTAATCAAATACTGGGCTTTATCACCCTGTTGAACTTCTTGAGAATGCAGTGATTTATTTATATAGTGACAATCCTTACAGATTGAGTCCTTTTGTTAAAACTTAAAAGAGATAGCTATCTAAATTAGATTAGACACTTATCTTTACTGCAGTCCTTTCAGCAATTCTCTTGTACCAACAGCTTTCCAGCAAAAACGAAAATCCAGAGGAAAATCCACATGACAATGAAAACACATTGTTCCCAGAAATGAAAGAGAGAAAATGCTTGATCAAGGAATTTTCAGATGCTAAGCAAGATGGAAAATAAATTAAATGGACAAGACTAAACCAGATGAAATATGAAGCAGTAAGGTTTTGTCCACATTAAACTATGTGCGGGAAATGTTAAAATAATAATCCAGTTTAACCTGCAGCACGTTGCCCAATATGAATGCTGTTGCATAATAAGAACTTTGCATGTGTAAACAGCCCTTGAAGGGAGGAATAAGTTAGAAAGATATGTATCTACTTTACTTTTGTTGACCTGACCATTGGAACAATTATTTTCTCACTTGAGGAAGCACTGTGTGAGATTGTTAAGATATTCCTATAAGAGTGTCTGGGGTGCAAGGAAAAAAATTCTGGCCTCTTTCTTCAAAGTATTCTATTAGCACAAACCTCAGTAGTGAATATGATACCCTCATCCATTTCCCTCCTTCAGAGACAAGATTTCCCTCCATTTTTCTTTCACTTTTGTGTCTGAGACACCCTAATTGTCTGTTGTCTTCTTTCCTGAAGAATTCTGGCTGCCCTGCCTTTCACAGTATAATATTTTGGCTTTGCTCAGCCCAGGAACCTGAGGGAAAGAATGGGAGCCCTTTTTAACTTATACAACTTAAATGGCACTCAAGAAGTTTTTATATTCCAAATTAACAGAATATTTTATTCAACATAGAGGGGAAATCAGCGGTTGAAATCTCTGAGATAAAACTAGTACATGTACAGACTTTAGTTCATATGTTTCAGGCTAATGAGAGTTTCTTAAGCTTAATTCTTTAGGCTAGGGTTGCCAGGTCTGGGTTGGAAAATACCTGGAGACTTTGGGGGTGGATCCCAGAGAGGGCGGGGTTTGGGGAGCAGAGGGCCTCAGCATGGTACAACGCCATAGAGTCCACCCTTCAAAGCAGCCATTTTCTCCAGGGAAGCTGATCTCTGTCAGCTGGAAATTAGTTGTATAAGCAGGAGATCTCCAAGCCCCACCTGGAAGCTGGCAACTGTATTTTAGGCTGAGGTGTTTTCCCCAAACACTCCAGTACACTTTCTTTGAGTATTCTCTAACTCTTTTGGTTTCCAGAAGGCTGATACACTCTTTCTAGTACTCAATCCCCTTCTCTTGAAATAGCAGTACTAGAGATGTGAAGGCCTGGAAAAAACCCGGAAAAATTCGGGGGGGGGGAAGGGTTTTTTTTCCATTTTTTCCCTGAAGCCTTTTTTGGTTTTTTTTCTGAAAAACTGGAAAAATTGAAGAAAAAAGAAATTGATTTTGGAACATGATAATGACAGACATAACAGAGTAGCTGCAGAAGCAGAGACTGAAGCTGATAATTACAGCTCAGAAAACGATTCTGATTAAATTTCACGCCCATTCATTGAAACTTAGTCCCATACTCCCATACACTTCCCCCCTCTTCAATTCTTTTTATGAGAATGGTTTTTTTATTTTATTTAACACTGTGGAGAGGAAATATTAATAACTGTTACTTCTGGATTTTTAAAAATTGTTTGTGGAGGTTTTTTTGTCTGTTCCACATAAACTAGTAAACAGTTCAGAAGAAGAAGAGAAGAGTTTGGATTTATACCCTGCCCTTCACTACCCAAAGGCATCTCAGAGCGGTTTACAATCTCCTTTCCCTTCCCCTCCCCACAACAGACACCCTGTGAGGTAGGTGGGTCTGAGAGAGCTCTTTCCAGAACAGCTCTTTCCAGAACAGCTCTGAGAGAACTTGTGACTGACCCAAGGTCACACCAGTAGCTTCAAGTGGAGGAGTGGGGAATCAAACCCAGTTCTCCCAGATTAGAGTCCATGATCCTAGCCATTACACCAAAAGATTGTTGCTCCATTTGTTTCAAATACAAATAAATATAAAACAAGTAAATTCTGTTTGTAATAATTGTTTGGATAGACTATATTTTTAATATGCTAGTTGTGATAATTTCATGCCAAGTAAAATTGTCCATAGTCATGTTTTATGTTCCTTAAGTAACAGAATGACTTTCAATCTGGAAAAGAAAAAAAGTGCTAATGTAACATTTTTTTCAATTTTTCCACAAATTTCCATTTTTTTCTGGGGGGGGAAATTGAAAAAAACAAGTTTTTTCTCAAGCTTCAAAATTTCTGGAAATTTTACATCTCTAAGCAGTACTCACCTTGACTTTTTAACTGACTCTTAAAGTCTCTAAAGGCAGTTTCTAACCGCACCAGACCAGGAATCTCTTCACTCTTCAGAGCTAATTCCCTCTTTGACCGGGTAGGGAATTTTCTTTTCTCTCTAGAAGATCTATCCCCTTTCCTTGGCCCTAATGGGAGTCTCCATCTAACTAACCACTGGTCCTTGCCAGCTTTCCCCAGTTTTCCTATCTGTGTTAAACTGCTCTCAGTTAGGGCTGAATTCCGAATGAATTGTCCTCCTCAGCATTCAGCTCTAAAGTCTCTCTCTGCTCAGCTGATGCTAACCAATCAGATTGCTTGGAGCAGCCTGCCACTCATGGCTCTGTTTCTATGAAGAATTAACCCATCACATTTCTTTACCTGTCTGTACAGCACTTCTAAGCTTTTAAAAATGCAGTCTGTCACAGTGAACAGCGGTGTTATTAACTATATTTGTACCCAACCTTTCCTCCAAGAGCTCAGAGCACTCAGTGGTTTATCTTCCCAATGACCCTGGGAGGTAGATTACACTGAAAAAGCCATGAATTGCCCACAATGCTAAATGAAGTATATGGCTGAAGGAGGCTTTGAAGCTGATTTGGAAGATCAAGACCAAAAGAATGGCCATGGCTCAGTGGTGTAGTATCTGCCTGGCATGTGGAAGGTCCCAGGTTCGATCCCTGGCATTTCCAATTACAAGGATCAGGAAACAAGTGATGTGAAAGACCTCTACCTGAGGCCCAGGAGAGCTGCTGCCTTAATAGACCAATGATCTGAGCCAGCATTAGGAAGCTGGATTTATTTATTTATTTTTAAAACCTGCCAAAGAAATAAATGAGGGCTACCACACGACATAAAAGATTTCAGTATCTATTATTTTAGTATCTATTATTTATTAAAATAGTTGTATTTCACCTTATCTCCTTAGACTCAAGGTGGCTAACAAAGCAACAACACCAAAACACCTGAAGAAGTAAGCAATGACTCACAAAAGCTCATATCCTGCCACAAATTTTGTTAAACTTTAAAGTGCTACTGGAATCTTGCACTTTTCTACTGCTACAGAGGGACTAGCATGGCTACCCATCTTGATCTGTCTCCATGGAATGCACCACATTTAGCTGTACAGAATGGAAATCCATCAGCCTTGTGGAGAAACTTGGGTATTTGAATCAGTAAGCACGTGACTCATGGAAGCTCATACCCTGTCACAAATTTTGTTGGTCTTTAAGGTGCTACTGGACTCTTACTGTTTTCTACTGACACAGAAACAATATACTAGTCCATAAAAAGATATAAACACACAAAACACTCAAGATGGGGGGGAGGAAGCACAAATGTACATTCTGCACTTCTTGCTGACTGTCTTTCAGTTGTCTGGTTCTATAAGTCCATTATATGCACTCCCACCTTGTTAGTCTCTGCTGAACTTTAAACAGATTTGCATAAAGCACTAAGAATGCTGAAAGTAGGATGGAGTATTTCAAGACAATAGATGCATCGTGCATGAGTTGCACAGCTCATTGTAACCAGAAAATTTAAAGTTTTCAACGTATAGAAGCAGTAGGTATATCTACAATTGAGATTCTTTAGACAGCCACTTAAAGGAGCTATGTTATATGCAAGGTCAGTGCTGTCGAGTCAGACTGGTAGCATCCATGCAGGGTCTTCGTCAAGACTTTTTAAGACTGCCACTTCTAGAGCCTTCACGGAAATGCCAGTGTGGTTAGTAGTACTGAGAAAAATACTAAGCATTTAGGCCTTCTTCATTCACGAACAACATAAGAGAAGAACTAACATAGCGTGTTTCATTGATGTAGCCTCTTGCTATGACTCCTTTATTGCTCAAAGTGATGAATCAAGAAAGAGGCAGTCTAGTTCTGCAGTAGAGAAGAAACACGGTGCTTCCAAATATGGAAAGGGAATAGTACATCACAGGCTGGCACCATCTGGTCCAAAGGGAGCTGCAGGAAGCAATTACTTACCCCCTGCGTCTCCATCATGTGGTCCAAATTGTTCCAAAGGGATGTTGTTTACTGTCTTGTGCCATTGCAACTGTTGTGCTAAGCGTTTTATACAACAAAGAAGGGACAGCACACAGTAAAAAATGACCAAAAAACCTAGCAAAACCTGTGTGCTGTATTTCCCTCAACATATTCTTAAAAAGACTTCATAAAAGTGTAATATATCATATGCAGCCAATATGCCCATACAATCCATCATAGGAAAATACAGAGGCCAAAGAGTAAATATACAGAATTGTATATAGAAAGTCCAGCACTTTTCCCAGGTAATTTTTCAGTGTTTCAGACCCCTGCTCCTTCCTCAGGAACAAAGAACCACTGCTGAGAATCCCTTTTCAGTTCCTTACAAGGTAATGCTTTTCTGTTATTTCAATGTTGGGCAAGGTTTCCCTAGCTCTGACCAGCACCCTTATAGGTTGCTACAGTGTTATAGGACCAAAACATGCCTCCATGTTAAGCATTTTCTCTCCATTTTAAGGTTGTGCCTCCAGCCGTCACGGAAAACCACAAGATGTTGCCAAATTCCAAACGCCTCTTTTAAAAGCTCACCAGAGTGGCATGGGAATCAGGTGGAGGCTTCTATGACAAAACCACACCACACCACTGAGGTTCTGTGCACCACTGCCACTGTCTTTTTAGCCTTTACTCTGTCATATGAATAATATGTTGTAGGAATGGTTGGTTAAGTAAGTAGGGATTAGTTAAATGAGTGTGGTGAGTCTGGTCCCGAGGACCTGCCATACTTGGAGGTTAAGTCACCACCGATCCCATGCCGCTTGCCTGACAGGACTTGCCAAGCTTTTAATCTTGCAAGTTATCTGAGTAAATCCTATTGTTTCTGCAAAGCGACTTATTTGGGGGAGGGGCTTTCATTTCCATCAGACAGTAAACAATGACCTGGTATGCTACTATTTCTTTTTTCTTGAATTTGTCTGCGTGTGATAATCAGACGGCCAAAAAGCTTAAAAAAAAAAACAAAAGTGCAAGTGTGCACAGATGGCGAAGAAAATTCATGCTCAATGCTGACGATAGTTTGGAAGCCTGTTTTAGCAGTTCTTTTCTAGCAGAAGGATGGCAGATTTTTTTTTTTTTGGAAGCTGATTATTTAGATCAGTCATCTAGTCAAACTGACACCCACTGAGTCTGGATTGTTTTTAAAATGTTGCAAGCATGCCCTTGAAAATCAGTGTTCGTAGTTTTAAATTCCCATTCATTATTTTTGTAGCAAATTATGAGTTTAATTGTACTAGTTACTGTTAAGCATCCGGGTAGTCTGTTGATAGCCAATGTACGTGCAGCTCTCCTTAAAAAGAAACACGGTTTGGACTGAGAATGTGAAAGACAAATCTGCTCGGTGGTAGGGATCCAAGCTTAGTCAGCTGTTCTGCCATGAAACATTTTTCCTGGGCATATTTGCTGGCTCCGTCTTGTTCTCCCCTTAAATCAAAGACCGTGAAAGCACAAAGAACAACTGAATATGTGGAAGCATAATATAAAGGAACAAGTCAGTGCATCATCTGCTCAGTTTAACTCTCCCAGAATTAACTTTTGAGTGTTTCTAATTCAATTTGTGCTGTTTGAAAATATTTGATAAATATTCCATGCACAGTAGAATGTACCTGAGCATTTGTCTATGATGTAGATAAATTACAGAGCAATCCAAAGCATGTAAACTCTGAAGCAGATCCCATTGTGTTCATTGGGACTTACTCCCTAGTGTTTAGGATTGCAGCTGTGGTTTTACGCTGACACACACACAAGAAAATTGAAATAAACCTGGCTTGTAAGTGGACCAATAAATAGCCTCAACTTTTATTTAAAAAATGCTTTATCTAGACATCTTTATCTTAAATTGACATAACTTTAACTATACATAGAGTTTCCATGCAAAACATTGCACTGCAGCTAGATTTAAAGTTAAAGATTCTGTTTATCTAGATTCTGTTTAATTAAATAATCACAGAAAACTCAGAATGTCAGGAGATGAACAGGGCTTGGCCTCAACCCTTCTAAGAGAAATGCAGGACTTGTTCACAAATAATTTATGTTCTTAAACCAAAGCACATCTGAAAAAAGGAAGGAATTACCAGGGTATAACAGGGGTTTCTAGTCCACAAGGACCTTTGGAATTTTGACACAGTGTGGTGGGCACAACCACACAATGACTACAGCAGGAGGCGGAGCAAACCACATAAAATCTGGCAGTGAGGATGTGCATGACACTGACAGTAACTCTTCAACACTTCAGGCAGAAGCTCTTTTTAAAAGGATGCCTTTTAAAATTATACAATGTTTAACAATATTTTCGTGTGCATACACACAGCTTCCCTGCAGTCACACAGTGAAGATACATGTGCTGTGGTAGCAGCTGCTGCTTAAAGCAGCTTTTTAAAAGTCTGCCCAGCCATTCAGAAACCCCCCCTGAGCAAAAGCCCTGCCCGCTTTCTAAAAGCCCCAGGTGGGTGCTGGGAAAGGTGTTGGCAGATGCCACAGTGCCCAGGAGGAGCATGCTGGGAACCCCTGGGGCAGACGCAAAAGACATTAGAGTTAGAAGATAAAATTTCACATTCTAGAGGAGTGCTCCATAGTTCTTCATAAGGGAAATCTTTATGTTCTTTGTGGATGATCTAAGGCTTCGACCCCTTTTAAGCCCACTGTTTAGGACTGCACTGTGTTAAACTGGACAACAGATTATAAGAACATGTATAGGGAAGTGGGTGAAGTTATAGGGTAGAAGAAAAAGGAATTAGAGTTCAAAGATTAAATTTCAGGTTCAAAATAAATTATCAAAAGAAGAAGAAGAGGAGATTAGATTTATACCCCGCCCTTCACTACCCAAAGCAGTCTCAGAGCGGCTTGCAAACTCCTTTCCCTTCCCCTCCCTACAATGGACACCCTGTGAAGTAGGTGGGGCTGAGAGAGCTCTGACAGAAACTGCTCTTTTTCAAGAACAGCTGTGCCAGAACTATGGCTTGCCCAAAGTCATCCAGCAAGTGCAAGTGGAGGAGTGGGGAATCAAACCTGGTTTTCCCAGATTAGAGTCTGCACACTTAACCACTACACCAAACTGGATCTTCATCATGGAAGCCTTTATGTTCTTTGTGAATGACTTAGGGCTTCAGGTTCGAACTCCACATCCTAGGCATGACCCCACCAGTGCCATAGACAAGAAGATTCATTCTGTTTATCTCCTAGAAATGTCATTTCTAGTAACACAGAAGAACTGCATTCTTTCTCTGGAAGCTGCATCACAGTTGGTGGTTGACAGCCATACTTGGGATACACCAAAAGCAAAGAGCACCCAGTCACTTCCTGTTGAAGAATCTCCAATCATCATTGTGCTATTCAATGTTATTCTACCCATTTCCAGTTCATGAGGTAATTTATTTAATCTTGCATACTTTGCCAATCTGTCTCAATATTAATGATACCTTCTAACTTCATACCCTTCAGAAGACTACTCATTTGAGGATTTTATGTGAGGAACATCACCCATGTGAAAGCTGGTATGAATTGAAAAGGGGTGTCTTGTGCTGTTATTGCTCGTCATGTAATATACCAGCATGGTCTAGTGATTAAGAGTGGTGGACTCTAATCTGGAGAAGCGGATTTGATTCCCCCTTCCTCCACATGAAGCCTGCTGGGTGACCTTGTTCCAGTCATAATTTTCTCTGAACTCTCTCAGCCCCCACCTACCACACAAGGTGCCTGTTGTGGGGAGAGAAAGTGAATGCGATTGTAAGCTGCTTTGAGACTCCTTACAGTAGAGAAAAGTGGGGTTTGGTGTAGTGGTTAAGTGCGTGGATTCTAATCTGGGAGAACCGGGTTTGATTCCCCACTCCTCCACTTGCACCTGGCTGGATGACCTTGGGCAAGCCGTAGTTCTGATGAGAGCTGTTCATGTAAAAAGAGCAGTTTCTGTCAAGAGCTCTCTCAGCCCCACCTACCTCACAGGGTGTCTGTTGTGGGGAGGGGACCGGAAAGGAGTTTGTAAGCTGCTCTGAGACACCTCTGGGTAGTGAAGGGCGGGGTATAAATCCAAACTCCTCTTCTTCTACTACTACTCTTCTTTTGTATAATACCAGGGCTGGCTCATGTGTTTTCATCACTTGAGGATCTAATCCTCCCATCAATGCCTCTTCCTCTGGTTCGGGGTTTTTTTTTGGTCATCAAGTCACAGCTGTCTTACATTGACCTTGTGGGGTTTTCAAGATAAGAGATGTTCAGAGGTGGTTTGCCATGGCCTGCCTCCACATCATGACCCTGGTATTCCGTGGTGGTCTCCAATCTAAACAGGGCCGACCCTGCTTAGCTCCCAAGATATGATGAGATTAGCCTAGCCTGACCTATCCAGGTCAGGACCTTCGTCTTCTAGAGTGAAGAGAGGAACTTGCACAGAAACAGCCTGCAGAAGAGTCTGACAAGAGAACAGGCTGTGCAATTTCCTTTCCCTGACAGAATGCTGCAAGAAGCAGGGATATGTTGGGAAAGCAGCCAATTGAGAAGAATGTGAACTAAAACTCCTGACAAATGGGAAGGAGGGAAATTCCAAGTGTGGATCTGGCTTTGTCCTCCCACCCGCCTCCACAGGGATTTTAATGGAAGAGGCAGGACTTTAGCTTGTCTGCTTCTTTACTAGGGATGCTTGAAGGCCTGCTGGTTCAGCTCACTAGTGGTTGCTGTTTGCAAACAGGGAGTCAATTTTTCATCAGCAGTTTGAGCCTGTTTGTTGGGTTTCTTTTGACATAGCACAGTACAATACAGTGCAGCAGTTTTTCATGTATGTGCATTCTCGTACATCCTGTTGGCACTTTGACTCCCCCCTCCCCTAAAGATCTGTTGTTGCCCCAAACTGCTTGGCAGTCACCTATACAAATAAACAATAATCAAACCAATCAGTGAGCCAGTGATTATAAACAAACACCATTTAAAAAAAATCACACCATATGGTATTTAAGTTCATGTTTATCTCATTTTGCACATGTACATTCATTTCATGCATTTCATGCACCAAGAGTATGGTAATGAAATTCCACCACCACAAGGAAAGTGAACCTCCCCATCACAGCTAAAAAACTGACAGACAGGTGAACAGACCAGAGGTTTTGCTCACAAGTAAGCACAGCTGCTGAACATGGTACGATTGCCTAACAACATGTTCACTAGTATCCCTGCTCCTTACTGAGAGCCAAATGTATATTACAGGTATCATGGTCCGTGTCACATCTATGTCATGATAGGGCCAGGCCTGTGACAGCCGTTCTTGAGGTTAGTGTGGTAAAAAATGATGGGTGCACATTTGTGAACACAACTTGAGTAAAGTCTAAACATGTCCAACATCCATGGTGACCCTAGAGTCTTGACTGGGAGTTAGGTTTGCCCCTTCTCAACTATTTCCCACAAATGTCAAGGGAAAAATTGAGAACCATCTTAGTCAACCTCCTGAGCTAGGTATTGTTTTCTGGTGATGCTAAAACACTGAGAACTGGAGGATTGTCAGCTATTACATCTTTCAAGATTTGAGTTCTCCCTGAAGTGACACTGAGAGGCAGAAGCACTCATGTAACTTTTTTTGAAAAGTGAATACTAATAATACTACCAGTGCTCCATCACTGCAAGAGAATACCACTTTGTAGAACTCAATGGGGGACCTCAAAGCAGTTGTTTTAATGCAAAGGAATTTCAGAAACAGACTGGAATGGGAGACTGTTGAATTACAAGTTATTACAACACTCTTGAGAGTCCCCTAGACTGCAAGGAGATCAAATCAGTCAGTCCTAAAAGAAATCAATCCTGACTGTTCCCTGGAAGGCCAGATACTGAAAGCTGAAGCTCAAATACTTTGGCCACCAAATGAGAAGGGATCACTCACTGGAAAAGACCCTGATGCTGGGAAAGATTGCACAGGGTATAGAATGAGAACTCTCAGTCTGGGGCAGGTGATGCACTCTATTCTTGGTGCTGGAGGGGGCAGCAGTGGGAGGGCTTCTGGTGCCCTGGCCCCACTGCTGGACCTCCTGATGGCACCTGGTATATTTTGGCCGCTGTGTGACAGAGTGTTGGACTAGATGGGCCATTGGCCTGATTCAACATTGGCTTCTCTTATGTTCTTATGTTCTCTTAGATAAAAGAAGAAGGGGATGGGAAAAGATGAGATAGTTAGACAATGTTATTGAGGCAACAAATATGAAATTAAGCAAACTCTGGAGCACGAAAGAAGACAGGAGGGCCTGGCGTAATGTGGTCCATGGGGTCACAAAGAGTCAGAATCGACTGTGTGACTGAATAACACCACCACCATTCAGGACAATGGAACCCCCAGGGCATAACAGAGATATCAGCTTCTTATCACACTACACATACTAAGTCATTCAGTTCTTGCTAATACCCAGAATTAAACTCTGTTGGTCTTAAAGGTGCCACTGGACTCAAGCTTTGTTCTCACATCTGTTTAACTCTTGAATTACCTGTATACTAATTTGCTGCTATTCACAAGTCTTACGAACAGCTTTAATCCAATCTTAGCTATACTTATCACTCAGTGCATCTTGACTCTAATTAGCCCTTCCTGGCAACTAACCCCCCCCACCTATAGATAATGGTTGAGGAAGTCTTGTTTCAATGTATCTGAAAAAGTGTGCATGCAACAGGAAAGCTTATATCCAGAATTAAACTTTGTTGGTCTTAAAGGTGCCACTGGACTCAAACTCTGTTCATTTTGTAAAACAATTTTTTTTAGATCCTTGAAGACTGTATATTCCTCCTTTTCAGCACTAGAGCACACATCTCGATTTTTACAGTGTTGCAAACCAAAGGAAAGCTATACCCACTCATTGGTACAATAAGACTACCAGTCTTTCCCCCATCATTTGAGGATTTTGACTGTAACTCAAATATACTAATAAAAAGTGGGCATTTAAAAATAATTGGTGAGAATATGGAACCTTCAGCACAACTCTTTTATTTGGACTGCTGTGTCGATCTTCCTATTTTTGTAAGCCACCTTGAATATTCTTCAGATAGGAAGGTAGAATATGCATTCCCCAAATTCAATTTGTTAATTAGACAGCCTTTAAAATATTTGGGCCTACGCCATTTACATCTTTAAAACTAGCACCCGGCTGGAACGTTTTGGGCAAGCCAGTGCAGATGCAATAGGCATTGCTCACGGGAAGCTTCCCTCCCCTCCCATATGAATAAACGCTTCGAAGCTACTTGACGAAAACGTACACAAAGCAGAGGTGCGCTGTACAGCGACGCCTGTCTTTAAAATGCCGATTAAAAAAAATAATAAGAGAAATAAGTCTCACTTATGAAAAGTATAAATTATGTGCTTTCATTGGCTGGGGCCCTACGCCTCAAAGACTCCGCCTCTGGTCCCGGGCCATCTGCTTTGAAGAGGAGAAGAAAAAAATACTGCCGTCCACCAAGGACACCGCTTCTATCACCCGCTCAGAGTGGCACTAGGAGGCATGGGAGGCATTTCCGTTCTCTGCTAGCCACACCCTCTCCTCGCTCTCGGGAGACCCAAGGAGGGCGCACGGGAAGGAGGAGGAAGAAGGAATAAAGGAGGCGGTAGAATAAGTAGCCGCACAGGTACCGCCGGAGCCAATGAGGTGCCGCGTCACAGAAACAAGTTCGGCGGTAGCACCGAGGGAGCGGCGGGGGCGAAAGAACGCCCAGGCCACGCCCCATTCTTTCCCTGTCCTCCCCGGACCAATCGGCGCGCGGGACGCGTCTCTCCCTTCCTCCCCCCCCCTCCCGCGTGCCAGTGTTTGGGCTCGGGGAGCGCGCGCCGCGCCTGCCGAAGGGAGGGGCCACCTGACAGGAGAGGCAGGCGCGAGCCGAGCCGGCGCCGAGACCCGCTGCAACACTCGAGGGACGGACCGGCCGGTGGCTGCGGGCGGGGGATGGGCGCCCACAACCGCCGCCGCCAACGGCCCTGAAGAGCGGCCCGGCTCACCTTTTCTGGTGAGGCAGGCTGAGCGAAGACGGGGGACCCAGCCCCGGGGAGCGATGGCCACGATGGTGCCTCTCCAGTCGCCCCTGGCCCCCGCCGAGACTCGCAAGTTCACGCGGGCGCTGAGCAAGCCCGGCACGGCTGCGGAGTTGCGGCAGAGCGTCTCGGAGGTGGTGCGAGGCTCCGTCCTGGTGGTGAGTGACGGGAGGAGGGGCGGGAGTGGTGGGGCGCACCTGGCTGGGGCGGGCTTCTCCCCGCCCCCACCCCGGCGGCCCTCATGACTTCGGAGGGAAGGGGGGGGGTGGATTTGCCGTAGTGCAGAGCCGGCCAGGGAGTAGGAGCAGAGCAAAGGCGTGCGGGGGGGACGCCAGGACTGCCTGCTCCCTGATCTATTGCCAACTCCGTCCTCCTTAAAGACACCCACCCACCCACTCACATTTAAAGGGGGGGGGTTGTCTCCAAGAAAGGGTGTCGCTTTGAAACAACAGCCCCAATCCCTAAACACTTTATCTCGAAGGAAAGCCCCCCCATCCATGACATAGTAGTGAGCCTCCCCCTACGTGAGGATGTGTTTTGTGGATATAATAAGGCAGAAGGAAGGGAAGGACGAGAGGAGCGTGCTGGCGGAAGACCACGCTCACACCCCGCTGTTTTGCTTTTGCAGCTGTTGCTGTTGTTGTCTAGCGCACGCCGTAAACTTCTCTCTCTCGATTACAAAAGTTTGCTTTCGGAATTTTTACATGGCTGGGAAGGGGGTGGGGAGGAGGAAAGGTGCGTTTGGCAGGGGGTGGTGGAGCAAAGGCCACGCCTGGTCCCGGGTGGGCTTCCCCCCTCGCTTCAGTTAATCCCGTCTGCGTAGGTTCTTGTTTCCCGTCGCTCGGATCCTTCCTGTTTCCCTTTCTCTGAATGGGGATACTGAACGGCGCAAGAGTGGGAAGGGAGAGGAGGGAGGGTGGTCGCTTTCCATCTGCCGCATCTGGCTCCAGACGTGGGCTTTCCCCTCCTCCTCTGTAAAAACTTCCGTCCATTCACAGCGAGTCCCGCCCTCGCTTCCTTCCCGGAGATGTCTACGGATGAATGAGTGGCTGGAAACTTGGATGGGGATTTCAGGTTACCTTGGCGTTAAAGGTAACAGTACTGTAGGAGGTATCTGGCTGACGTACCGACGTAAAAGCACACCTACCTAAGAGAAGCCTAAGATAATGTTGACTCAGGGATGTAGGTCTTGGCAAAGACATTAGTAGCAGGGTCATGACTTGATTAATTGGTATTGTTATTATTTATCTGATTTATTAATCACCCCATCCTAGCTTGCACCAGGCTCTGTTCAACAAAGGCACAATAAAATGAATATACCAAACATGAAGAATTATTATTCAAAATAATAAAATTAGAATAACAAGTTTTAAAAATCAGATTAAAAAAAGTCCCAGATGGGTCACGGTTTTATTAATACCCAGTTTTTCTGGAAATCTGGCCTACATATATACTTGTCACAGTCTCTAGAAGTCTGTTGTGTGATTGTGTCCTAGTGCCTCTTGCTGTGTGGGTAGACTATTAGATGGAACACTAGATGGAAGAACATTAGATGGAACATTAGATGGAAGAAAAATTATATCTACATCTTGGTTGTTTGATATTAAACATTGCTGTCCAGTGACCCCTTCACATTTAGAATAACAACTGAATACCATCCTTAGATCACAGCAAGTATTGATAGTGTATTTCACACAAAAACACTTCCAATAAATTTTTCTGTAATCTATGTAGAATAGAAATATTATGTTTTTGGCAGGCTTCATATTTCATTCTTAGCTAATTCTTTACTACTATGAATGTATTCTAAAGAGTTTCTCTTGAGTTAATTAAAAGTATTATCAACTTTAATGGCTTTTAAATTTGCATTTAAACATTATTTGAATAACCCACCCCAATTCTTGTGATCTCATTATTCCAGGCTATTTTGTTAGTGTCCACATTTAGTAATCAAGGATTGGAGGAATCTTATAATTTGATACTAGCACCTAAAAATCTTGCCATGTTTCTAGCTTAATGAAGATTTTGATAGTGTCTTGAAATATTTGCAGTAGTTTGCATCCTTTTCTGGATGTTATTGGGTCACAAACTGCCCATCAAATAACTGTCTTCTCAGCTAGTGGAATATAATATTCTGGCTAGATTTCAAAGGAACTACTTTTGTGTTTAGTGCAATATGAGCTTGATGTCACTTCCTCCACAGAACCTCTTATTTACCTACCTACAGTCTTTCTGTGTGATTTCATTGTATGTCTTTCAGTTGCATAATTCTTACTATCATTTTAGATAGCCAGTTTGGTGTAGTGGTTAAGTGAATGGACTCTAATCTGGGAGAACTGGGTTTGATTCCCCACTCCTCAACTGGATGACCTTGGGCAAGCCACAGTTCTGATAAGAGCTGTTCTTAAAAAAGAGCAGTTTCTGTCAAGTGCTTTCTCAGTCACTCCTACCTCACAGGGTGTCTGTTGTGGGGAGGGGAAGGGAGTTTGTAAGCCGCTCTGAGACAGTTTGGTGTAGTGGTTAAGTGCGCGGACTCTAATCTGGGAGAACCGGGTTTGAGTCCCCACTCCTCCACTTCCACCTGGCTGGATGACCTTGGGCAAGCCGTAGTTCTGATAAGAGCTGTCCTTGAAAAAGAGCAGTTTCTGTCAAGAGCTCTCTCAGCCCCACCTACCTCACAGGGTGTCTGTTGTGGGGAGGGGAAGGGAAAGGAGTTTGTAAGCCGCTCTGAAACACCTTTGGGTAGTGAAGGGCGGGGTATAAATCCAATCTCCTCTCCATCTCCTCCTCCTCTTTATACCCATTGTGCAGTTTCACCACTATTTCAGCCATACTTGCCTTTATTTTAGAACTAATACTGCTGTCTGTATCATTTCTTGATGTTGAACAAAGAGCTTCTTTCACTGCAGTCATATCAAGCCATACCTGAAATAACTCTACTTAAGATGTAGGTTGTTGCCTGCTGACTGCTGGCTCTTCAAATTGGTACTGCTGCCCTTGGTCCATTTTTTCCTAAATGTTCTTTGGCTCTTCAGATCTAGTGAATTTTTAAATAACCTGTTGCCTCTCAAGTTTCTGTCAAACTTTTCTTCTTGGTTAGTTGGCATAACAGTGCTCCCTTCAGAATAACTGTGAGTTGGAGGTCTGAATTTGAAGCGAAACCCGAGCCCTTCCCCCGTAAGCGAATAAGCGGCTGGGAGGAGGGGGAATTCCCCCCACTGAGAAGCGGGATTTGCATAAGAAAGCTAAGGGGGATGAAAGGGAAGAAGGGTTGGTGAAATTACCTTTGGGGTGCCATTGAAGCGAATGAGTTAGCGGGACTCCTGAGCGACGCGTCACGAACTTTTATAAAGTAAACAAATACAAGAAATGTCTGCCATGAAGAAGGTCCCTTTGAAAATTGAGAAGAAGGGAGGCGGGACTTCCGGTCCGGGTAATCCCCTCCAGAGCCGACTGTCAGTCAACAGACAAGTGAGTTACTGCACCCTCTGCTGGTCCAAATACAGAAAATCAGCGAAACCTTAACTAATATGGAAGGTGTTCTCAACAGTCAACAGAGGCAACTAACAGAGACGTCAAAGAAGATGGAGGAGATCGCACAGAAATGTTTGGTCTCGTCGGAAGACATCGGAAAAGTGAAGAAAAGGGTCAACAAGTTAGAAAAGCATCAGGATGTGCAAGAAAAAAGAATTTTGATGTTGCAAATGGAAAAATCGAATCTGACTCTTCGATTTCAGGGCATTAAAGAAGAAGAGAAGGAAGATCTCAGATCTATACTTGCGAATGCCTTGGCACCCGTAACTGGCAGAGATCAGCGTGAGTTAAAAGAAGAAATGGATAAGGTCTATAGGGCCTACTCCACATTTACAAAAAAAAATAATCTGCCAGCAGAAGTGGTTGTCAAGTTTGTCAAGCAGAGTACCAGAGATCAAATCTTGCGTGCAGTTGCAGCGGTGCCCTTGAAAATTGGGGAGCAGACCATCAGAATATTGAAAGATGTGCCTTATGAAATCCGGATGAAAAGGAAAGCTTATAAAGGATTGACCACTTTTCTACAAAGAAGACAAGTCATATACAGATGGACCTATCCTGAAGGCCTTTTGTTCAAGTACAAGGATAAAAGAGAGAAGATTGACTCCATGCTACTGGCTTTGGCTATAGAACTCCAAATATATTAAATTTTCCCTAAAGGTCCTTTAAGGGATATGTGTGAGGGGTTCTCTTCCATGTTTATGTTGCTTTGTCCATCCTGCTTGATTGCAGTCTCTGTGCTCTGCTTAGTGACTTTTCTGTTTTATTTTAAATTCCTTGAGACTTCTCAGGTGATTCCTACTGATCTTTTATTTTTTGTTTAGTTTAGGGTGTGTGGTACTGTTGGCTAAGGATCTTAAGAAAACAGTAACAGTTGCTCTGTGTACTTCTGTTTACTCTTAGAATAGTGCTATACACAAGAATCCTCTGCAGTTGCCTTTTCATATTCTTTCAGTTTGTCCAAACTTGGTTTAAATACTGGTATTTCCTTTCATAATTTGGTGTATGGTGTGCAGTGTCTCTTTGTTGCATTGTGTGTGTGTATACTCACAGGAAGAAATCATAGCTGCCTAAATGTACATGTGAGCTGATGAATAAATGAATGAATTGGCTGTACAAATGTTAAATGCTTGTTGCACTTATGAAATTTAGCATTGTAAAAGATGTTTATAGGAACAGAATATAGAAGTAATGCTGGGAAATACAGCAGCTTGTGTTATGCTATAAAGATACACTTCTGGCTGCTATTGTACCTCCCCTCTTCTAACCCCCCTCAAAACCCCAAACCACCACTCCCCAAATTTCAGGGGCTTATTTGGACTGCTACAGTTCTGCATTCTGCTCCATCTATGTCTTGGCTTGCTGTGTGATAGAATGCTACTGTGATGAGGCAGAACTCATGTATCTTGTGTGCTGAGGTAAAATGTGATATTCTCCAACTTTTCTAATAGTTAGGGCTATACTGGACTATGTGTGTTCCAGAACATATTTATTTCCAGAATATAATTTATTTAAGAGTAATTATGGCCTCAAGACTTCAAAAACAAAACATAATCATATTGAGGACATGTGCCTCTTTATTTGGCTAACCCGATGAAGGAACTTTTGACTCTTAAAATCTTGTTGGTCTCCAAGGTGCTACTGGATTTGAATTTTGCTATTTAACAGTTCAATTCCTTTTACTTATTGTACCATCTTGTTGCAATAAACAGATCTTTCCAGAGCTTGTGAGATGTACCACTCCTTGGTTGACAGATGAGGGACTGTTGAGGGGCCCAGTGGTACATCCGCAGAGCTCTGGATGTAGGTCCTTATACTAGTGAGATCATATAGTGATGTAAATAAAAATACTAATTTACAATACATTTTTGTCTGAAATATACATAGTTCAACACAGGGTCATTCATCTGTTCTCTTTGATTGTTACTTATACCACAGGAAAGGCTCTCCTGTGTTGCTTTATCTTCTGAGATCTGTGGACGGTATCATAATATTAAAAAGTTCCATGAAACTATGACAGCGTTTTGTGGGAAAACTTTGAGAAATGGTAGAGACATTTATATGTTATGGAAAATATCTGTTCAGTATTTATAAAATCTGCAGGTGATAGTTCAGCACAATGTGTTATTTAATGAATGTCTTTAGAAACATAGGGTTGCATTCAGACTAAATTAGCAATTTCCACTGATTCTTCCTTCCTGCTGCAGATCTCCCTCAGCATTTCATACGGATCAGTGGGGTAAGGTGTGTGGGGGAGAGGAAAGTTCCATTCTTCTTTGGAAAATGAAGTCTGGATCTTCTAACCCATAGTGTTTAATGCCTGTGGTGAAATGATAAAACAAGTTTTGAGAGCCAGAACCAAAGTAGAGTCTTACCAGCACGTATAGAATCCTAAAAATCCTGAAAACGAATAAAACACACACACACCCATTCTGTAATCTAAGAGGTAAAGTAAATTGCAACTACTGTGCCAAGGTTGTCAGCTTGGTTCATAAAATGAATTACAATACGCTACCCAGATATAATCAATATCCCATGAATACCATTTGAAAATCTAGGCTAATGTCCTGTTTTCACTTTTCAGGATATATGGTAGTTTGAGTTAGCAATATGGAAATTCTTGTGTATTTTATTTAAAAAAAGATTAATTTATGGATATATTTTAAGATATGTGAAACCCAGGACTCTTAACCCTGCCCGTTTCCTGATTATAAATAAACTCAAACTATAATAGAAAGTCTGTACTTTTTTGGACTGATTTTAAAGATAATCAGCTGTTTAATTTTGATTAAGAAGTGGACAAGCTTTCATTTCCTAGCTTAGTTTAAGTGATGCTATTTTAACATGATTTGAACCTGGTCACCTTTATGTGTCTGTGCTGTCAAATGACATGGCACATGTCTCTGTTAGTTGTCCTAGACCTATCTATGGCCTTGGATCATAGAATCATAGAATGTTAGAGTTGGAAGGGACCTTACAGGTCATCTAGTCCAACCCCCTGCACTCTGCAGGAGCATAGCTGAAAGATAGCCCTACAACATACCTGAAAGATGGTCGCCCAGCCTTCACTTAAAAACGTCCAGCGAAGGAGCATCCACCACCTCCCGAGGTAGTCTGTTCCACTGCTCAACCACTCTTACAGTTAGGAAGTTTCTCCTGATATTTAGCTGTTAACGACTCCCTTGTAATTTCCACCCATTGGATCTAGTCTTGCAATCTGGAGCAAGCGAGAATAGATCTGCTCCATCTTCTACATGACAGCCCTTCAAATATTTGAAGACTGCAATCAGCTTAGCCTTCTCTTTCCCAGGCTAAGCACACCCAACTCTTTCAGCCTTTCCTCGTAAGACTTGGATTCCAACCCTCTCACCATCCTGATTTCCCTCTTCTGGACACGCTCAAGCTCGTCAACATCCTTCCTAAAATGTGGTGCCCAAAACTGGACACAGTACTCCAGGAGAGGCCTGACCATAGCAGAATAGAGCAGAACTACCACCTCCCGTGATCTGGACACAGTGCTTCTGTTAATGCATCCTAAGATTGCATTAGCTTTCTTCACAGCCACATCGCACTGCAGGCTCATGTTTCGCTTGTGATCAATTAGAACACCCAGATCCCTTTCACATGTGCTGCTGCCAAGCCAAGTCCCTTCCATTCTATATCTGTGCCTTTGATTTTTGTACCTAAGTGTAGGACTTTGCACTTATCTCTATTGAAATTCATTCTATTTGTCTCAGCCCACTGTTCCAGCCTATCTAGATCATTTTGAATCCTGACTCTGTCTTCTTCAGAATTAGCAGTCCCACCCAGCTTCATGTCATCTGCAAATCTGCATCTCTGTGTCTTCCTCCAGGTCATTTATAAAAACACTGAACAACACTGGGCCCAGGACCGAGCCCTGTGGCACTCCACTTCCCTCCACGTAGACGCAGAGCCATTTATGAGCACTCGTTGGGTACAATTTTTCAACCAACCATGAATCCATCCAACGGTTGCACCATCCAGCTCACAATTGTAACCAGCTTATTCTCAAGGATATCATGAGAAACTTTGTCAGATGCTTTACTGAACTCTAGATACGCTATATCCACAGCATTGCCAGAATCAACCATTTTAGTAACTCTGTCAAAAAAGGAGATAAAGTTGGTCTGGCATGACTTATTCTTGATAAACCCATGCTGGCTACTACCAATTAACTCATTCTGTTCAAGGTGCTCACAGATAGAGCATTTAATAATCTGCTCTAGAATTTTTCCAGGTATTGATGTCAAACTGACAGGCCTGTAATCTCCTGGGTCTGTCTTTTTTCCCTTCCTGAAGATGCCTTGGCATCTTCTGGACTGCCTGTTTAAGATGGGCTTGGGAAATTTAGCATTGCATTGGTTTTGTTTTTTCTTTGAAGGCAGCACCTAGAAGACTGCTGAGGAATTTTTTTTTTGGCCCCTTGGTGTATGGGTGCCTCATGCTTCAATTTTGTTCTCCATGCTTATCATCACCTGTATGGCTCCAGCTCTGCCTATTGACATCAGTGCCCTGCAGGACTTGTTACAGTTCCATAGGGCCTGCAAGGCAGAGATGTTCTGCTAAGCATATGGTTGAGGACAACAATGGTTTTGACAGCAAGCAGTTTCTCAGTTGCTGTCTCACTCCCCTCCCATGCTAAGGTGGATTGAGGATCACAGATTCTCTATTGTGGTGCCATGTAGATATCAGGATTTCATGGTTCAGTATTTTAGACTGCTGTAATGTTTTATTGTTTTTATTTTTCTGGATGAGGGAGGGTGGTATAGAAGTTAAATGCAATAAATAAATAAATTTGCTTAGAGACATCATCCAGAGATTTGGAGAACAGGTCCGGTATGCCAGTGATGTCTCTCTCTCTCTCTCCCCTATCTAAATCCAGGGAGGCAGTAGAAATATTAAGTCTGAAACAGTGATAGACTAGGTGAGGTTAAATACATTGAGGATAAATAAATTGGAACTTAATCCAGACAAGATACAAGTAGGTCTGGGAATATGTATTGTATCAGTTCTGAGTGGCATAACCCTTCCCCTGTAATACCAGGTATGCTTTTTAAAAAACCTACAATTTTAGTCAAGTGTATCTTCTCACCAGCAACAAGAAGGGTAACTAGCTGTTCTACTGAGTAGCCTGGTCCTGTAACCAAAAGTAGACCAATTACATTCTCTTTAACTCTCTTATAATAACTGTAAGACAACATCATATGAGATATATTCTTTTTCACCACAAGGATATAATTGATTGTTTTAAGGTGTGTGCTTATAGTGAACCTCAAGAATTGCTAATGGCAAAACATTACAAAGACGCTCATATAGTTTGGAATATTTAATAGCTTTCACATTCTTAAGTACTGGAAAACTTAGATCTATATCACAAAACCTTTGTTTGACTAATGCCTGGGCTTTTTAAAAACACTAAATGGTATAGGCTTGGTCCTACGACTGTGTTTCTTTTATGCTTTTCTCCAACTACTATGGAAGCTATTGTGGCACTTGCTTCCTCTGCTGCTAGCACTTTTGGTTGTAGGCAGTATCAATTTAAAAACTAAAATTATTTATTTAGTTCATTTATACCCTGCCTTTCTCCCCTTTGGAGACCTAAAACAGCTTACATCATTCTTTCTCCTCCATTTTATCCTCACAGCAACCCTGTGAGGTATGTTAGGCTGAGAGAGTATGGTTGGCCCAAGATCACCCAGTGAGTTTCTATATCATGGCATGAGCAGGGATTTGAACCTGGTTTTCTCAGATACTAGTCCGACACTGGCTCTCCATAAAAAATAATATATACAATAAAATATATAAAACAAAATGTATGAGCTTGACATAACTGTTTGAGGTTTGAACCAAGGCTTTAATGAACAATCATTAGAAGTCCTGTTGCCTTCAGATCTATACAGCTGTTCCAGATGACCTAGCTGTAGTGTGCCATTGATTCTCCTTGTTGATATATATCTCTGTAGCTGCAGCTCATCTGCTTGGAATGGATTCACAATGATGATGATTCTTTTCAGGACTGGGGTGGGGGAGGGGAGGGAACCTGGTTACATAAAAACCTGATCTTGGTACCTATGTGAAATAATCAGATCTGAGTAATGCAAGCACCTACATATTTGAAATTTATTTTTTTTCCTGTGCTGGCCTCTGTAGTTGTAGCCTCATTAGGCTGCTGTTGATGTGAAACATTACAAATATATTTGACTCTTATTGGAATAACAGTAAAGTTAATTTTGTATGCTGTTGTCTCTCTAAACTTTCACTTAGCATGAGATTATTTTTTAATTACAGATTTGTCTAGAATGGCTTAAGATAATTTCAATTACCTTTATATCATGAAATGGCTTGACCTGTAACATGAAGTCTGATACGAACTGACAGCCAGCTGACATAAGTATGCAGGTCCAGTCAGTCACATACAACTTTTGTAAGAAGGAGAAAAAGAAGTTAACGAATGTACCTAAAAAAGCACTAGGTATATGACAGACATACACTAGACTAGACTTGTTTCCCTTATCACTAAATTATTTGCCGGTTTAAACTGTATGAGTTTAAACTTGCCAATTTTTTGCTGTCTAGCAGCGTTCATTCTTGCACAGATCAGCGGAGCATTACTGAGGAGCCCTAGGCAGGCACTCTACTATAGCAAATACATATGGCACATGAAATTACTAGCATGCATGTTGCTATACCTAGCAGTTTTAATTGGTTTCCTATTGTTTTGAAATAGACCAATAATGCTCGTGAACTTTCTAATGTATAGGGAAAATCCTTTGTATTAGTGATGATCTTGCCATATATTATGGGGTATATGGAACTGTGACAATAGCTCTACTACATATTTGTAGGACAAAACATGTCCATTTATTTTAGGTAATTATACCCTGCTTTTCTCTACAATGTGGAACCAAGTAGCTTACAATGTCGTTCTTCCTCCTGCCATTCAGTGAATGGATAGCAGAGGTAAGGGGGTACTTGTGTGGAAAAAGTGGATGCTTGAAAAATAAAAAAGAGCTCATTCTGATTAGCATTTGCCAGTTGGAATAACTGTGATATTTGTAGTGTTTTGTAATCCTCATCAAGTAAATGCCAGTAACATGAGATTAAAAAATTTAAAAACTAAGTTATTATAAAAAATGAATTAAATGTAAACAGATAATTTCTTCATTATACACAAATGTAAATATCTATTTTGAAACAAAAACCCTATACCTCTTGATAAGATCTAGTACCAATGTGGGTGGCCCCTGTGCTAATATGTATGGTGCCATAAAGTGGCCACCCACAATAGTAAGAAAAGTTTCTCCATACCCAGAAGAATTCCCAGTTCTGTAGGGAAAATTAGTTTGTACAAAACAAAGTCACACCAAAAATGCTGTGCGTTTGTATTGCCTTCTTGTGGCCATTGGAACACTCACAGTGCAGGTTTAACTCTCACGACTGGGTAGGCATTAAATTGAATAGGGGAAGGAATAGTTGGACTGGGAACATATACAGTGGTGTGCTGCCAGCTATTCTCCTTTGTCCCCCCCACCCATGAAACTTAGTAATTCAATTGTTCAGTCAGTTGCTGCTTTCTCTGAGTAAGGCCTTAAGCAAGAGCCTGTTCTCCTGCTGCTTAGCTGCTCTGCTTCATATAGTCAAACCATCCTATATCTGAATGCAGTTGTGGCATCTTCTGTGAAGGCCAGAACAGCCAGGATGAGCAGAACTCCAGGCAGACAAACTTTCCATTCCCAAAGGGGAGGAGAAGATGGAATCATGGTGTACAGTGTGGCAACCAGCAAAATAATTCCATTTATTTAGTTTATATAAACACCTGCAAGCACAGTATGAAAGATAAGAGACATTTCCATGACTAACTGCTTATGGTTCAGTACTAAATATTTCTTCTTATAAGCTATACATTACTTCTTCCCCTGTCCAATTTTTAATTATTTAAAGCTCTGCATTAGCCCAAAGGATAGAAAAGGAAAAAAGTTGAATAAACACACACATATATGTCCCTGTCCTGGTTCAGGCAGGCACCTGGTTTATAAGGCAATAGACATAGTCCAGAGTCAAAGCACAGATATTCAAAACTCCAAGTGTCAAACCAGAAGGACAAATCCAAAGAGCACAAGCCAGGTCAAAGCGCACAGAGAACTACAATGCACAAGACTTGTGGACAGGTTGATTCCACACTGGCTTTCCCTTTTCTGGATGCTTTTATCAGGAATCATTCAAGGCCGGGTGCAACTCCGCAACCTGCTGAGTTGCCCAGGGACAGGTGCAAGTCTACAATGGCTGGGCAGCTTACAGGGCTGTCAGCCCTGATTCTGTATTGACTCCAACCACACACCTTGGTGCTTTTCCTGCACCTTTCTCCATCTCCGCCTTCTTCAGCCTTGGTGACCCTGGGGCAATGAGGCTGGTGACCACAGGGCCTCTGCTTCAGCTTCCAACTCTGTGCTGCAGGACTGAGGGTGTGGCATGCTGACTTCAGCCTGAGACTTCCTGTCTGCACCTGATGGAGTCTCCACCTTGTCTGGTTGGTTTTCCTGCAGCATCTGAAGGCTGGAGCCAGCTTCCTCCATCTCTTTCTCATATGAGGAGGTGCTGACAGGCAGGCCCACTACAGTCCCAGTTATATTTCGTCTTGCTGCTGGCATTTCACTTTAAGGATAAATGCTGGGATGGGAGCAGTAATACTGTTTGTAGAAAGAGGCCACAAAGTTTATATACTTTGTTGAACATTCAGTTGGACACCTTGTATGGCTAGTTCAGGAATCTGGATTTGGAACTTTAAGTATTATAGAGACTTTAGTTGCTGTAGATTTTCCGGTGGTGGCCGTGGTCTTGGCATTGTAGGACCTGACGTTTCACCAGTAGCTGTGACTGGCATCCTCAGAGGTAATGCCAGTCACAGCTACTGGTGAAACGTCAGGTCCTACAATGCCAAGACCACACCACACAACCCAGAAAATCTACAGCAACTAATGAACTCCGGCTGTGAAAGCCTTCGACAACATATTATAGAGACATTTGAAATGTGAATTAAATTTCCTTGTACACGATGTTTACCTCTTAAATTTCAGAATCCGGACTGTATACTATTTGAGCAAAAATGACTTCTAATATTTCACTCTAAGGATAAATGCCAGGATGGGAGTTGGAATACAAAGGGCATAAATCTATTTGCTTCTAGTATTATGCTCTTGCCTGAATCTGTTCTCTTGATGGAAATCATGTAACTGGTGAACACCAAAATGTGGAAATATTGCACTCAGTTCATGTTTTCCATGTGAATTACTAATCCTTATCCTGAGTCCAAGACATCATTTTGGTGCTCTTTTGGAACATGATGCTTGGGATATAGTTAATTACATTCCGTTCATCTTTTATAATGAGAGGCAAGACTTTGTTAGGGTTATCTGAGTATGTATTGATTTTTTTTTCCAGTCCACCACAAGGAATGTAGAACAGTGCAATCCTAAGAAGAACCACATCCTCCTAAGTGCTTTGATTTTAGTGGTTTTAGAAGAGTGTTACTCTGTGCAGCATCGCACTGGAAATTACTTCTTTCATGCTGTAAATCCAGGGCTGGATTAAGGCATGCTGAGACCCTAAACCATATAAAGTTTAAGAGGTCCCACAGGATTACCAAAAATAGTAATATTTAGTCATTTTGTGTGTATTTAGAGGTTCTTCATAATCTGTGTCTCTAAGCTATAGTTTACTTTGCTTGTGCATAAACCCAGCTCTGTGTAAATCAATGGTTCTTGCAATGAAACAGCTGGATTGTACATCCAGCTATAATGTGTATTGAATTTGTTCAGCATCACTGGCACCACTAAGGGTTACCTTGGCAAGGACTTATATGTAGGTCAAAGCGTCTAAGTCATCTTAGTTCAAGAACCAAGGAAGGATAGTTGTCTTAAGGCAGTACAATCCGCAGAAACAGAACAAGGACATAGTCTTATAGAAGGTTTTACTTTTGAAGCCTAATCCATAGTGGCCCAGATCCAGCTTCTTCATAGAGAGAGGGCCTTGTATCCTTTGTCCCTTTACCTGGAACAAAAAGACATTGTGGATTTTATTCTTCTGCTGCAGATCCCTCAGCCATTAAGGCTATCCTTACTGGAGCATTACTGTTCACCAAGTTCTGGGGATAGTAGGAAGCAAAAGTTACTAACTCTGTAATAGGCCATCAAACAATACTTTGCTCCTACACAAGGGATAATGTGCTGGACTTCGTAAGAATTTCTGCCTGCCATGTTTGTGAGCACACTAGCTGCTATGCAGTAGCATTCTCAGTCAGGGCTTGGAAGATAATACCTGCATTGAAGAAGCTGATTCATAATCAAAACATCAAGATTTGTAACTTGCTGGTCCACATCAGGAGTTCTCTGTTTCAGGATCTTAAAGTATGTGCATGTTCCTTTCCCATCCTTCCACTAAATGCTATCAATTGTACCTTGTTGCCCATTTCAGTGATACATTTGAAAAACAATTCTGCATTCGTTATTCTAGTAGAAACTTGTTGGTCATTCTTCAAAAGTCAGCTAAAGTTGGTGTTACTTACATTTTAGTGCTTTTGGGGGAGACCTACCTCTTAATTCAGTTTACCTAGAGATCTGAATTCCTGTTTGGTTAGCATTCTGACAGGATTTTAGCTTTTGATAACAGCTTCATATGTTGAGTGAGCACTTTTCTTTTTAAACTAAAAGGCTGTAAAGATACAAGTGGCTATGAAGGGAGAAAGCCAACGTGATATGGGGAGTTCTGTACTATGCAGAGTGTTGCATCTATGATGATTTCTTCAGCCCAGACATTGTGAATGTATGATTGATATAATGAGCTTGTAGCTCTCGGGGAACAAGCTACTTCCCTTGACACCAGGGTTCCTGAGCTGGAGCAGTAGACACAGGCAGCGAGGAAAAGACTTAATCATGTATTGTTTTTGTTAAAATAACTTGTAACACTAGCAGTAACGGGGCATCCAGTCTACTGTGTGGATATCTGACATCATCCTGAATAAAATCCAGGTTAACTGCTATCCAGAAGGAAATTCATTCACTGTGGAAGAAAACTCAAAAGTAAACTTCTATGCCTAAATTGAATGGCAGGGCAGTAGACTTTTAGCAAAACACACTTTCAGCTATACCTATCTCAAATACTCCTATATTGTTCTCTGTGTTGCCAGGATCATTTCAGTACTTGCAGACAGCAGTACTTTCCCAAATCCCACCTATATCTAAACTATTTATTTACTTCATTTATACTCCTTCTCTCTAGTAGAACCTTAAGTGGCTTATATTGTTCTCATACCATCCATTATTGAGGTAGTTCAGGCTGAAAGTGTGTGACTGTTTAATTCACAACTTGACAACTCTTAGGCACCAGTTTGCTGTAACACTAGAAATTTCATTGTGGCACCAGTATTAGAAATTGTGGTCATAATACAAAATCATGAGGACTGAAAAATGAAAATGGCTTCTGAATTTTTGAGCTGGCTCCTAGAAGCAAAGAAAAAATTGCAAGTCATAAAAACATAAGAGAAGCCAGTGTTGGATCAGGCCATTGGCCCACCCAGTCCAACACTCTGTCACACAGTGGCCATAAATACCAGGTGCCATCAGGAGGTACAGCAGTGAGGCCAGGACACTAGAAGCCTCCTCCCAAAGCACCAAGAATACAGTGCATCCCTTGCCCCAGACTGAGAGTTCCTACCTTGTGGCTAATAGCCACTGATGAACCTCTGCTCCATATGCTTATCTAATTCATTCTTGAAGCTGTCCATGCTTATAGCTGCCACTTAAATGAATCCATCTCACCTTTTACAGCTTCCGTTACCTTGTTTGCTAACCATGCAGGCTTTTTTCTATACCTATTTGTGCCTTTCCTAACCATAGCATTTCCAGAAGCGAATCTAATTGTCTTACCCTCTCAATCTTACTGGACTGTATACCTTCTCTGACATACACCCCCACCTCCAACCCTTCCCCCTCATCATTCTGATATAATTTATAACCAGGATTCACCATATCCCACTGATTTTCCTCATCCCACCAAGTTTCTGAAATACCCACAATGTCTATTTTTCCCCCCAACACCAAGCATTCCAACTCCCCGATTTTACCTCGGACACTTCTAGTATTTGTATATAAATATCTATAGTTTCCCATGCATGTTAAGCCCACAACCTTCCTCTTGCTGCCTTGAGACCTTCCCAGGCAGTCCATATTGTTAGCCACAGTCTCTGACGAGGTGCTGCCTTAAATAGAAGCCTCCCCAAGTGGAGGGCATGGCCAGCAGCTATTCAGATTCACCCAGGCACTCAATTACAGTCAATGACCCTTTCTCACCCTATCTCAAGCAGCCAGGACTCTGCAACAACTCAAAACTCAACCACACACTCCCAGACACAGTCCCCACACACAGTACTCTCAGCTAGATCACCTCAGCTGAAAGGAAATAAAAAACACCCCTCTAGCAGCTCGATCTCCTGCTGCTTCTCAGAGCTCAGCTGGGTCCTGTATTAATTTAAAATGTGGGATTTGAATAATGTATCATCTAGTACTTTTGCTCTGTTAATACAGTGCTGATACTAGCGCTAGACATATATTTAACAGTGTTACCCAGTGTACTCGGGGCAACATGTATGAACTGCCTTGTCTGTGTGAACAGGACTCATATTTAAGTCTGCTTCCATTTTTTTTTCTGCCTAGAGATTCTGTAAAATCTGGCAGACTAGTCTGGATCTGGCAAAGGGAGGCTGATTAGGTGCTAATGACCAAAACAGCAGGGAGTGATGCTAACAAAATGGAGGCATATCTATCTTGGCAACCACAATTAAAAGGAACAATGACACTTCTTTGTGGTAGAAGAAATTTAGAGTCCAGTGGCACCTTTACGACCAACAAAGGTTTATCCAAGGTGTGTACTTTCATATGCATGCACACTTCTTCAAATACAATGGAATGGCAGGTAAGGTTCGAACTTATAGCTTCATCATGTTACATGTTAATTTGCTGTTCAGCCTGTCTAAGTTTGACCCTTACCTCCCATTCCATCGTATTTGAAGAAGTGCGCATGCATACCAAAGCACATACCTTGAATAACCTTTGTTGGTCTTAAAGGTGCCACTGGACTCTAAATTTGTTCTATTGCTTCAGACAAACACAGTTGACTACTTGGATCTAACTTCTTTGTAATGTCACTCTGAATAGGCTTGGGACAGAAACCAACTCTAGTTTGCTCATGATAAGGACAAGCCTGGCTTATTCCTGGGCTCATGCCCTGTTTTCGTTCTCTTTACCCTCACTCGTGGAGCCACAATTGAAGATATTCTGGTTTGGGAAGTCATCACTCAAACCACAGTTCATTTTGATTCTATTTCGAAGCATTTCTCCTTCAAGTGGATAGCAAGGCTAGCCCGACCTTATCAGATCACAGAAACTAAGCAGGTTCAGCCCTGGTTAGCACTTGGATAGAAGACCAACAAGAAAGTATAGGGTTGTTGTCAGAGGCAGGCAATGATAAACTACCTCTGGACGACTCTTGCCTTTGAAACCCTATGAGGTCATCATAAATTGGCTGTGACTTGATGGCAAAAAAATAGGAGAGGGGACTTGATTTAATCCCAGTTTGTAAGTAAGAAACAGTCTCCAGCTTTAAGTGCCTCAGTTTGGAAGTCATAACAGTTAGACCAAAGACTCTGTCAACCAAGAAACCTAGCTCTACAGAACAGGTGAGGGAGAAAAGTAGTACATGACCCCAAGAATTAACCAAGCTCATTTTTGTAACAACTAACAAAAGATATATTTTGTGATCTCTAAATGCAGCCTAATTTACACTTGTGCATTTTAGTGGCAGCATGATCTAACTAGATCTGTCTTGTGGCTTGTTGAAATTCCTTGTCTGTCATTCTGATTATGTGACAGGTATATACAGTGTACCTGTTATTAAAATATCACAGTTTCAGCTGAAGTGTGTGCCCAGAATACACATTAAATAACTCAAAATTATGTGTTCCAGCCACTAGATGGAGTAATATTAGTGTGTTTTTGATAGGATGCTTTATACTTTGAAAACAAGCGGCAAGGTTTGTGTTTTTAGGCTTTAATATGAAATATTTGTTTATCCTCTGACAATCTTTTTAAAGTGATATATGCAATGCTATATTTAAGTATCTGCATCATAAACTAGACTGTTGATGCATATTCTGGTAGCAACTACCACTCTAAATCAAGGTCCTTGTATTTTCTCTTTAGGGTCAAAACATTGCTGAAGAAGAGCAATACAAATATGTACCTTCTATGCACATACAACGATTTCATCCTTATGTACACACAACGTCATAATGGAAAAGTTTTTAAATTTTTAAATTAAATTTTCTATCATAAACATCATATATTCTAATAGCAAAGTGTGGCCCTGTTGGCATATACTTAAATCTGTGGTTCTGGTTGCACTAGCAGAAGGCAGATTTTTCAGCAAACTTGGGAGAACCCCCCGTTTTGCAGAAAAGTCTGATAACTGAAAAAGGAAGGGTGTTTAAATCCCCCTAATCACAAGAGCAGTGTCTGCACAAGTGCAAACAAAGCTTCTAACCCTATACTGTGGCTGGGCTGTTGAGGTGGTGAAGCTGGGGTTAGGTGGTCTGGGGGAGCCACTAAACTAGAGTTGGGTGGGTGGGGATGCTTTCGAGGCAGCAGAGCTGGGGTTGGGCAGAATGAGAGAGATGCTGCTGCCACAGTAAAACTGTGGTTGGCTGGGATGGGGGGAAATCACCCACTGCAATTCTCATGGTTCCCTATATGTATTTGTAATTATAACATGCCCCACACTGTGTGGTGGGGGGGGTCTCTTCTTCCCCAGACACATGTACACTTTGCTGTTTACTTAATATCCGGTGGGTAGAAGAATCCTACCAAACTTGCTAACTGTTTAGTGATGTTTTGGTTGGTCTGAGGTATTATCCTGTTGAGCTTTTCATTTTTTTTTCTGTTACGGACATGGTAATGGGGTTGCAGCCTGGGTGACTAGATCCCCTGAATCTCCATGGGCCCTTCCCTCCATATGCTTGAGCCACAGAAGGTAACAGTGATTTCTGTTTACAGGGGTGAAGTGCTCTTTGGTTTTATGTGCAAACAAATGAAAATTAATTGGGTGTAAGGACTGTTCAGTTATTTGTTCAGCTTATCCTAGTGCCTGGAATATTTCAGATTCCTGGGCTGTAGCAAGAATGTTGAGCATGGAAGAAGAAACTGCATAGGGAGGCTATAATGATGAGCAGACAGAGAAGGAGATGCAAGGAGATGATCTAGGAGAATGGGGACATGACTCTAACTGATGTTTGCATATAATATTTGCATATAATGACAATACTATACATGTCCCTATCTATGTCCCCCTGCCCACTTGCTCTGGAGTAACCTACTGTGTATTTGCTTCTGAAGCAGTGTTTGTTAATAAACTGACCGTAATTGTTTCATTTTTTAAAAAAACCCTTCACATTGAATGGAATTATGAGGCTTACAATGGCTGTGATTATGTCTGTAGAATGGTTTCAACTCAGAAAATATTCAGCAACATCTATTGCTTTATATATGTCAATTATGAAAGGAAGATGGCGCTCTATTATTTTGTGTCAGTGTGTACTTATCACACATTCTGGGGTCAAGATCTCTCTCCCCCTTTCTTAGATAATTTCCAGGAGAAGGGTTTGGAACTTAGTGTTGGTACACATTTTTATGTTTGCAGACTCTTTGCACACCATCAGCATCCCCCACCCCAAAAAAGGACAAAATAGGGAGAGGAGGAATATACTAGAAAGAATAGCATCAAATGGTGGCAATATTAGTCACAAGTACCAGAAAATAGGGACTCCCCCCGATAACAGTTCTAACATAGGTGAAGATGAAAGGAAAGAAAAGATTGATGTAGGAAGAAAGCAATGTTTACAGAATGAATGTTCTTCCCTTGGCGGTTTTGGAGGGCAGATATAGTAGAGTATCATGCTCTAACAGAACATACAGATTCTCGTATGATACAATAGAAACCATCAAACACATGATTATGGAGGGCTAATTTAGTCACCCCTTTACTTAAAGATATGGAATTGCTAAATGTGTGAGCCCAAGTGTCATGGCTACTATCAAATACAAATGATCGTGTCACCCTTTCAGTGGCAAAATTCATAGGTGCAGTAATCAAATATAAGAGAAATAATACTGAGTAAGGTCTTTAAAATATTTTTGGTTATACTTTTTGCCTAAGGTGATAACTGTATTAGCAGTACTAGATAGATAAGATAGGTTTACAGAAGAAGGAGCATTGGAAGAGAATACAATGGTCATAGTGAACACCTTCTTTCAACAACCTAAGAGGCAACTGTACATATGAGCATCACCAGATGGGCAACACTGAAATCAGACTGATTATATCATTTGCAGTCAAAGATGGAGAAGGTCTATACAGTCAGGAAAAACAAGACCTGGAACTGACTGTGCCTCAGATAATGAGCTACTCATTGCAGAATTCAAGCTTAAACTGACGAAAGTTGGGAAAACCACTAAGCCATTCAGGTTTGACCTAGATCACATCCCTGATGAATATACAGTGGAGGTGAAGAATAGGTTTAAGGGATATGATAGGCAGAGTGCCTGAAGAACTATGGACGGAGGTTTGTGACATTGTAGAGGAGGCAGTAATCAGCACCATCCCAAAGAAACAGAAATGCAAGAAAGCAAAGTGGCTGTCTGATGAGGCTTTACAAATAGAGGAAAGAAGGAAAGTGAAAGGCAAAGGTGAAAAGGAAAGATTTACCCAACTGAATGTCCAGAGAACAGCAAGGACATTCCTAAATGAACAATGCAAAGTAATAGAGGAAAAGAATAGAATGGGAAGGACTAGAGATCTCTTCCAGAAAACAGGAGAAATCAAGGGAACGTTCCGTGCAAAGATGGCCATGATAAAGGACAAAAAAGGTAGGAACCTAACAGAAGCAGAGGAGATTAGGAAAGATGGCAAGAATACACAGAAGAACTATACAAGAAGGACCTCAGTGTCCTTGACAACCACGACAGTGTGATCACTGACCTCGAGCCAGACATCCTAGAGTGCAAAGTCAAATGGGCCTTAGAAAGCATTACTAGCAATGAAGAAGAAGAAGAAGAGATGGGATTTATACCCTGCCTTCCCTTGGAGTCTCAGAGCAGCTTACAAACTCTTTTCCCTTCTCCTCCCCTCCCCACAACAGACACCCCGTGAGGTAGGTGGGCCTGAGAAAACTCTAACACAAACTGCTCTTTCAGGAACAGCTGTGCCAGAGCTTATGACTGACTGAAGGTCACATCAGCAGGTGCAAGTGGAGGAGTGGAGAATCAAACCCAATTCTCCCAGATTAGAGTCTGCACACTTAACCACTACATCAGACTGGCTATCAAAGATAGTGAAGGTGATGGTATCCCAGATGAGCTATTCAAAGTCTTAAAAGATGATGCTGTTAAAGTGCTGTGCTCAATATGCCAGCAAATTTGGAAAATGCAACAGTGGCCACAGGATTGGAAAAAGTCAGTTTACATTCCAGTCCCAAAGAAGGGCAGTGCCAAGGAATGTTCAAACTTTTGCACAAGCGCCTTAAAATGTATTTGAAAGACACTATTGCCGAAGATCAGGCAGGGTTTTTGCCAGGTAGGCAAATAAAGGACAACATGAGGGTTGTTTTAGACGCAATAGAGTACTATGATAAGCACCCGGAAAAAGAGGTTGGCTTTTTATTTTTAGACGCGGAGAAGGCATTTGATAACTTGAATTGGGAATTTATGTTCAAAATGATTGAAAAATTGCAAATGGGCGCAGAATTTACAAGAATGATTAAATCAATATACAAAGAACAAAAGGCTACGGTGATTGTAAATGCAGAATCAACAGAAGCGTTCCGGGTCAGAAAAGGGACTAGACAGGGCTGTCCCCTATCGCCATTGTTATTCATCTGGATTTTGGAGCTTCTGCTGCAAATGATTAGAGATGATGATAATATAAAAGGTTTGAGTATTAGAGGTTTTTCATACAAATTAAGAGCATTTGCTGATGATATTATGTTTATTGTTGAAGATCCTGTTAATAACATGCCTTTGGTATTTGAAAAAGTAAAAGAGTTTGGTGACCTCGCAGGGTTCTATGTAAACAAAAATAAATCGAAAATATTGTGTAAAAACATGAATGGTACAAAGCAACAAATTTTACAAAATTTGACAGAATGTGAAGTGGTTAAAAAGGTTAAATATCTGGGAGTTGACATTACAATGAAAAATATTGACTTGTTTAAGAATAATTATGAAAAATTGTGGGTTTTAATAAAGCGTGATTTAGAAAAGTGGGAAAAACTTAGATTATCTCTTCTTGGAAGAATTGCCGTTGTCAAAATGAATGTACTGCCCAGGTTGATGTTTTTGTTTCAGACAATACCAATTGTAAAAGATGTGAAAGTGTTGGTGAAATGGCAAAGAGAAATCTTTAAATTTATCTGGGCAGGAAAGAAGCCAAGAATTAAAATGAATATAATGTATGATATCAAAGACAGAGGTGGCTTCCAAGTCCCGAATTTGCGTTTGTATCATGAAGCAGTATGTATGTCTTGGTTAACTGACTGGGTTAATTTGGAAAATAGAAAACTTTTGGCCCTTGAGGGTCACAATTGCAGATTTGGCTGGCATGCCTATCTTTGGTATGGGAAAAATAAAGTAGACTCAATGTTTAAGCATCATTATGTAAGAAGAACACTGTTTGATGCATGGACCAGATACAAGAACACAGTTCCTGATGAGAGGCCTTTGTGGATTGTTCCTGCTGCAGTTATTCATCCCTTTTCAGAATATAAAGGTAATGATTGGTTGAAATACCAAGAGTTGCTTCAAAAGGAAGGGAAAAAATATGTTTTAAAACCAAATAATGAATTAGAATTTGAGTATGGATGGTTACAATATTGCCAAATACGGGATATTTACAAAAAAGATTGTAAAGAGGTTGGTTTTAGAGCTAAGAACGATGAGTTTGAAGATATATGGTTGAAAAAAGAGCAAAAAATGATATCGAAGATGTATAAAACTGTTTATACTTTGGATGAAACTGTTAAAGAGCAAATGATAAAATGGGCCATAAATATGAACAAAGAAATTTCTATGGAAACATGGGAATTTTTGTGGAAAAAAGCTTTTAAAATGTCAACCTGTGTCAATGTAAAAGAAAATTGTTTTAAGATGATGTACAGGTGGTATATGACACCAAAAAAGATTGCTAACATTAGTATGGATAAGAACTTGAGTAATAAGTGTTGGAAATGTAAAAAAATAGAGGGTTCTTTTTACCATATGTGGTGGTCATGTGATAAAGCAAATGTATACTGGTCAAATGTACATTGTGAGATGCAGAAAATATTAAAAATTCCTATTAGGAAAAGTCCGGAACTTCTTCTCTTAGGTTTGACAATGGAAAAAATTCCACAAGAAAAAAGGACACTATTATGGTATATGATCACATTGGCGAGAATGGCTTTTGCTCAACAATGGAAAGCGGAGAAGGTGCCAGATATACATGACTGGTTAAGAAAACTGCTGTTTTTAGCCGAAATGGACAAAATGATGAAAAAATTAAATGGACAAATGGCAGAACAATATTTAAAAGACTGGGAAGGCCTGAAATTGTATATGGAAACTGAATATAGAATGAAAGGGAAAATGTACAATCTTGATTTGTATTGAAACTGAATGAGAAATGAAATGAACACCTGATTGTACTGTACCTTTATTGGAAATTATGCTTGTAAAAGTCAGGCTTTTATGTATTTGAAATTGGGTTACCTGGTTTGTCGATTGTTACAAGTCTAAACTTGATTATCTCTTAATTTTTTCTTTTTTGTTATTAGCAGTATTGGAAGCCTATTAGGGGGGTGGGGGGATGGGGTGAAAATGTTTTAAATTGTATTGGTAATTATGTTTAACAATGTTGAATGCATCCCAATAAAAATTTTGTTTCAAAAAACAACAACAAACTTTTGCACAATTGTACTCATTTCAGATGCTAGCAAGGTCATGCTCAAGCTCCTACAAGCTTGGCTTCAGCAGTACGTGGATAGAGAACTGCCAGAAGTACAAGCTGGGTTTCGAAGAGGTAGAGGAACTAGAGATCTAATTGCCAACATTCGCTGGATTATGGAGAAAGCAAGGGAGTACCAGAAAAACATCTACTACTGCTTCATTGACTACACTAAAGCCTTTGTGTGGATCACAACAAACTATGGCATGTCCTTAAAGAGATGGGAGTACCAGACCACCTCACATGTTTTCTGAGAAACCTGTATAAGGGTCAAGAAGCGACAGCTAGAACCGGATATGGAACACCTAATTGATTTAGCATAGGAACAGGAGTATGACAAGGATGTATATTATCACCCTGCTTATTTAATTTATATTCAGGGCACATCATGTGAAATGCCTGTCTAGATGAATCACAAGCCGGGATTAAGAATGCCAGGGAAAACATTAACAACCTCAGATATGCAGACGATACTACTCTAATGGCAGAGAGTGACGAGGACCTCAAGAGCCTCTTGTATTTGGTGAAGGAGGAGAGCGCAAAAGTTGGCTTGAAACGCAACATCAAAAAAACTAAGATGATGGCATCCGGCCCCATCACTTCTTGGCAAATAGAAGGGGAAGTCTTGGAAGCAGTGACAGACCTCACGTTCCTGGGATTCAAGATCACTGCTGATGGTGACTGCAGCCATGAAATTAAAAGACGTCTGCTCCTTAGGAGGAAAGCTATGGCAAACCTAGATAGCATAATAAAAAGTAGAGGCATCACCCTGCCAACAAAAGTCCCTATGGTCAAAGCAATGGTATTCCCAGTAGTAATGTATGCCTGCGAGAGTTGGACATAAGGAAGGCTGAGTGCCGAAGAATAGATACTTTTGAATTATGGTTCTGGAGAAGACTCCTGAGAGTCCTTTGGACTGCAAGGAGATCAAATCAGTCATCAACCCTGACTGTTCCCTGGAAGGCCAGATGCTGAAGCTCAAATACTTCGGCCACCAAATGAGAAGGGAACACTCACTGGAGAAGATCCTGATGCTGGGAAAGATTGAAGGTAACAGAAGAAGGGGACGACAAAGGATGAGATGGTTGGACAGTGTTATCGATGCAGCGAACATGAAGTTGAGCAAACTCCGGAGGACAATGTGGTTGCGAAGAGTCAGGCTTGACTGTATGACTGAACAACAGGAAGAAGAAAGAAATGGGCAGGGAGACCCATTTTACTTGGTTTTTGAAGATTTGGGGTGTGGGGGGAGGACTATATATTCATGAACCACCCCAGATCTCTCCACAGTACATTTGATGTTCTCTGTCTCACACAAATAGAACATGCCAGCTGTTTACATTAAATTGCCTTCAGCTTAAGGGAAAAAACCTCCAATGCACTACTAAGTTCCCACAAGCTCAGTCAATCCAAGAATAGATAGATTCAGGTGGGTAGCTGTGTTGGTCTGAAACAATAAAACAAAGTTTGAGTCCAGTGGCACCTTTAAGACCAACAAAATTTAATTCTGGGTTTAAGCTTTCATGTGTTCGCATACTTGTTATACCTTCACAAAAGCTTATGCCCAGAATTAAACTTTGTTAGTCTTAAAGGTGCCACTGGTCTCAAACTTTGTTCTCAGGAATAGATAGGACCTTGTGGTATTCGTTTGCCATGCTCTCTGAGGGAGAAACCAGGAGTACCATACATTACGTATCTCATGTAGCCTTGGTTTGGTTTGGCGTTGTATAGGGCAGAGGGAGGGTGTTAAGTCTTTTTCACCTTCGCTGACTTTCACTAACCAAAATTGGGCCCTCCATTTTGTTTTTGCCATATAAAAAGTCACTCCCCCCCTTCTTAATTGCTAATAGCAGGCTGGGGGAGTCTGGTTTGATCATGGAAACCAAACAGATGTTGAATGGTAGCCCTTTCTTTGTTCCGTGTACACCCTAAGGAAAACTGGGGTTGTAAGAGCCTGCAGTTTGTATTTTTATAGAAGAGGTTACATACTCTTTATCATGTCTGAATTATTTTCAGTGCTGTAATGTCATGATCCTTGTTACTCGTATGTAGCACTTAATATGCTTCTTATCCATATTACTAATTTAATTCTAAATAAACACACAGACACTTATGACAAAAATGTATGTAAAATCTTCAGTCTTTTAAAATGATGGGTTGGTCATTACAGGGGTTATGAGCAATCTCACTGTGTGCATCATAATCATTTTTATAAAAGAAAACTTAGGTGGTGAACTTGATTTGCTGTTCTAGTAAAGGTGTATATATTGTGGTCATTCATCAGAACTTTGGATCACATTTTTAGGGTTGCTGTAATAAGGCTACTTAATAGTATATTTGAGTGTTGTTTATTCGGTAACCAAGTATGTATAATATTTACATTCGTAGTTGTGATTTGATTCTAATTACATAGATATAAATCCCATTGGCCTTGCTGGGAGTCATTTTCTGAGTTTAATTTTGTTTTTGTTTAGGAAAGCTACAGGAAAGAATATTTAGCTGTGTTTTATCTTTCACTCAGTGAATGATTGCGGGGGAAGTGAAAAGAATATTGACATTTTTGTGCTCTCTAGTGGTTTTCTGTCAGTAGCACAGGCATATTTGTGCTTTTTTGAAGTAGACTTGTACAGTACCATGTGTTAAAGTGTTTCCATAGCAGCAGTAGGTGGGACATTTCTCTTGAATTTTGATTGGGGTGGAAGCTTTCTTGTCAGGTTTTTTCAATGCAGTACTTAAAAAAAATACATTTAGGTCAAGCAATGAAACATCGTCTACTGGTACGAATTCCAAAGCTAAGCATTCTGGGAGAGGCTTTTTCTTACAGCAGATGAATATTCTTTGTGCCTGGCAGCAGAAACAGAAGCGGTATCTTTGCCTGAATCATGAATAGCATTTGAAGATGGAACCGAGGCAATTTCTTTGACAGCATTGCTTTCAGTCTATTTGTATTGGCATTTTAGAGAGCATCCTATTGAGAAGATTGCACTGTAAGGTGTGGCTTGTGTTGAAACCTCCTGAATTTTTGTCAGTCAGCTGAGGTTGCAGTGCAGTGGCTGATGACATTTAATATAAGTAGATCCTGGCTGCCAGATTTGGTGAAGATTGTGGAGAAAACTATTCTTGTGAGGCAAAAATATTCAGTTTGCTAGAAATGCAATTTTAATTGTATTTGGAATGGGTTGCACTACTAGTGTGATTCTGTTTAAAGGTATTCGTACAGTTATTGAAAGAAACTGTTCCTATATTTGCAAATATCAAGGAGAGCATAATGCTTTGGAATATACAGTGCCTACTTTGATGAAAGAAGACTCTGGAATACTGATTCATTCATTCCTGGTAAATGTTGATTTGTTTTATGAAGATATTTAACCAGTTTAATGTGGTTGTGTTGATATCCAATGTTGCTGAAACTGCCCAACCCACAATCTCTTCTATTAACACTATAAATGCCTTTGGAATGGATATAGCCTTTTAAGTGCTACTGTTCTTGTTTTGTTAAAGCTAGTATTTGTAGAGAACATCAAGTGGTATCTATGTAGTTACGCTTAAAATATATACAGCAACCTCTTTGCTTTTTTATGTTCAAACCATATCTCTGGATATGCAGTCATTGCTGTACTAAACTACAATTTGGAGCCAAACATGTGGAAAAAAACCCAATTTTTCATATAATACACAAGGAACAGTCTTAAGTAGAGTTAAGCATTTTATTCAGTGGGCTTACTTCCAGGAAAATTTTCTAATTGTTGCCATCTAAATGTATGTACTTGTAGCAACAAGCAAAAGTGAAGTGAGAGCTGTTCAAGGTTCTTATATTTATATCAAGATGCTATGTAGGTAGAAGGTCGTTGATTCATTCGACAGAGGTGCTGATTGTCAGCTGCTAAGATGTAGTGATGCTTATTTTTATTAGGCTGATTGTAATTGCACCTTACGTATGTGGAAAATATAATAGTTGATATGAGCTATTTGCTCAGAAGTCTACCAGTGTGCATGGGTAGACATGAATTCTATTTTTAAGTGATTAAGGTGGAATATAATACTACAAATTCTATTTCCTTTCTGTGCATAAGCATAACTGTCAATCAAGTTTGTATGTTAGCTTGGAAAGGCATTTTTATATACAGTCTTTCATAAGAGTACTTGGTTTTGGAAAATATATTGCTTTAAGTCTTGTTAAAGTTATTGGTAGTTGTTTATTGCCTTAATCCATTTGGGATTTGTCTTTACTGTTTTCCACATTTCCAATAAAATCAGAAAGCAGTAAGCAAATTTGAGTTTAGGAAAATTTTCTGCACTTGCAGTACAGCAAATGATGATCAAGCTCAGTGAACCAGTCGACAAATATGAAGAATGACTTATGATCAATATTGAATATTTTAATTGAATATTTTTAAATGTCAGTGTCTACTATTCATTAAAATAGTCATACATGTCATTTGTATTGGTCAGTGATTCTCACTCTGTGGTTCATGGAGTGCCAAAACAACCAAAAGAGCTACCTGACTACTGTATGCCCTATGACTGCCCCCACCCCACCAAACACTCATGTACAATAATCTAACTATTACTATTAAATATAGAACTATATTTTTAAAAATTTGTGAAGTACCTGTGCACATATAACCTTGTTTCTCCCTGCCACTGTGGAAACTTGGGTGTCTGAACTGAGGATGTTCCTGGTCTCTCCTCAGCCTGCGACACAACAGGTCAGGTAGGAGAGTGAGATTGCCAACGCACCCAGAGAAGGGTCTGCTGGCTGTGCAGTAAAGGGAATAAAATTACCACCATCCTGTGAGCATGTGCCTGGTAATCCTGAGAGTATTTGGGGGTGGGGTATGGGAAGTAAGAGCATCATACAAAGTGGTGGCATCAATTTGGGTGAAGATCCAAAAGTGACACCACTGCTCTCACGCACACATGAAGCTGCCTGCTGAATCAGACCATCAGTCCATGAAAGTATTATCTAGTCAGATTTGACAGCAGCTCTTCAGGATTTTAGGTAGAGGTCTTTCACATCACGTACTGCTTGGTCCTTTTTAACAGGAGATGCTGGGGATTAAACCTGGGATCTTCTGCATGCAGAGCAGAGGCTTTTCCACTGAGACATAGCAAGATGCTCCAGGAATTCCCCCAGTCTCAATGGTGAAGACCAAAGAGACTGGGGGAAATTCTGGAGCATTGCAGACATGGCTTGAAGTGATGTTGTATCCATAACCTCAAAAAAACACACAAAACCCCGTGTCTTCTGCTGTGGGAGCAGGAGAGAGTGGGTTGGGGCAGGAAATTGCCTGCTGTGATAGGCAACCTAGCAAGCCTAAACCTACTGTGGCCAGCTTCTTCTCCCTGGTGGCCAATGGCCTTGCCCCCTTGGGAGAAGTGGAAGATGCTGTATGGGGAACAGTACCAGAAGAGGCACAGGTGGCATATCAAAGAACCACATTTGGCTTTTGAGCTACTGAGTGAGTATCACTGGTAAAGTCAAATGTCAATTTTAAATCATTTGACATATTTGAATTTAAGAAGGCATGTTTCCTCTGTATGTTTTAGGAAATTTATATGTCATGCTATACTTCATTATAAAATGCCTCACCTTGAAAGAGTGTACAAGGGAGGAATAGGTTAAGTATCTAGATTTTTCTGAACTTCTTTTATTTATTTATGTAAAACATTTAGTAGCCACCTTTCTTCCTGATGGAGTTCAAGCAGGCAGCTTACAATATAAATGAAACACATAGAATATATCAACATAAAGAAAACCAAAATTTGAAATCACAATACACTCAGCAAGCATGAACAATGCTGCTTTTAAAAAGAACTGTCTACTACCATTATATTTTATTATGAAAACTATTGGGTGTTGTTCTAGCCAATATTAAGAGGCTAGATTTGATCATTTCTTCCATGTATTACTTGAATGTTACTTTAAGCCAAATGGTTTAAAAGTTCTAAAGAAATTCCCCACAGTCTAGGAGGTAAAATAGTAGGGGTGAACTATTAGTGGAGAGGAAAGCCTGCTCTCCTTCTAATCCCCTCTTGATAGCGCTGCTGCTCCTGCCTCTGCCACCACTTCTTTCCTCCCCTCTACAAGGCTCCACCAACTCCTTCCCCGAAATAAATTTTGTTTCCTTTGATTCATTTTTATTTTTTGTTTCTCCACCTTCCCCAGTCATTATAGATGGCTCTGAAGGTTTGAAACTAACATTTTAGTTTAGAGCAACTAGTTTCTGACAGTTATTGAAGCTTGTGGGTATTGAGTGCTCGGGCCTTGTGTGGGAAACTGTGGAGAGTCTGGCTATTTGGCTGGTGTACCATCCACCTAACGCACCAACTGATAGCTTGCCATTTCTGGTTGAGGCGGTGTCGGGGTGGGCATCGGAGTACCCTAGGCAATGTCCATGCTGATGATGCGGCCTCTGTACCAGCGATGGACCTGGTGTCATCCATGGCGGCGCTAGGACTCACCCGATTTGTAACGGCCCCCACCCATCGGGTTGGGCATATGCTCGACTTTATGGTGGGGGTTACTGCTTCATGGGGGGGTTACTGATCCAGTGGACTGGATCACTGCTTTGGCAGTGCCATGGTCGGACCACCTTGCCCTGAAGGCCCAGGTGAATGTGTTACCCCGACCCTGTTTGGACGGCGAGTGTATTTTAGCTCGTCCGTGGAGCCAAATGGACCCTCAGTGGCTTCAGATGACTCTGCAGGATCCTATGCCCCCTGGCAGCTCGTTAGATGAGCTTGTCAAGGACTGGCACAGTTGGCTCTCGGCAGCCATCGAAGAGATTGCTCCCTGACGCCCTCTGCACCCTTGTTCTAAGTGGGCTTCCTGGTTTACCGAGGAGCTTTGGCTGATGAAACAAGAGCTTAGAGGGTTAGAGAGACGGTGGCGGCATGCTTGTGAAGAAGCAACAAGAGCATCTTATAGGACGTTTATGATATCCTATGAGGTGGCAATCAAAGCCACAAAGAGACAATTCTATGCAGCCATGTTTGCATCTGCCAGCTCACACCCAGCACAATTATTTAGAACTATTCAGTCCCTAACAGAGCTGCCGCAGGGCAGATCAAATGCTAGGGAATTGGATATTGGAATATTGGATATTGGAATTGGCTCTGATGTTTTTACAAGCTATTTCGCAGATAAAGTCCTGCAGCTCAGCTGCGATCTCCCTGCCACAGTTGAGAGTGAGCAAACTTGAGGCTCCATGCATGTCTTCTGGTTCTTTTCTGGATTATTTCAGTCCACTCTGCCTTGAGGAAGTCAACAGATTGCTCTCAACGGTATGCCCAACCACGTGCAGCCTCGATCTGTGCCCTTCATGGCTTGTAAAAGCTGGTTGTGAGGGGTTATGAGGTGCCCTCAGGAATATTATCAACAAGACCTTTGTTGAGGGACTGTTTCTGGGGGCACTCAAGGAAGCGATGGTCTTGTCCTCTCTTGAAAAAACCATCTTTGGACCTGGCTGAATTAGCCAACTATCGTCCTGTTTGGGCAAATTACTTGAGAAAGTGGTGGCTATTCAGTTGCAGAGCTTTATGGATGACCCATGCTAGACCCATTTTAGTCCAGCTTCCAGCTGGGTCATGGGATGGAGACGGCACTGGTCGCCCTCATAGACGACCTCTGGAGGCATTTGGATCGAGGTGGCATGGCGGTATTGGTGCTGTTAGATCTGTCAGCGGTGTTTGACACCGTCAACCATCAGCTACTGATCTACTGCCTTGCTGACACTGGGATCCAGGGGCTTGCCTTGCAATGGCAGACATCCCAGAGGTATCCGCTGGTCTGCGGGGTTCCTCAAGGGACGGTACTGTCCCTGATGTTATTTAACATCTACGTGTGCCCCCTTGCCCAGATTGCCTCGAGACATAGGCTAGGGTGCCATCAATATGCAGACGACACCCAGCTATCTGTTGTTGGGCAGTCAGTCCAACTACCCCAGATGACCTGGAGCAGGCGCTTTGCGACATGGTGGGCTGGCTTAGACTGAGTCAATTAAAATTGAATCCAATGATGACGGAGGTCCTGTGTCTGAGTCGGAGCAGACTGGGGGTAGGGATCCCACTCCCGACTTTCGATGGGGCACCATTGGGGCCAGCTCCAAGGGTTAGTTGTTTGGGAGTGCTCCTGGACGCCACCTTAATAATGGAGGCCCAGGTAGCAGCCACTGCCAAGGCAGCCTTTTACCATCTGCGGCTTATTAGGCAGTTGATTCCCTTCCTCGAACGCAATGACCTGGCAACAGTGATTCATGCTATGGTCTCCTTGAGATTAGAATACTGCAACACTCTCTACATGGGGCTGCCCTTGTCTCAGATCTGGAAGCTGCAGCTAGTGCAAAATGCAGTGGCCAGGCTGCTGATGGGTCTCTCTGTACAAGGCCACATCCAACCTGTGCTGAAGGCATTGCACTGGCTGCCAATAGCTTACCGGATTCTTTTCAAGGTGTTGTTTTTGACCTTTAAAGCCCTATATGGTCAGGGGCCTGCCTACTTGAGGGACTGTCTTTCCCCACATGTGCCCCAGAGAGCACTGAGGTCAGGGACACAGAATCGCCTGACTCTTCCCAGCCCGAGAGATGTCAGGTTGGCTGCTACTAGAGCCAGGGCCTTTTCAGTGGTGGCTTCATGCTGGTGGAATGAGTTCCCTGACAACATCAGGGACCTTTTACAGTTCTGCAGGGCCTGCAAAACGGAGCTCTTCCACTAGGCTTTCGATCAGGAGCTGCCACTGATGAATGTGCCACTGATGAATGCATCGCTGGAATACACTACGGCCCACATGAAACACTGGTTGGATATTGCCTTTGTCTGTATATTGTATGCCGCCATCATCATTTCATCATTTGTACTGTTTTTGTTAGATTTTTAGGCAGTTGTATTAATATTTTATTGTATTTTTATTGTATTCACTGTTTTATTGCTTTTATTGTTGTTAGCTGCCTTGAGCAAGTTCCATGGCAAGGTGGGATACAAATTGAAATAATAAATAAATATTATACCGGCTAATGCCAGTATCTATATATTTGGATGAATGTGCATCTCTGTCCAGAGCTTTAAAAAAAATTACTTAAAGCATGAATTATGCTGGATTATTATGTTTCAGCTCTGAACATTTCTTTGGAGTCAGTATTACTTGGCAGGTACAATTTTGCTCCTGAAACTTTCACAGAATATTGGAAAGGAATAGCTAGGTGCCACCCATTAGCTGCTGAAATGAGTTTTGTTTTTTGTTTGCTTTGAGGAGGAGATGGCAACACCTCTTTGCCACCTGGGTGACTGAGATCAAAACAACATGAAATGGCAACTAGGGGTGTGCAAAAAAAAAAATGGTATTGCTCAAGTATATTGAACCCAAAAAAATCCCAATACCAGTATGGTATTAGGATTTGTGATTTCCCAGAAATCCCATTTTTTTGGCTCAGTTATACCCTATAGGGACCGTTATGGTCAATGGTCCCCATAGGATATGATGGGTAATCAATCCAGGAGTCTAGGGGGGTCTGTTTTTTTGAGAGAGGTACCAATTTTTCAGCAGAGCTGCTGATGGCTCTCCTCAAAAAAAACCCCCCAAGTTTCAAAAAGGTTGGAGGGGGGGACCAATTCTGTGGGCCCGAAAAGAAAGTGCCCCCATCCTCCATTGGTTTCAGTGGAAGAGGGAAAAGGCCTTTAAAGGGAACATGGTCCTTTTAAATGTCTTTTGCAAGCTGCGAGTGAACTCCAAAGGGACTACAATCCCTTTAAAAACTCTTTACCTTCAGCTATCCAGTGGTCCTGAAAAATCTCAAATATTTTCAGGGTATTTGGGACTCAGCTATTTCGGATAGCTAAAAAAATACTGAGATCTATATTCGGTTGAAAGAGTAGCCAGAAAATACAAATAAGGTATTTTTTGGCTATTCCCCCCCCCAGCTTGAATACAGTCGAATGTACACGCCTAATGGCAACAGCAACATTCTGACAAGCTTTTCCAACTTCGTGGTTTCATCAGCATTTCTCTCTGTCAGTGTGTCATATCTACTGCGAGATGTCCTTGACTCTGCATTTGCCACCCATTGTGGTCTGACCAGCTCATCTAATGCTTATTTATTTTATTGCCACTTTTCTCAGCAGTCCTAGTGGGAATGCTTCCAAGGCTAAAGTAGCCAGCCTGGATCCTGCAGGTGCCTTGGCAACCACAGCAATTCATTTAGAATTGGGAGTCCTGCAGGTCTTCTGGAAGCCTGTGACGCTGGGTGTGATACTGGGGATGTGTCAGGCTGTGTCTGGTTCAGGACGGTTTTAGGAGGAGGTGGAGGGAGCAAAATACCACAACCAACCTGTAAGAGGCAGTTTGAAAACCACTGTCTTAGGTCAGTAGGGTTGCAACAGCTACAGTAAAAATAATTGATTGGATCCTGTCTAAATTCCTTGCATGGAAACATGAAAAAAGCTCCTGAAAAGCTACTTCTGGGGGACAAGGGCCCTCCTAGGAGCAGCATGAGGAAGGAGCTAAAGGCCTGCTGCTGCAAGTGGGAAAAGGGTAAATATTGCCTTCCCCAGTTGCATGTGGGGCTCTTTTCTGCAGAATTCACCAGTTTGTTTAAATATGCATATTAATATCACTGTAGTTACCAGGTTGCTTACTGTGTTTCATGTTTTAATAATTACCAGTTTCTCTGTACGCTCACAAGATTGTGATTTTTTTTATCAGCTTATCTTTACTGGGCGATTCTTGTCAGAAACCTGCATTTGAAAAAACAGTTATGATTCAGCTGTTTTTATATACTGCGAAGAAGCCGGGGCAGCAGCATCTTACCTAGACAGTAGTCACTCTGAGAAGCCTGGAATGAGGAGACTGCTGGTGAAACTAATCTAGAAGAGCTCTGTCAGGGATGAACAAGGAGGCCCACACACTGCAGGTGGCAGCTGGAAGCAGCTGACCTGCAGGCACTTACATTCAGTTGCTAACACTGTGTGGCCACTCTGGCCAGGTGTGGGACTTGGTGGCATGGTTCCCGTGTGCCGCATGGCATTAGATAAGACAAGAAGCAGGACCCACAATACTCGCAGGGGGGGTATTCCAAAAGGCTCCCGAACTGCAGAAGCAGCTCTATAGGTAAGCCTTCTGTCCCCCCCAGCCTGCTGATTTCCCCCCACTGCCAATTTCCCCTCCCCCCGCAGGCACTGGTGTCGAGGCCTGAGTGCCTCCCAGCTGCCAGGCCGACGATCTTCCCCCTCCACTGATGTTTTCTCCCCCCCTGCACTGGCAGCGAGGCCTAAGCACCTCCCAGCTGCCGGACCCAATGATCTTCTCCCCTCCGCTGATGTTCCCTCCCCCCCGGCACCGGCGGCGAGGCCTGAGTGCCTCCCAACAGCCGGGCCCAACAATCTTCTCCCCTCCGCTGATGTTCCCTCCCCCCTGGCACCGGCGGCGAGGCCTGAGTGCCTCCCAACCACCGGGCCAATGATCCCCCCCTGGCACCGGTGGCGAGGCCTGAGTGCCTCCCAGCCGCTGGGCCCAACAATCTTCTCCCCTCCGCTGATATTCCCTCCCCCCTGGCACTGGCGGCGAGGCCTGAGCGCCTCCCAACCACCAGGCCCAATGATCTTCTCCTCTCCACTGATGTTCCCTCCCCCCCGCACTGGCAGCGAGGCCTGAGCGCCTCCCAGCCGCCCGGCCCAACGATCTTCCCCCCACTGCCGATTTTCCCTCCCCCCACACTGGCAGCGAGGCCTGAGCGCCTCCCAGCCGCCAGGCCCAACGATCTTCTCCTCTCCACTGATGTTCCCTGCCCCCCTGCACTGGCAGCAAGGCCTGAGCGCCTCCCAGCCTCCAGGCCCAACGATCTTCTCCTCTCCACTGATGTTCCCTCCCCCCCCGCACTGGCAGCGAGGCCTGAGCGCCTCCCAGCCGCCCAGCCCAACGATCTTCCCCCCACTGCCGATTTTCCCTCCCCCGTGGGCACCGGCGGCGAGGCCTTAGCGCCTCCCAACTGCCGGGCCCAACGATCTTCTCCCCTCCGCTGATCTCCCCCCCCCGCACCAGCAGTGAGGCCTCAGCGCCTCTCAGCTCCTGGCCAGCCGCAGAGTTCCCAGAGCGTTCTCTGCGCCTGCGCAGGGAATGCTCATACTTTTTTTGGGATTTAAATATTCCCCGTACATTTTTAAAAACTTTTTAGATTTTTCTGCACATGTGGAGACTGCCCCACGTGCACAGGAAAATCTCCCTGTCCCCCAGGTGCCCCCGATGTGCAGATTTAGATATCCGCACACAGGGGGCCACTTGAGAATTAGATATATAGATGTTAACAATGAGGAGGAAAAGAAGATCAACAAGTAGGCTGCGGGGAAAGAAAGTATAAAGTGAAGGTAGCAAGAAGAGCTCCTGGAGGATACTGTGGTGGTGAAAGAGAGAACCTAAGGTGGGGCAAGTGGATTAGAAAGAGAGAAGAAAGAAGTTGAAGCTGAAAAAAACAAGGAAGTAGAGGCCAAGGTTAAAGGGGCAGAGGGGGTACCCTGGAGATTGTCAGAGGATTAGAAGTTGTCCTAATCAGACTTTGGTGAAGTAAACCATGGCTGATTGTACTCTCAGAATTTCAGTAAATCCCCCGATAAGCGAAAAAATAACTTTCCTTCTTGAGCCGGCTCTGGTGGGCGGGTTAAGTATGCCCCTGTCACAATTTATAAATAATAGTTTTCTTGTATAGTTTCTCACAGCTTCAGTACCTCTGCAATACAATAGTAAATGGGTTCAAGTATTTTAAACTGGGCAACTGCGAGTTCAGGGTGTAAAATGTTGACAGACACAATGCCTTCTTTCAGTGTTTGTGTAAGTGGTGAGTCATGAAAATCCACACACTTCTTTTAATAGTACTTTCTCTGTGTTTTCCCCCCACTTACACTACTCTTACACAATTTACTGGCGCATGTTACTGACATTGCCCGCTAACAGAGTACTCCAATTTGCACATTAAGTTTACCCTCCTTTCCCCACTGTATCTGTTACAAATGTGGTAGTGCTGCCTCAACCCTCCCCACCAAGAGTAGTGGTTGTTCTCCCTTTGAGGCAGAGGACATCTTGAAGGGTGATTCCCACCATCCAGTCAGGGAGGCAGGAACAGTTTTTTTGACTTCCTGTCTCTTGCCAGTGGGAGTCACCCTCTTCAGTTTGTTTACCTGCCTCAACAGTCCAAGTCTGTGACCACTTCCTTGATGACTCTGACCCAACTTTTGGGTCCACTAATATGCATAGACTCAATCCAGAGGGGACAACTACATGTGCAACAATTACAGCAACTGGTAAGGTCTTTCCAGTTTCAAACCCTGTAAAAATCAGCTTTCTATGGTAGATAAAGAGGTCCAACTTACTCCAAGACAAGACATATTGGATGTTGGGGATAAGGCAGATCTTTAAAGATGTCAGCTTTTTAGGATGGGGATGCCACTGGACAACAAAACAGTTCAAGGTTGATGGTCTGAGACACAAACTAAACTGAGCATCAACATTCTGGAGTTGAGAGCCACAGATCTCATATTAAGACAATTCCAGCCTATGACACCATGGCACTGAGCCAGTGCCTAGGGAGACTTCAATCAATACATTTAAATCCAAGCTCTTACAGGCAATAGCTTATTCAGAAAACTAATTACTTTGAACACAGTCAATATAAGCTGCTAGCTTGCCGTTCTGCTAGCAGGCACTGTAGTAGAAAATGTAGTAGAAAATTGCTGTGGCTGAACAGAATTTTGTAACTAGCTGTGAACTAGTGCTTTGAGACAGAAAATAGAAGAGCTGTGCACACAGTTTCTACCAGGAGCTGAGAACAGCAAATAGCAGTGGCAGCTCCACATTGTAGACTCAAGGTTATGATGGTGTAGATGACAGTAATTAGTGCTAAATTGGGCAAGAATTTGTTGAAAACCCACATTTTATAATAAACAGAAAAAGTGTGTTTGAGCAAACAGTTTCCTACAGCCAAAATTGGACTAGCAGCTTATTGGGATATTGACTTTAATGTTATAACACTGCAAAGAACTCTTCAATAGAGTATTGCCATTGTATACATAGCTTATTTTGTGGAGAAAATTAGTCATAACACTCATGATATTATTATTACATAATGCTCAGTACATTGTCTTACATTAAAATCTTTACACTATAAATTTTAAATGAATTTTGAAAAAAATCCAAAAGCCAGAATATTTCCAAGAAGTTGCTCACTAAAATTTCAATTTTCTATTAGGAAAAATTATAAAGAAGTTCTTAGGAAGAGGTGGAAGGATTTTCCAACTCCAGATGTTGGGGGGGGATTTCCCCCCAAGATTTTCCATCTCTAGGAGCACTTCTTACAGCTTGGAGTGGTTCACCAGGTGGTAGTCTTGCAAATGTTGTGGTAACATATGAACTGATCTACTGTAATGTACTTTACACTGAGCTCTCTTTAAAGGTAGTCTAGAGAGCTGAGCTGGTCTAAAATGTGGTGACCAGAATGATAACAAGCATGCAAAAGTGCTATTCCAACTGCACTTATTTCCATTTAGGGTTGTCTACACTGAGCTGGTAACTGAAGGGTGACTGACATTGTGTTGGGGGTCCTCTCTAGCATTCTATAGGGCATGTGGTGGAATGACACTCTATCCCCAAATTGTATGGCTTAGCCAGTACAAAATGCTATTTTTGTTATTTTTAAAAAAGCTATTAAAAGGCTTGAGTCTCCAGTGTCTGAAGGAGTTCTTCCATCTCCATGCATATGGGGGTAAGTGAGGAAGACCTTTGTGGCTTGCTAGGAGCAGTTGAATTTAGGCTGACTACTCCTCTAGCTTAGGGTTGCCAGCCTCCAGGTGGTAAGAAACCCAAACAGCAAAGATGCACAGAAGGGAGTAAGTAATACAAAAGATACAAAGGATCAGATGATGCATAAATAACGAAAAATATATTCAACAATCAATGAGTATAACAATCTAAAACTACATAAATAGAGTGGTTTTTCAAAAATACAATATAATAGTCAAACTCAAAAGCACACGGTGCAAATACAAAAACAGTCCTATTAATCCATTTTCAGAAATAGTCCAAGGTCAAATTCTTCAAAAAAGTCCAAATAAAGATGTTTAATTCCTCTCACAAAATCGTCTTCCCGCCATTTGTGTATCCACTGATTGTCAGAAAGATCTGGATGCAACATAGACTCTTATGGGAATGGCTGTATAGTATATCTTATGTATGATATGTTGAATTTTTCTTTGCATTATTTATTACAAGCATGGTTAACCTTATAATCTCTTCTTAGTTATTTTTTCATGATGATTTATTTTTCGTTTGGTACACTATTCCTGTGAATCTCTCTTGTGCATGTGCCCCCTGGAGAAAATAGCTGCTTTGGAAGGTGGCCTCTATGACATTGTACCCTGCTGAGGTCCCTTTCCTCTTCAAACCCTGCCCTCCCCAGGCTCCAACCCCAAAATCTCCAGGAATTTCCCAACATGGAGCAGGCAACCCTACTCTTGTCGCAGGTATTTTAGCATAGGTTCTTGGCCCATGGCCTAAGACCTGTAGTAGTCAGCTGGTTGGGCTCAGATTTGGTTGCATTTTCTTTATCTGATGTCTAAATGATTCTGTTGTAATTTGAAACTTTTAATTTGTAAGCTGTTTGGTCTCTCTGGGGAAAAAAAGCAGCCTAAAAGTCCTTAAATAAATGAATTTCCCTACAGTCTGAGGTTATCCAGGAGTGGGGCTTGTTGCGGGGAATTTGTGTTCCTGGAAGTTTGCTTTGCAGAGAACTGTTTGCTGCTGCCTCTAACCTGTGGAAGCCTTCCCTAGGATGTGAGACTGGCACCATTGGTGCAGATCTTCCAGCATAATCTGAGGAAATATTTATTTTGGAAGGACTTTAATGGAATAATTTTATCAGATTTTTAAACTCTAGTTTGTTTTCATCTCTATGCCTCATCTTAACACTTGCCCCTTTTTTCTTTTTTTGCCCTGCCCCTCTGTGTCATCTTCATTCACCTCTTTTAGAACATTTATACTATTACATATCTCTGTGGTAATTTATTTGGCATCTTTTCAGTAAATGAATGGCAAAGATGGCTAACAAGTAATAAAATGTGAAATACATTAAAAAACCAAATTTGTGAGAAACATCCTAATTCTGTGAACACAAAATAACTTTTTCTTACCATTTGGAATAATTATCTAGTTTGTATTTTGCATGATGTTTTGTATATATCCATATTTTTTCACAAAGAATTCCAATTAATACATATGTTCCACTGAATTGTCATGTAGTGGGAAAAGTCAGATTATTGTCCATATCTTAATTCCCTGTGACTGGTGTTTTTAAACAAATGGAAATTCTGACAGTTTTTGCAGGTACATGTTTATACAAAGAGCTGGATGACTGCCAAATGTTTAAGCAGTTAGTAATATCAGAATCTGAAAATAAACTGTACCTTTCATGAAAGTATGCATATGGCCTTCAGAGGATTACTACCACTGAAATTAACTGCAGTATATATCAGTTGGAATGACTGCAGTGAGTCTTGCGTGAAATTGTTGACTGTCAGCTTGTCTTGTGAAATTATTCCATGAAGACTGATTTTGTCCACTTGTGTATGGATCCAGATTTGAAGCAGAAACTGATCCTATTCTGTTGGATAAACTACATTTTAATTTAAGTTTCACATAAAGCAGGGGTGTTGAACTCATTTGTTTCAAGGGCCGGATCTGACATAAATGGGACTTAGTAGGGCCAGGCCATGCATGTCATAAAATGTAATGCCAGGTAGCAGAGATATAAACTTTATAAAGATACAAATACAACTAAAGATATTATTTTTTTACTTAAAATACAAATATGCTTAAAACTCTTGCGATATTTTGTTTATTTAACAGTCTTTGATAACGTACACCTTTCAAACCTCTCCCCCCCTTTTAAAAGATGCCTGCCTAAAATGGAAAGGTTGGGGAATAGTGGGGTTTGGCAATGCAGTTTTTGAAATAAAACATCAAGAAAAAGCACAAGGATCACAGCAGAAACTAAAATAAAAACTAAAAATATAAAATGATCTGAGCCTAGGAACATAAAATGGCTGGGCATTGCAAGCTTCTCCCCCCACCCCCCCGCAAGGTATACTCAGAATGGCAGTGGCTCTCCAGTGTAATGTCCCCTTTTGGCTGTGGGTTCCCAGGTTAGAGTACTCACTCAGGCACCCATTCTTAGGTCCATTCAGCAGAGACAAGCTGACTCAAAAGATCAACCCTGTATTTGCAAGGAGACAACTCTCTCAAACAACTTCAGCTATACAAACACTGGAAAGTGAAACTACTTGAGCTCCACTCTATTGAAATACATGGCAGCTTAGCACAGACAAAGTTGCAAAGAAAATGTGGAATAGATTTCCCATTAAGGGTTCTGGGCCCAGATAGACTACTCTGGGACTGGAATGATAGCCACCAGAGTGAAATGACAGTCCCTGGGAGTAGCAAACGCATTCTGGGATTGGAATGGGGGCCCCAAGATTGGAATTCCATTCCCAGAATTCTGCTGCTACTCCCAGGGGCTGGCATTCCACTCTGCACCCTCTCATTCCAGTCCTAGAACATAGATTCTGTTGCTTGGGGAAAATCCCAGAGTAGTCTTTCTGGGTGTAGAGACCTTAATGGAAAAATCCATTCCGCATTTTCTTTATAACTTTGCAAGCCCAGAAACAGGCAAAGACAAGAAGGAGGGAGTTGGGAACTTTGGCAGCCTCAAGCTTTGAAGGATGAGGACAGGAGGGGGAGGGAGGAAGAAAAGACCTGCAGGCCTGATTAAAGCCATGTGAGGGCTGCTTCTGACCCTTAAGTTTGACACCCCTGACATAAAAGATCCTGGCTTGTTGTGGAATCCTGATTGGAGTTAAAGGTGTTTTTACGTGCTCTGCATCAGGGGTCCCCAGAGTTGTGCCCATGGGCACTATGGTGCCTGCTGGCATTTTTCCTTATGCCTGTCAAGTATTTTCAGAAAGTGGGTGGGGCCAAGTGGGGCTCTTGCCCAGCACAGCTTCTGATAGGCCACTGGAGATCTGATTGGCTGTGCAGATTAAAATAACATTGCTTTGATAGCAGCTCAAAAAAGTTGGGGACTGGAACTCTACGTGCTCTTGAGTTCAGTGAATTACAGAACTATAAGCACTGTCTGTCCATGTTCTCGTGTAGATTTTTTTGGTCCACAGTCTGTGGTCCATTTCAGAATTAAATATAATGATAATTGGATAACCCTAGTTATCCTCACCACAACAAAACGGTTCTACTCAATTTCTTGGAACTCCATTATTGCTTTAAAAAGTCCCATTTAAATTAATATTGGGAGTCAGTATACGAAATGAAGCTCATTGACAGATCTTGGGAATTCTTAAGATCAGTTCAAAGCTTATTTATCATTTTGAATCAGAATGTTTGCTTTATGACAAAATAAATGTACATAAAGCTCTTGCTATTACTTATGTCAACTTGATCTTATACCATTCAGCGGTGGAGTCTATTTGTCAGCCTTCTAGGTTTCATATTTTAATGACGATACTTTTTAAATTATTGCTACCACAAAATCTAATCCTAACTTATTCACAGTCTCCTGTAATTTTATTAAACCTGTGACAAAAATATTGTAGTTGTGACAGGCCCAGCATGTGAAAAAAGTCACACCTGAGACCTAATCTTTAGCACTGAGTCTTTGAAGAAAGTTCTGACTTCATAGTTAGAGGCGTACCTGTACCATGGTCAGACCACTCTCTGCTTAAGACAAGGCTGCATGTGGCTCCAACACTCTGCAAGGACGAGGGCATGCTTGAAAGGGTCCATCTGCGCAAATTCATGGATCCTACTGGATTGCAGAATGCTCTGGTTGACTTTAGAATTCCAAACAAATGCTCTGTTAAGGGTGCCATGGAAGCTTGGAACCTGAAGTTTCTAGAAACTATAGCAAAAGTTGCTCCTCATTGACCTCTCTGGCCCTTGGGATGGAACTTGATTCTCTGGATAATATGAAAGAGGACCGGGAGAAATCTAGAATTATGCTAGCTAAAAACTGGTTGCATTGTTGCATTAACTATTGTTTAAGGTATTTCAGCCTCTAATGACTCCGAAATATGAGTCTTTAATGTCTCTGGAACAGGAAATTAGCTGTGATGCTTTTGCAAAACCTTTTACTAATAAAACCTCTCAAATACATTCTGATTTCGTGCTGGTTATAACATGGCTCAGACTGAGAAATTATCCTATTTATATAAAAGCCCAGTGTATTGGTACTTTCCGGCTCTCCCATTGGCTGTGCTGTGCATTCCAACAGCCATTGGCCCATCAGCCACCACTCGAGTACTTGTGTGCCATTGGTTGGGTGCTGGGGCCACTTCTCTCCCCTACCTACTGCTGGCTTGTCTGCTTCCTTGACAGAATAAACTGCCAAAACGTCTGTCTCTTCTGACGAGAACGCTTCTCCTGCTTGGCTCCTCTGGCTGGCTACTGAGGTGAGCTACTGGTCTTCAAACCATTCTCTTATCTTCCTGCTGTGGAGCTGACTTTCCTCTCAGTGGCTGTTGCTAGACAACCAAGCTTGGTTTTGTCAGTAAAAAGGCAAAAATAGGAGGCCCTTTCCAGGCCTACTTTGGCCTTTGTGGGGAACTCATTGGGGCCAGTCCTGACTAGGGTTGCCAGCTCCAAGTTGGGAAATTCCTGGAGATTTTGTAGTGGAGTCTACAGAAGCCAGAGTTTGGGGAGGGGAGAGGCCTCAGGTGAACAGAATGCCATAGAGTCCACCCTGCAAAGCAGTTATCTTCTGCAAGAGGAGACAGAGATCTGTTGTCTGCAATTCAGTTGCAATACCAGGTGATACCACAGTCAGTGTGGCATAGCAGCACTTCAGAGCAGGGTCTGCTAGACCCAAGTTCTTGCTATGGAAGCTGAGTGAGTGATTTTGGACCAGTCACAGACTTTTCAGCCTAACTTACCTCACATGGTTGTTGTGCAGATCAAAAGGGGGAGAGGAAAATGATGTAAGCTGACTTGGTCCCCACTGCAGAGAAGGACTGTACTTTTCCTCCTGGGGAACCATTGTTGCCCTCACCTGGAGATCACTCAGAATTATAACTGCTCTCCAGATGGCAGAGATCAGTTCCCCTGGAGAAAATGGTGGACTCTGTGTCATTATACTCTGATGAGGTGGCCCTCCTATGACGACCAGTGTGACATAGCAGTTAGTGCTTCAGAGCAGGGTCTGCCAGACCCAAGTTCTTGCTGTGGAAGCTGAGTGGATAATTTTGGACCACTCACAGACTTCCAGCCTAATCTACTTCACAGGGTTGTTGTGCAGATCAAAGGGGGAAAGGAGAATGATGTGAGCTGCTTTGGTCCCCACCTGCAGAGAAAGACTATTTTTCCTAGTTAGAGGCTGCAGGGACGGGGGAGGAGATGGAAAGCTGATAAAGGTAGGTTGATGGTTCATTGGGAAGGAGATAAGGTTGCCAACCCCAGGTTGGGAAATTCCTGGAGATTTGAGGGGAGGAGCCTGGAGAGGGTGGGGTTTGAGGAGGGGTGGGACCTCAGGGACAATGCCATAGACTCCACACTCTGAACCAGCCATTTTCTTCTGGGGAACCATTGTTGCCAATCTCCAGGTGAGAGCTAGAGATCACTCAGAATTACAACTGCTTTTCAGGTGGCAGAGATCAGTTCCCCTGGAAAAAATGATGGACTCTGTGTCATTATACCCTGCGGAGGTCGCCACAACAAATTGACATTGAGTGTCCAAGGCCAGTGCACCCGCCTAGAGCCTCTTTCTAGAGCCTGTTGTATTTATTTCCACAATGGGCCATGTTCTCGACAGCTCACCTTCTACCTGATTGGGCCAACATTTCAAGGTCATTTGCATATGTGGGCTTATTGGGCATCGCTCCATTCCACATGTCATCCTCCCCCTCATAGCCAGTTGGAACACAGAGTTCATTTGCATGTGCAGCCTGTTTGACCCTTGCCTCCAAAATTCTAAACTGTTTGTTATTGTCATTGAATGTGTCCTAAGGTGAAATACATCTCCCAATCAGATGTTTGAGAGCCACAAGACATAAACAAATATCACACACACGTTTTTATGGAAAAATATGCACATTTGCTTTTTATTAACGTTATATTAGACTGTGTGAAAGAGCCACGTGTGGCTCCCGAACTGCAGTTTGGCCACCCCTGTACTAGACCCAGCATTACTCCTGGAGAAGCAAGTTAATCAGCTGTAAAGAATACCTTTTCCAACTTAGTTTAACTCAGAAGATGGCCCTCTATCTTAACTCAGTTGATCCAGCCACTTGGATCCATGTTGCAGTAGCACTGAGATTAGACTATGGTAATGCACTCTACATAGGTCTTCCCTTGATCGGCTTGGAGACTCTGGTCAGTACAAAATGCCACAACTCAACTACTATTTGAAGCTAGGTGGAGTATTCCTGTTACACTTATCCTGCAATCACTCCATTGGCTGCCCATCAGTTACTGGGCTCAATTCAAGATATTCTATCATATACAAAGCCTTGGACCTTCACATCTGCAGGGCTACTTCCCATGCCCCATGGCAACAGCTTCACTCATCTGCACAGGACCCTCAGCAAATACCATCCTGCAAATAAGTGAGATCAACAACTGACTATATATATGAATGCTCTGTTTTGCTTCCACCTTGTGAAATGGCCTGTTTGAGAAGGTCAGGAAGATTCCCACACTTCTGGTATTCCACAAACAACTAAAACAGAATTGTTCAGGAGGGTATTTTTTTTATAAAGGTAATAGGGCCGTAGTATAATGCAGTGGTTCAAGAAGGTGCTTTAATAAAGGGAATGGGACTGTGGTTGCATTACTACGTATAGTATATATTACTTTTTGCTCTACATGTAGTATAGTATATTGCCTGTTTGCTCTAAAAAAGCTTATTCTGTACATAACAGTACTGTAACTTGAATGCAAATTTAACACTGCCCACTCTCTTTTTTGATGGTTCATGTGGAAGAAAATTTTTCATAGGCTTCTGAGATACGTGTACATTCTAGTGTGTCCTTCACATGTAACACAACTTTGGGGAGACCTGGACAGTTTTTCTGAGCATAGGGTAATCTGTAACAGGGAAATATGTGGTATTTCTCCCAAATAGCATTATCATTGTGATGCTAGTGATAGCAAAGAAATTTGTGACAAATGTCTGTGGCTTTAGTCCCATAAGTTTTTTTAAATATGACTACCCAAAATGCTCAAGCTAGAATATTAAAGTAAATAAAAAATAAATAGTGGCAAAAAGTATCTGGGCTTATGTCAATTTCTATTTTTCCTTTGTGGACTTTGTTTTGGTTGTGATGTGAGCAGAATGACCTGAGAAAGACAAGATGAATTGCCTTTGGGGGAGGAGGCAGTATGGCTTCCCTGACGCTAATAATGCAATTGACGAATATGTCACTAGTAAAAGCTATAATTGCCAGTTTCATTCTCCAAGCATTGGTATTCTCTCTAAATAATATTATTCATACTAGACTGCTGATGATACTTTTTTCTTCACTGCAGTCCCTTATATTTTAGTGAATATTGCTTACAAAGGTCTTCTGGCCCTCAGGATTTTTGGGGGGAGCAACAGGGTATTGGAAGGGAGAGCTTTGTGTCCAACTCCTTCTGCAAGTTTTTCCATAGAATTCAGCCCAATAGCTTTAGTGATATTTCAAAAGGGAGGTTATCTTATGAAACTCCCTAGAGATGGAATTCCAGAATACAGGCATCACCACTAAAATAACTGCATTTCTAGTGGGAGGGAATCTTACCTCAGACTACTGTGACACCTGAAATGGCATTTCTAAAGGGAAGATGTTGCAAATGAATTATTGCATAGCCAAGGGGTAGCCAAACTTGCTTAACGTAAGAGCCACATAGAATAAATGTCAGATGTTTGAGAGCCGCAAGACATGACAAATATTACACATTTTTATTTTAAAATATGCAAATTTGCTTTTTATTAATATTATGTATGAGACTGCCAAAAATAAAAACAAAAGGGGTAAAAAGAAATATTAATAATGACATTTATTTGTCTAATGACATTTATTTGTTTGCTAATGATATTTATTTGTCAGAGAGAGAGAAGTGGAAAGAAAGAATGAAAGAGGTGGAAAGAAAGAGAAACAAAGAAAGCAAATAGATTAGGGAGGGAGGGGGGAAGAAGGAAGAGAGAGGAAGGGAGGAAGAGAGGGAAAGAGAAAACGTGGAAAGAAAGCAAATAGATTGGGGGAGGGTGGGAGGAGAGGTGGAAAGAAAGCAACTTTAAATTTAAATACATTCTCCAAAGCCCCCTGTGGCCCAATGCCAGCTGGCTTGGCTTGGAGAAGGGATTTAAAGAGACAAATACCTTCTCCATGCCAACTGGCAGGGAGGAGCTTTGAGAATGCATTTAAAGTTAAAGTTGCTTCATTTCTCTGCTCCCCCTCCCCACCTCAAGCCTACCCAGGGAAGGGAACACTGGGTGGGGAAGGGAAGACTGATTGGGGAGACATTCCTCCCCTTCACTTCTCCTGCCGGGAGCTGCACAATATATGTGAAAGAGCTGCATGTGGCTCCCGAGCCGCAATTTGGCCACCCCTGGCATAGACAAATAGTGAAATTGTCAAGACAGCATCAAGACCATTTGAGTGATGAGGTGAGAACTTTTGTCAGTTTTGTGTCCCTAGGCCTTCAATAAAGGTTGGGAGGAGCAATAGGAGCCTTGTGTCTTTTCGTTTAGGAAGTGTCAGTTCTTGGTAAATGCTGTATCTTCCAGGTTCACTACAGTCCCTATAGAAAACAACGATAGGGGTCATTAGGACTGTCTTATGGCCGAGACAGAAACTAGCATCAGCTTTGTGTGTCTCTTCCTCCCCCCCCCCCCGCAACCTCTGGCAGTGCCAAAGAAAAAAAAGATAGTACTTTATTTAGGAGATTTCTATGCCACCTGATCAGAATCCTGCTTAAGGCAGCTTACAGTTAAAATAGGAGAAGGTGGTGTTACTGACCTGCTACTGAAAAGTACCGTGATAACTTCATCAGAGATTCTCTGTGTCTGTCTTATGCAAAACATGTTATGTTACAGTGTAGAATGGTGAAGGTGTTTGTGTCAGTGTCTGTTCTGGAATGCATGTGAGAGGGAGTAATCATGGGGATATTTGTGGCTGGGAAATGAAAGGGATGCTGAGCAAAAAGAAGTTGAGGTATTGTGTAGGCTCTAGAGTGTTTGGGGTCTGCTTAAGATAGCTCAGTTTGAAGGAGTATTACGTTTCATTGTCTTTGTCCTATAAATATTCAAAATAGCTTATGTGTTTGTCTGCATCTCACCTCTTGGTATCTGGACACTGAAGTATTGGCATCTTTGTTCAACTCAATTGCATGTAGTTCTCCCAAATTTATGCTTTCCTGGCAGCAGGAGAGGAACATTTGTACATGCTACAGATATGCTTGTAACAGTACAATTTTAGGATGTAAAGACAGGTATGCAGAAGGAGTCTCGTGAAGCCCAGGTGTATTCTGGTTTTTTTCCATTTCATATCAAGACTTTTAATAGCTGTGTTTGTTTCACATTTGTGGTGGAAAGTTTTGAAACATGACGACTGTGCAGCAGAGTCATGTCCAAACAGTACATCTCCCCTGGGGTCACATTTGGAACATGCTTTGAACTCACTTGCTGCTTTCCCCTTCAGGTCTCCACAGGGAAAGGTTCTGTGTTAAACATGAAGAATACAGAGCCTTCCTGACCCAGCACAATAAAAATCATATACTGTCTTCCCTGAGCAGTACAAAGGCTACAGGAGTGACTTTGTGAATGTGATCTCCCCCTCACTTGGACAGAATTCCCTGAAGATTAGGCTTAAAACTTCTGGAACAGTCTGCAAATGAAACATGGTAGTTGGGAAGCTGTTCATGTAAAATTAAAAAATTCCTGGGCACTCTGTGAAGTATTTGAGGCACAGAGATCTTGGATACATAAGCATTAGTGTAGATCTTCCATATTAAAGACAGTTTTCTCAAGAACCTGCAGGGAGAGGTTTTACTTGTAAGTAAACAGCCCTGCTCAATGAGGTATCTCTGATTTTTAAGATATTGAATTTGTCAGCATTTGAATATATTTTTTAAAATCAAAGTATGGAAAAATAAATCTTGGCGCTTCTAACCTAGAAGATTTTAAGCTGCATGGTTTTGTGGGGAAAAAAAGTTTTGTGTTCCTGACACTGAGAAGTTGATCCGCCTCCTCTTCTCCCACACTCCCCCCTCCCTCCAGGCTGGCCTTCATCTGTCATGCATTCCCACCATAACTTGACTCAGACTGCTGTAAAGCAGCACAACTGCTTTGAACTCTTCACTGCTTGTAGGTGGAAGACGCTTTCCTTTTCTGTAGACCTGCGGGCATGCTGTTGTCAGAACTGAAAATTTCTTAGCTGTGTTATTTTTTTTCTGTTTAAGAATGCTTGCAAGAACAAATAGTAAAAATATAAAAAAAGAACTTGTTATAGAGTCTCCACAAAAGAGTCTAGATGCTGCAGCTTCTGAAGCAGAGGTAGACAATCCAATAGAAGTTTTGGTAAGTGAGTGTGATTGTGTGAGAGATTGTGTTGGCTTGTAAAATGTATTAATATGCCACAAAGTAAAAGGACGCCCTCTAATAATTGATGTTCTTTTGTGGTTTGCTATTATGTGTAACCCCCCCCCAGATGCTGTGGTTCTACCGTAGCATAAAATGTTTTAAACATTTTTTATTTTCCTAAATGTTTATTTATTGCTAAATTAGTAAAGTAACTCTAAAATACTCTAAAACCTTTTGGTGTTTTAAACAAGGTGTTGAAGCAAACATTCTACTGTCTTTTCATTTTCAGTTTAAAGTAGTTTGATATTTGAAGTGTACATATATTGTTGCTTTCACTGTCTTGTTGCCTCAAGGCAAACATTTAATATGCAGGCTCAGAACTTTAGTACTCTTGACTCGCTGAATATCTGTACTGGGGGGAAGACCCATGTAGTGAAGAAGTTATGAAAACAGCCTGCTTTATACTGCTGGTGTGTGTTGCATTGACCATATGTGTAGGATCAGAAGAGTTGTATGGCTTACTTTTGGTTGCATTTCCTTGTTGCAAATTTGTGTTTTGTTATGTATTTTCCTGTATATTTAAGTGAAGGGAAAAGGAGGAATGTTCTGATGTTTCACAGCCCATGAATTGACAGACTTAATTTTAAGAGGTGCACTGGCACACTTCTCTCAATTAGTTCTTTCGGCTGTTTGCCAAGGAATTAACTAGAAAACTTTCTTTTTAAACTTCTCAGCTGTAAGTAAGTAATTATTACAACTGCCAGGCTGTCAATATTAGGACCTGGGTGTATTGTTAATCTGTCAAAGGTAAAGTCTACAGAATAGTTCTCAGACATGGAGGTGCTCCAAGGAGGAATAAACCTATTGTACTAGAGACATTCATATGGAACTTGATGGGTTTAAAAACACACACAGGGAGTGGTATTCTAGATTCCTGCTGGGTTTTGTTTGTGTATCCTTCCTGCAAAATCCATATGGATTTGTCTCTTCCAGATGCATTTTATTTTCATAGGTTTTTGATGAGGGCAGTAGGGGATAGAGGAGGGGATTATGTCCTAATTGCTCCTTAGCTGATACCAAAGGAGGTATGTACCAGTAAAAACTTTGAGAGCCACACCCAGTGTTTAATTTTTTCTGTTTAGAAGCCAGTAATCATTGGCTGTGGGTGTGTATTATGCATAGTGTCCAGATTTCCACCAGAGACATTTTCAGCAAGTGTTCATTGTTTTAACACATTTTAGATTCTAGATAAAGAACATTGTTAGCTTCTAAATAAAGAACAAATTAATTATTTGCCTTTAACAAAGTAAGCATTTAAAGAGAATTGTGTTGCTTATTTGTAGTATGTTTGCCCATTACTACTAAAACAGGAGAGCTGGGAAAAGGAGCAACAGCTTTCTTGTTCCATTTCCCACACAAAACTAACCTAGGAACTCATGCAGGAATTTGTGGTCGGAAACACAAGCCTCAGCTTTTGATTTTTATTAAATATTTCTACCTAGTGCTTTCAGTTGAAAAATTCAAAAGGCAGCTAAGAATTAAACAATACCAACTCTTTATTTACTTCATTTATATTATACCATGCCTTTGTCTCCTGTAGAGACCCAAAGCAGTTTACAGCCTTCTCTCCTCAATTATATCCTTACAACAGTCCTGTGAGGTAGGCTGAGTATTTGTGACTGGCCTAAATTCACCTAGAGAGTTTCCATGACACTGTGGTAGGGCTTGTAGCCACACCTGGAAGAATTGTGGGGTAGAGACAGGTGTGCCCTTGTCATGCTGGTGCATAATACCCCATATGCCAAAAAAAGGAAGTGATTACTCAAAACTCTATGGTTAAACCATAGATTTTGAGTAAATTCTAGATCATAATGAATCACTTCTGTTTGGTTGTTTTTGCTGGAAGTGATGTCATGTGTCAGCATGATGGCTCACTCTCCATTTTCCCTCACTGGCCTTAAAGCACCAGTGGACAGTGTGGGTAAGTGGCAGGAGGTCTGCCACTATAGCAGGAGATCTGGCTTGCCTGCAGGGTGGGAAATTGAAATATGGGTCTCCCAGATTTTAATTGAGAATAGTAGCATACAGCTTCAATAAAAACTATAATTTTCCAAAGCCTGAACAGTGACTGTGTTGCAGAGCAATTAGGATATTGTTGCAAGTCATGATATCCTTCCTTATATATATTTGAATTTTGGTCATACCTTATATGGTGAAAATGCGCGCCGGAATCAGTTGGCTGAGGGACTTGCCAGTCAGAGACAGAGTCCCTCGCCACTGGCTGCTTAGCCTTCCGGCGTGGCTGTGCGCCCTCCCACTCAGCCACCGCGCAGCCTCACGACCCCAGTCTGCTCCAGCCGCCGATCGCTTCGGCCTGGGGGGGGGCGGCAGCTACCGGCTCGGAGGGACTTCACCCAAAGCTGGGTATGGAGGCTTTGTGGGGGAGGGCGCAGCGGGCCTCGGGAGCGCTGCGCGGCCACCCCTCCCTGAAGGCTTTCGGGAACGGAGGGCCCTCCCGAACGGCGGGGCAGGGAGGCTTGCGCGCGGAGTCAGTGGCGGGCCTCGGACGCTTCCCTTGCCCGGAGATCACCGCCCCTCCTCCCTGCGTGACGGGGCCAGCCCAGCCGCCTTGCCCACCCCCAAGGACTCTCCCTAGGGCCCGTTGCCTCGGCCGCAACGGGCTTCCCCCTAGTAAGAAAAATAAAACCAAAAAAGTAGCCACTTTCAACAAGTCTTTACAATTGCTGTAATGTTTCTAACCATCATCAAAACAAATTTGGAGCCAGATGAATGGATGTGGGGATGGAATCCTGAAGGTGAGGGTTTTTGAAGCAGGCTTTGAAGACGGTCATAACTATTGGTTAGGTTTGCATGGCTGCTCCCTTATGAATTTACCTAACAATTAAGATTGTCTTCAGAAACAGGTATTGCTTTGGATGCCCTGGTCCTGGACATTTGAAGGAAAGAACTGGCTCTAAAGGTGAGGCTTGTGCCTGGAAGTAAATATACAGTCAGTATAGTTTTCAGCATGGATAAGGTGTTCCTTGTAATTGATAGATTAGATCTTCTGTGTTTGGGAAAGTTCATTCTGGGGCTGAGGGACTTGTGTGTAATAATACCACACTTGTCAGGCAGCTGCAGTAGGGATGGGGCAAAAAAATCTCTCCTTTTTCCCGTAAGTGGAGCTCTCCTCACACAAGGGGCAGAAATAATAGTCTAATCCTGTTCCTCTTTCCCTCTACAACTGTCCTACCAGCATAATTATTACAACACACAAGTCCCTCAATTCTGGGAGTAAATTTTCCCGGGATTGAAAATGGCTCTGGGGGAAGGGAAATGTGGGGAAGATTCTGGACTATCATCATCGCCTTGCAGGAACCAAGCCAAGATCATCTAGCAAACTTGCTGCTTCATTTTGAATCTATTTAAGTTTCCATACATTTTTCAAAAGAGCCTCAGGTAGAACGCATGACAGTAACCTGGGTGTACGTGTTGCTGTGGCCAATTATTTTTCACAAGAAAGCTGATATTCCAACCATATTTTTAAAAGGTATTATGTGCCATAGATGAGACATGTACATTTAGAGTAATCTAATAGTACTCCCCAAGTGGAAACTGCTTCTTTGGAGGTGGAGTTTATAATTCCATCTACAGTGTGCTGAACCCAGAACCTGGACCAGAGCCAGATTAAGGCCAACTGTTGCCCTAAATACAGCCCAACAATGGTGCCCCTCAACCCTTCCATTGCTTAACTGACAAGACATTAAGACTCAATAAGTGCTGAAGGTGAAATAAGAGATTAAAAATTCAGTTTGCTTCCAGGCCATCTCCTAGGCCAGACCCCACAACTATATTAAATATAAATGTAAAAAAAAATATGTAACACTAACTAGCAGTAAGCAATATAAGTAAATTATTTGCTTATAACTAGGGCAATGAAAAAATGTAATTTTTCAATGCTTTTTAATGCATTTTTAATAAAATTGTTATAAGGAAAAATGCAAATACAAAAATTTATTGAAAATTACTTTTAATCACCCTCCCAAAGATTATAAGGCAAAATGTGATTATTTCTACTGAAGTTATGTGATCTCAAGAGCATACTTTTTAGTTTTGAAAATCCTCTTTCTACAGAAATTGATGTTAATGGACAGTTTTTGAATTCTAACGGAGAAATAACATTATTTGTAGGAAACAAAACATTTTTATTCTGTTGCTTTCTAACTTTGATATATAGCATTTCAATATACATGGATCAAAAGATGCAAAATAATGCTTACTGTTGCCAGTTATAATTTTGTTTATACTTTAAACATTTTCTCCTACTTTTTTTAAATTGCAAAGTCTTTGATCAAGTCCTCAAACTAATCTGTAATAAATCTGCTTCTATACTTAGCAGAGACAAGGCATCCAACCTGTCTTGTATCATAGCTGTCCCTTCCGCCCCTCCTTTTTCGGTGCTAGTGATTCCACTGCCTATCATTTCTTATGAACAGCCATAGCAGAAGGAATGACTGAGAAAAATATTTCATCTTCAAGGTGCCGGTCTTCCCTTGGTGCCCTAAGCACATGCTTATTTTGCTTAATGGTTAATCCAGGGCTGATCTGGACTCAGCTTTAGTTTGTTGGTTCATACATGTGTAGCTTGAGGAAGAGATACTAGAGCTCCTGTTTTATAAAAGGGTGTGTGTGTGTGAGATAAACAAGACAATAGAAAGCAGTAAGGGAAAAAGAGCTTTCTCTTTGTTCTCCTAGACCCTGTGGAGCCATAGAGCAATAGTTTGTTTTCCTTAAGTATTAGTCATGAGTCAAGGTTTAGCCAGAAATGAAATGTAAAGCAAGGTTTAAATGAATCTAGAAACTATGATATACAGTACCTAAAAGTTCATTATTGGCTTAACAATCGTTTGCTTGGTACAGATGTAGTTTCCCTTTCTGATCTGTCTGCTGCAGACAGGAAAGTCTTACAAGCTAACCTATGTACCACTGCAGTCTTCCATATCCAGAAAGTAATTATAGTGTTGAGCTGCTGTTTTCTTACTCCCACACATAGACAGCTGTTTATAAGTATATGGAGAATAAATGTAAACCAACATCTGTATCAGTGATGAAATAATTTAGATGCTTGGACAGCTATAACATGTCTGTTTGCTATAAAATCTATTTTATGCCGGCACTGATGTCTCCATTCATATGTATGCTATAATATGAAAAGTGGATAGCTCAACAACTCTTGTTGCTACTTCTGCAAAATTTCAATAGATTAATTTTAAAATAATGTAATATTTTTCAACATATTAAATAGTCTATTAAATTTTACAATTGCCTATTTTGGGTTAAATCCATGTTAGGATTTATGAAAGTTACAGAGTAAATGTAGATTCGAGTCCAGTAGCACCTTAGAAACCAGCAAGATTTTCTGGGTATAAGCTTTAGAGAGTTATAAGAGTCAGATAAGAGTCAGAATGGAGATCTCTGAGTCCTTTATATCCCAGTCAGAAGGAGGAAATGTGTTGCAAAGAGGATGCAGAGGTAATCTGCTTGATTACAGCAGTGGGGAAGTGCTAGGGGCAGAAAATTAGCATCTGTAGTGAGATAATCTTATGTTCCTATTCAGCTGGGGGGGAGGCGTCCATTGTTCTGAACTCATGAGCAAACTCAGGTTCAGCAATCTTTCATTGTAATCTCCCCTTGAAGCTTCTCTGTTAGGACTGCCACTCTTAGATCAGCAGTGAAATGACTTGAAAGATTCCATTGCTGACACCTAAAAGTGGCAGTAGAAGCTGCTCTACTGCAGACCAACATGGTTACCCTCTGAGACTAAATAATCTTTAGAAAACAATATATAATTCTTGGTCTTTCATACGTTTCTAAACCCACTTTTTAAAGCTCAAGACTTTGTAGGGAAAGCCATTGTCAGTTACAGTTATACTGTACTCAGCAAATCATGTGGGATCCTGTTGTATAAGAGAACTAGCCTGATACCTGTGCTTCACTATGGTATTTAACTTCTGTAAATCCAGTTATAATACTGATGATGTGAAGTTTGAAATGCAACATTTGTTGTAGGAATTCTAATGGAGAAGACTGTAGTAAAAAATCGGAGTGAGACATATGTACTATTTTTTCCCTCTCTTGAAGGACCTCTCTGTAGACCACATTGGTGGTTCTGCTCTCAGTTGCTAGGATCACCAGGCTGCTTAGTGAGCTCACTTGGGAGCAGGCCACATAGAACTGTCCATGTGTTGTCAGTTAAGCAGTTGTCAGTTAAGTCAATTCCTGCCACCTTCAGTGTCTGGCCTTGGGATTTGTTGATGGTCATAGCAAAGCAGACCTTGAGGGGGAACTGCAGCCCCTTGAACTTGAAGGGGTTTTCTGATTGTATGAGTGGAATGTGTGGTATGAACACTGACTCCCCCTGAGCACTGCCTGTGAGCAGTGTGGCCTCGATGATGTTCCTGTGCAGGGCCTTCACTTGCAGTCTGGTGCCATTGCATATTTTGGGTGAGTTGAGGTTCTGCAGCAGCATCACTGGGGCCCCCACTTTGAAGAGAAGCTTTTGGGCTGGGAAACCAGAAGGGTTGAGGGGTAGGAGGAGTAGCATGTCTGAAGGCATCGAGGAGGCTGGGCCAGCAGAATTGCTTAAGCAATGCTGCTTGCTGATGGCTTTCAACATTCTGCCCCTTCTCCTGCACCTGACAAACAACTGCCTGTCAGGTGGAGGAGGGGTGGGTGGGAGTGTATCTAAAGCCACTGGGGAGGCTAGCCCAGCATCATTGCTAAGGTGTTTCTGCTTGGGCGGCCTCCCTGATTGATTAAAGTACCCTGCCCCTGCTCCTACACCTGACAGACACCCATCTGTCTCGTGTTGGGTGAGAAATGTATTTAAAGGCATCAGGGAGGCTGGGTCAGCAGCAGCACTAAGGCAGTCATGCTGAGCAAGTCTCCCTGATGGCTGTAAGCATCCCACCGCATCTCCTATACCTGACAGGCAGCTGCCTGTCCAGTGTAGGAGGGGGAGGGGGGCAGGGTATTGCAAGCTATTGCTGAGGCTGTGCCGGTAGGATCACTAAGGTCTTACTGCTGGGGTGGGCTCCCTGATGGCTTTAAGCACCCTGCACCCACTGCTGCACCTGGCAAATAGCTGCCTGTCAGGTATAGGAGGTGGGGGGTAGCGTGTTTGAAGCCATTGGGGAGGCTGGGCCAGCAGTACTGTTGCACCTCACAGATGGTTGGCCATTCCTGATTTCCTCAACTTTCATTTGCTCTCTGCAGTCTTTTGTAACTGTTCCCTCCCCCTCGGAATACTGAGCTCTGCAGCTGACTAATCAGAGGGTGAGAGGTGCAGGGAGGCAGCAGCATGGCAGCCACATAGAAAGTACTGGGGGAGTACATTTTACCCTTTTTGACCCCCTTAGGGGTCAAATTTCTAAAAATCCTTTCTTAGTGAGCATCTACAGCATGGTAGGAGTGTTCTCCCTGAACTTCATGTTTCTAGGTCCAGTGGTTTGGCCTGGGTGCTGATTTTACAATGAGGGGACTTTCTTTTATATAGATAGATAAATATATATAAATGGATGAAAGATTTTTGCTAACTTCAGGTACTATAGATTAGCTGCATCAGTGCAAAGTCACAAAAATCTTAATTACAAAGAATGTTTAGGAAAGACCATTTTTACTAGATTTAGAAATTAATTATAATCGCAAATATGTTTTCGGTAGTATGTGTTAAATCTTAAACCTGTCACGATATGTAACTGAATTTGATCATACCATATTAATGCAATCCCTATGCGTTTCCTAGCTTCTTCGCTGTTCCACCTTTTTGCCTTTTATTCCCTCTTTTATTTGATCCTTTTTCTCCTTCTTTCTGGTTTCCCTTTGATATGAGGTTTGTTTTCTGACTTTTTGTCATGGTTGGGTACTCAAGGAAGTTTACAAAATAAACGCTTTCAGTTGCATCACTGTGGGTGCTGGAAAGTAGTTCCAGCCGGTTTATAGCGACCCCTCATGAGGTTTTCAAGGCAAGAGATGTCCAGGGATGGTTTGCCATTGCCTGCTTCTGTGTAGAAGTCCTGGACTTCCTTGCTGGTCTCCCATCCAAGTACTAATGAGGGCCAGCCCTGCTTAGCTTCCGAGATCTACCTAGATGAGCTAGCCTGCGACATCTAGGTCAGGGCTGCATCACTGTAGCAGCAGTAAGCTCTTTTGCTGTTTTACAGAATCCTTAATGCTCTTTGACTTCTTCTGATATGTTGAGTCCAGTGGTATCTTTAAGACCAACAAAGTTTTATTCTTTGTATAAGTTTTTGTGTGCAAGCAAACTTCATCAGATACAGTGCCTGTATCTGATGAGTGTGCTTGAGCATGAAAACTTGTACAAAGAATAAAACTGTTGTCTTAAGATGCCACTGAACTCAAAGTATCAGAAAAGTCAAAATTAAGATTCCGTAAAACAGCAAAGAGTTTAGTGCTGCTACAGTGATGCACCTGACCTAGATGTTGTGTGCAAGCACACTTTGTTGGTCTTAAAGGTACCACTGGGACTCAAACTTTGTTCTGCTGCTTCAGGCCAATATGGCTACCCTACCTGAAACTTTCTTCTGATACTGTTTGGTTTGAATGAATTATAGGAAATTCTGCTTTAAAGAGGCCTCTAATTCAGGGATCTCCATGGTAACTTGTGAGCTGTCTGTAGCTTGTGCATCCTCTGGAAGACATAGGAAAAAACTGCAGAAAAATTTGCGCTAGGCTTTTTTCTTTTTTTAAAAAAAGGGGTTTCTCATAGGATTTTTCTTTGTGTTGCTTGGCTAATAGCATCATTTATGGTGCTCTTCCTGGTCCATGTTATGTTTCTAGGACAGAACAAAACCTAGTAATGTGCTGGATTTTGTTCTCACCTAAGACAACAGTAAAACTTGCCTGGGAACAAGAAAAATGGAGCAAGGCACTTTGATTTTCTGATTCTGCTGCTCCAGTAGTCCTTGGCTCTGTGTCTGTTCAGGTCATGTGCAAGCAGAAGTTCCCATGCAGGAGGTTCTTCTTGTTTTCTTTCCTCAGCCCTTGACAATTAAATACTAAAAACAGACTTACACGGTTTAACTTCTAGAATTTAGCTGTAATAGAAATAGACCATTCTTGTAGTATGCTGAAATCCAGTTTGGGCTTCTGTTCATTGTCCTGATTTCAGTGTGATTTCATTGGTTTCTATTAAACTTACTATCATTGAAGTGTGAATAGGAACTACATCCTTAAAGTATAATCCCAATTTACTCAGAAGTAAACCTTTAATTTAAAATGGGGCAAATTCAAAGCAAGTACATGTAATATTTTTGCCTTAAATTGTCTAACATATCTACCAACAACATGCTGAAGTATTAAGTATAAGAGATTCCCTGCACAAACAATTAAACAGGCCACAAAACTGAAGATTAATATATCAGTTCATATCCTCAGCCTGTTAAAGAAGTGCTGTCACAGACTCCTTACCAAGAGCACACTACACTGATGTACCACCCCACCTAAAGTTTGATTAACCTGCTTTTATTAACAGCTAGATTCAAGTCCAGAGTTAAGCAAACTCCAAAGCATGACAGAAGACAGAAGGGCCTGGTGTGATGTGGTCCATGGGGTCACGAAGAGTCAGACTCAACTGTGTGACTGAACAACAAAAACAGATTCAAGTCCAGTAGCACCTTAGACTAACAAAATTTTGGGGATATAAATTTTTGTGAATCAAAGCTCTCTTTGTCACATGTCTGTGTTCTGCCACAGACTAACACGGCTACCCTCTGAAAGTGCTTTTATTGGCACAACCAGTCAAAATATATGATGAAGACTGCAAAATTATCAGTCAATAGAAAAGATCCTCCCAACTTCATCACCATCAAATCTGTTGACATTTAAATCTAGGGATTAGAGCTAGGCAAGACAGGTCTTTCTAGAAACTTGAACAAAGCTCCAGGTTTGCAGGAAAATCTGAAATCTTAGAAAACACAAAGCATTTAGGGGTTAATACCCTGCAAAATTATAGAAGCAGCACCTGTCGCTTTAAGAAACAAATGCCCACAGTGGCTGTTGCTAGGCAGTCAAAATGGTATTGTTAGCTTTCAAGCCTTTTCCAGGTCTGTTTGGGCCTCTGAGATAGGACTAATCAGGACCAGGCCTGGCGGCAGCCACTAAACACTTTGCTAACATGTAACTTGCATGACTCACCCAGGACCGGCTGCTACTATTCAATAGCAGCCACTCCATGAAAGGTAATGTGATGTTGTGGTTTGAATTTCAGACTAAGGCCCTTTCTGCACTCTCCTTTTAATCCATGTTCACTACAGTGTCTTCCAACCACAGTTTGTGAACAAAGTATCAGGCTTGCAAAACCTGAATTAATACTAAAGAAAATGGATTCTCCAAATATGTCTTGCTCCTTCAACCTTACATAGAGATCTTTGAAAGGGATTGATAAACATTGCACCTTTATATAGCTTGAATCTTTCCAGTCTGGTGAGAGGCCTGGTTATGGGACTATATTGTAACCCTGTGATTTTTCATGTCACAGTGCCTCTTACCAAATTATGATGCAGAAAAAATTATGTGGAGGAACATAGAATATGTTTGGATTAGGTGATAACCACATGATTGATCAGTCTACATATAAAGTGTAAACTCTTTAGGGTAGAACTTCTTTTCCCACTATGGGAAGGTATAGAATGGAAAATGTCTGTAAGAAAACATAAAGAGATCCTGTTTCCCTGGGAAGAGGTAGTGTCAGTGCAACGAATGCCAAAGTCAATATGTTGTCCTAATTTTCTTTTGTTTGAAATGATGAAATATCCTTCCTGTCACTGAGCATACATATTCCTAGAAAATGCAGCAGATGATTATTAAGAGAGAAAAAACAGTTTATATAACAGTTTATATCTAATTCGAGATATAGAACTAAACAAATGTATGTAAAGGGTTGGTTTCCAAAGTAGTATAAAATCTTAATGAAGGTTTTGATGGCTGTGACTGGTCATCCTACAGAAAAGTTTGACAAACTTTAGTGCTGTCAGTTGGAAGACCTTCTTAGGAGTTCAGAACAGGACAGGCAGAAATAATATTCTTCAGTGTCAAACGTGAAATGCTCATAATATAAGATTGTTCTCTTATAGTGTTTCTGGGATAGTAAATAACTTGTGGGATCTTGTGGATCTATTAAACTAAAAGCAGCCCTTTCCTTCATTGCAAGACTTTCCCTAATGGAAGAGGCTCGTCTGCTGACAGAAAAACCTCTAATATCAGAGAATGATCCCTTGCACGTGGAGAAAGCAGCAAAGTTAGCAGATCTAATCCTCTAAAATGAATTTTTGAAATAAGCCCATATTGAAGAAAATAAAGGACAAAGTTATGAACAGATTGGAAGATCCAAGGAAAAGTAATTCTAAACTGTTGGGAAAACACGCAAGTACAGCCAGTCTAGAATCTTTGGCACTTAGTTCTCACTTTATTTAAAACATTTCAGTATTGCTTTTTTGTTGTATGCTCAAAGTGATTTCTGTGTATACAGAGAGCGCACCATACACATTAAAACCAGAAACAACAAATTATCAGACAATCACAAAGCAATTTCCAAAGGTATTTGACATCTGGAGGCCAGTGAGAATAGCAAGGTATTGTGCCTATACTAATGCAACATGAGGTAAAACTACCTACTTTGGCTTCAGTTGATCTGTACCTTGTGCAACACCTTACATTTATCTCCTTCGTTAATGCAATGACTGCTAAGTGATTTCTAGTCTCCCTTCTGAAAAGGACTTTTGAGTCCCACTGCTTTAGAGAGAGATCAGAACATGCTTTGGACAGTTTCCTCTGGAGTGTAACCGATTTATTGCCTCTTGCCTGGAGTAACTTGAAACCAGCTCCATTTGAATCTGCGATGCACCCAACACACTATGCATGCTTTAACAGGACTTAACATCATGTCCTGAGGCATTCTCCCTTCCCAAAGATCTTCTTTTACAGTTTTTTTCCTGGTAATGTCCAGCCTTAAGAAGAGTCCTGGTGAACATGAATACTTGCACACCATTGTGTGTCATTGGGTTGGTCCTGATTAAAAGTTTTATGTTGATTCTGGTACTGGTTTTTGGATTTTAGTTTTGGACCAATATGGCTATAAACTGCCAGTTTCCAAAGGCTCTTTTAAATAGTTCAGCCTTGCATTTCCCCCCTAAAATTTGTCATAGATTCTCTTGGGATCAAATTCCAAAGAAGTGAAACTGCCGCTGAAAAAAACAGGTTATGAGCAAAAACCATCCTAATCTTCCTCATCTTTGAGACTACAAGCAATGTCTGTTATAATAAGAGTACTGCTCTCGTAGGCTAATATTAGGAGCAGGGCTTTTTTTTTGTAGAAAAGGCACAGCAGGAACTCATTAGTATATTAGGCCACACCCCTGACAGCACAGCTCATTAGCGTATTAGGCCACACACCCCATGTTAACAGAAGAGTGGTCATCCAGCCACACCCACCTTTTGCTTCTTATTCTGTTTACCTTGTTTGTTGTCAAAACCCAGGGCTTTTTTTGTAGCAAGAACTCCTTTGCATGTTAGGCCACACACCCCTAATATAGCTAATCCGAATGAGTTTCTGCTGTTGGGTGTGGCCTGTTATGCTAATGAGTTCCTGCTGGGCGTGGCCAACTTAGGAGCCAGGCGGAACTCCGTTCCTGTGCGTTCCTGCCCAAAAATAGCCCTGATTAGGAGAGATAGTATGTGGGTCCTGGAGTACTGAGTGCTTTAAAGGTTAAAACCAGAGCTTTGAGTTGAATTCACAAGCAACCTAAAAGCCAGTATAGATATTTCAAGGTCTTGGTAGGAATGGCAGAATTATTAGTGCCTTTCAGCAACCAGGCAGCCACATTTTGTACTAATCAAGGTTTCTGTGTTGTCATGAAAGACAGTCCCCCGTAGAGTGCATTATAATAATCTGGCTCTGAGGTTACACTAGCATGGATCGGTAGGGCTAGGCTGGCTGAACCCAGGAGCAGATGCAGTTGTTAGCAAATGTAACTGAAGAAAACCATTCCTAATAATACTAACCAAACTTCTCCATCTACAACAGCAGGTACAGGGATATGCTGAAAAGCATAGCAACACCATCTATTGGTAGTAAATTTACCCCTTTTAGAAATCAGCCTTTTCAACCAGTATCAATTCTGTCTTCTCTGGATTCAGCTCTAGCTTGCTTTCCCTTATCCACTTGAGCACAACAAACACCTCAACACTCCAAACACTGAAACTTTACTGAAACATTAAGTATAAAAAAGCAAAGAGAGCATAAACACTTTTACTGTTAAAGTAAGCAATGCAACTGTATTTAAAATCAGTAGCACCTGAATAAAAATAGTAATGATAATGACAAATTATTAATAAACATCTTTGAATGATTTTTTCTGTATTACCTTAGCAACACTACCAGGAAATGGTAAGAGAAATTACTTTTATCCTATTTGGTTTATGTTAAGCTTTTCTTTACTAATACATATGGATACAGAAACAATTAACAAATTAGTTGTATATGAATAAGTTTCTAAGCAATAGAGCTGTAGCATATATTCTGGCTGTAAATGTAAAGCTTGCAACTATGTGTAGAACTGTATTTGATGAAAGAAACAGAGGGTTCCCTGCAATGTTTCCATTATGACACTCTGTATGTGTGTGCGCTCACACACAGACATCTGTGCACGCATGTTTGCAGATTTGTGGGAAAGAATTGGTGGGCGGAAGATGTCTAACTTTCCTCCATCCACTGCTTCTTCCCCATTTGCAGATGTCTCTGCCCTTTCTCCTCTTTCTCATTACTGTTTTTTCCAGCCTAGTAGACATTTAAGAGAATCAGAGGATATAGGAAAGTGTTGAATACCCTTTCCTGTCCAACAGTTCTCACCTGCAAGTGGTCCCTCCCTCACTCTTTTTATCAACAATATGAGGGCCAAACTAGACATGATGGTGTCCATGGATTGTACCCGTGGTTACTGCCGCCATTTTAAAGCAAATTTAAAATGCCACGAGAGTACATTTTAGGCTGTGTAGTAGGCTAAGGCGCTACTTCCCTCCCCCCCATCACTTTTTCAAGTGCTGAAACAGACACACACCACACATCATGCAGCTCTTTCAGCAAATGAAAAGGTGTTCAGGATGGAACAAGAACACCTCAGCCAACAGCATTGTGGGCCTGATCAGGATCAAACTCTCTTGGCATTTTAAAATTCTTTAAAAATGGTGCTATCCACAGGTTGGACCTGTGGGCATCATCCACAGGTGGACCTGTGAATGCCCTCACATTTAGTTTGGCTCTCAGATCTGGGAACACACGTCAACTGTAACACATTGTTATGGTGAAGTAGGATAATTTTTCTGGTTTTCAGAAGCAATTTAAACATAACTTTAGTCAGAAGATGTAGTTGAGAGGATTGCTTTAATTAATCAAATTGTTTCCAGTATCTAAAAGGATAGAAAAGCAGTCTGAAATTAAAAGTAGAAATCTGGAATGTAATTTTCCTTTAGAGTGTAGAAACGTATAACTTTCCATGCTTGCAAGAAACTCATTTTGGCTACTTAACTAGTTAATGGGCAATTGGGATATGGGTATTCTTAAACTGAGACTGGAAACGCTGCAATTAAATCTCATGTTATATGTGAATACTTTTATTGGAGCTTGGTGCCATTGTAAGTTTCTTATAATCTTACAAAATACTTGTTCCACGATGAAGCTTCCCGTTATGTGCCTCAGTTGGAAGTTTTACAGGAAGTAAGAGTTTTCAGGAAAAATATGTAAAAACAATAGTTTGAGAAGAGTGCAGAGGAAATCTTTCCACTTAAAACTTCTAAGCCGTTGCTTTTTCTGCTGGTGTCGGTGACAGATCTGGGATCTGATCTAGAAAATCACAAAAGCACCATCCTTGTGTTCTTGACGTGTGGAATGGAATGGGCATTGTTTAAAACAGTTTGAATAGGGGGAATGGGGTTTCTGGGCTAGTCCCCTTAATGGAAGATAGCCCTTCTAATAGCATTTGACTCTTCCCCATAGTGGACTGATCTTTTGAAGTGTCATAATGGTGGTTGTGGCTTTGCCAGGGAGAACAAAGAATGTATGTGTGTGTATGCACATGCCATATACTACTAATACACTATTTCCCCCTTTCCCCGTAGCTGGCTTTTGATCTTTGGTATGACTGATTTGGAGCTCACTGTCACATGTAGATGGCATTAACTGAATCTTGTTTATAGAATCAAAAAAGTTGGAATGGACCTAAAGATCATCCAGTCCAACCCTCTGCACCATGCAGGTTGACCTAAAGTATTCCTGACAAATAAATGTCCATTATCTTCTTAAACACCTCCATTTCTCTGGGCAACCAGTTCCACCACTGAACTGCCCTTATTGCTAAAAAGTTTTCCCTAATATCCCCCCACATGTAACTTAAACCCATTATTATGAGTCCAATCCTCCACTACCAATTGAAATAGTGTCCTACCTTCCTCTAAATGACTGCACTTTAAATTCTTAAAAAGGGTAATCTTATTCCCACCTCAACCTCCTCTTCTCCAGGCTGAATATTCCCAGTCCCTGCAGTTTTTCTTTATAAGCTTAGTTTCCAAAACCCTAATCATCACTAGCTACAAATAGTGTTGGTAAGCAGTTAAGATGCAGGGCTAATGGATCGTTGTTGCAGCCTTGTATTATTTTTTCTTTGAGATGAACTAAGGAAATATTTCTTGTGGACACTAGTAGAATTAACTGACATGGTACTAGAATTAACTGACGTGGTAGGATGAATCAGACATCACTATTCTAGTGGAGGTAGTTAGATCTGTGCCCAGTTATGGCAGATAATTTTCCAGCCCTCATTTGGTATGCAACAAAATGAGTCTGATCTTCTGTGTTAAGAATTTATTGTGGATATCATCATCAAAAGACCCCAGACAGTTTGCAGCGGAAAGTTGTTAGAGTTTGGAATGAAAAGTTAATTCTTCATTTTCCCATGTGACTCTTTGATTTAAGATCAGCCAATATCCTGCCTGCATGTTCTTGCATTAAACTAGCCTTGTGTTCTGAAAGGAATTTCATCACCATGATGATAAGTGATAGATTACAAATGATTCAACTGAGTTCAGATCCTGGTTGCTTCCGAAAAAATATCTGAATATAGTTACAGTATATTGAGATGTAATTATCCAGTCAGTCACCAGTTACCTGAGTAGATACAATTGGAGTTGGCGCTATGCCATGGTCAGTTTACCTTTCAGTCACAAAAGATTCAGGGTTTTTTCCTGATCCTTCTTAAAAGTGTTTTTCCCAATCAAAATTATTGTGTTAATTAATATTTTCACAATGAAACAGTCATGTGCTTTTAAAGCTAACATTTGCTGATTTCTTTGTGTTTGGGTGTTCTTATTTTTCTTGAATGAAGCATGCCTTGCTAATGCTATACAAACACTAATGCATATTTTCTCTTTCTATAGCAATGTATTGTGTGCAGTATTTTTTAGACCCTGTTTTTGTTAGTTGCATACTTTTAGTTCTCTAGCCTCTCCTTGATAGTGATTCTTTCCAAATGTAACATTTTGTTCTTTTGAACTCTATCCAATATAACATTTTGTTTAACAGGAATGTTCCCATGTGGTAGATATAAAATCTGAAATAACTTTTGACTCTTTTGTGTGCTAGATATGTGTGCTCGTGATGGCCTTTTCTAGGAAAATCATATCCCAGTGTAGTTTTTTGTCTTACATTTTGGTAAACTTGAATTATTCAGGAATGGGAAAAAACTGGTAATTTTTAATAAAAGTTCTGTCTGTTGGTTCTAATTTAAGTAGATTGCAATCTTAAATACTGTCAGAATGGAATTAAATATAAAATACAAATTAATTGCATACAAACAAATTTTGAAATAAGGGTAATTAAGAAAACTACAGAATAGGAATACGTGTTCAAAAGCACACTTACATAGTACTAGCACTAGTTTCTACAACTTTGTGTTTTTTGCATAAACTGCTGCCTTTTAACTTTGAAGATATTGTTACACAACCTTACTAATACACTTATTAGTGGTCTAATATTACATAACTGCATTGGCCAACATAACAAGAAGTTTACTTGGGTTCATGATCCAAAGTACTATTATTCAGAGGCCATAAAATGGCATCTCTTACCTTGGAGACATAGAGGTCGAGTTCAGACTGTCAGTTTGGCCCGATATAGGCACGTTTCACAAACGGATTAAAGGGCCCGGTTCACACAGGCACAGCTGACAGGCATTTCCCAGCCGTACTCAACCTGTCTCGTAATGCTTCCCTCCGGAGTTTAAAAAGTACCAGGTGAAAGCGGTAGCAAACCCTGGAGAGCGTGTTGATCCTGCTTCCCGGACGTGTACATGCTAAACGCTAAAATCCGGGAACAACCCGCCTTGATAATGTGTGCTGGCTGTTCCCGCAGGGATGTGCATAAGCCATGCACATAGGCGCCTGCTGCAGAGCAAGGAAAAAGCCGCTTACAGCCATGCCTCTGCCAGGGGCGGGCCAACAGTGCGAACGCTCCCTTACGCCTCCTCCGTGGTATGCTCCCACATCAGTCGGTGCAGTGTGACCGGGAATACCTGGAACACGTTGTTCCAGGTCTCTCTGCCACGACTCCCTTGCGCTTCATACTGCCAGTCTGAACTCAGCCAGAAAGTATGATTCTACATACTTTTTATATTGGGTAACTTTTATATTTATATATAGCCCATCTTTTAATGTATTTGTGTACATACATGTGCACAACCATGGTTTAGGTTGTATACTTTTGCTCCATGAATGCTTCTCTCTGGGTGCTTCAGCGTTCACTGTTTTTTGCTGTAAGCACTTCGGGCTTTATTGAAAAAACTGGAATTGTGCCAACGGAAGTACCAGAGAACATATGAACTGTAACTCTAGAGAGAAGTATGCAGAGGAAGTGTGCACCGTAGCTCCTAGAGAGAAGTATGCATGGAACCAAGATATAGGATCCAGGCTGTTGAGATTAGTGGTACTTGTCCAGTTTAAATACATAAATGGTGCACAATGCTGAATGCTGTAGTCAAGTAGGTTGACTATTTGATTATGGAGTGACTAGATTAAAAAATAACCAAATGTCAACGTAATAACAATACAGTAATGAAGTGATATAAAAGAAACGTTATTTCTGTTCCAAAGCAGTGCATGACATTCATGATTGTAGAACTGAAGTAAACGTTTCATCATATTCCCACTTTATATGTTTATTTCTTCTCAAATGTTGAGTGCACTCCTGTGTTGTAAACAAGTATTTTTCTGAATATTGTTTAGCCCTCAGGCTTCACTGAGCATTGTAACTCATATGGCCTCACTTTACATGTGTAAGAAAAAATGGTGCATCTTCATTCATAAAAATATTTCTGTTGCTGTATAGGCAAAACCAAAGCTGATTGAGCCAATAGACTATGAAAATGTCATCGTTCAAAAGAAGACACAAATACTCAACGATGCCTTGCGTGAGATGCTACTCTTCCCTTATGATGACTTCCAGGTAGCTTTTTAAACATTTTCTATATAAATACATTTTGTATGTATTAGGATCTTAATATACCATTGCCAATTTAAATATATAATGCATAACAAGCTGCTCATTATCTATGCTGAAGTCGTTCTTCAAGTTTCTCACTAGTTGCCATTGCTGTAAGTACATTTTTATTGTCTTTAGATTGACCTCAGCAGAAACGTTTTACACAAACTACAGAGCAAATGAAATATGAACTTCATCATTAAACTAAATCTGGGAGGGAGACTTGTGCTTTTATTTTAAGCCTCTTTTTAATGCAGGGTTTTTTTTGCTCCAGAATATGAATAAAACAATTGTTACTCTTTCAATTTAAGGTATTAGGCATTGTATATTCTTATTTAATGTATTTCAGAAGACCTTTTCCTCTCCGTATAGATATCAAAGCTTGTGGTATAATCTACTTAAATGGATGCAGTCAAAAAAGGGGAGAAAAACACAACCCTGTGCAAGAAGGGTAACCAAAGAGGTCAGAACAATGTACAAAACAATGATATTTAATGTAATAATGTATATAGAAATGCTAAAATATGGTTAAAAACAACAATAATGTGGTTCAGCATATAAGTCTCAGTATCAAGACAAATGTCAATTTACAAAAATGCAGATTTAAAAGTAGATCAAGGTGGGTAGCCGTGTTGGTCTGAAGCAATAGAACAAAGTTAAGAGTCCAGTGGCACCTTTAAGACTGACAAAGTTTTATTCAAGGTGTGAGCTTTCGTGTGCATGCACACTTTGTCAGATGATGAAATGGAATTACACATCATAGTTGTATATATAGGACTGGTTTGATTAATTTAGCATGCAAAATAGTGAGGCTATATTTTTTTAACAGATCAAAAGAATGACACATTAGTTCCTGGTTATCATGTTATTACTACTCTTACTAATATAATTGAATATGTAATTTAATTGAATATGTAATATAATTTGGAATGGTAGATTTAAATGCATTTCTTTGTTTTGGGGACAAGGAAAACACGCTAAACAGCCAAGATGCTGTAAAATTCACCTCCATGCTTGAAAGGAGATAGATGGGGTCTAAGGATAGGTTCTCACAAATTAGGGCACATCAGCCCCCAGTTCTAACATATTTATTACCTATGTTGTCCCCCCTCCAGTTGAACCGAAACAGATGATAACCAGGAACTAACTTGTCATTCTTTTGATCTGTTAAAAAAAAGTGCCTTCACTATTTTGCATGCTAATTTAACAAACCACTCCTATATATATGTAATTTCACTTCATTGTCTGACAAAGTGTACATGCACACATAACCTCACATGAATAAAACTTTGTTGGTCTTAAAGGCGCCATTGGACTCTAGGTTTAAAAGTATGTACTGTCTCCATTCATAAAGTCTTGATGAATTGCCCATGCTAGATTACAAGAAAATTTGATACCACTTTCTCCATGGATGAACATCTTAGTGTGAGTAAGGTGGCTATCTGTATTTTATGAATTTCAAATATTTAAAATAATTTTATTTCCCATCAAACATTGAGATTTGTTGTTGTTCAGTCGCACAGTCGAGTCCGACTCTTCGCGACCCCATGGACCAGATTACGCCAGGCCCTCCTGTTTTCCGCTGTCTGCTGAAGTTTGCTCAGTTTCATGTTCGTTGCATCGATGACACTGTCTAACCATCTCATCCTTTGCCGTCCCCTTCTTCTTTGACCTTCAATCTTTCCCAGCATCAGGGTCTTCTCCAGTGAATGCTCCCTTCTCATTTGGTGGCCAAAGTATTTGAGCTTCAGCTTCAGGATCTAGCCTTCCAGGGAACAATCAGGGTTGATTTCTTTTAGGATTGACTGATTTGATCTCCTTGCAGTCCAAGGGACTCTCAAGAGTCTTCTCCAGCACCATAGTTCAAAAGAATCTATTCTTCGGCGCTCGGCCTTCCTTATAGTCCAACTCTCGCAGCCATACATTACTACGGGGAATACCATTGCTTTGACCATGCGGACTTTTGTTGGCAAGGTGATGTCTCTGCTTTTTATCATGCTGTTTAGGTTTGCCATTGCTTTCCTCCCGAGGAGCAGGCGTCTTTTAATTTCATGACTGCAGTCACCATCTGCAGTGATCTGGGATCCTAGGAACATGAAGTCTGTCACTACTTCTATGACTTCCCCTTCTATTTGCCAAGGAGTGATGGGGCCAGATGCCATGATCTTAGTTTTTTTGATGTTGAGCTTCAAGCCCACTTTTGTGCTCTCCTCTTTCACCCTGAGCAAGAGGCTCTTGAGGTCCTCTTCACTTTCTGCCATCAGAGTGGTATCTACTGCATATCTGAGGTTATTGATCTTTTCCCCAGCAATCTTAACTCCAGCTTGTGACTCATCCAGGCCAGCATTTCGCATGATGTACTCTGCATATAAATTAAATAAGCAAGGTGACAATATACATCCTTGCCGTACTCCTTTTCCTATGCTAAACCAATCAGTTGTTCCATATCTGGTTCTAACTGTTGCTTCTTGACCCTTATACAGGTTTCTCAGGAGACATGTGAGGTGGTCCGGTACTCCCATCTCTTTAAGAACCTGCCATAATTTATTGTGATCCACACAATCAAAGGCTTTAGCATAGTCAATGAAGCAGAAGTAGATGTTTTTCTGGTACTCTCTTGCTTTCTCCATAATCCAGCGAATGTTGGCAATTTGATCTCTAGTTCCTCTACCTTTTTGAAACCCAGCTTGTACTTCTGGTAGTTCTCTATCCACGTACTGTTGGAGCCTAGCTTGTAGGATTTTGAGCATGACCTTGCTAGCGTGTGAAATGAGTGCAATTGTGCGATAGTTTGAACATTCCTTGACATTGCCCTTCTTTGGGATTGGAATGTACACTGACCTTTTCCAATCCTGTGGCCACTGTTGTGTTTTCCAAATTTGTTGGCAAATTGAGTGCAGCACTTTAACAGCATCTTCTTTTAAGACTTTGAATAACTCAGCTGGGATACCATCACTTCCACTAGCTTTCTTGTTAGTAATGCTTTCTAAGGCCCATTTAACTTCGCTTTCCAGGATGTCTGGCTCGAGGTCAGTGATTATACCATCGTGGTTGTCAAGGACATTGAGGTCCTTCTTGTATAGTTCTTCTGTGTATTCTTGCCATCTTTTCCTAATCTCTTCTGCTTCTGTTAGGTCCCTACCGTTTTTGTCCTTTATCATGGCCAGCTTTGCATGGAACATTCCCTTGATTTCTCCAATTTTCTTGAAGTCCTTCCAAATCTATTGTTTTCCTCTATTACTTTGCATTGTTCATTCAGGAAAGCCTCCTTATCTCTCCTTGCTGTTCTCTGGAAATCTGCATTCAGTTGGACAAATCTTTCCTTTTCACCGTTGCCTTTAGCTTTCCTTCTTTCCTCTGCTATGTGTAAAGCCTCATCAGACAGCCACTTTGCTTTTTTGCATTTCTTTTTCTTTGGGATGGCGATGATTGCTGCCTCCTTTACAATGTCACGGACCTCTGTCCATAAATCTTCCGGCACTCTGTCTATCAAATCTAGTCCCTTAAACCTATTCTTCACCTCTACTGTATATTCATCGGGGATGCGATCTAGGTCAAATCTGAATGGCCTTGTGGTTTTCCCAACTTCCTTCAATTTAAGTCTGAATTTTGCAATGAGTAGCTCATGATCTGAGCCACAGTCAGCTCCAGGTCTTGTTTTTACTGACTGGATAGAGCTTCTCCATCTTTGACTACAAATTATATAGTCAATCTGATTTCGGTGTTGCCCATCTGGTGATGTCCATGTGTAGAGACGCCTCTTAGGTTGTTGGAAAAGGGTGTTCGCTATGATCAGCGTGTTCTCTTGACAAAACTCTGTTAGCCTTTGCCCTGCTTCATTTTGTTCTCCAAGGCCAAACTTGTCTGTTATTCCGGTTACCTTTTGATTTCCTACTTTACCATTCCAGTCCCCTATGATGATGAGGACATCATTTTTTGGTGTTAGTTCTATGAGCTGTTGTAGGTCTTCATAGAACTGGTCCACTTCAGCCTCTTCTGCAGCAGTGGTTGGGGCATAGACTTGGATTACTGTGATATTGAATGGTTTGCCTTGGATTCGGACCGAGATCATTCTGTCATTTTTGAGATTGTATCCCAGTACTGCCTTTCTCACTCTCTTGTTGACTATAAAGGCCACACCATTTTTTCTACGGGATTCCTGGCCACAGTAGTAGATATAATGGTCTTCTGAGTTAAATTCGCCCATTCCTGTCCACTTTAGTTCACTGATTCCCAAGATGTCAATGTTCATTCTTGCCATCTCATTTTTGACCACGTCAAGCTTACCTTGATTCATAGATCTTACATTCCAGGTTCCTATGCAGTATTGTTCTTTGCAGCATCGAACTTTCCTTTCACCGTCAGACACATCCACAACTGAGCGTCCTTTCGGCTTTGGCCCAGCCGCTTCACTCTTTCTGGGGTTACTCGTACTTGCCCTCTGCTCTTCCCCAGTAGCATATTGGACACCTTCCGACCTGAGGGGCTCATCTTCCGGCGTCATATCTTTTAGCCTTTTGTTACTGTCCATGGGGTTTTCTTGGCAAAGATACTGGAGTGGGTTGCCATTTCCTTCTCCAGGGGATCACGCTTGGTCTGAGTTCTCTGCTGTGGCCTGTCCGTCCTGGGTGGCCCTCCATGGCATAGCCCACAGCCTCATCGAACCACGCAAGCCCCCTCGCCACGACAAGGCAGTGATCCATGAGGGAGAAACATTGAGATAATTATTACTTATTTTTCTTTCTTTTTTCTCATTTCAGGTCTATTGTTTGTATGGTCGGTTTTCTGTATTTAATTATTCAGTTAATAAAGTGTTCAGTTTGATTTATACCACTGAGGAAGGCCTTGTGCCAAAACGTGTTTGGTATTGGTTCTTACATATGGAGACAATATGTACTTTTAAACCTATATTTTTGTAAATTGACATTTGTCTTGATATTGGAATTATTTTTATGCTGAACCACATGATTCTTTTAACCATATTTTAGCATTTCTATATGCATTATTAAATTAAGTACCATTGTTTTGTACATTTGTACTACGTTCATAAGCCACTTAAAGCATAGGCATGCATGCTGTTGCATTCTGTCCTGTCTTAATGTTTGATAGTGTAACAGATACATAGTTTAACAATAGAACAAGTGGTGGTCTGTTGGTTCATGAGCAGGCTGAGTGTGTGTGATTGTTGTAACTGCTCTGGAATTAGCTACCATTGTCATTTTGGCATTGTAATAAAGCCTTGTAACTACACACCATCCTGGAAGCTTTTCAGCTGTCATGGATGCAGCTGTGACATTTGAAGCTCATATGCCATTGTTTCTGTAGAAAGGATGCCCTGTATGCACACTGTAGCATGAGGGACCTGTCCCTCATTGTTGTAAGGCAATGTGTTATCACAGCTACTGTGGAACTGCAGAGGTGGTGAGCTAGTTTAAAAGGTTTATTGTTTTGGTTTACAGGCTGTCTTTTATTGTCTGTAGCAGTGCTGCCTTACAAATAATGCTGTCTTCAAAATCAGGCTTTTACTCTAATTAGTTGCAAGGGCGATTGGATGGATTAGGTCAATTTTGCATTTAAAAGATAAAATCTATGAAGAATATTTTCCCACTCTTGAAAATCAGGCACTTCCTGCTATTTTACAAGATGTATCGTATTGTTGTTCTGTGGTGATGTGATGGCAATGCAAGGCACTTAGTCCTGAGGAAGGAGAAATCAAGGAACCAGCAGGGGATATGGCAGTGATATTAGAAGAACAATAACCATTGTCATAGAACAAGTATCTTGCAGTACAAACTCTTGAAAAAAGGGAGGTATTTAGTGGAGCTGAGAAAACTATAAGTATTATGGCTTTTGTCATGAGTGCTTGAGATTGCATGGTAAACAGCCACTTTAATGGAACCTTGGAATTAAAAAAGGTCTGGATTCTCAGTTTGTTTCTTTTGAATGCAAGGTACAATGGAAAAATGTTATGGCACAGCTCTACTGAGATTTGCTGTCTACTCAAATTTGCTGTCAACCCTTGATTATAAACACTGGGTTTTTACATTATCTTAAAGATTTCTCAGTGGATTGTTTTTTTTTATTATTCATGGGTTGCTGACATTTTTCAAGGCATATTTTGTGAATGGCTCTTATTTTAAAGAAGGATGTCCTTTGTAAAGAGGTGAGTGAGGTAAGATTAACCTTATGTTTGGATAGTGCTATTTTTGCTACAAACAGGAAGAAATGTGTATCGTATCCATGGAAAGACAGCACTGAATGCAGGAAACAGGTGCGACTGCAAACAATAGAATGTGTGCCTCAAAAAAAAAAGGCTAAATATCTTGTGCTAATAACACATCCTAGTGAGACTCCTTTAATGCTGTCTTAGAATTGTGAACAAAATCAACAAGTTGTTGTCGAAGGCTTTCACGGCCGGAGTTCATTAGTTGCTGTAGACTTTCCGGGTTCTGTGGCCGTGGTCTTGGCCAAGATCATGGCCACACAACCCGGAAAATCTACAGCAACTAAAATCAACAAGATTCATAAGTTTTTTTGGGACATAGCACACTGCTAATTAACACCTGCTGTTATTGACATACTAAAGAAATACTACTAGTAAAATGAAGGAATTTTGACAACCATGGAGTAATGATACCTTGAGATACTGGAGATTCTGCATCTGAGAGAATATTTCTGAGTTGTTTGAGGCTGTGACACAGGTCAATTGCAGCAGCTGCCTAGCATACTTACTATTTCTAATTTTGTATCACCCTGGATATGTCCTTTGACTGTTAAAAGATAGTGAATAGCGAGCAGTTTTTACTTATGTTTCTGGATATGTCTTACTTTTCTGTATAGGGAGGTGTGCTGAACATTGCAATAAAATCCTTTTCCGTAACATTTTCAAAAAGCATATGGATTTTTTAAAACTCAGACTTCCTTCTCCTTACTTTAAAGTGATTACAGTCGTACAGTCTTAAATTACTGAACAGGAAACCAAACTGTTCTGATTACAAATGCCCTAGAAATTCCCACCATTATCTGTATTTTATAAGTAGACAGTCTAGGAACATGAATGTCAGGGACTGCACTGTAAAGTCAGAAATATTTCCAGTAACTCAGAGTATAATAGCGTGTGTTGGGAAATTGGTGCAGTATAATTCTGATTTAAAAATTAGTGCAGTAAGCTACTTTGCTGGTTTTATTTGATTGAAAGTAAATTATTTTAAAAATTTAAATAGCAGTCATAAATACAACTAATTTTTGCAGTTAATTTCACTTTTTCTCATTAATAGACAGCAATACTGACACGACAGCGTCCATATATATGTTCTACAGTTCCTGACAATGCAGAGAAAGAAGCTCATAGCTTATTTGTAACTGAGGTAATGCTACTTATTGTCCACTGTTTTGGTTGGATCCTTCCAGTTTTCCATTGGTGCAAAAGCGAGGAGGGGCAATCTTGTGTGTAAGCGGGGAGGGGGTTTACATCTGCTTCTGCTAATGAAAAGCTGATAGGGTCCAGATCTATGTGTTTAATTGTATTACAGCACATATATTTGCTAAACATTTCTTAGATACAAAACAGTTTGAAAGGTGAGCACGGTCTTCCATTTGGAATTTAGAACAAAGTGTATATAAGAAATCCTGGAGCTACAGTTTGAGATGAAAGCACTTCTAGAGCACTGTACTTGGTGGCAGCAAAATCTTTTTAATATGGGTTTATATAATGCATTTTTAGCCATCTTTCAACCAAGAGCTTTGTAAAAATAGTTTAATAATACAAAATAATCAGCCATGTCAGCACCATTTTCTTTCCTTCAGCCTCTTGCAGCTACCATTTCCCCCATAGTATCACTGGAGATCTTTTGGGTTTCTCTTTTTAGAGGGTTGCATCAGCAGTTGCTATAGCACTATAATCCAAAACAACAAGAACACAATCAATGTAATACATTTTATTAGGATAGAAGAAATTATGCATACCAGTATGCAGGCTTTCACCAGAGCTATTTATCAGGCAAGATGTTACAAAATATTTTTATTTTACTTGTGGAGCAGCATAGTGCTATAATGTCCCTATAGCACTACAATAAATATTGATTTTTTTTAATGACCTCCAGTTCTATAGTAAGGAGAGTGGCAGCTAATGGAAGTGTGCAGAAAACTCTAGCATGTGGCACTCCATTACTGCCATGAATGCCTCTGCATTTGTAGCATATTCAATATTGGCTAATTGTACATTCAGCTCTACTCAAGCCTGCAGTATTTTCACTCCTCGACCCAAATTCATATTAAATAAAAACAGACACAAAAGATTTGGCAATTTTGTATAAGCCAGATAAATATTGTGTCATGATGAGTTGGCATTTCCATGGAAAAATGAAGAAAACAATACTGATAGTTTTATAGACAGTATAAATCTGTGTGTCCAACAAGTCCTCTTTCATAAATGTTTCATAAATAAAGAATTGTTGTGGTATTAAGCCTTATATTATTATCCTCAGTAGATTCAGGTAAGAATATTTCAAATACCTTGTCCTCAAAGCACTGGCAGGTATTCCTCTGGAAGTTTCTTTTCGCATTCTGCTTACATGCCATGCCAGAACATTACAAATGCACCCCAGCTTGTCATTCCCATCTCTCAATACTTTTATTACCACTGGAACGAATCTTTGTGTGTTAAAGTGCCGTCAGGTTGTTTCCAACATATGATCCTATGAATTAATGTCCTTCCAAATGTCCTCTTGTTAACATCCTTGCTCAGGTCTTGCAAGGCCATGGTTTCCTTTATAGAGTCAATCCATCTCATGTTGGGTCTTCCTCTTTTCCTGCTGTCTTCAACTTTTCCTAGTGTTATTGTCTTTTCCAGTGACTCTTCTCTTTTCATAATGTGACCAAAGTACAATAGCCTCAGTTTAGTCATTTTAGCTTCTTCAGAGAATTCAGGCTCAGCTTGATGTAGAACCCGCTTATTTGTCTTTTTGGTGGTCCATGGTATCTGTAAAACTCTCCTCCAACACATTTCAAGTGAATCAACTTTCTTCCTGTCACTTTTTTTCATTGTCCAACTTTCACACCCATACATAGAGATGGAGAGTACTGTGGCATGAATTAACTTGATCTTGGTCACCAGTGACACATCCTTACACTTAAGAATCTTTTGTAGCTCTTTTGTGGCTGCCCTTCCCAGTTTCAATCTTCTTCTGATTTTAACCTATCATAATGTGTTAATTTAGACACTAATGCAAAATCCCAGTCTTTTCACTTTTTAAACTGTCACGTTGTTTTCCTGTACTTTATAAGATGAAAATTGTGTGGTTCATCTTGTTGTATAACCTCTGAACAAGGCTACTAAATTAACTTTTATGACAAATTAGTTACTGACATAACTGTTGTATAATGTTTTTTACTGAACTCACAAGATAAGCTAATGCCAGAGCCAAAATAAATGAGAACTGTTATGTTAGTGCAGCATGGGTGGAGTGCAAATGTATTTCCTCTATTTGGGACTTCAAGAACAGAGTTTAAGACAGTTTTGTAGCCAGATTAAAAATAGAGCCATATGATCCAACCATTTCTTTCATAATATAATTTTGATTGAATGTTTAGAATAACATATGAGTGAGCTTTTAGTTTTATAATTTTATTGTTTCTAAAAAATGGGAGCGTTCACTTTTAGTGATGTCAAGTGTTTTAAAACCAGTATCAGAAGCTTATTAAAGTGTATGTGGCACTGTGGCACTGTGTTAAAAACTACAGTTTAATCAAAAGGCCCTTTCACTGCATGAGAAAATTACACAGTATGTAAAGAATTTCTGCTGAACCTTTGTACTGTATGCTCTCTCCTTTTTAAAAAGTGCATTAAAACATACAACTCAGACTGGCATGTTGTCAATTATAAATACGAAGACTACTCGGGAGAGTTTCGACAGCTTCCCAAGTGAGTAAAATTTTCTACAATATATCCTGTATACCTACGAAAAGGTTTTCTTTACTGTTGGCTTCCATATTTTGTGCAAGATCTAGAAATATGCACACAAAAGCTCATACCTTGAATAAACCTCTGTTGGTCTTAAAGGTGCCACTGGACTCAAAACTTGATGAAGTGGCAAAAACATTAATAGCACAATTACAGAAAACAGAAAAGATCCCAACCCTTAAACAATAGTTTTCAAAACTATGGGACATCATAGTGATGGACAAAATCAGGCCTCAGTTGGGGCCGAAGCTCACTGGAGTGATGCTCCGCCAGAGAGGAGGCCAGGGGGGTGGGGAGATGTAGCAAGCCCTGCTCCCGGCAGCCCTCCCCTCAGTCGGCCCGGAAGGAGAAAGAAGAAGTAAACTAAGTTATGGCTCTTCGTCGTGGTCTCTGTGCAGCCACACACATGGGTTGGGCGCCTGTGCCCAACCTTGATCGGAGAATATTCCAGAGCTTGCCTCAGAAATCTTTTTGGCGGGCTCTCTTCCCACCCTGAGGAGCAAGCACGCACTGTGCATGCCTAGAGCGGGGGAGAAAGCCGCCTTCCACTCAGTTCTTCTTCGACCGCCTTCATGTTCACACCTCATTCAAATCGTGCTTCAGAATTGCCTCAGCTGAGTACTTCTCTTGATTTCTACTTCTTATTCTTCTGTTCTTCGTTTTTCTATTTCCTTTACTGAAGAAAAAAAAAGAGAGAGAGAGAGATATTTCCCCCTCACTTTCGTTTCTCCTCACCCCCTCTTCTTTCTTTTCTGGCCAGGGGGATATTTGTATGGGCTGCACTAAATTTTTTAAGATGTGTCGCCGTTGCCCAGCTAAGCTTCCCTCCAATGACAGTCACAACCTTTGTCTATTTTGTTTGGGCAAGTTCCACAGGGTTAATTCTTGTCCCCATTGAGCCATCTTCACTTGCCAGGCCCGTAGAAATAGAGCAGCCCACCTTAGAACTTCTCTGCTTGAGGAGGCCTTGCGTCCTGTGATGTCTTTGGCTGCATCCCAGTCCTCTGCTTTCCCTAATCGCCCTGACAATGCAAAATCTTTGAAGCATGTTGAAAAAACACGAGGACAAGCAGTCCGTGAAGCCAAAATCGAAGTCTTCGATGTCGGCTTTGGCTCCGAAGCTCGATCCCGTGTTGATTTCTGGTCTTTCGACATTGACTCCTGTGCTATCTTCGGTTGCTTCTGTTCCTAAGCCTCCGACTCCGCCACCTACTTTGTCTTCACTGTCAGGTCATATTCCACATGGTCAGCGCTCGAAGTCACCTGTCCAGCGTGCGCCTTCTCGTCGCATATCTCGCTCTCACTCCTCTGGCTCCCATATGTCTGTCCACTCTTTGGTTGACAGGGAGTGTTTAATGAGAAGTTGATTCAGGTTGTGGCCCCGCTATCTCCACAGACCGCACTACTATCATTGGTCACCATCCCCTTCAAGATTGGCCTCCGACTTGGACTGTTCGTCTTCAGATATTTACTGCTGTAGACAGTACTACGCTTACTCCAGATCTGCGACTCCTCGTCTAGACCATTATGATCGACTTCGAACGGCTGATGGATACAGAGACCACCCGGCTTTGCTGTACTCCAGGTGTTGCTGTTCGCTTGTCTCCGTCCATTCCCTTGGACCTGATCAGCCTCCACATACATCGAGGCTGATCTCCATTAGAACCTCGACACCATCCTCCTGCAGGTGATGGAACACCTCTTGATGTTTTCCGACCGCTTCGATCACCCTCTCCAGCCTTGATATCTGACTGTTCAGTCTCCGGTGATCTCAATCACAATACTTTTCCTCTTGAGGATGAGAATAGTCGTCAGGGCTCTATCTCCCCGACTGAAGGCCCGAAGGCCTACTTGGAGCTCATCACCCGAATGGCCACGGCCCTTCAGGTTCAAGGCTCCACCAAAACCCCGGCAGTGACCCGATGTCACCCTCAACAATTCTTCCATTGCTCCCGATCCACCTTTCGATCCTAAAGGAGTCCTGGGACCATCCTGCCTCCATCGCTCCGATATCAAGGTGTTATGAGGGCCTTTATAAAGTCCAGGAATCTGCAGGAGAATTCCTGTTTACCCAACCTCCACTGAACTCGATGATAGTTCACTCCTCTTCGAAATCTAAACAGCCCGTCTGACAGTCCGCTCCTCCTGACCATGAGGGTAGGAAGATTGATGCTATTGCCAAGAAAACTTATGTTGTTGTATTGATGAATGTCAAGATTGATACTTACCTCTCCTACCTGTCTGCCTATGCCTTTAATGTCACTACTGCCATCCGTCCAGTCCTTGAATTTGTCCCAGAGGAGCATTGCCTCACTCTGCTGCCTTTTCCGAGATTGGTGCTGTTTCTAAGCAACAAATCAACTCTGTTCAACATGCCGTGACATGCTCTTCCAAAATACTTGTTTCTTCCTTCACTCTATGCCGTGATGCTGGCTTCGTAGTACTTCCCTGCAGACAGATGTCAAATTCAAAGTCGAAGATCTCCCTTTTGATGGGGATGGTCTCTTTCATTCCACCGCGGACGAGGCTCTGAAAGCTGTCGACAGTAGGAAACAGGCTTGCAATCTTGGTGTCTTGATGTCGGCACCGAGACCCCGATACCCATCATGGAGGCCAGTACAATAAACGTCAGCCTTCACCTGCCACAGCCTCCCAGTGGAGGAAGAAATATGACTCCTGTCCTTCCCTCCCGTCAGCAGGCTCCTAGGAAGTCCCAACAGCCCAAGCAGTCAGTTTGACCAGGTCCATCACCTGCAACTGCCTCCTTCCTTTACCCCTCCTGTCCGGACCCGATTCTTTCCTTTCCTTCCAGCTTGGGAAGACATAACCACCAATTCCTGGGTCCTGTCATGAGTACTGCTGAGCTCCCAGCCCCAGCAGAGGCCACACCTGACCTTGATGAAGCCCCAGAGCCCGTCAGTGTATCCTTGCCACCCGTCTCAGCAACAACTGAGGAAGAACAACGCCTGGCAGTCAGCCCTCCTGATTCGCCTCCACAGATGGCATGCTTACAGAGCCGGCTCCGCCAGGACTTAGCATCCTGGCAAAGGGAGGTGCGCCTGCGCAGCAGGTAGTCCCTCAGCCCTGAGTTCTAGCAGGATCCGGGATGCACATGCTGAGCACTAATTGACAGCGGCACCTACGGGGTATTTAGCTCCCACCCAATGCTGTTTCCATGTGCCAGCAACTGGTCAACTGGATGACACTCTGCACCTACCTCACCTGTACTCCCGATTCGTGATCCGTGCTCTGAACCCCTGGCTTCTCGACCTTGGTTTGGAACGACTACACTCTTGGTTCATGTTTTGGACTCCTGATACTCAGCTCCTGTTTTGCTACTTCTTGGCTCTGACTTTGGATTGGACTTGGACTCCCTCTCTCTCTTGCCTTACCCGCATCCCAGCCCGTACAGGTCCTTACCATCGTATGGGTTGGGTACGCCATAGAGTTTATTTTGCCACCGACACTCCCTCACTTTGTTAACACCCTTCCCAGCCCTTTGCTTCATCTGGAAGTCAACGCCCTTCTCTCCAAGGGAGCCATCAAGTTCATCCCAGTGGCACAACAGACTCTCAGCTTTTACCAAGTATTTTCTAGTTCCCAAACAGGACTGCGGCTTGCAGCCCATCATGGATCTTTGAGATCTCAATTCTTTCGTTCGCTGTACCAAGTTTCAAATGGTTACGCTACAGTCCATTCTCCCCCTCCTTCCGAAGTTGGGACGGTTGGTGTCGATAGACCTTCTCGATGCCTGTTTCCACGTTACCATTCACTCCCAACATCAGAAATTTCTTCGCTTCGCTGTCAGGAGCAATCATTACCAGTATCGAGTCCTGCCCTTCAGACTCTCCATGGCCCCCAGGGTCTTTATAAAGATGATGGCTGTAGTTACTGCCAAACTCCACTGTCGTGGGGTGGTAGTTTACCCCTACATCGATGACTGGCTTCTTGTCGCTCTGACGGAGACTCAACTGCTCTGCAACGTTCGCTCAACCCTTGCCCTACTCTGCACCTTGGGTCTTTGCGTCTACATGTCGAAGTCTGCCCTCCAGCCGGTTCAGCTTCTTCAGTTCCTCGGTGCCTGCCTCAATACCGCCACTGAGATCGCCTCCCTGCCAATTTCCAGGGCATCAAACATAATCAAAATGGTGTCCACCTTTATGATGTGTCCCTGGCAATCTGCCCAGTCAGTCATGCACGTCCTGGGCCACTTCACATCCACTGTCTTTGTCATTCCTTATGCAGGCTCAAGATGTGACCACTTCAGCTCTGGTTCCTTTGTGTCTTTGATCAGTCAACTCCATGGGACATGAAGCTTCTAATTCCACTGCCTGTCCTCTCCTCCCTGTTGTGGTGGTCTCTGCAAAACCATCTCCTTGCCGGTATGCCCTTTTGCCATCCAACCCTGGAGATCTCCCTCACCACCGACGAGTCTATTTATGGTTGGGGAGCCCAATGCGGGACGCTGTCCGCCAAAGGAACCTGGTCCCCCTGAGAGATGTCTCTCCACATCAACCTCTTGGAGCTTTGGGCTGTACATCTCACCTTGAAGTCGTTCCTCCCAATCCTGTGGGGCAAGGCTGTCCGTGTTGCCTCTGACAACTTCTCAACTATCTTCTACATCAACAAACAGGGTGGCACCGCATCTCTATGCCTTTGCACTACAGTGATCCGCCTTTGGAATTGGTGTCTCCATCACTCAATCATACTGTTGGCTATACACATTCCTGGTGTTCAGAATGTCGACGCCAACCTTTTGAGCCGCTCAGTCCTACAAGCCCACGAATGGTCCATTTATTCCCGATATCTCCGACTGATCTTTCTCAAATTTGGCCACCTGACCATCGACGGCTTTGCCACTTCTCAGAATGCCCACTGTCGCCTCCTCTTCACCCATGGCCCCCCAATGGCCAGGTGTCTGGGAGATGCTTTTCTTCACAGCTGGACGGGGGACCCTATTCTACTTCTTCCCCCCATATCCTCTCATCTCCAAGGTGCTTCAAAAGATTGTGGCCAATGCCGCCTCCTGCATCCTCATCACTCCCTGGTGGCCACACCAGGTTTGGTTTCTGCACCTCCTCCTGCTCTCGAATGGTTGTTTCTGTCACCTCCCTCGTGTACTAGACCTCCGTTCCAGGAATCGAGGCTGAATCCTCCATCACAACCCCACCATTTTCAGGCTGATGGCATGGAGGATCCTCCAGTAGACTTCCCTCCTGCTGTATCAAATGTCTTGCTCAATGCACGTAAGCTGGCTGCCCGTCTAACCTATTGTTGAAAATGGCACCGTTTCCAATCTTATGCCTTCGAACATTCCTTTGACCCGATCCGCGCTTCCCTATGGGACATTTTCTCCTACATCGTGTCCCTGAAAGAATCGGGTCTTTCATACTCCTCTCTGAGAGTCCACCTCGCTGCCATCTCGGCGCATAACCCTTTAATACAGGGTTCTACCGTTTTTTCACACCGCCTGATGAAGTCCTTCATTAAAGGGCTACTCCATCTCTGTCTGCCCGAAAGCCAGTTGTGCCCTCCTGGAGTTTGTCTCTAGTGTTGTCGCATCTTATGGCAAAGCCCTTCGAGCCCATGACTTCCATCGACCTTCGCCTCCTGTCATGGAAAACGGCATTTTTTATTGCTGTCACTACGGCTTGCCTGGTGGGAGAGCTTGCTGTCTTCCATGCTGATCCCCCATATACGATTTTCCACAAGGCCAGATTCCTCCTTTCTGCCTAAAGTCATATCTGCCTTTCACCTGTCTGAGTCTTCTGTTCTACCTACATTCTTTCCAAACCCGGCTGACGCATCTTAGAGAGCTTTACACTGCCTTGATGTTGAACACAGCCCTTTTGGAAGTCTCCTAGGCTTTTTGTTGCCTATGGTTCTCTGTTGCTGGGTGCACCAATCTTGTCTCAGAGACTATCCAAATGGGTTACCTCCACCATAGCCGTTTGCTATGAGCTGGCTAAGCAACCTGTATCTGCGTCTAACTGCTCACTCTACCAGAGCGGTTTCGATGTCTGCTGTCTTCCTGGCCAGTGTCCCGTTAGAAGATGTCTGTGCTGCGGCTACGTGGTCTTCAGTGTTGACCTTCGTGCCCCACTATGCACTCAACGTTCGAGCTCGACGAGATGCTGCATTTGGCTGGGTGGTTCTGAAGACTATCTTCAACTGACACTTCTTCTTCTGCAGGTAGGACTTTTCGATTGAGGTGATAATTTTGTGTCCTAACCTCTTTGTTGTGTTTTTCAGCTGCCAGCTCCTTCCTCCATCTGGTTCAGCTCTTTTAATCACCCATGTGTGGGACTGCACAGAGACCACGACGAAGATGAACAGGTTGCTTACCTGTAACTGATGATCTTTGAGTGGTCATCTGTGCAGTACCACAATCCCACCCAGCCTTCCCCACTGCTGGCGCCTCCTGATCACTCACCTTGAGTTGATGGGACTTACCAATAGCGGTCGAAGGAACTGAGTGGGAGGCGGCTGCCTCCCCCGCTCAAGGCATGCTCAGTGCATGCCTGCTCCCCAGGGCGGGAAGAGAGCCCACCAAAAAGATTTCTGAGGCAAGCTCTGAAATATTCTCCAGTCGAGGTCATGTGCAGGTGTGCAACCCATGTGTGGTACTGCACAGATGACCACATGAAGATCATTAGTTACAGATAAGCAACCTGTTTATCCCCCCAGCCCCTCCCAACCACATCTTTCCAGGGCAGTGCTAAAGCATGGGGCCCTGGAAAGCCCCCCCACCCCATCTTTCCAGGCCCATGCTAAAGCGCAGGGCTCTGAAAAGCCCCCCAACCCTCCCAACCCTGTCTTTCCAGGTCCTCCGTGAGGGCAGATCTGCGTGTTTCTCCCTCCCCCATAGGTAGCAATGCAAAGAGTCCAGTGGCAGCTTTAAGACCAAGGCTTACTCAGGAAGAACCTCTCCCTCCTCTATGAGGGCAGATCTGTGTGTCCCCCCCCATAGGTAGCAATGCAGAGTCCAGTGGCACCTTTAAGACAAAGGTTTATCCAGGTACAAGCTCTCCCACCTTCTGACACATTTCCGGTAGTGTCAGGGTGTGTGGCATATGCAAATAAGTTATGCTAATGAGTTATGCTAATGAGCTCCTGCGCCTCTTTTTCTCTTTTTCAATCTTTTTCTCTCAATTGCTAAACACAGATTATCCTTCCAAAAATCATGCTTTGTGGAAAAATGGTTTGCATTTTTCACTTATGGTTACAACAGTTGAACATGATCCTAGTGTCTGATCTACTAGATACACAGATCTCTTGTGTTTTTAATTTGTTCACAGAATGTTATGTGTGTTCATTGTTGTGCACAACGTTGTATACTATTTAAAATTCGTACAAAACATTTAAAGTTTTTCTTTATAAACCTATTGTAATTTTGTAAAGTTTGAAATAAAAAATAAAAAGTTTTTTAAAAACTTGTTGAAGTGGGAGCTGCCACACATGTAGGGTTTTGGAAGAACTCCTTCTTACTGCAGTTTCCAGGATATATGCAAAGGTGTTCCTAAAATTAAAGGGATTTTACAGAGCTGCCATTGAAACTGCATGAATAGGTGCAATTGGAAGAGCACCCTTACACATACAAAGGTATTTGTATGCATATATCGGGCTCCTTGGTTTTAGAGAAATAGCATGCAGCCAATGTTTCCTCTAAGCTCTGGAGTCCTGTGAGCAAAAGCTCTATTTTGTGAGCTGCTGGCATTCAAGTCGTGAGCGAGCGATTTGGCTACTGCATAAATTAGTTTTCTGGACCCCTCCTTCCTGAGCTAAGACAAAAATGTGTGAGCTGGAGGCTAAAAAACTGTGAGCTAGCTCACACTAACTCAGCTTAGAGGGAACACTGCATGCAGCATGTAATCTAAGTGGCAAATTAATGGAGCCTTATTCCCTTCGGATTTGGCACAAACTTATTAAAATAACAAAAAAGTGCTAAGTCTTAAGGCTACTGTACGAATGAACAATTTAGATTCAAACCTAATGTTAAAACTGCCCCAGATTAAGATTTTAAATATTAATCATATTGATAGAACACTGGATGCATTCAGAGATCATGTTCATTACGAACTTGACTCGTTGCTGGGATAGACTCATCTTGCTCCTCCTTCTTCCCCTTTCCTTTCTTGCATGGAATGCTTTGGGGAAAATGGGATTATAGAATCCTGGTTTAAACCAAACTTCAGTTGTCCATGACATACAAATGGAGGTGCCTGGGTTAACAAGTTAGTTTTTCCCTATAAACTGAGATTCTAAACCAATATTTAGTCTGGGCTGAGAGAGAGAGAGAGAGAGAGAGAGAGAGAGAGAGAGAGAGAGAGAGAGAGAGTGTAGAGGGAAATTAACTCTGGTTAACTCAGTCATCTGCATTCATAAATTGTAGATAACTGTACCGTCTGGGACTTGGGGGCCTTTCAGGTTCCCCAACTGCAGGGGGTGCCAAAGAGCCAATCTCAGTGTCCACTCATAGAGTATGCAATTCAGGTTTGACAGCTGGTCATTTAATGGCCCACTGCTTGATGATCAGATGGGAAATAGTACTGGGGTGGGGGGGGCAAAGGGATGAGTCACAGCTGTTGTAGAGAGGTAGGTGGAAGAACGTAGAATGTGCCATATAACATAGAATCCAGGTAGACCTGTTAGTGATATGAAAGGTAAAGGTGGTCAATCTGTTGGCATCAAGATTGCCATTCTGTTCATGACATGAGAAATATGTACAAAATGTTGTTCCTTTTCTTCCATAACTATGGGTGATGTCTGTTTTGCTATCTCTTTGCAAACAAGCATTTCAGTGAGAAGATCCAAACAATTCTTGAAAAAGCTACATTTGTAATAAGGATGTTAGGATGACGTCATGCATGGCGTGTACTTTCCAAAAAAAACAGCAGGCACATCTACGTATATGTTTTTTCATGTGTGTGCACATTGAAAAGTTGTGGCCATCTGTGTGTGAAGCTGCATTGATACTGAAGTTTCTGTTATGAGATATGGGATTTTTTTTTCTCTATAGCAAAGGAACTAAGTTGGAAAAACTTCCAGTTCATGTGTATGAAGTTGATGAAGAAGCAGATAAAGATGAGGTAAGTGTATGATTTCTTGCTTCTTTTTGTTGTTTAGATACAAAAATAGCAAAGTAAAAAAATAAATACTTGCAATAGGAATTACTGGTATGCCTGAGGTATGTTGAAATTTGTTGGATGATGGGTCACTTTGTTCAATGATCTGTTCTGGGCACTGGGAGATTTGGGTAAACATGAAACGGTCAGTCTGCTTCATTCATTCCTTTGATCCTGTAGATCAGGTTCATTCACGGCGCTTACTGGGAATACAAAGGAGCTCCCCTTAAGTGCCCACCTAGAACTCTGGATCAGAATGAAAGGAACAAAGTTGATAAGAATGAAATGAATGAAAAATGAATGAAGTCGATAACCCAGGGGGAATAGCTGATGGCGATAAACTATTATACAGCTGTTGACAGGACTGGGACCTTTCTTACATGAGTCTTGTTGTTACTGACCATAATTGTTTTAAAAAGATACCCAGCATCTACGTTTCAAGCTATGGAGCCTTGCTTGTTGAAGAAATGCCATAGGTACTGTAGACCAGCTAACTTTTAAAACCACAGGACTCCTCTGCCTTTATCAGATTTTGACTAGCTCACATAATGGATTGGGGTACAAAAATACCCCATGATGATTTTTTTTTAGAGAAAAGCAAGATCAAGGGAAGCACTTTTAAGTGCTCTGGAGAGATACACCCCCACTGACAACCTAATAACCTGGATAGCATTTACAGAGATGTTATTTGGACAGAATAATACCCAGAGATACTAACAACATTAGAAATTAATAATTGTACATGTTTTCCTTTAATATTTATGGAAGTTCATGTTTTCTAACATCTTAGCTTCAATATATAGTAGTTGCTTACAACTGGGACAAAAGATTGCTCTATAAAGAAACAGTACCTGTATGAGTTACTCCATCCAGAGGGAGGAGAATCTGCTAAAAAAACCTTGTACCTTATGTGAAAGTGTTTACAGGCCATGTATGTTTGGATAGTATGAAAAACACTGAGTTCTGCCACCACACACAAAAAATGTGGGACATTTTGTTATCCCAAGTTATTAGGAATTTGTCTTGGAGTGAAAATATTGGTTACCAGTTTAGCACTGGATTCGCTTCAAGGTGTTGGTAATAACCTTCAAAGCCTTACATGACCCGGGACCAACATATCTAAGGGACCACCTCTTCCCATATATGCCTCAAAGAGCATTGTACTCTAAGGAGCAACATCTCCTGGTCGTCTGTGGCCCAAGTGACGTCTGTCTTGCCTCGACCAGAGCCAGGGCTTTTTCTGCCCTAGCCCCTGCCTGGTGGAACATGCTCCCTATTGAGATTAGGGCCCTGTGGAATCTTCTTCAATTCTGCAGGGCCTGCAAGACAGAGCTGTTCCACCAGGCCTTTGACTGAAGCAGCAGGCATCCATATATGGCCTCCCTGAGGTTTCTGTCACCCACCCACTGATAACTGGCCATTACTCCATCTATACCAACAGGCCAGAATCTCTCACAATTGTATTTATTGTAATATGACGTAACCCACCCTGAGCTTGTTCGTGGGGTGGTTGGGGTATAAATGTAATAAATAAATAAAGCAATAAACCCCAGAATAAACTTTTGGGAAGTTTGTGAATCCCCCCCCCCCCCCAGGATTGCTAGAGTATTAAAAGTACAGGAATGGAAAAAAGGAATTCTGCAGATATGATACTATGGATTCTTTTGTAGAGAACTTGAGCAAAACAAACCCACAGGCTGGCTTTGTATTAGATGTGCAAATTAGCCTGTGCAATGTGCATTGTATTCCATATTAATTTTATTTGGAAGTACACCGATGTGCCTTGCAAATAGGATCAGTTGTTATCTCTGTCATTGGGTGCAGAGGTGGTGATAGCACTAGACTCCATTGTGTTGCACTTGTGCTGATTTGTTGAAGTTCTTGGACAGGTATATAAGCAACAGTTAAGGCACGAGCAGATAGGCGTCTCACATTAGAGTGTCACAGGAGAAGACTGTTCAAGGCTACAACCCATAACGTAATTCACTCAGCAGCAGGATCCATAATATATTGGGAACAGGAGGGGAAGGGAAGGAAATAGTTAATAGCACTTTTACAGTGGTGTGAACTGCTTTGAGGACTTTTCAGCTGAAGTGTGAAAAACAGCATGTTTATTTTGATGCGGATCTCTTAAACTACAGTTCTCTAATCTGCAGCAGAAACTAGAGGAAGTATAAGCAAACCTCAATAGTGAATACTAAACAAATAACATTTGAAAAGATCATTTGTTAATACGGATTACAGACATTTATGTAAGAGGTTGTATGTGGCACAGTGATCATATCAACATTCAGTGTTCTTTGTTTGATTCAAAGTGATTGGAAACATGCCCTGTATGTAACTGGGATGGGGAAATGACCTGATCTCCAGGAACCAGGAAACAACTTTCTGTTGTAAAATTACTGCATAATTGGCATCTGTTGCTTTCTATTGATTTAACAGATGGTGTGGTCTGAAGTGCATTCACAGTTCACAGTAGATGGCTGATTCTCATACCCTGTCTTATGTGCTGAAGAAAAAATGTGTAAAGGCAGCACAGTTTGATCTAAAACAGTAATATCAAAAAGTACAGAACAATTTGCGGAGAAGTGACTAGACCTTCAAATAAGGCAGTATTCATGTGAGGTTGTGGGGTCTTTTTGTTTGTTTGTTTCTTCCTCTTTTTTGGAACACCTAGTGGTCTAATGTGGGTTAAAGTTTGAATGGTGAAGTCTTACTTGATATCATCATTAAAATCTTCATCAGAAATTGCCATCAGCGTTGTTGGTAGAACTTAGCTATTCTGTTACTAATCTTAGAGTGGTGCTGACACATCAAAAATATGAACAGGCCCTCTTGTAAAGGGGTACTGACTCTATAGTGGAAGCTTACAATATGTGCCCCACACAGCACCCTTAAGATCCAGCAGAATGTTGGTAGCTTGCTAGTACTTGGAGAATCAATTACATGAGGCACTGGACTGTGTCAGGCCAAACTTGGGTTTCTGTTTTTGGGGCATGAATATATATGAAACAAAATATACTTTTTTTGCCTGAGAAGCAGTCTGAGGATGTTGTTTGTTTTTGCAAGCACCCCCTCCCCCCCTTTTTCTGGTAGTGAACTTGAGTGTCAGGTCTGCATAGGAAAAAACATACAAATAAGTGTTAAAGTGACATAAAAATTACTTTGTTTTAGCATGATGTAGGCTTTTTGGTCATGGATTTACATTCTATTATAGATTGTTTTGATATTTTTAGAAACTCATGTAAGCACATTTAAGTAAAAGACTAAATACTGTCTCTACTTCTTTTTAAACAGGATGCAGCATCCTTAGGGTCTCAGAAAGGGGGCATTACAAAACAAGGATGGCTGTACAAAGGCAACATGAACAGTGCTATTAGTGTGACTATGAGGGTATGCTTGATCTCCTCTACTTATGAACTCTTAATGGATTACAATGATGTGCTCAGTTAGACTTGTGTTAAGTGTTAATGATTTCAGTATCAGTTTTGGTTCTGTAACATTTTGTAGCATAGTGGCCAGAATCTAGACCCAGTTTGGTGTAGTGGTTAAGTACGTGGACTCTTATCTGGGAGAACCGGGTTTGATTCCCCACTCCTCCACTTGTACCTGCTGATGTGACCTTGGGTCAGTCACAAGCTCTGGCACAGCTGTTCTCTCAAGGACAGTTTCTGTCAGAGTTCTCTCAGCCCCACCTACCTCACAGGGTGTCTGTTGTGGGGAGGGGAAGGGAAAGGAGTTTGTAAGCCGCTCTGAGACGCCTTTGGGCAGTGAAGGGCGGGGTATAAATCCAACTCTCTTCTTCTTCTTCTTCTTCCTTGGAAATTGACAGCAGCTCATCCCAGTTGATTTGCAGTGTTCCCAATCTTTCAACCCATTGCTTGAAAAATCAGAAACATACTGCAGGTTCATTCTCCCTTCCCCTTTCCCTTGTGATGTGATTCCTTCCATCCTTTTTTGTTCCTCATCAAGGCATAATTTGCCCAATCTATGTATAATAACAAACTGTAGTTTGCCAAGGCACAGGAAGAGAGGGGAGGAAAGCTACACACATAAGCCTGATTACTGGACACAACTGGCCAAACCATGGTTTGGCAGTTACATGTGAACTGAGCAAGTGTGTTAGATGATGTTGTAAGTACCTGGGGAGTATTAAGGATTGGAAGGCTGAAGTCCTCCTTAAGGGTGACAGCTTGGTCAAGACAAAATCAAAAGAGCTGAAGTGTGAATTCACACACCCAGGGCTCATTTTGTAGCAGGAACTCCTTTGCATATTAGGCAACACACCCCTAATGTAGCCGATCATCCAAGAGTTTACAGAGCTCATGATTTGCTTTGATAGTTATTAAGAGGAAAATGAAATAGAATTAGATTTTTGAATTGTTACCGTTAGTAGAGAAAATAGGTTTAGAAGTAACTGTAACAGAACAAGAGAGATATTAATGGGTTGGAGCAGTGCGGGAAGCCTTGTTTGGGGGGTAGAAGGAAATTAGAAAAATGGATATATAGGTTGGTTGAAAATGTATGAGTATGTGATATATCCAATAATAAATTGTATTTACCAAAAAAAAAGAGTTTACAGAGCTCTTCTTACAGGGGCTACTGTAAGCTCTGGAGGATTGGCTACATTAGGGGTGTGTCGCCTAATATGCAAAGGAGTTCCTGCTACGAAAAGAGTGCTGCATATACCCCAGGGTAATGCTGCCACCAACCCCCATATTACCCCATTATCCAGAAACCAAAGAATTAAGCCTCTAGCTCTCCTGAGTCTAAGATCAAGAAGTGAACCCTGCAAGCTATGACCCTTACAATGTGAGTTCCAGAAAACAATTATTCTGGTAGCTGTAGCTAATATGGGCTTAAAGTACTGTATTTAGATTGAAGCCCCAAAACCCAAGACCACCACAAAATATGATTAAAGTGCTTTATTAAAAGGTTGACCATGAATCTGACTACTGCTATAGTTACGTGGTATTTTAAGATATTTTATGTGTAAATTGTTTTAATATGCTCTAATTGTATAAATTTTATGTGTAAATTGTTGTTTTAATATGCTCTAATTGTATTATTTAACTGTTGGACACCACCCTGAGCCCATCTGGGGAGGGCGGTATATAAATTTAATAAAATAAATAAATAAATGTAAAATAAAAGAGCAGTGAATAGTAAGGGTAAAGCAATTAAGCTAAATATCTAACCGTAGCACTTTTACAAGCATTGGTTCTAAATCCAGATGCTACCTGGCAAGACTGAGTCCAATATAGTTTCAGAGTCCAAATCCAAACATGTGCTCTGTCCACCCAGGCCTACCCAGAATCAAGAAGTGTCCCCAAATTAGATGTCATAGAGACAAAGGTGAAAACTAGATTGAATAATCTGTTTTTATTCTTGATGACACATGTTGGCATGGTTCTAGTTAACCAATCAGACATATGGCCAATGATGTAATTTGACCAATTAATTGTGTTGCTAATCAGGTGACTCAGCCAGTTAGGTGGGTTGCCCTAATGAGACCATATACTCTGCAGCTTTATAGGGTTCAACCAGCAAGCACCTTCTCTGGCCCATAAGACTCTGCACTAACACGATGGACTGGGTCCTTCCGGATCCTTTTGGCCTTGAAACTGCTAGGCCTAATGATCTGCCTGCACCTATGACAACCTCCCATCTCCTTATCTCATTCTTTGAAGTTACAGTCAGCTTGACCTCAGTCCTCAGAAAGAGAAAAGCTTCTATGATCTATGCTTGGACCTCAGCCTGAACCATTGTTTGAATTGACAAGTGACTACAAAAAGAGACTAGTCTCTTGACAGGGGGTTATTATACAAAAATGTAGTACACTTCTTTGTTTTTGTGTGTGTCATTTTTAATACAATCTTATTGTTCACAACTAGTCATTCAAAAGGAGATTTTTCCACCTACTACAACTTGGTGATGGGTCATATAATCTCAATTTCTACAAAGATGAGAAGATATCTAAAGAACCAAAGGGGTCAATATTTCTGGATTCCTGCATGGGGGTGGTCCAGGTAAATATAGCATTTATGCTGTTGAATATTTTGTTGTACAGGGCTTGTGCAAACTTCTTAAACTCCATGCTCCTTTTACCTCTCTGTAGCATTTTGAATAGTGTGCAAATGGGTGTGTAGTGCATTTTGAATAGCAGTTTGGAGAAATATACTGATTTTTTTGTTGTGTCAAGATAATATTTTTAATATATGCCATTAAATGTTACATTAGAGTATGTTTGTTGGCTTCGGTTGTGTGTCTGTGGAGTCAAGTACTAAAGACCAACTGTGAGAACAGGCAATTTAGGACTGTATCAAGGTCTAATAGAAGTATGAGCAGTGCTGCTAAATGTTTTGCATAACTTCTTGTGTGGGATTTTGGTTGTGGGAGCTTCATTACAGTCGTAGCCACCCTCCCAAATGTTTTCACTTGACCTTTACAATATTAACTTTTCATTATTTTTTTAAAAAAGCTTTTGAAGCAAAACATAACATAAGCTCTGAGTTGAAGTCTTGCCAGCAGTCAGGGCCAAAAAGGGGGTTGTTTGCATGTGTGTGCTGATTGTGTGGCTTATTCAAAGAACCTTATGTAGCCATCCTGATGTAATAAACCTGGAAACAACTGAGTTCTCAGATTTCTGGCAGTTATTACTGCATTGTAGCATCCATCTCCAGGGTTTCCTGGATGACATATCTGCCCTTGACTCTGTCAATCTGGTTTTTGGCCTGTGGAACTTGGCCTTCATTTTTCTGGTGGACAATCTCCATCTGAAGCTGGGTGAGGGGCATACATTCCTGTTTTGTTTTGATCTGTCAGCAGTCTTTGACGTTGTTTAGAGGCTGAAATTGTAGTTAGAGAAAGAATTATTAAAGAGATTAATTTGTTTTCCTCTGATCGTGTGCAGAGAGGAGCTGCTGGGAACTCTTTGTTGTCCTCTTGGGATGTGGCTTGTGGAGTTCCACAGAGGTCGGCATTCTCATTCATGCAGTTCAATATAATATTTATGTAAGATATTTGGAATTGGGTATCATCAGTATGCTGATGACGCTTGACTATATTTTTCTTCATCTTAGCCAAGTGAAGCAGTTACCTCTGTTCTTTGCCAGAGTGTATCTGCAGTGAGATTGTGTGTCTCCCGCCTCAGACTTTTATGGCATAGAAGCCTTCTTATCAAGATAGTGGTAATGGCTGGCTTGCAAGGCTAGCTTCTTGGAGGATGTTACACACCCCATTTTTAATGGAGTGAACTTATCTGTTAAGAGTTTAGGAGAATTATTGGACCCATCTCTATCATTAGAAAAGCAGGTTGAGACTGACAAAAAGTGCATTTTCCCCCCAGTTACATCTAGCATGGAAATTGATCCCCTTCTTGGACTTGAACTCTGCTGACCTGGCTTTCCTGATCTCATGCTGTGATAACCTCAAGACTAGATTAATGTAGTGGGCTGTATATTAGGATGTCTCTGAAGACAACCCAGATACTTCAGCTAGCACAAAATGGGGGTAGCCCAGTTGTTATCAGGGGTTAGCTGCTACATACACATTTCATATTTTAGCAAATGTTGCATTGGCTACTTGTGTTTCGTTGTTTAAATTAAAGTGCTGGTACTTAACCTTTTAAGTCCTTAATAGCTTAGGAACCATATGTTTGCAGTATAGCCTTTGTTCCCATGTGGCAGTTGTACACTTCAGATCAGAGTCTATTGGTTGTTTCAAGTTAAGAGACAAGTAAAAACAACCAAGGCCTGTTGTCAGGGAATTTCGGTTGTTGCTGCTGTATTATGGCATGACCTTTCTGAATGTTTCAGAATACCCCTGATGCTCTTCAGTCTGAGGGTCTCCTCAGCTGACAGCTCAAGTTGATGATAGGTTGATTGATCATTGTATTGTATTATATAAGTTTTATGGATATGCTTCAACCAATCATTGTGACCCATCTTGAGTACCTTGTGGGAGAGAGGCAAGAGAAAAGTTCTCCAAATGAGGAAATTCAAATTATTTTGCAGATAAATTATGCTCTGTTGTATCCTTAGTTCATGACCTTCTGTAAAGCTGTTTTAAAATGCATGAAATCTATTGTGTGTTTGAAAAACCAAACCATACTTCCCAATTTAGGTCCTATAATCCCCAACATCTATTTTGTACATCTTTTTCTGTATCCCTAGTTTGTAGCCCCCCCCCATTGTATGAAATGAATGTGTCTTGCAATATACTCATCAGTGAGCAACAACTGCTGTATTGTGTTTAGAGAACACAGGTAGATGCAAGTACACACTTGAGTGCCTTGATTGTGGTTATGTGCAAAGTCATGGGCATATAGCTTAGTCCAGCTGGATCAAAGCCAAGGAGGTCCTGTTCTAGACCTTACCTTTCATTTGAGCTCTGTAAAAATTCCATTAGTCTGACTTCCCTCACCTAACAATTTAACCATTGGTGTTCCAGGGTTTTGCATCTTTCATTCTGCCCGTGTAACTGACTGATAACTCCTTCCAGTTATACAGTCCCTTTTCACTTGGATCTTGGGCACTATAGAAAAATGCAGGTCCGTTCTCTGCAGTACATTGTGGGTTGGAGGAGGGTTTTCTGTAGCATAGTTGAAAGTAGCCTAGGGCCCACACTACACAATTTCCCTGTACCCTGAGGGCTAGAAAAAGACCTAAGATTCTTTATCATCATCACTCAGATAACCTTTCAATTTAACGAGGGGTGTGCAATATTGTCTCCAAGCTGTAGCTTCACCTGGAAGGTGTTTAAAGGCTCAGAGGTTAAGATGCTGACCTGCAGACCAGAAGGTCTGTAGTTCAGCAGTTCGAGACCCTAGTGCCATGTGATGGAGTGAGCTCCCGCCTCTGGCCTCAGCTCCTGCCAACCTAGCAGTTCAAAAGCAAGAAATTTCAAGTAGATAAATAGGTATTGCTTCAGTGGGAAGGTAACAGCATTCCATGTGCCTCGGCATTTAGTCATGCCTGACACATGACCACGGAAATGTCTTTGGACAGTGCTGGCTCTTTGGCTTGGAAATGGAGATGAGCACCACCCCCTAGAGTAGGATTTGATAGGCTTTCAAGCAAGGGAAACCTTTACCTTTAATCCCTTTAAACACCCTTTAACACCAGCTATCTTGGGCCCCTGGAAAATCCTGAATTTTTTCAGACTCAGCCGTATGATATAGCCAGATAAATACCCTGGCTGATATCTGGCTGAAAAAATAGCTGAAAACTACCAGTAAGGTATATTTCGGGGGGTGGGGGGTTCAGCTCAGATAAACCGAATGTACACCCTTAATTTTATAACTTGTGTGCCTCATCTGAAAGGTAGTCTTGCAGAAACCAACTGAATGTGCCCATTTCTTTCTGTTTCATATAACTTGTTATTTCAGTGTGGGTTCCATAACACTCTTAATTCAAGAATGCCACTCAGTGTATTTCTTTGTGTGTGTAGAAAGAAAGTGAGAGATGGGGGAGGGACAAGGCAGACAAGAAGAAAAGCATAGCTATTGTGGCTAGTATTGCAATATCATATTTCCCATTACAGAACAACAAAGTCCGACGTTTTGCCTTCGAGCTCAAGATGCAAGACAAGAGTAGCTATCTTCTGGCAGCAGACAGTGAAATAGAAATGGAAGAATGGATAACAACACTAAACAAAATTCTCCAACTAAATTTTGAAGCTGCAATGCAAGAAAAAAGAAATGGAGACTCTCATGAGGGTAAACACAGGTTATTTTTCATTACTAATATGGGCAAAGTAATTCACTAAATTTGAGGTTTTGTGGCTGCTTACATACACCATCACTGTGTTCAGGCATCCTTTGGTGACTGAGCCATTACATTGCGCTGCTGTCCTCAGGAGATCTGTTCAAGTATCTGATATGCAGAGGCAGAACTCAATCTAAACATTTTCTTGCTATAATTGCTAATAACTATCGATCCTCTGTGACCTGGCCAAGTCCTCTTTTTAAAGATTACTCTCTAGCTCTTTCATTAGCTTCTGTTAGATGGATATTTTGCCTCCTGAAGTGACAGCCTTAGAAAATTCTCAAACTGATTTGATGACCGATCTGTCACACATAGTTTAAATTCTTGGAGATTTTATAGTAACATATGGTGGTTCTTCATTGTCTCTATGGAGTCTCATATATGGTATTTGTGCTGGTGCAAAATCAACTACAGAAATGTCCAGAACTCTAGCCCAAGGAATTGGCAGTCAAATTTCAACCACTGACACTACCACAGAAGAGTTTTACACCTCTATGCATGCCTTGAGAAGGGCAGGCACCTTCCTGCTAATTTCTCTTTTTGCTGTTAAGCTATTAGCAGCTAGCCTTTGTTCTTCAAGGTGCTTTATTTTGTCCTTTTTTCTCTTTTTCTCTCTAGGTTTATTTATCTAGCTCAGTGCTTTTCTCACTGAGAGTCAAGGAAAATTACATAGAGCAGGTCAATGTAGTCAACAGGATGGGACATCCAATAAACTATGCAATAGGGTTTGGATTGCAGAAATCTGAAACAAAGTTGAAACAAAGCATAAGCATTAACATAACATGTTAAGCAATGCAGAAATTACATAGAGCATATGTACAGCAATAACCAATATGTACTATACACAGTAGTCTGCAGTCTCTATCCCTTTATCAAAGCATCTTTTTGAACCATTTTGTTACAGTACAGTCTTCTTACCTGGGTAAAAATGTCCTCCTGAATCATTCAGTTTTACATTGTTTGTGGAAAGTCGGGAGAGTGGAAGCCTTCCTAAAGTCATTAGGCATGCCATTCCATAACACAGAATGCATGCGCATGAGCACCTGTTGATTTTGCCCATTTGCAGGAGGACTTGCTCCAATGAGTGAAGCTGTCATGGTGCAACATAGGGGGAGAGGCAGTCCTGCAGGTGTGAAGGACCAAGGCCATGAAGGGCTTTGTATGTGATAGTCAAAACCTTGAACTGAGCCCAGTAACTGATGGGCAGCTAATGGATTGACTGCAGAATGGGAGTAATATTTATGCTCTGACTCGTTTCAGATAATAGTTGAGTTGTGTTTAACCTAAGACAGTGCTACATAACCCTGCAAAAGGCACATTGTCTTCTATTTTCTTAATTTCTCTTTCCCCCCTCAACCCTTTATGGCATACAAGCCTGCCTTCAGATATTGCCCTGTTTCCAGATGTAGGCCAGAATTTCAACTATAGCTGCTGCTTCTCCATCTCAGGCTCTGACTCAAGAAATGAATGTAAATGACTGGAGGATTCAACACATGCCATTGATTTCTACTGTCAGTGTGGTCATCTTCAACTCTAGGAAGTCATATTAGGCTAAGTGTTTTATATATTTCGGTTACACAGTCATGTAATCCAGCTGCTTTTTCTATCAGAAATATCTTTGTGTCTTACAATTTAAGAAATCTAGATTGGTGATATTTGTTAAATGTAAACATGTCTGCCATTTTATCTTCCAGTGACCAAGTCCACCACCTTATGTGTCTTCATACCACTTGATCAAGTGGTTTCCAAAAGCTTTGAATCAATTTTTCGCACACACTTCTACCTAAACTAGTGACCACTTTTGGAGTCTGTTACTAATTTTGTCCAAATCAGTGAGCAAACTCTTCAAACTGCTAGCTGTTACAATCTCTGCCACCTCTCCTTTATATCGCCCTTCTTGGTCACTCTTATGTCAGCGCATTTTTCCAGTATATTGTGTATCCTTTGGCACAATCTGCCATTCATTCACTTTTTTCCAGCAATCAGAACAATCCTTCCTCTTGACCCCTCTATAATAGCAAAAACTTTTTCATCGTTCCATCTTCTCTGGGAGGTTATATTTGTAATAATGTTGACATCATGATGACACTGCACACTCCAGGTATTAAACAGGAACTCTCTTTTTACATCTATCACATAAGAGTTCCATAATGATCAGAATCACACCCTTTGCTATAGTAGGCCAAAGAAAGGTCTAAACGTTTTCTTGCAGATACTTTCATAGTGGATAGTGTCTACTGTAGTGATCACTAACATGGTGCCCACCAGTGTGTTTTCTAGCTTCCACTTGCTTCTTTCCCATGACAAAGACCCAGTCCTGGTTTTCTTCCACCTCATTGGAGTAGGAGCTGCTTTAGAAGAGCCGTGAGGCATCACTATTGAGTCTGCATGGATCACACATCCAGAAACAGCTGCTTTCATCATAGGAGGACATTTGGTTTGCAACATCCACAATAATTGTGATTGACTCCAGATCCCATGGCAGCCATTTTGTGTTGGTGCCCCATTGATGTTCTCAATATTCCAAAGGTGCTCATAGGCTCAGGAAGCTTGGGGACACCCAATCTACTTTTGTGTTGTGTTATCAGTTGGCAAAACTACTGAAACCTCCTTGGGCTCACTCAACTTGAACTGTGACTGCAGCCTTCTGGAAATAAATTTTCTTTCAACAGATGTGATATCTGAGTGATGACAAGATGCTATTTTTGGCTAAACTGTACTTTGTGTTATTTTCTTTCTCTCTTTTTTTGTATTTTTACGTGTGTGCGTGCATGTGAGCGTGTATATGTACCTGGAAGTCATGGCAACCTCTGGGGGCATGGAGGATATTAAGAGTGGTGGCTGAATAAAGCCTCCCCCTGCCTCCTGGCTCTGGTATTCCAAAGAGGTCTCCCATCCAAGTACTTGCCAGAGTCGACCCTGCTTAGCTTCCAAGATCTGATGAGATCGGGCTTGCCTGGGGTATCCAGGTCAGGGCCTTTGCATTATTTTCCTATGAGGAGACACTAGCACTGACCTCCTGGCAAGCTAGTTTGCTAATATTCCAACTCTAAAATTCTCTGGAGTTGCATCTGCACCAACACACCAGATCACCACTGGAAGGACATCAGTTACAGGCTAGCAACCTCACCCATCATGGTGGTTGCTACTTGGATGCAGTCCATTGTGAAATGGCTACAACTGAAGAATACCAAGCAAGTCCACATTGCTCCAGTATCAAAATATTTGAAAATATGGGGTATTGATTACTATACTATGGTTTGTAGCAATAATCTGTTTAACAAATAAAGTTGCTAGATTTTTAAAATTCGTAAACCCCTTAAAGTGACCAGTAGTTTATCATAGTTTCATTTTTAAATTTCCAGATGATGAACAAAGCAAGATGGACAGCTCCTCATCCAGTTTAGATAGTTATCTTCCTGAAATTACCAAGGTATTGTTGTGCTTTTTCCTTTAAATGTGAATCAGTGCTGAAATTGTAAGGTGTAATCCTAATTGAGGTAGAAATTTTTACATTAGCATAGTTCTGTTTACTTTCCCCCCTCCAAATAGCATAAATGTCACTGTGCTAGGGAAAAAGCTCATGTGTAATTATTAGGGGAGTTTTCAAAACCCTAATATAACCATCCACCCCCCTTTCCCAAGATCTAACTGAGAGAGAAAAAAATTCACTCAAGGCTTTAGGCTAGCAGAGCATATCGTTTTAATAAAATGATAATCTGATGTGAGAGAGAAAGAACAAGCTGGTATTCTACACAAGATGCAGAGTTCTTCTTTTATAGGATAAAACAGGAAAAGGTCAGGGTCTAGGATTCCTAAAGAAAGTTCAAAATTCCCTTTACCCTCTTTCTGAGTACATTTTGCATTCCTTCTAGGGAGAAAAGGAAGACACCCTTTACATATTTTTCATGGGAGATAAGGATGGAGCTGACCCTTGACTGAGATAATGTTGCTTAGAGATCTGCAGGCCAAATAACAGATTTATGGGGTGTTGGTGGTGGTTAGGGAGGAATATAACATCTTTAAATTATAGCAAATTGAACATAGGCTCACAATTTAAAAGAATCTCAGTGTTGCTTGACAGTGTAACTTTCATGATATATGTAAAATTCCTTAACAGTAATCAAATCTTGTCACATTTGAGAGTAGTGATGAAATTTGCAATATACTTCTTATTAAGCAGTCCTGAAAACTGGTGGATTTTGAGAGGTTTGTGTATGTTCCTCTTCCTTTTGATTTCATTGCAAAACATATTCCTAATGCAAACTATATCCTATTTTTGTTTGTAATATGGCAAATATGAAGGAGAAAGTGTTACTAAACCTCTGTCATACAGACTTTTTCACAGTAACCAGGCCCCCCCTCATCACTTAATCCTGTTTTTGGAAGAGTAGGTACTCCACTAGTCAGTGAGAGCTCCTCCAAACTACTTTTAGCCGAAGAGATTGATTTATCCTCATACAACTTATACTGAAGAATGTAAAGGGGTGGCCAAAAAGCCTGTTTTAACTTATATGATCTATGAAACCCTACCTAAAAACAGGAAGTAGCAGATCTCTCATTTCTGGTACCAGATTTCTGGCTCAGCAACTACAGTTTGCGGGTGCCTTCTTTTTGTTTCATATTATACAGATTTTAATATATAATGTTGTCTGATCTAAAATGGAATAGTTCTCATACTATGAACATAAAGGCAAAGTAGAGCTTTTAAGATATAATAATGAGTATGCCTAAGAAGCAAGGGCCTCGAGCTTACTCAAATAATAAAAATAAAGGGCACTTCAAAATATTTGGTCATCCCTGATACGAAGATCAGAGTAAGGAAGCATATTTATCATGACATTTCTTTATGGAATTCTGTTTTCCTGAAGTTCCTCTTGCCAAAATAAAATGTTTCTTTTTATCTGTTGAACAAGTGTTTAATTGCCCTTCTATCTGCATCCATAATATTTCCTCTAATGAACCTACTTGCCCAACGGTTGTCTATCCTGACCATTCTCTGACTCTACTAGGCACTGATCATTTTCAGAAAGGACAGGAAAAAGAACAAGCCTTCTTGAGCTGCAGCCAGAACAGATTTATACAGTTACTGTTAGCTTGTTCAGTTTTAAGAGACTGGTTTTATTCTTTAATTGTGTAAACTGCCTCCTGAGTGTTTTAATCTGAAGGTGTATGATCTCCTAAACAAATACTTGTTTTTCTGCATGTACACTCTTCAGGGAGCTGTAGTGATGCATGTTTTTTTAAAAAATATATGTATAGTATGTATGTGGCTCAGGTGAGGTAAGTGAAAAGAAGTGCCCTTGATCTTCTAAGGGAAGAGGCAGCCTTAAAAGGCTTTGAGGCTAAGCACACCCAAAATTTCCTATGACTGGGAGGATGGGGAGCCATAGCCTATAGGACAGTGGAAAACAACATGCCTAATCTGCTATGTCTTTTTCTCTCTTATGCCATCTTCCTCCTTGGTTTGACCTCTGGCTCTTCTGGTCGATTTCAGTTGACTTGGTGTGCTGTGCTTGATTCTTGGCCTAACATTCCTAAGTTATATAGTGGAAGGTTATTTCAGTAAAGTTTTAGCCTGATCTCATCCAGTCAATGAGTTGACTCCTTCTTCTTCCTCCTTCTACTTGAAAATAAATATGGCATGTATAGAAAAGTTTGTAGGATTGCATATTATATAAAAATGTATTGCTAAATTCTGTGATGTGAGGTACCCAACCTAGATTTGGTTTAATGGCATGAATAGCTCCGTATTGTCTTCATGACCCATCAGGACATATAGGTACAAATGGAGCAGGTTACATTTTTAAATGGGTATTTAATCACTGACTTTTCTTTTGACTTTTCCTTTATTAGTTGTATTAGAATAAATTATGTTCACATATGGATTTGAAGGTAGATACAAAACTAAAACCTCTTAATATGAATTATTGTAAAGTGTTTTTAAATTCTGTTTTTTAAATGCATAGACACATACTTTGAAATAGTGAATTTGCCTTAGATTCATGGACAGTTGCTGGGATCTGGCTTCTCCTTGAAGGGTTTAAGAACTTGCTTTATTATATCTGATCTGGTACCATGAATGCTCCACCTGTTTCCTTGAAGTTTAGGAACTAATTTGTCTTCTCTCTTTTTATTTTTGTGTGCATGTGCTATCTACCCTGTCTACTGAGGCCATGTTCCTTTTTTGCTATTTCTATTTTCAGAATTTCTCCAGAACATACCTGAGGGTTTGAGAAGACTATTCAGATCCTTGCTATTTACTTTTTATTTCCTGGACCTTTATCATATGCAGAATCAAACTTACCTATAACAAGCTAGGCATTCCCCCCTGCCAACTCACTTGGGAAGGAAATCCCCCAGCCCCTTTTCTCTCTGCTCCCACTGTCTTTTTGTGCTCTCACTGCAACTGGCTTCACCTAGGCTGCAGTCAAGATGGAGCTGGCTAGGCCAAGGCTGTACTACTAGGCAACTCCACAGTGCTGACCGAGTTCTCATGAGATTTAATGAGATCTCACTCAACATTCTCAGTTTAGGGGATTTAACCATGATTGCCTTTGATCACTCAGCAGATCCTCAGCTGGTAGCCTGAGGCTGGTTTTTTTTAGTTGGGGTATGCATGCTTTGACAAAGGGGGCAGAGTTGGGCTTCCGGTCGGAGTAAAATGGCGAATTGACACACTTTGCGAGTTGTGCAGAGTGTACTGCGGCATCTGACGACAGTCTGGGCTCTATCTGGCCCAGCGCAGCACTCTCCAGGCGGGGGAGTGGCAAGCAAGCAGCGAAGCCTGAGGGGGAGTCGAGATCGGTGTGGATAAGCTTCGGAGGAAGCTTATTTACACTTTGATCTCCTTCCGTGAAGAGGGCAGTTGCAAATCAACTCTACAGATGCCAGCTGGGCTGAGTATTCAGCATAAATTCGCCATCTACCGATCTCTTTATCATCAAGATTAACACCGTTTACAGAAGAAGCACCGCGAAACCCCGAGATTACAAGCAAGGTAACAAACGAATAAGCGCTTACCGGTTTAAAGAAGAATGAGAAATTGAAACGTACGGATAAGCGTTGAAACCTTAAAGGAACTATTCCGCTTGAATTAGAAGTAAAACGAAAGCTTTCCTTTAGAGAAAAAGGCTGAAAAGTGACTTTGTTTTGCATTCCTGTGGTCAGTCAAGTCTAAACTTTACGTAGCAGAAACGAAACTAACTGTGACTCTATGATACAGGAAGTGGGCTAGAGTGGAGGTTTTAGAGGCTGCTGTATTGGAAACGGATGGACATTTTATTGTGGGACACCACCCTTACCGGAAGTTGGATTACAGAGACGGACAGATGAACAGGAAGTTTGGAAGGAGCCTACTCTAGCCAGAAAATCATAGAGAAATTGCGCCCGACATTTTGGGGAGGACTAAATTTTAAAAAGTTATTTTCAAGCCGAAAAAGCGTTTAAACAAGTTTTAAAGGTGGCGATTTGGCTTGAGGATTGCTAATATAAAGACTGATTAGTATTGAAGTTGCCTCCAAGACGGATTTGAGGTCAAGACCTAGAGCTGCTTCATCACCTAGCCCAAGAATGACTGCAAAGGAAAAAAAGAGTGGCAAGCAGCTATGGAAGCGATGGAAAAACGGATGACCGAAGTGGTGCAGAATTTTGGAAAACAAATAGAATCACAGCAACAACAACTGCAAAAACAGCTGCAAACTCAATTGGAGCAAATAGAACAAGTGCAAATTCAAGTACAGAAAAAAATATGGAAGAACTGAAAGAACTGGTACTTACAGAAGTGTCAGGGATAAAAAAAGATACAGAAGAACTCAAAAAGGAAGTCAAAAGTCTGGTGACAAAATCTGAAGATATGGAACAAAAGGTTAAAAAACCCTGTCAGAAAATACAAGGCTGGAGACCATGATGGAATATAGGGCTACTCAGAATCATCTGAGATTGAGAGGGATAGAAGAGGAGGAAGATCAGGATCTACGGGCTCTAGTAATTAAGACATTGACAACTTATGTAGGGGAAGATGAAGGAGATTTGGTTGCAGACTTTGACTTGATTTATAGAGTGAACTCAGCCTATGCCAAAAGAAAGCAATTACCCAGAGATGTGATTGTTCAATTTGTGACAACAAAGATGAAGGAAGACGTTTTCAAGAAACAATTTACACAACCGTTGGAAATTAATGGAAAGAAAATAATAATTTTGAGAGAAATTCCGAGATCGATTTTACAAGACAGAAAGAAATTTAAGAAATTGACAGATAGATTAAAAGAAATGAACATTAGGTTCAGATGGGAGATTCCATATGGACTTACATTTATGTACAACTCGGTGAGATCTACTCTTAAATCTGAAGGAGATTTATACAGATTCAAAGAGAGAAATCTGGATGATTTTAAAGATATTTAACTTAACACCATTATGGATTACAAATTTCTATCTTGGAACGTAAATGGACTAAATTCACCAAGTAAAAGAAGATTAGTGAATCATTGGCTGGAGAAACAAAAATGTAATATAATCTGTTTACAAGAAACACATATTAGAAAACAAGACAACAAATATTTGACTAATAAAAAATTGGGAGAAGAATTTCATTCCTCAGCAATTAATAAGAAAAAAGGAACAGTGATTTATATTTCAAAAGAATTGGATCCTAAACAAATCTTCTCAGATAAAGAAGGAAGGTATGTTGGCGTGGAAATATGGATGAACAGAAAAAAGACATTGCTTGTAAATATATATGCACCCAATGGTGCAAAAGAGACTTTCTTTAATGATTTGACTAAAGAGTTGGAGTGTTTAAATTATGACCAAATTGTTCTTGCTGGAGACTTTAATGGTACAGTGAACAATACATTGGATAGAAAATCCAAGGCAAGTGGAGAGACAGTTGGAAAGTTACCAAAAAATTTCTTTCAATTGATGAAGCAAGAGAAACTGGAAGACGTTTGGAGGAAGTGGAATCCTAAGACTAAGGACTATACGTTTTATTCGAATAGACACAACTCCTTTTCTCGAATTGACATGATTTGGATGTCAGAGGAGATGACGCAAAAAACTTATAAAATACAAATTTTACCGAAAACCAACTCTGATCATAATCCCCTACTTTGGATATCTAAAGCAAAACCTAAACAGTTATATTGGAGAATTAATGAAGATTTATTGGATCAAAAACAAATTAATGAAATCTTAAAAAAGGAAACGAAAAGCTTTTTTGAATTGAATTTGAATAAAGGTACGGATATACAAGTTGTATGGGATGCGTACAAAGCGGTAATGAGAGGTATGCTTATCTCTCTGAACTCTAAGGACAGAAAACAAAAGATCCAACAACAGAAAGACCTTCATGAAAAAATTCGACAAAAAGAAAAGGAATTAAAGAAAAGACCAGGGAAGAAGAAGATTATTAAAGAGATCCACTTTCTGCAAGATCAGCTGAATGTTTTATTAAACAGAGAATTATATTGGAACTTGAAGAAATTACAGCAAAAAGCATTTGAGGGTGCAAACAAACCAGGAAAGTTTTTAGCATGGCAATTGAAAAATAGAAAAGAAAGGAATTTTATATCTAAGATTACTGAAGATGGAAAGGATGTTATGAGCTTGAATGGTATAAAAAGAGCTTTTTTAAATATTACGCCAAATTATTCAAAAAGAAAGGAATTGATCAACAGAGAATTAAGAATTATTTGGAGACTATTGAAGTTCCAGAGCTGGGAAAACAAATTAAGGAATTATTAAATGGTTTAGTAAAGAAAGAAGAAGTGACAATGGCGATAGAAGATGCAAAGTTGGGCAAAGCTCCAGGACCAGATGGCTTTACAGCAAAGTTTTATAAGAAATTTAAAGAGGAGCTAACCCCTATTTTAGTACTTCTGTCAAATGAGATAAGAAAGACCAAACGGATCCCAGATTCATGGAAAGAAGCAAATATTTCATTGATACCTAAAGAAGGTTTGGATTTGACTCAAGTAAAGAATTATAGGCCAATATCGCTATTAAATAACGATTACAAATTATTTGCAAAAATAATTTCGGAGAGACTGAAAAAATATTTGAAAGATACAATAGCGGAAGAACAAGCTGGATTTTTACCAAACAGACAAATCAGAGACAATTTAAGAGTGGTGATAGATGCAATTGAATATTATGACAAACATCCGGAAAAAGAAGTTGGATTCCTCTTCTTAGATGCGGAAAAAGCTTTTGACAATTTAAATTGGGAGTTCATGCTGCAAGTTATTGAAAAAATGGACATTGGACAGTCTTTTTTAAATATGATTGTGGCAATATATTCAGAACAAAAAGCGGCTTTGAATATAAATAAAGAAAAGACGGACTTCTTCCAAGTCCAAAAAGGAACACGTCAAGGCTGCCCGTTATCCCCGTTGTTGTTTATTTGGATATTGGAAATATTACTAACAGCGATAAGAAAAGATAATAATATTGAAGGACTTACAGTGAAAGGTTTTGCCTATAAATACAGGGCATTTGCAGATGATGTAATGTTTATGATTCAAGACCCGATTGAGAAAATACCACAATTGATGGAAAAAATTGAAGAATTTGGTTCAGTTGCGGGATTTTATGTTAATAAAAGTAAAACTAAAGTGATGTGCAAAAATATGACGAAACAAAGACAAACAGAACTTCAAGAGAAAATACAATGTGAAGTAGTCACAAAGACTAAATATCTTGGAATTGAATTAACCATGAAAAATATTGACTTGTTTAAAAACAATTATGAAAAGGTGTGGCACAAGATTCAGCAAGATATGAAGAAATGGGACACTTTGAATTTATCATTGATGGGAAGAATCGCGACTGTAAAAATGAATATCTTGCCGCGTTTGATGTTTCTGTTTCAGACTATTCCAATACTAAAACAAAGGAAAATACTGGATTCGTGGCAGAAAGAATTATCCAAATTTGTATGGGCAGGAAGAAAGCCAAGGATTAAAATGAAAATTTTATGTGATGCAAAAGAGAGAGGAGGCCTACAACTACCAAATCTAAGATTGTATTATGATGCCGTCTGTTTAACATGGTTGGAACAGTGGATTAATCTGGAGAACAAGAAGTTATTGGCCCTGGAAGGGCATGATAACAAATTCGGATGGCATGCATATTTATGGTATGGAAAAGTAAAAATGGATAAATTTTTTAAACACCACTTTGTAAGACAATCACTGTTCGAGACATGGATGAGATATAGAAAATTCTTCTCTGAAGAAAGACCACTTTGGATTGTACCAGCTGAAGTGATCAATCCATATTCAAGAAACCAAGGACTAGACTGGCTACCTTATAAAAATCTTTTAAAATCTGAAGGGAAAAATTTTGTGTTAAAAGATAGATTTGATGTTGAATTTGAATATGATTGGTTGAAGTATAGACAGATTTATGATTTATTTAAGACCGATAAAAGAGAATATGGTTTTAGAGAAAAGAATATTGAAATTGAAACTGTATGGCTTGAGAAAGGAAAAAAAATGATTTCTAAACTGTATAAGGTTCTATTGAAATGGTATACGGAGGATGAAGTTGTAAAAGAGCAAATGATAAAATGGGCGGTAAATGTTAATACAGAGATATTAATGACATCTTGGGAATACTTGTGGAAAAAGTCAATGAAAATTTCAACTTGTGTAAATGTTAAAGAGAATTGTTATAAAATGATGTACAGATGGTATATGACGCCCAAAAAAATTGCTATCATAAATGAAAGTATGTCTAACAAATGTTGGAAATGTAAGAAACATGAAGGGTCTTTTTACCATATGTGGTGGACATGTGATAAAGCAGTAAAGTATTGGACAGAGATCCACAATGAGATACAAAAAATTTTGAATTGTACTTTTAAGAAAGACCCACAGATGTTATTGTTAGGTCTTAAAATGGAAGAAATAAATGTAGCCAAGAGAACACTATTATGGTACTTGACTACAGCAGCAAGACTGACTTTTGCTCAATGTTGGAAACAAGATAAAGTACCTGAAACATGGGAATGGATTAAAAACGTTGTTTTTGGCGGAAATGGACAAGTTAACAAGAAAGTTAAACAACGAAGAAGATGAAACTTTTTTTAAAGATTGGAAAGACTTTCAAAAATATCTGTTGAAAAATTGGGACATTAAAAGTGGTTTGATTAGTTTTGACAGTTATTAAGAAGAAATGGAAAGAGAATTAGACTTGTATTGTTACCGTTAGTAAGAGAAAATAAGTTTAGAAGCAACTGTAATAGAATAAGAGAGATATTAATGGGGTTGGAGCAGTGCTGGAAGCCTGATGTGGGGGGGAGAAAGGGAAAAAAGAAAAATGGGTATTGCTATGTTTAAATTGTATGAACTTGTGATATATCCAATAATAAATTGTATTTACAGGACAAAGGGGGCAGAGTTGTGCGTGTTGGGCTCTGCAAGTAAGATTCCCTAGTGGGCAGGAAGTGGCAATGCTGCACAGTGTGCACATGAGAGGGTGTCAATACAATGCTGCTCATGCTTTTGGTGTCTGAAGGACTAAGAAAGATTGGGAAAGCTGGGTGTGTAATGGGAGCTCTCTCTCTCCTCCCCAACTATATCTGACCCATTGTGCCTTTTTTAAAAACCAAACTCTACGGCCATGTTCAAAATAAGATATATCAATACTTACGCGTCACAGATACTTTCATTTTAGAAAAATTATACTCAGTGTCAACATTTCCAACAGTAATTTGCTGCTACTTATAGGACTCATTCCTTCTTTTTTAAAAGGAACTTGAGTGCTGAACTTTGCAGAGTTCTTTACAGAGTTCATGGTATCATCCTCATTGCAGGTGGTGCCGAAGTCTCCTACACTCAGTCTTTTTTTTACCTTACCCTTTTTGAAACCAAAATACTTCTAAACAGGATGTGTGTTGGTGAGGAAAGTTGTATTTTAGTACAAAAATAACTAATGTGCTGGAGTTACAAAAATAGGCCCTATTTTTAGAGAACCATGCTGAACTGAACTGCATGCTGACACTGGCAATGAGAAGTATGCCTTGTTATACTAACAATCTGTTCTCAACCATTTTGTACTTCCTTTTCACCTCCCACGACCACTCATTAAATTATCCTTCTTCTAAGAAAAAGAATTTCCCCCCTTAATCTTTCTCCCTGTTCTGTTGACTCCTTGTCACTGTGTGTGTGTGTGTTAACCTTCTCAAACTCTGCCACCTTTGTGCTTTCATCATTTCACAATGTGAGCAAAGGTATTCCTCCGGGCTGCAAAAGTTCTACAGCTATTCTCTGGGAAGACTTGCCTCTGAATCTGCTTCTAGGAAACACTGTAGAAGGGGAAAGGAGAGAGCATAAACTAAATGTGTAATGAAGTAAGGGCGTACACAAAATGGAAGGATAAATTTTGAAGGATTTGTTCAAAACACTGATTGGTTGCCTTCTCTGCTGTTAGCTAACTTTGCTTTTATCATTGCATGTAGAAGTTAATGTTGCTTAGAGGTGAGGGCTTTTTTTTTTTTTTTTGCTTCCTTTATACCCTGCCTTTCTCTCCAGTGGGAACCCAAAGTGGCTTACATTGTTCTCCTCTCTTCCATTTCTAAGAAGGAGCCTTTTTAGGAATCCCCCCCCCGCGCTTCACTATTGATATCTCAATTTAAATAGCTATTTTAGAATGCTTTGAGTTAAGCAATCCAAGTGAAAATGACTTGAAAAGGGAACAAGATAGAGACTAGGAAGTAAGAGAGGTCCTTTCTTATGGACAGGAGCAGCACCCCTGTAGCAATTTCTCAAGTTGGATTTCTTGAGAGATTTTTTTTTAGAGATGCTGGGAGAAAGCATGGAGCTGTTTGTGCTGTATGTTATCACAGACATTCATTTCATCCAGCATTTTTTGTCAGTTTGTTTAACATATATGCATGAAAAGCACTCTTTAAGAAATTCCTCTTTGTCAGAGGTGCCCATGAGACAGAGCAGGGAAAATCCTGTTCTCCTACTCCCCCCCCCGCTCTCCTGGTCACTCATTCCCCCTTTTGACCAATCTTTTTTTAAAAAATGTTTCTTTACAAAGGTTTTTCTATGTTTGTGCATCTGGAGACCTTGCTTTTTATTTTTTTTGGTGGTTTAAATTCCCCCAGGATTCAGATTTTTCTTTATGCTTCAGGTTTTCCTCATGTTTGTCTACCCCATTATTTGTTTAATCTGCACAGTGAAGCCAGTTGGGAATGAAATTAAGAGGTTTTGCTTTTAAAGGATAATACTGAGCAGAAAAGCTTTGTTGTTGTTGTTGTTCAGTCGCACAGTCAAGCCTGACTCTTTGTGACCCCATGGACCACATCACACCAGGACCTCCTGTCTTCCGTCATGCTCCGGAGTTTGCATAATTTCATTTTTGTTACATCAATAACACTGTCTAACCATCTCATCCTTTGCTGTCCCTTTCTTCTTTGACTTTCAGTCTTTCCCAGCATCAGGGTCATCTCCAGTGAGTGCTCCCTTCTCATTTGGTGGCCAAGGTATTTTGAGCTTCAGCTTCAGTATCTGGCCTTCCAGGGAACAGTCAGGGTTGGTTTCTTTGATCTCCTTGCAGTCCAAGGGACTCTCAAGAGTCTTCTCCAGAACCATAATTTGAAAGCATCTATTCTTCGGTGCTCAGCTTTCCTTATGGTCTAACTCTCACGGCCATACATTACTGCTGGGAATACCATTGCTTTGACCATACGGACTTTTGTTGGCAGGGTGATGTCTCTACTTTTTATTATGCTGTCTAGATTTGTACATTCCAAGTTCCTATGCAGTATTGTTCTTTGCAGCTTCGGACTTTCCTTTCACCATCAGACACATCCATAGCTGAGCTTTTGGCTTTGGCCCAGCCACTTCATTTTTTCTGGAGTTAATTGTACTTGCCCTCTGCTCTTCCCCAGTAGCATAGTGGATACCTTCCGACTTGAGGGGCTCATCTTCCAGAATCATATCTTTTAGCCTTTTTTTTTTTTTTACAGTCCATGGGGTTTTCTTGGCAAAGATACTAGAGTGGGTTGCCATTTCCTTCTCCAGTGGATCATGTTTTGTCTGAATTCTCCGCTGTGGCCTGTCTATCCTGGGTGTCCCTCCACGGCATAGCCTGCAGCTTCATTGAACCAACCAAGCCTCCTCGCCACGTCAAGGCAGTGATCTATGAGAGAGCAGAAAACCTGACAGCTAACAATTTAGAATATGCTTGAGTATTGAGCTATAATACAAATAATCTAGATGGCTAAGTGCTGTATATGTAGAAGTATGTTAACATCTGAATCAATTCTCTTGCTCTGTTTGCTAGAACATATTTTAATAGTAATATATTTGAGTATATGTGTTTCATAATAATTAGTTTCTGTTTAAAGAAAATAGCTAAGAGTAAGAGTGAGAGCAAGTTTAGTGTAGTGGTTAAGATCAGTGACTCTAATCTGGAGAACCAGGTTTGATTCCCCATTCCTCCACATGCAACTGCTGAGTGACCTTAGGTCAGTCATAGTTCTCTCAGAGTTGTTATCTCAAGAGTTCTCTCAGCCCACCTACCTCACAGGGTGTCTGTTCTGGGGAGAGGAGGGGAAAGGAGATTGTAAGCTGCACTGAGACTTGGAGTGAAGGGCAGGGTATAAATTCAATATCCTCCTCCTCCTTCATTTTCACAGTAAGCTTAAGTAAAGCAAGTAGTGCATTTAGAGGTACAGTTTAAAGCAATGCTTTGAGTGGTGGCAGCAGAAAAGGAAGCAAAGCCAAAGTGGCAGCGTAGAGTAAGGAAAGTGATGCTTACCTTTTTCATCACACATATTAATGGTTAAAAGACTTCCTATTAGAGATGCAGTAAAATATTAATCTCCAAGCACTGTCTCTTTATTTTGCAGGCTTCCAGAGATTCAGAAATTAAATTCAAAAGCGAAAGCAGGGTTAAACTCTTTGCACTGGATCCAGATGCACAGGTTAGATGAATGAAAAGAAAGCTTTTGATTTTATTCATGAAACCCGCCCCCCCGGCCCCTGTAAAGTGAAAATATGTTTTTTCCCCTTCTTTCAAAGAAACTGGACTTCTCAGGAATCGAATCAGAAGTAAAACCGTTTGAAGAGAAGTGTGGAAAGAAAATTCTGGTGAAGTGCCATGATTTATCTTTCAATCTACAAAGCTGTGTAGCTGAAAATGAAGAGGGACCAACAACAAATGTAAATAATTTTGATGGAATCTTTGGTAATAGCTTCATATAACTAAGTGTTGCTGAGAACACAATTTTGAGAAATATAATTAGATCAGGAGACTTCTATTAAAGTGTCATGATGCAGATAGGAGCAAAATGAGTAGTAGGATGGCTCTTAATTGGAGGGGGAAGAGAAAAGAGGAAGGTTAAGGAAGAAGCTTGAAGATTCACAGCTGATAGTAAGAGATAACCATAAAGGATGTCGTCAGAATTCAAGCTGTCTTCAATACTATGTCAGTGAATGAAAAGCAAGCTATGCATTTGCTACGTGCATATGTTAAAAATGTTGTATTCCTTTAAAAATACTATTTTGTTCATAGAATGAAACTGTCTTTAGCTGGTGCGAAGTACTTAATTTTACATGATGTCTGTTCCTACCATTTGTAAACTATGATTCTAGTTCAAGTTTATTAGTACGGTCAAGCGACCAGCCAATATAAAACATTTCCAAAAAAAGATTGAGGTAAAATACACGGTAGATACATAAAATTAGATAAATATATAAAACGGCATTAAGAGCAAAAGCGGGAGCAACACAATGTATCATAACTATGATTCTAAAGATGTCCTGTAAGTAAGGAATCTTCCTCTGATGAAAGGTGTTTTTACTTAGTGGAAGAGAATCTTTGAATAGGAATATAGAGTGTAAGAATGGCTCTTTTTATGTGCGTGTTATCACAACAGATTAGCCTGTGAGTTCCTTGCTTCCAGAGTTTACAAAAGTGTGCATCAGACAACACTCTGCTTTGTTATGGCTATATTTAATTTCTCTTTTTAATATGCAGGTAGAGCCATTTTTTATCACATTGTCATTATTTGACATTAAACATAACCGCAAGATTTCATCAGACTTCCTTGTAGATTTAAATCATAGCACAGTGCGACAAATGATATCTGGTGCATCTCATCAATTTTTGAATGGCAGCAGTGATTGCCTACATCGGATTAAAGACATTATTCCAGAGGTTATGCTACAATATCCAAAACAGGTAAGCTTTGAAGAAGCTTCTGTGTTATTCTTGCAGCACAGAATAAAGACCTGTATTTTCAATTCACGATTATTAATACCATACTATTTCTTTTAAGGGAGTATTCTCTGTAACGTGTCCACATCCCGATATATTTCTGGTAGCTAGAATAGAAAAAGTCCTGCAGGGGAGTATTACACATTGTGCCGAACCATACATGAAAAGTTCTGATTCTTCAAAGGTACGGTGTTTTCATTATGGTTGACAGTTGTGAGAATTTAGCTGTTTGGAATTCTAGTTGTAATGTGATAATTCTGCTGAACATTTCAATACTTGAGTCAAACTTGCTAAATAATATTCAAGGCACAAATCTATGTTCTGTATTTGAAAATTCCCAAAGCTATGTTCTGATGTCAAAGAGCAAATGCAGTATCTCCCAACCAATTAAGTCATGATTTGGAGGCTTAGAAATGTGCTGAGCGCCCCCATGCCTCATAAATATGAATTTTCTCTGTGTTTGCTTTTTTTCCCCCTCTGACTACAGATTGCTTTTGTGTTACAGATGGAAAATTGTGGCTATCAACTTGCTTCTGAACCATGTTTTAAAAATCATGGTTCAACTTGAGCTTGCAAATCATTGTTTGAAGGCAAGACACTAACCACAGTTTTCCAGTTTGGGCATATTATTTCGGGGAACAAACAGAAAGTGGAAGAAGGCAACCATGTGTGCAGTAGTGGGAGGGAAAGGGGAAAGGAAATACACAATGCTGCAGCCTGTTCCCAAGCTCCAAGCCACTGTTTTCCTTTTATGATAATGTACGCAACAATGAAATGTAGTAGAATGAGACAATGGACCGAAAATTGGTGTGAGCAGTCAGTACAGTTACTTATTTTATCATTTTTTAATCCCAGCTTCCTTCCCATTTTCATGAAATTCTTGAACCACATATGGTTCTCCTCCCCATTTTCTTTGTGACAACCCTGAGAGGTGGGCTAAGCAGAGAGAGTGACTGGCCTAAGGTCAGCCAGTGAGTTGGGTTCAGACAGAATTTAGTTCAGTGCTCTGAATGCTGTACCACACTACCAGGGCTCTTTTTGGGCAGGAACGCACAGGAACAGAGTTTTGGCTGGCTCCTGAGTTGGCCACGACCAGCAGGAACTCATTAGCATAACAGGCCACACCCAACTGCAAAAACTCATTAGGATCGGCTACATTAGGGGTGTGGCCTAACACACAAAGGTGTTCCTTTTGACAACAAACAAGGTAAACAGAATTATAAACAAAAGGTGGGTGTGGCTGGATGACCACACTTCTGGTAACTTGGGGTGTGGCCTAATATGCTAATAAGTTTCTGCTGTTTGGTGTGGCCTATTATGTTAATGAGTTCCTGCTGGGCTTTTTCTACAAAAAAAAGCCCTGCACACCACCATCCCTTTTCAAGGATCAAGTTCTCAAAGGGGGCCTAAAAATGCAACATAGATGGTCATGTGGAATCTGAAGTTATGCCTTTGAAACATGGCTTGTACTGGTTATAGTATGGTACAGATTTAAAACAGAAAGCTGTTTTTCACTGTATTGGATTAAGATCAGGAAAACCATATTGGACTTTTTTGGGTGAGTCTGATCTACGGTGAGAGTAGCAGTGCTATCTGCCATCCCTAAAATTCTGTCAAGAACTGGAAATCTTAATGATTCGATTTGCCAAACAAAAAATTAACTACATTAGGTAGAAGAAAAAAGGAGAAAAGCCTTGGATGCATAGTAAGAATGAATGCTGAACGATCTGTGTCTGTGTATTTGATTTTGACCTCAGATTGCATATTGGCTTAGAGTCTGTATTTACATCTACGGAAATGTCATTTATACTAGTGACAGTTATTTCCTGTGATCATTTATAGGTTGCCCAGAAGGTTCTGAAAAATGCTAAGCAGGCATGCCAACGACTAGGACAATACAGAATGCCATTTGCCTGGGCAGCTAGGTAATGGATAAGGCTCATCTTTTATTTCTTCAAAATAGATTTATTTAAGTGGTTTTGTTTGTGTCTCAGCTGAATTTGATATCTGAGAATTTATATTCTGTGCAGGTAATGATTATAAGGCTAATGTCATACTATATTAAGTCTGAGTTGCAGAATTTTGGAAGATACTGGACCGATACATTGCATAAATGGTGACAGACAAAATGTTTTTGGCTTTGTGTGTTTCACTCCATTGACTGGGGCAAAGCTTGCTAAATGGGCTTCAAGACGGCAACCTTTGTGTTTATTTTTGCATTGTGAAACTTTTGTATCGCGGTTCTTAAGTAAGAATTCATCTTTCAGGTCACTGTTTAAGGATGCATCTGGAACACTAGACAAAAACGCACGATTCTCAGCTCTTTACAAACAAGACAGTAATAAACTCTCAAATGAAGACATGCTTAAACTGTTAGCAGATTTCAGAAAGTGAGTACCTTGTTCCTTACCTTCCCAGAGATCAAACTGAGGCCTCACTTATCTGTTATGTTGAGCAGTGCACTTATGGATTGTTCTGGGGCTCTCCATACTACCTCCTGTGAGATCTACATCTCCTACACATACAAGACAGATCACATGGTTATATTCTAGCCTTCAGAAAAAGATTGGAAGGGGAAGAAATAGCTTTTGACAAGGAGGAAGGGCACTTATAGTTCTGCTTGGGGATGATATTCCATACACAGGTTGTCTTAACAGTTGGCACAGGCCCCCTATCTTTAGTTGCCTACCTAGAGCAGGGTCTTAAATGACCATCTTAGTGAATAAATGTTTTAGTTTGCGGGGAAGACCATCTTTCAGGCATCCTAGAAGGTGCATGTGATGACCTGTTAAGACCCCAAGATGTTGGAAGCCTCACCAGGTTGTTGAATAAGTCCCCTAGAAATAAATACTTAAGTCTTAAATAGAATAGGGTTTTTTTAAACCACTGCAGATCAAATGTTTATGCCACTGTGTCCCTCACTAAAGGACTGTTGCCAAGATAGGGCTCTAACTGTCAGTCTCCCTGTTAAAAAGGCCAGAGTTTTCCTATGCTTCCACCGCAGCCAGTACTTCATAGACTTGCTGCTGAAGCATGTCTTGATTGGCCTGCTGGAATAGGACTGCCTCAGGCTACTTTACGGTCTTCCCTCCTGTCCTGCTGAGGCGCTCTTCCCATCTTGTCAGGCAGACTCAGCCACAAATTTTCTGGCTTCCTGGGCTATCAACAGTCTTTCTCCTGCCTTCTTGATATCCTCCTTGCCCTTCAACCTCTCTCTCACCTAGCTCTAAGTAGGCCTTGGCTGGTAACCTTCTTCCTGAAGATCATAGGCCTTCAAGATACTTCGACCTTAACTGCTTTCAACTGCCTCTTCTCTGCCCTCCCACAAAGGTTCCACCCAATCAGTTGCTGACACTTGGTCAAGCCTTGTTCTTATCCCCCCCCCTCGCCAGCATCCCTCCTAATTGAAATCCTATTCTGAGCTCTTCTTTCAACCGTTTAACCTCTCCTTTAGCATTAAAATGTATAAATATTCACAGATACTTTAATTGTTAAGGCCTAATTAAATAGATGTGGTGGGGGGAATGGGTGTGTGAAACCTATGTGAGTTCTTTATGAAGAAGAAATGTTTCTAAAGACCTGGATGGCATCCATGAATTAGATAAAAATCAGATTGTGAATAGAAGCAGTTCCTGTTGTATAAGATCTGCGGTGTAGTGGTTAGAACATTAGACTAGGATCTGGCAGATTCAGGTTTAAATTCCCACTCTGCCAGTGGAATCTTGCTGTGCAATCTTGGGCCAGCCACACACTCTTAATCTTAACCTACTTTACAGGGTTGTTAGGATAAAATTGAAGAGGGAAGAATGACGTAAGTCACTTTGGGTCCCAATTGGGAATAAAAGTAGGGTATAAATATCATAAATGAATGAACCTTATGCTGCTAAATTTGTATATGGGAGTGGTAATCTTTTTCAAATGAGCAGGTTAAGATTAAGATGTGGACACTCTGGGTTATAGCCTAACTTCTACAGAACTAGTCTGTGCTGATTAAGAGACAAAGGTGCTAAATGTGCTTGCTGTACATGTCCATGTCAATCATACAGATGAGTGAGTATGCATTGCATGGTATACAGTCTATTGACTACAGCAGTAATCTGTCTCACTGAAAAGGGCTGGTCTGCATGATTTGTAATCCTTGCCGAACCTGTTCTGCTGTTTTTCTTATATGGTTTTTACTTTATTATCAGCCTGTAGCTTCCATTGAATCAACTTGTGTATATCTTTTTCCCCTCCATAGACCTGAAAAGATGGCCAAGTTACCAGTTATTTTAGGAAACCTAGACATAACAATTGATAATGTTTTCCCGGACATTCCAAGTAAGTATTGAAAAGTATTACTAAATAGCTGGAAAGCTTTTTCCTCTTCCGTTTTTTTATTGGTTTTTAATATATTTTCAGATTATGTTAACTCATCATACATTCCCATGAAACAGTTTGAAAACAGTACCAAGACATTAGTAACGTTTGAAGTAGAAGAGTTTGTTCCCTGTATACCAAAACATACTCAGCCTTTCACCATCTACAACAATCACCTTTATGTTTATCCAAAGCACTTGAAATATGACAGTCAAAAGTCATTTGCAAAGGTGAGCTCACATTCAGATTCAAATGGCTGACTGAATCTGAATTGAATTGTCTGATTTTGTTGAGAATTTTGGTTATATACCCAACACTAGTTTTAAAACCTTTCTCTCTATATATGTTCACCTTTTAGGCAAGAAATATTGCCGTGTGCATAGAATTTAAAGATTTGGATGATGAGGAGTCGCTTCCTTTAAAGGTTTGTTGATCTTACCTCTGGCTTTTAGAAGCAAAGCTGTTCTCTCATGAGCAGTTCTCAAAAGAGTGCTTTTAGCCCCATCTACCTCACAGGGTGTCTGTTGTGGGGAGGGGAAGGGAAAGGAGATTTAAGTCACTCTGAGACTCCATTGAGTAGTGAAGGGCGGGGTATAAATCCAATCTCTTCTTAGTCCTTGTGCTCTGAAGGCTTCTGTGTTGCTTTTATAGCCTGCACTCAGTTATTGTCTTTTTGCAAAATCCTGTTGCAGTAAACTCAAAGCAAACTCAAAAGCATGGATTGGGTACAGATCCAATCTCTTCTTCTTCATCACTGCCAGACACCTGTTCAGGGTTTCCACTGCCTCCATGAATTTAGATTGAGTATTGATGGCACTTCACTTGAAATGGTTTGTCTTTTCCAGTACAATCTGGTTTGACTGGACACACTGATCCAAGGTTTCAGATATCTTTCCCAATCCTGCTACCTGAGGGTTTTTTAAAAATTGAAGATGCCAGGTTTTGGAGCTGGCATTGGAAGCCTGGAAAGGATGTGTGCTACCATTTAATAATTAGGCTTTAATTAGTGCTGGGGGTGGATCTCATTTGTTAATTTGTTTATCACTATAAATCTGGAGTCCAGAATCCATGAACTGTCGGGTTGTGGACAGCTCAAACAACTACATTGTCTAACTATTTTGCCATCCAGTTTAGGTAAGGAGAACAAAGTGCAGCAAGTATAAAACAAATTTCTTTGTATAACCTCAGCAAAATTGCAGACTGAGTGATGCAAGTTAGAGGAAGTGAATGGAACCGAGATCCTAGGACCCGATCAGTTTCATTTTTATGAAAAATTTGTAACCTGATTTGAGGGTTTGGGGAGAGGCTGTGTTCAGATAGATGAAGTTCACTCATTGATGCTGATAGGGAGGAAATGATTATGTGAGAACCTGAAGCTTATGTCAGGTTGAGGGTTCTCTCTGGAATATCATGGTCAAATGAGCCCACAGAATCTCAGATTTTAAAATCTGTTAAATACAGTGATAAAATCTTTTAGTACATATGTTAAAGCTAAAACCAAGCTTATACTTAATACTGAGTGTTTGTTTGTACCTTTTGAAATTAATATACAGCTGTTTTAATAGTTAATATGGCAGGTTGCTGGCTGTTATATGTTACCAGCCATCCAGTATTACCGAACATATATAGACAGACACACACGTCCTCTGCAACTGCTGGCTCGTTAAGGTCCTAAAATGAAGCTCTGCTTATGGTCTTATAGCTGTGGGAATTTTATATCTGGTTCTAATGAGTACCAAACAAATTTTGTGAAGTTATGTCACTCTTTTTTGTTGTTGTTCTTTGATATTAGTGTATCTATGGAAGACCAGGTGGACCAGTATTTACAAGACAAGCATTTGCTACTGTTTTGCATCACCACCAGAACCCAGAGTTTTATGATGAGGTAACCAATTTTATAACCATACATTGTAATTGTTCTCCAAAAATGCAGTGAGGTGATGCTGGAAATGATGTTTGAATTAGAACTGAATCATCCTCATGAATTCACCGGGTAGCCCAAGGCAGTTGAAGACAGTGTTATTTAGGTCTGCTTTTGATTGATTTAATTTTTATTGTTGGCAGTCCTAACTGGAACTTTTAGGTGTGAACTTGAGTAGAACAATGCAGAAGTTGGTATTTTACTTGTCTGTACCCATGCTATATGAATGAGTTTGGAGGAAATTGAGATTGGTGAACACATGCTTCATGGCACACATCTCCCGCTTCCCATTTTCTCATTCTGTTAGGATCTCTGTTCCCTTTGCTGCTTATAGAGTCCTGACTGGGGTTTATATGTTGATTTAAAATCAAATGAAACACTTTTCCTCTGTTGCTAAGGGACCACCTCCGCCAGGACTCCTTGTTAACTGTGAAGTAGTCAGGTCCTCCTTTTCGATAACTGCTGCTGCTATGTGTTTGAGCTGACCAGTTTTACTGACCCACTCTCTTATCTTTTCTCCTCACCATACTTTTCTGAAGCTCAACTGCTCTCAACATTCCAGGTTCTTGAAGAGAAATAAGCATGATTAGTGCTGGTTAGCAATATTAGTTTCTTTATTTTTGATTTGCAAACTAAAATTTCTTGCATACCAGGATAGTCCCCTGAGTGTGCAAAAATTCCTAGATTGTCTGCGGACAACCCCATTTCACCAGCTTTCTCATAGGAATAGGACTATAAACTTCAGTACTGGGAGTGTTTAAACTGAAATTTGTGTCCAGAATGTTCAAGACGTGAAAACTAAGGAAGTCACAATTTTATTTTCTTTTCTTTTTTTTTTAAAGCGCCCCCAAAAGAGGCATTTTTATTATTTTCCCACCAAAGACATAACTACCACATTACACAACATAGTAGACAACACACCAACTACATAACAATACACACTACACACCAAAGACAACCACAACATTAAACATTCACGGGGGGTACAATTCTCGTCCCATCGCATCCAGTTTTACCCCTCCCACCTTACCGATCTAAGTATTATACCATTGCTTTTGTATCCACTAAATTCTAACTTTCTAACTTATTCAATTCTAATTAGCATAAAGTTAATAATATCCATTCCTACTTATTTCTTTCCATCCTTCTCTCTCCGATCGTACCAGTCATAAAAGCGTTGCCAAGTGTTTGTAAAGGCTGATTCATCGTATCCTTTCAACATCAAAGTCAGTTTGTCCATTTCTGCTGCTTCCATTATCTTCTCAATCAACTCCTGTTCAGTTGGTACCACCATAGTTCGCCAATACTTTGAATATAAAATTCTAGCCGCTGTTGCTATATATGTTATCAAATATCTCTCTTCTCTCTGCACCTCTTTTGGAAGTATTCCCAGCAATAATACCTCTGGCTTAAACAAAATAGTACCTTTTATAATATTCTACATCAGTCTATGCACCCATATCCAGTATTTTTTAACCCTCTCACAAGTCCACCACATATGATAAAATGAACCCACTTTGACATTACATTTCCAACACTTATTAGAGCATTTTCCATCAAATTTTGATAACCTATCTGGGGTAATATACCATCTATAAAACATTTTATACATGTTTTCTCTATATGCAACCGCCCTGGTTATTTTCACATTTATTTTCCATATTTGATCCCACTGTTCCATCTCTATGCTATAGCCAAAATTTGCTGCCCATTGAACCATATTGTTTTTCACTGTTTCATCTATTGTATAATCAGCCAACAACAATGCGTACATTTTTTTAATAAACTTCTCTTCCGGCTCATACAATATCTTCTCCATACCTGATAGTGACTTCTCAAACCCTTTCTGTTTGTCTTTTTTATATCTTGACTGAATCTGAACTCTTATTTCCCACTCACTTTCCATTTTACACTTTACAGTAGTAATCTTAATTCATTGGAGCAGGAACACCTCTGTGCATTAACAGCATACCTAACTGCTTTAATGGAGGAGAAACTCAGCAAATGCATCTGTTACTGTTCAGAGGTACTTCCTCCATTGACACAAATGGAACAGTCCACATGCATTTAGAACTTGCCTTTAAACAATGGATGCAAAATTTAACGGAACCTGATTGCACCCGCATCCTGTAAAGTATTCACCTCCTCCAATAGAAAGGTATATTCTAAAGCTCAAACTAACTTTGTTTTCTTCTCAGGTAAAAATAGAGTTGCCCACACAGCTTCATGAAAAGCACCATTTGTTGTTTACCTTCTACCATGTCAGTTGTGATAATTCAAGTAAAGGAACAACCAAGAAGAAAGACATCGTGGAAACACAAGGCATGACCGAGTATCTTTTAGTGTTGGTTCTAATACATACTTTATAGGCTATTGAAAAATTCCAGTACTAATGTGGTAGTTTTCTGATGTTTGATTTCTCATACAATTGAGTAAAAACTGGACCCTAAATCATATTTACTTCTCCCAGTAGAATTTGCTTGCTAGTAAATATGCTACCTGTTTGGCTCTTTCAAAAAGAAATTACAATCTCATTCTTTTAAAAATAATATTATATATTTTTCTGGGTAATAGGTTTTTAAATGTTAATATTTTAGAAGCCTCACCAAGGTCATTTTGTGTTAAGATATGATATATACTCGAAATGTCTGCATTTAAAAACAAAATATGGTTTTCTTTTGTTTTTTTTTGTAGTTGGGTATGCTTGGCTTCAGTTGTTGAAAGATGGAAGAGTAGTGACAAATGAGCAACATATTCCAGTATCTGCTAATCTTCCATCTGGATATCTCAACAATCAAGAACCTGGCATGAGCAAAGTAAAAGAACTTGATTTTTTTTAAAAAATATTGTTTGTAACTTAAGAGGGCAGAATTCCAAAGGTAACTCGTAAGAAAGCTTAAGATAGTGTAGACAAGTGTTTATTTGCTTTTGTGTCCAGAATGTACAAAACGTGTTTAGACTGTCCTATTAAGTTTGTGTAACCCCCAGATTTATAAAGGCCATGTAGGGTTTTGTACTTCATTAATAGTGAAATATTTTTTTTAGACAGAAATAAAAACTGCAGGGCATATTCTTAACTCATTATTGGAAAAACTGTCTTTAGAGTTAAGATTACATTTTTTGGCATAGTTAATATTAGCATGAAACAGCAAACCGGAGTTTTAATAATGTTTGACTGAAGCATTTTGGCACATGTTGTGGGTTTTTGTTGTTGTGAGGACTAGTGTATAACGCTAATCGTGGAGAAATAATCAAGAATTTCTGAAATTGTATGTTCAGTTTTGCTTTGTAAGGATTTTATACTGTTTGGCCATCTTGCTCAGTTTTCTAGCAGTTAAAAGCCAGATAGTCATTGAAGATTATATTTTATTTTACAACTTTTAAAATAGCATTTCTTTTAAAATGGATATGAATATTTTTGTCCTTTGTCTAAATTAATGGTGCTTGATTTAATAAAGCAGCTCAGAATGTCTTTAGTATGTCATACAAATATATACAGCAGCTTATTTTTCTTTTTTTCCTGTTTATGTAGCATTCTGGCCCTGAAATTAAATGGGTAGATGGAGGCAAACCACTATTAAAGGTTTCAACTCATCTGGTTTCTACAGTATATACACAGGTAGATTACTCCATGACTGTGTGTTCCAAATTTATTGATATAATTGTGTCAAAATGGTTGGTATAATTTTTGTAGGTTTAAAAGTCTACAAAGAAAAAATCTGTGATGCCTGTTTAAAGCTTGTGTAAATATGCCCCCTTCAGGTTAAAGTGTGGATTGCATGCAATGTAGCATGTTCAGAATCTACCAGTAAACTGTGCATAGTGTTTGCCAGTGTCCAGTGGCAGTTGAGGATTTATCAAATGGTCTGTTAGAAATACTGGAAACACTCCATACATACCCCAGTATGTCAGCCTCTTTCCTTAAGAGGGGAGCCATTAGCAAGTAATGGAAGGGAAGGAGCAGAACAGTGGAACATTCATTCTGCAGGTCCTGACTTTCATTACAGCAGCTGTTGCTAGGGCTCACTTCTTAGTGAGTAGGGAACATGAGGATCAGACAAAGATATCAGAAATAATTGTCCATTGCTAGGTGCTTCATTTTGGTGATGGACCACAGCTAGACCAGTAAAGGTAAAGCTGGCAATGGTGACAGAGTGTGATGGGGTCTTAGATCAGTCAGATTCAGATCACGTGTTAAATGTCTTTACCTGTGTTTCCATTTCTTTTGTTAGGACCAGCACTTAAACAATTTCTTCCAGTATTGTCAAAAAACTGACTCTGGAGCTCAAGCCTTAGGAGCTGACCTTGTGAAATACCTTAAGGTATGAAACTACAGTATATAGTGTTGCAATGTGGTGGAAGCAGGTCAGTGGCAGTCTGGGCTACCAACTGCTAATTAAAATATTTTGTGGTTGACTGTATTTACATTCAGCTTGACTGACTTAAAGCATATAAAGACAACTAAGTTCCCCTGTGGTGGGATAACTTGGTTGCCTCTATTATTCAGCTAAGTAGTAAGGATTCTTTTTACCATAATTTGGGGAAAGTTACTTGTTTAAAATATGCAGTGTGATTCCAATTTTAGTTTCTCTTTTATTCTAGAGTCTTCATGCTATGGAGGGCCATGTGATGATAGCTTTTCTGCCTACTATTTTAAACCAGTTGTTTAGAGTCCTTACAAGAGCAACTCAGGAAGAAGTTGCAGTGAATGTAACAAGGTAAACAACTGGATTCAAGAGTCTCCGTAAATACAAGGTTTTGGCTTTAAGTTGCTGATGGTGCTTTATTCCTTGACCCTGCGTGTATTCTGATTGCAATCCTGGATGGGCGCCCACTTTAGTCTGTAGTACCAATTAAAGCATAAATCCAGTGGCAGTTTTAGAGACTAACAGAATTTATTCCAGTATAAACTGTGGAGTCTCAGGTCAGATGCATGGAGTGTACATCCATAAAGCCAATAAATTTATGTGCACAACAGAAAAATTATGCAGGGGCAGTGGGATGTTATGAGAGAATGGCTGGTTTGAAACAAGAAAAGTGTCACTAGTACACTTGTAATGGGTAAGAGCTGCTACCAATTGTTGTTATGCAGAGTAGGATTAACATAATACCTAATGCAAGATAAGCAGATACAACAGCAAGTTATAGAAGTATAGCTGAACATATTAATGTCTGTAATAGGTGGGATATGCAAGACAGAAGCATCTATAGTGAGTGAGGAACTCCAGTTTCTTGTTAAAGGGAAGAGTGTATTAATGAATTCTAATTCAACAAATTGCATTGGATTCTACCTTTGATGTTCTTTTGTAGGGGAACAGTGGCTTATATATCAGCATCAGAATGCCCTGGAATACTAAACATTTGACTGCTGGTTTCTGAATGTTGCCATTTTTAATGTCAAAGATGTCATATGATTTATTCTCATTTCATTTAGGGTCATCATCCATGTAGTTGCCCAGTGCCATGAAGAAGGGCTGGATAGCTATTTGAGATCCTATGTTAAGGTAAAACATACTAGGTATCAAAGGTAGCAACATTAATAAAACATACCTAATAATCATATTTACATTGCATAAAGCTAACTCAATTTTTCTCTTCTGAAGTATGCTTACAAAGCAGAGCCTTACATTACTTCGGAATATAAAACTGTGCATGAAGAACTTGCCAAATCCATGACTACAATCTTGAAACCATCTGCTGACTTCCTTACAAGCAATAAGCTGCTTAAGGTATCTATTCTTTGTGATAAGACTGCCCCTTCTGTTGCCATCTCTTGCCAGTGAAGACTTTTATTTTTTTGTTTCATCTGGTATTCCCTCAGTGAATCCCTCCTTCCTGCCCTATGTTTTAACTGTAGTTTTAAAGTTTTTGTATGCGTTTTGGTTTAAACTTTTTTAATAATGTGTTTTTGTTTGGTTTTAATGGTTTATTGAGATGTGTTTGTATTATATTTTATAATCTGCTAGCTGCCTTGTTGGGCTGAAAGACATGGTATAAATTTTGTAAACAGGACTGTCGTTCTAAACCAGAACTTTTTTAAAATGAGTAAACTACCTTATTAATAATAAAACATAACTGTATAACAATTACAAGAAAAACAGTTGTATAATACAGGTTGGTGTGTAGGTGAGATATATTTAAACATGTATCATTTAAATAACTTTTGTTTTTGTTTTTACTAGTACTCCTGGTTTTTCTTTGAAATTCTGATCAAATCAATGGCTCAGCACCTGATAGAAAATGGTAAAGTAAAGGTACGTAAATGATTTTTAAAAAAAGGTTTAATTAGCCATGAGGGTATTTCATTGGCCCCATTTTTTACTTTTACAAGACACTAGGAAGATGCAGAGTGCAGTATGAAAAAGCGATAGAAAAGGAAACTATCACTGTGAATAATTCCAGAGGGACGGCCTCCTCCCATATTGTCTAGCCCTCCTGTTAAGATCCTTAAGCTCTGTTCTCGGTACCTCCCCCTGCAGAGGTGAGCAATGCTCTCTCTAAGCTGTGGAGTCTTGTGAGCAAAAATTCTGTTTTGTGAACTACTGGCATTAAAGTTGTGAGCGAGCGATTTGGCTGCTGCATGAATTAGTCTGCTCTGGAGCCATCCTTCCTGAGCTAAGACAAAAATGTGTGAGCCAGAGGCTAAAACACTGTGAGCTAGCTCACACTAACTCAGCTTAGAGGGAACACTGGAGGTATGGCATGCATGTGGTGACCAGAGAGGGCTTTTTCAGTGGTGGCACCCTACTTCTGGAATGCCTTCCCATTTGAGGCTCAACGGGTGCCTACATTCAGTATCTAGTATGTGGAGGCACACTGCCTCTGGACTTGGAGATTCCATTCCGCTAGCACAAGGGTTATACATTTTTATACCTTCCGTGCATGAATTTGTCTAACATCCTTTTAAAGCCACTTAAACCTGTAGCAGCCATTAAAATGGTGAAGCAATGAATTCTAAAATTATGAAGTACTTTCTTTTGTCTGTTTTGAAAATACTATCAGGTTTATTTGGTGACCCAAATAAATTTGGGTAACTCTGGTGTTTTGGGAGAAGGAGAAAATTTCTCTACACCATGCATAATGGACCTTGTCATTTCCCCCCCTTTAATTACATAAGACATCCATCTACTTTTAAATCTCAAAACGTACTTTCTGTTCCAGATGTCTGTAAACAGATGTGGAAGACTCTCTTCAGTCTTTCCTCTTGGGACCTGATAAAATAAGCTGGTTTAACTGTTTTGAATTACAATAATTAAATCTGAGACTGTTTCTGTCAAAGTACATCTTTACATGCGTGCAATATAACAGTATTTGGGGAAATAAGTCCAATGTTTTTCCTGTCTTTTAAAAAAGAGTTTTGTAACAATTTAAAAAACCAACATTTCTTGAAGCATCGTCTTTCATGGGCTAGAGCCCTCTTCATCAGATGCTTTAGCCCGTGAAAGTTTGCACTTCGATAAATCTGTTGGTCTTTAACAACCAACAGGAAAGACTCTCTTGGATTTCCTGCAACTGACCAACACAGCTACCTGCTTGATTTTCGATAATACTAACACTAAGACAGTTGAAAAGTTTTAACCACAAACCCTCCAATACTTAATGTTCAGGTTACAGGCAGCACAAAAAAGAAGCTGGGGAGGGGCATTCTCCTTGTGATAAGGGGTAAAGAACTTTTGCTTCTGTTAGTAGGTATTCGGTCTGCTATATGAACAAATCCCTTCCTGTATTTCTTTACTCTGGGTACAGATCAAGCCTGAGTAAGGTTTCTCCATGCTATATTTTCCAGGCAAAATAGGGAGCTCTAACTGGGCCAGTATTAAGACTTCTCACAATCCCTTGAGTTTGCTCCAAACTTGGTCACTTTACATATTAATGAGGTGCTCACACTTGAGAATCACAACTCTCTGTTCTGTTTCTAGTTACTACGGAATCAGAGGTTTCCTGCCTCCTATCATCATGCAGTAGAAACAGTTGTCAACATGCTGATGCCACATATTACTCAGAAATACAAAGATAATCCAGAAGCTTCAAAAAATGCAAACCACAGCCTTGCTGTCTTATTAAAGGTGAATGCACTTCTTTACGGGCCTTATCAAAATAAAATGTTATATACTCAACAAAGCAATGTCTGAATTTGTAAGAGTTTCTCTTTAGCAGGTGCCCCCACAGAACCACCAAACAGCTTTTTATCCTCAACAAGCAGAACCACTTCATAGGTGACATCTTGCATGTAGCCCAGAATCCATGAGTTGGACAGGCTTTGTTTATTTAAAGTCCAATTTATGTAAACAAAGTAAAGAAATTGCTGGCCACTTATTAAATAAACGTAGTCTCCACTGTGAAAATAGATTTATATGATCTTGCGTATGATAATGGGCAATTCTAAATGGACAGAAGATGAAACACTGTTGTGTTAGAACTGTGTAGTTTGTATTATATTTTATCAGGTATCATTGATTGGCCGTGCACTAAGCTTAAAAAGTGTGGCAGTATGACAAATTATAGTTCATTTTTTGCTTTAGCCCATCCTAATTGGTATTCAGAATTTTTAAATTAGAATGTAGCAAACAATACATAACTCAGATTTGGGCATCATTAATTCTTTTTCATTCTTAAGCACTCAGTGTTATGTATTATTAAGATGTTTGGTGTTTGACTTATGTATGATGACTGAGGCCAGTTCTAAGGATTTGATCCCCTAAGTGTTAGGAGACGCTTGAATCTTGCTGACTCTTAAGCAGGAATGGCGCAGGTCAGTGCCTGGGTGAGAGATCTCCATGGATCCATTTGTGTCTTACGAGTGTCACAACAGAATAAAGATGGACACTTTGCCTTTAAAACATTATTGATGTTCTTTTCCTACAGAGGTGCTTCACCTTTATGGACAGAGGATTTGTGTTCAAGCAAATTAATAACTATGTCAGCTTCTTTGCACCAGGCGATCCAAAGGTACCATATTAAACATATAGTTTATATGTGAAATGGTATGTTTGCATGGTGTTCTGATGTGGGTACCTAGTAACTTTCTTTCTTGGTTATAATAAATAAGTTATCCATTTATGTGCAATAGCTACTACTTCTAAGGAAATTATTGGCCTTATCTTGGAAAGAAAGGAGATAAGACTGCACAAATTGTTATGCTGCTACTTGTCCTTGTACTATCAAAACATCTTGTGCAGAAATCTGTTGCAATAGTTGAAGTCACTAGATGAACTCTAGAATCCCATTTCAGCTTTGTTCATCTATGAAGAGGTTTCTATTGTTATTGAGTTTCAAGTTTATTGTATAAGCCATTGGCCATAACAAAACAGAATAAATACACAAATCTTATGCATAATAAGATAACCAATCAGTAGTTTACGTTAAGTCCTCACCTTAATCTTAACTTTCTTGCCGCCAGAGCAAACAGGGCCATTTTGCTGGTGACATGGGCATCAGAATCAGAAAGCAGAAAAGCACTCAGCTCCTGTTCTGAAAAACCATTATGCAAGGGTAAAATAGGGTGGATAAATCTCTGCCTAAGTGATTCGTGCCATGAACATCTCAGTAAATAGTGTTCAATATCGTCCATTTCGCCCAAACCACATTGACAGATTCTTAATGCAACAGGAATATCCATAAAATGACCTATACAAACCATTGAGGGGATGGCATGGAACCTTAGGGTGGTAAATGCCCTTCTTAGGTCAAGGTTAGTTAATGTCTCCAAATATTCTGTCCTACAGTGATCTCTTTTAAAGAACTTAAACAAGGGAGCCGTGCAGCAACTTGCTACCGCATGGAGGTTCAAAAGGCCGTCCTTATTAAATACCCAATCCTTCAGTTTGGACTTTTGGTTTACACTGTCCACTGGGCCCCAAAGGTCATCCGGAATTGAGTATTTCTGTAGAATAGAGGACAGATATTCGCCTACACTTTTGGAGGATTTCAGCAACAATCCAAAGCTTTGGACACCTAAAATATCCTGGGGTCGCTCCTGACACTTCCTCCAATAGGAGAGGATTCTCACATTGGCCCTGGCTTCCAACGATGCCATACCCAATTCTGACCTCATCAATGCCACAGGTGACCCTTTGGGCAAAACCAAAACCCGTCTCATAAAATAGTTTTGCACAGTTTCTATCAGGGTTAACATTGACTCATTCCAACCCCAAATCTCTACCCCATACAGCATTGCAGTGGTTATCTTACTTACAAATAATTTAACTACCGGATCAATCAAACCACCACCTCTGGAGAAATAAAACTTCAGCAAAGCCAAGAGGTTTCTAGGTCACTGTTTCTGACAGAGCTCTGACATTGAAAATTGGCAATATTCAGAAAATGGTTAGAACATTTCAGTACAACAGCATTCAGTACAAACATTTCAGTACAACAAACTGTCTGTTGCTGACCGAAAATATCACCTTTCTTTATCCATGGAATGCTAAATGTGGGCTCCAGCCTGGTGCTGCTAAATTAGAACATCCCAAAGTTTGAAACCATTCTAACAAGACTCTGGAATTCTTCAGCTATTACAGGTCTTACCCCATTTAGCAAATCTACAAAAATTACATGTTCACCAATCAACGCTGTTGTAAATGGTCTTGGTATTTTTCTTGATTACATTTGATAATGTCTGCATAGTGTGTCTGATGGAGTGAGCTCTAGCCCAGCAGTTCTCAGCCTTTTCGGTACAGTGACCCACAAATCCAAATTTACTTGGTATAGTGACTCATGCAGGGCTGGCCCAGAGTTTTTTTGGTGCTCTAGGCAAACTATGGCCTTTGCACTTATCTAGTTCAGCATTCCATTTTCTGCAGTGGCTTAACCAGATGTTTAACATCACAGAAAGGGTGCAGCTGCCCCCACTATGAACCCCAAGCAAGTGGCATTCGGACATCCGCAGCCTTTGCCTAAGGAGGTTAGATTCTAGCCTCTGATCACTGTCTCCTTCTCCATTACTCTCTCTAATCCCCTGTAAAATTCTAAGAAACTCACTTGTTAGGAGACAAGTTACTTGATCAACATGTATATGCAGTGAAGAAAAAACAATCAGCTAATATATGATATGAAAATACTGTTTCCAGGGTCAGATCTTGGCTTCTAAAATACAAAAGAGAACAATGGAAAGGGCAGGGATGGCCATTACAGAAGGCTGGCCATTAGGGAAGGCTTTGCCACCCATTTTTTGAGTCTCGACCCACAGGTTAGGAAACACTGCTCTAGCCCACACATAGGATTAAAGCTGATTAGCTTTTAAGGAGCTGGGATGGTGTAGTGTCAGGCTAGGAGATGGGAATTCCTGCTTATATCCTTCAATGCTGTGAAAGTTTGCTGAGTGACTGTGGTCCTGTCCCGGTTTCTCTGTCTAACTCTGTCTAATTACAGGATTGTTGTTGTGTGAATAAAGGGGAGGAGGGAAGGACTTTGTGGTAAACCACTTTATTCCTGATTAGGGAGAAAGATGTGATATGAATAAAGGTTTTTTTAATAAATAAATGGCAGATGGATAAAAGTTTGTTTTATAAATAAGTAAATAAGGTTGTTATTCTGTAATATTACACTGCTTATTAGATGTCTCATCCTATTGCTTGAATTATGTATAATCTGCCATGACTCTCAGTGAGAAACGTGGACTATAAATAACATAATAATAATGCCGTTCTTGAACTGCCTATGGCATTGCTCATGGGGCCTTTCTTAGACCTGGAATAATCAGTGTTGCTTTAAAAAAATAAAACTGTTTTCTAGCTTTTTTTAAAAAAAAATATTTCTCTGTTAAATGTATTTTGCAGACCCTTTTTGAGTTCAAATTTGAATTTCTTCGGGTAGTGTGTAACCATGAACACTATATTCCTTTGAATCTTCCAATGCCATTTGGAAAAGGCAGAATTCAGAGATATCAAGGTAAGTCTGTATTTGAAATGTTAAATTGACATTGCTGGAATGTTCAGATTGTTAAAATTCTAAATCTTATTTGATTTTTTAAAAAAGAAATATGCTATTGCAGTTAAATGGAAGCTCATACCTCTTTTTCCCCCTTGCACATTTCTTACTAGTAAAGGTAACAGTGCAATACCATGAAAAAATATGAAGGCAAGGAATTTAGTCACAGGAGAAAAAAAGAAACTTTGATAACTTCAAAGGTTGGATTAACTTTTCTCCCCCAACAATAAGACAGCTATGTACCACTTACTGGTTTTGTCCTGTTTTCCTTCCTTTACCCAACAGCGGACTCCCACACTACTCCTGTAGGTAGGTGTGAGGTGTGCTGCTTGCTCCTAAACTGTTTTTCTAACATTAAAAGGCAATGATGTGTGCAAAAATGAAGCATTTCTGTTCGTGGATTATGGTATTCTGATGCATATGAAAACATAACATATTTTAAAAGACATGTATAACACGATCTAAGCTTTATTGAACTAAATGAAATTGCATGTGACATAGGTTAATCAAAAACCATTTTAGAGCTCTCATATGTCTAGTGCTAGCCAGATAATGTAGGCATATGCCCTAAAATGTAATCGTGAAAACTGGGATCTGAAGAAATGCACAACTAGTTCTGGGTTCCCAAGGGTGCTTGAGTGTGGTTTTCTTGAACTGAGGGCCTCCATACTGCATTTCAGGATGCTCTTAAAACTGTAAGAGTATTCTGACATATGGCCTGATGATCAAAAGAAAACATTCAATAGTTCCTCCTGGATGTACCCAAGCCCTCTCTGGACCCAGGCCTTTTAATTACATTTATAATCTCACCTCTACTCAGCAAGTTAGAACTGTACAGGTTATCTCTCTGTATCACCACCCCAAGGGATACTGGCCTAAATTTCCCTACACACTTTCCCTGCACATCTAGACAGAGATCAGTTCTGCTGTAGGACGAGCTCACAAATATAAGCAAGTTTGTACATGTTATTCCTTTCCTAATTTTTAGAATTCTTCTGTACTCTGCTGATTGCTGCAGCATCTTACTAGCATTTATGCATGGCGGGTTCATCAGACTCTGTGAAAAGGGAACTGATGAATTTCCCCTCTCCAAGGCTTCCTGATCTCAGTGGCATAGCTTTCACGGGACAGAACCTACTGCTGTTTTAGTCATTTCGCTCCCCCCACCCCAGTTTCAGCAAGCTCTGCTGATAGTGCACAGAAGCAGCGGGAGCAACATTAATAATAAACTCTTTTTTGAGCATTTTGCTGAAGAGTGCTGGATAGGTGATAATGGGTACTTGCTTCCCCAGTCACAGTCAGTGTTTTTAGAAGAAGAAAAAAAATCCTGATAATCTACTGGTACGATTAATCTAAAGAATAGAATTCCAATTAATAAAATAAGCCATACATATATAAAGATCCAGGGCACTCAGGAGTAAGTACTTCAGGGGTCTTAAAAAGATTTTGTACTCACTACTTAACTGCTGTCCTTAACTACAGAAATGATTAGTAATGAGTGAGACACCCCCCCCTTGATGTGGTGTCTTCCAGTGCTATTTACATCTTACTAAATACATTACTTAGTACACCTCCATGGCTAATGCTAAAATGTGTTGAAGTGTCATGGGGGTATTATTTCTTTAACCAATACCATGGCTTTTAACAAATGTCTTAAAAATATTCTGTTAAAAGATGTATGGAATTGTTTGGAGGTTCTTAAAAGGCTGGGAAATGAGGCTGGGTCCCAGACTGTTATCCTTGGGGGGCTTTAATCCATGACTGGGAATACTTGAGTAACTGGGAGCCAGCATCAAATTCTAGGTGGGTTGGTGCTGTTTAATGTTTCCAACCAGAGAGCAGAGGTCCACTAGACAAGTATCCAGCTCTTGGATGATGCGAGGTGACAGTAATATGGAGGAAGTTGCTACTCATTTCCATTTTAAAAATGCCACTGTATTTCTTAAGTGTACCACTGATTTCTCTAAATTGCATGTTCCATTTTGTTAGTACTTAGCCTTTTGCGTGAAGTCATCTACATGCTTGATCGTAGCAGAATTTTCTGCTGTGGATGTATAGCTATTTGCAGTGTTCTTCAGACTGCATAAATACTGTTCACGTTAGCCCATACTGCATGGAAGGAGTTTGTTTGGGTGACAGCAAGACCATTAGCTGCTTTTTAGAAGCTTCTATCTTTCAACAGTCATAAATTCATTAAAACTCATATCTTCATTAAAAGTCAGCATGTGTTCAGAGAGTAACTATAAATACAAAATTGCTGTGTTTATAGTTGATCCTATATATTTGTTCTTGTCTTTGGGCTGGTTTCTGTGAATCAGAGCTGTGAACAGACACATGTTTTAATTTGAACATAAATGAGAACACAGAATGTGCTGCAGCTTGTATTAATTAATGACAAGTATTAAAACAATACCATTCCTCAACTCCTGTCTTTTGTGTTTGCTTCCAGACCTTCAGCTTGATTATTCCTTATCAGATGAATTCTGCAAGCATCACTTCTTAGTAGGACTCCTCCTCAGAGAGGTGGGAAATGCACTGCAAGAATTCAGAGATATCCGTCAAATTGCTATCAGTGTTCTGAAGAATTTAATGATCAAGCATTCTTTTGATGATAGATATGCTTCCAGGGTAAATATATTTCTGCTTTTTTTGTTTACTTTTTTCCGGCTGTCTTGCTTACGGCATGTGCATTTTATATACAAGACAGTATAGTATTAGATATTTGCAAAACTCATCCAGTTCACTATTATCTATTTTGGGTGACAGTGGTTTTCCAGGCAGAAGGAGGTTTTTCCAAACACCAACTGTAATTGAGAACCTTTCACTGGGGATGCCAGAGGCTGAAACTGGGATCTCTTTCAATGCAAATCATATACTGGATCACTGAACCACAGCCCCTCTCCAAAGTTTCACCAGTCTTAGAACTCCCTTGCTGAAGGTGATTCCTGCTCATGGTGAGGATCCCACAATGTAATGACCCCTCCATTGCCTCTTGGAAAGTTAACAAAAGGTGAAGAAAAGGACCCAGCTGGTACACCCCAACCTCCATTCACCATTTCCTCTGCCTCCAGGATTGTAGCATATTGCTGCCGCCACCAACACTTCATTTCTGTGTACCTTGGACTTCCGCCCTCTACTTAGATAACCTAGGGGCCCAAATTCTCCTAATCCCCTCAATGGGGGGGAGATTGTCTTGATATAGTGGCTTGGTATACTTAGAGTTAAATTTTTGATTGCCAGTGTGGGTAAGGAGTTCAGACACTGAATAATTTTAAATTTCAGATATGGAAAACTAAGCTAAAACTTTGACCAGGGCTGGCACACAGTTCTGGAACAAGTTCAGAACCAAAAAGCATGCCACCCAGTATTACAGTGTATTTGCTGCCACAATTTCCATTGGACTACAATGTTTTGGAAAGTGTCTCCATTTTTTTAAAACACAAGGCTATTGAAAATGTATCTGGCCCACTCAAGTAGGGTTGCCAGTCCCCTCCTTGCTCCGGTGGGGGGATTTGAGGAATGTTCTGGGGGTGGGGACACCCCCAAGCCATAGCTACTCCTCTCCCTCCCCACTCCTGCAGAGATTTAAAGGGCTTCAACTGATCAGTGGGCTACGTGCTCTGCGTTGATCATTTGAAGCCCTTTGAATCTCTGCAGGAGGAGAGGGAGGACGTGGCTGTGGCTTGGGGCCAGCTGTGGTTTGGAGTCCCCAGAAGTGGGGGAACCCCTGCCCGGACCTGGGGGCTGGCAACCCTACATTCAAGAGAGTCAAGAGTTCCTGGGCCGTGCTGTATCTGTGTTATTCTGCCTGCTGTATGCAATTCACTTAATGCCAATAGAAGAGATACTGCAGGACGGTATCCCAGATAAATTGGCAGAAGGCTTATTCCCCCACCCCGGGTTAAACAAGGAGCTAGTTGTATGTAATACATCTCAGTTATCTAAGCTTCTAGACTCTGTCATAGCCAGCTATTTCTGCAGACCAGTTTTACCTAAATTGCCAGTAACAGGATACTTTTAGGCTTCTTGCCATGTATCTCTGACATGTGCTTGGTATGGGGGGGCCAGAGGGGCCATGACTATAAAATGTATGTCAAAATACCACACTCAGAATTATAATTGTGACCGCCCCCCTGCATATTCTGAGGTAAAGTGATAAGCAGCACATTAAAAAAGTCTAGCAAGTGAAGATGGAAAGGGGGCATTTCTTTTCCCAATGTTTACAAGCTGCCTGGTGTTTGTTATACATGGTTGTACCTACAACAAGTGAGTGTAGATCCAGATGGTTACCCTTAAATAAACCTTTGTTGGTTTTAAAGGTGCCAGTGGACTCTAAACAAGTGAGTGTGAAACTGAAGAGAGGTTCTGATAAGGAATTTCTGGAGCTCTGTGGGAACTGATCTTCTAGGGAAGAAATATACTTTAGTATTGCATTTCTACTCACTCCCATTAATGAGAACAAATATGCTTTGCTGCAGAGTCATCAAGCAAGAATAGCAACGTTGTATTTACCAGTATTTGGTTTACTGATAGAAAATGCCCATCGAATTGATGTCAAGGATATTTCACCTTTCCCCATTAATGCTGCTGGCAGTGTGAGTAAATATTTTGTTTATGAAATCTTAAAGCTTTCATTGTAATTAATTAATGATCCACAAATATAGTGTACTGCTATGTAATTTAAGCATATGAAATAATTTTGTCTGTTTTTAACAGAGTACAAAAGATGAAGCACTTAGCTTACCTGCTCCAAATCCATTGGTGACACCTCAAAAATCTGTGAACACACTTGACAACAATCTCCACAAAGACTTATTTGGTGCTATATCGGGCATTGGTAACTATTTGAAAATCACTGCTACAATGTGTTAATCTTTATATATATGTATGCATGTATGTATGTATGTATGTATGTATGTATGTATGTATTGGTTTTATAATACTGTATCCTAAAGGGAAGGGAACAGAGGGAGTACACAACTAAACTATAAGAGAAGATTGCCACATGAGATTACAGTGTGGCAATAAGAAACAAAGAATTCAACCTTCTGTTAGATGAAATTTAGTTACGCTAACTTCAAGTGTTTTGTAATCCATTATATTGCGTTTATTTCTTATGCTTCTTCTTCTTCGCTTTTAATATCTTGGGTGCTGCTGGCTCCTTTCTCAGACTCTGAATTTTCAGTTGTACTGCTGGAGTAATTTGAGGTATTGTCCAATTCTTCCTCGCTGGGTTCCTCCCCTTCCTCCATGATTGCTTTATCATCTTTATCTAAGCTTAATTGTTTCAAGAAGCTTTTGGCCTTTTGGACAGAGTCAATTTTAATTTTCTTATCGTCGTAGTTGAACACAAGTTCTTCTGGAAAGCTCCATCTGTAAGCAACTAATTTATTTTGAAGGAAAAGAATTAAGTCTTTATACTGTCATCTTTGTTTCCGGATCTCAAATGGAATGTCTTTTAGAATTTTAATTTCTTCCTCCTTGACTTTTACTGTTTTCCCCACTGCAGCTTTCAAAACATTTTCTCTCATAGTTCTCTTGGAGAATTTCACGTATATTTCGCCAGGTAGCTTATTTTTTCTTATAAAATCAGGATAGGTACAATAAATCAATTCTATGTCATTTTGGAGGTCCTTTTGCTTAAGATCCAAAATTGATGCTAGAGCTTTGCTTAAAATTGTTTTTAAGTTTTCCCCCTTCTGTTCAGGGACTCCTTGAAAACGTAGAACATGCATTAATTTTTCCAGTTGAAGTTGGAGTAATTGGCTTTTATACATATTTCTTTCTTTTTTTACTTCTTCCAGCTTTTGCTCAATGGGAATGCCTTGCCAGGTTATTCTATAATGACTGCCTCTGTAATACAGACTATAATGCATCCCTCTTCTCCCATCTTCCTATTCAGCATCACCATATACCTCTTCTACACCAAATGTAAATTGTGTGAGAAATGCAGATTCAAGAGGCTCTCTTATAAGTACTGACTCGGGAAACAGTCTTCCAGAAAGACATAATGAAAAGAGTAATTCCCTTGATAAGGTAAGAATTCTTTTGTACATTTGTGTTTGTAATTTTAGTTTTATTCTTGATATATACTTGATATCAGGAAAACTAGTTGTTAACTAGTTCAGCTGTGGCTCAGTGCATCTGCTTGGCATGCAGAAGGTCCCAGGTCCAATCCCCAGTATTTGCAGTTAAAAGATCTGACAGTAGGAGATATGAAAGACCTCTGTCTGAGACCCTGGAGAGCTGCTGCCAGTCTGAGTAGACAATACTGACTTTGATGGACCAAGGGTCTGATTCAGTATAAGGCTGTTTCATGTGTTCATGTGAATCATCAACCTATTGCTTATATTGTCCCATCTATTACAAGAGACAAAATAAAATGCTTGTGTGTTTTTGATGTTGGCTAAAGAGAATTGTATCAGAGTTTCAGTACAAATAAGATTTGGCTAGACTCTAGGGACATAGCAAAAGGTTTTTTTCCAGATTATTTTGTTAATATTTATAGAATTTAATATTTATTTTAGCTTGTCAATACATGTTCAGATTTTTTTCATTGCTGTTGGTTTCAGTGGGAAACATGATTTCCAACATATTTCCAATGTATTTAGATAAAATTCTCAGCAATTATACTCCTTCATACAGATAGGAGAATTCATTAGTGTGTTAGAAATAGTTAAAATTCTCATTCACACAAGAAGGTGTGCATGAATATGTGAGGGAGTTTGTCCTTCTCCCCTAGAATCCTTGAGTGATGTATAGGGGTATATTTTTAACAAAGAACATGCCTGTCATAGGGGAACTGAGGCCTTTCTGAATTCCTTGGGGAGAATACCCTGAAAACTTTCCCTCACCAGATACTGTCCCAGCTCTGTCACTTCCCCCACTGCATCAGGGATACCAGTAGGAATGTTGTTCTTGGATAAGATTGATTTGGGTATAAAACCACACTGACCCTGAGGTAAACAAGACATAGTGATAAAATATTTTTTTTAAAAATGGGGCAAGAACAGCATTTATTTGGTACAAATTTAAGACCCAAGAGAAATATGACACTGAACATGATACTTTAACCTCCAAACTACTGTTGTGGGAGGAGAAAAGATTTTAGCTCTTCTCACCTGTGCACTCCAGTTTTGTTAAAAACAGACACACAACCCCCCCCTGCTTTCTGTGGAGCTGAATGGAATGTTGTATGTTCCTACCAGGATTGTCATCAGCCAGTTAGGTGGAAAGGAGTTGTATTGGGAAAAGGCAATAGTGCTTTTTCATGCAGTAAAAGGTATTGAGAGATCTCAGATCCTGAGTCAGCATTTTCTAATACAGAGTAATGATCTGCTGATTAAGTGAACAAGTTCTAATTCTTCCTTAGCACTAATATGCCACATCTTGTCTGTTTTTCTCTGTGTGTGTATGTTTGAGGGGAGAAATCTGAGCCTTCTTTTTTTAATTCCATTTACACAGATCCCGTTTTAGGAAAAATTATTTTTGAAAAGAAATTTTCTCCATGGCTATTTGATAATGGACAAGTTTCCAAGCACCTTGGGTATATTTAATTGGTACTCAGTTATAATTGCCTCTACTTGGCCTGTTTTTTTAGGATTTATTTTCCTAGAGTTTGATAATCTACTAGTCACAACATTGTTTAATGTTTTCTTCTTGGCCTTAACATGCCTTCGTTATGGCAGAGGGAGAAACTCCTCAGAAGGCATTCTGCTCATGCGTTCTGTACTAGTGGAGATGAGGAACACCACTACCTGTCAACAAAGAAAAAACGTGTCACAGTGGATTTTTCACTATTATCGGTTCCATCATTGCCAGAAAGAAATTTTAATGCGACTCTGTCTCTTCCATTACAAGAAGTATTTTTTCTGTGGTTTGTTTTAATTAAGGCTCTGAGTGTAGTGTGGTGTCAGTTCTGCCATCCCCTTGCAGCCACTTATACTTGTGGAAAGAAATCAAATCACATAGTATATTGGTGACACGACAACTAATTTGTAACAAAGCAAGTATCCATGTTGGCCAAATCAGCTAAATGGCAAAACTGTCACCTCATGCCTTCTTTCTTCATGCTGATGGGCTTTAATTTGCAGTGTGGAAAAATTGACAATAATGTAGAGATTTTCAAACTTTCTCTTTAGTGTTTTTGCAAATCAATGGATTACATGGATTTCTTGCTTGATGTGTTTGCCGTTTAATGTATTTTCAGGACAGCGCTTAGCCTTGCTGATTACCTTTCACCATTTCTAGTAGTTTATTGCTTGGTTTCAGGCAGAGTTCCATGTAGGGTGGGGAGATGGGAAGGGGCTGTCTTGTAGCATCAGACATAAACAAAGAGTATACAACCTCAATAGGAGAGGCAGAAGGCTTGAGTTGAGCTTGGCAAACTACACTGCAGGAATGACAGAATCAAATATACCACCAGTAGAAGGAAAAGGTTATGGGGAGCATGCAACTACCTGCAGAAAGGCTATGGAAAAGCTTCAGAAAACTTTAATAGTTAATGTCGTTAATACAGCCTTATATGATCAGACTCTGTCAAATTGTCTTTGGGTACTATATTATCATATTTCTTCTGCCAAGTAAGAACACTTTGGAAGACATGCAATCATGCATACTTACTAGATATTCTGAGCTATTCATATATCAAAGTGCGTCTAAATTCATTCAGTTTTTGTCCTAGACGTGATGCATTCCTTGTGTGCTGGCTCTTTAAATTTGAATTTTTACTGCTGTGCTTCATTCCAAGCTAGTAGTGGTGTTCTGTAATTCAGCATTGGTTTGAGCAGTGTTGTATGTGATTATATTCTGTGTGGACTTCTTTTTCCCTTGGTATCCTGTGTGAGTTCTTGGATTGAAGTATCATGAGCATGTGCTGCATTTATGCCCAGTCTACCCTCTAGATAGGAGGTGTAGAAGTTTGAATTGTTTCTATAGTGTGTGTTCTTTGATAAATAGCTTGGACTTAGTTGAGACCAGTGGTCCCCAACATGGTGCTTATGTAGGCACCATGATGCCTACCAGTGTGCTTCCTGTCAATCACTTGCTTGTTCCCCAAAGCAAAGAGCCAATCCTAACTTTTCTGTACTTCACTGTGCATCAGAAGAGCCCAGGAGGTATCACATTTGTGTTTGCATGGAGTCTTGGAATCACCTAACATTTTGTGGATCCTTTCAGTGTTTTGTGGTTCTCACCCCCCCCCCCATGGAAGTCATTTTATTATGGTACCCATTTATTATGGTACCCATTTCAGAGTTCCCAAAGTGCCCACAAGTTCTAAACAGTGGCTGCGGGGGGGGGTTGATATAGACTTTACTATCAAGCACTGGAGGAAAGATATACAGAGCATCTGTACATTATGGCTATTTAATTTTCAGTGGTATTATCATTTGGCAGATCCTTCCCCTCTCCTCACATGCATACACATTTCTTAAAAAGCAATGACTGTACCAGATATGGATTTTTTCTAAGCAAAACTGAGGGAGGGGTGTATGTGTACATGCACTTGTATCACATTAATATATACATGTAGTGCATAGTCTTTCAATAACATTTCAATCTCATTTAAATTATATGTATTGGTCATTATTGTAGCATGATATTTGAAATGAGCAGTTCTTTATGAGTCACTTAAATGGCTGCACATATTCTAATGGCTGTACTCTTTTCTGCATTTAATACAACCAGCTGTATTAAGTAGCTTTTTTCTTTGAAGAAGTAGCTTGGGAAAGCAAATTGGGATAAAATGCAAAAAGTTCAGGTCAGCATATATGATAGTGATGTTAGCATGTGGGTAATTTACATGTTACAAAGTGACTTTTGGGATCTTACAGATATAAAATGTTTTAAGAGTCACTTACACAAATGATTTTTGTGTTGTTTTCAGAACCAACAGACTTGCACACCAGGAAGTTCTGTAGTTCGCTGCGACAAACTTGATCAATCTGAAATCAAGAGTCTTTTGATGTGTTTCCTTCATATATTAAAAAGCATGTCAGATGGTAAGAAAAAAATTGCTGTTCACTTCTCAGTTTGTTCTGAAAATGTCCATATAGAACTTTAATCTTCCAGAGCGCCTGTTCAGGAATCACTATATTATGCCATTGTAGTACTTTCTGTATAACTTGGCATATGAAAGCATATCTTATCTGTCAGATTTGTGCTTTAAGAACATAAGAGAAGCCAATGTTAGATCAGGCCAGTGGCCCATCCGGTCCAACACTCTGTCACACAGTGGCCAAAAATACCAGTTGCTATCAGGAGGTCCATCAGTGGGGCCAGGACACTAGAACCCCTCCCACTGTTGCCCCCCCCAAGCACCAAAAACACAGTGCATCACTTGCCCCAGCCTGAGAGTTCCTATCTATACCTTGTGGCTAATAGCCACTGATGGACTTCTGCTCCATATGCTTATCTAATGCCCCCTTGAAGCTGTCCATGCTTGTAGCCGCCATCACCTCCTGTGGCAGTGAATTCCATGTGTTAATCACTCTTTGTTATATTTTTTTTCTTGATTGGCTGAAGCTGCAAAATATGTTATACTCACTACTGTGGGGTACTCTGCTTTATTTGCAGAGTTTGTGAAGCTCACAACTTGGGATTACCCTGGCATTTTGCAAAGCTCTTAAGTTTTTATTTTGCATAGTTCACCCAATTTATTCTGCTTCTGAGGTTAGAGCAGGGGTGTCAAGCATGTAGCCCGGGAGCCTGATCAGGCCCCCGGAGGGCTTCTACCAGGCCTGCAGTGGAACTTGGCTGCCTTCTGCTTCTTCTTCCAGTTCTACTGCTGCTGCATCTGCGTAGGTTTGCAGCTTACAGATACACACCTGAACAGCATACTCAAGATTGCAGCAGCACAGACATTTTGATGCAGTAATTCAGAGCAAAAGGTGTCAGTTATCAGACACTGTTAAATAAACAAAATACTGCAAGAGTTTTAAGCATGTTTTTAAGTAAAAAAAAAATCCTTTGTCTTTGTGTCCTTTATAAAGTTTATATCTCCACTACCTGGCATTACCTATTATGACACACGTGGCCTGGCCCAACAAGGTCTCATTTATGTCAGATCTGGCCCTCATAACCAATGAGTGTGACAAGGAACTACATTACTTTCTGCTAACCTATATGGACTGGCCCCTGTTATTAGGATTTTTAACTTTGCAGTAAAGCAGCTCCTGTTCTTATTATGTTAGTTCCCCAGGTTAAGTAATATTGAGTCTATAGTTGGAGGAATCCCTTCCCCCACAAGAATGGATCAAGAAATAAGTGTCAAAATAGGTACACTTAGTCTGTATTTATGATCAAAGCTTTGTTCAAAACAGAAGGTGTACAGAACGTTGGGTGAGGTCAGGTTTCATCCATCTGTGTGACTCCTCTGTCACAGTTCCTTGTTCCTCTCTGAACTTATGACTTGGCAGCCTTCCAACTGAATGTCTGCTTTTGACATAGGAGTAATTTCAGCAGCATCAAATTTCGCTCAGCAGCTGATACATAGAGGAGAATAGGTTAAATTCTATTTCTGTAGTGCTGAAAAAAATCATAAAATCAATTAAAATTATAAATTCTGTATAAAGCCTGAATCAATTTGGGGTCTTGTCCTGGCAACCAGAAACTTTATCATCAAAATGCATAGAATAGAGGGAAAACAGAGGCTCAACATGTTTTGGGAAGTTTTTGGCCGTGGTTCATGCTACTATATAAGGCACTAATAGGCCGTGTAATAGTATCATAGATATGTATTTTATTGTTAGAACTTCAGTTTGAAAGCAGTTTCCATTTCTGTAACATACTGCCGGGTTCCCACTGTAGGAATTCTTAGCATTAGAAAGTAACTGAACAATAGGCCATGATGTTGGTAGATTTCATTAATGTTTCTTTAAAAAATCTTTTACATCATAGATGCTCTGTTCAGATACTGGAATAAGGCTTCACCAGCAGAACTTATGGATTTTTTCACAATTGCAGAGTGAGTTTCCATAGCTATTCTAATGTATTGTATAGTTCTCAAACTTTTTCAACCAAAACAGCACTCTTGACATAAAATTTGTAAACAGAGAGCCTAGCAGAAGTCACTTCTGTTCATGGAACGTGGGGTATGTATGTGTGTCCAATTTCTGCAGATTCTCCTTCCAGGTGTAGCCCATCCATGCCCCATCCCAGCAGGAATGCCCCATATCCACAGGCAGAACTCCACTATGGATCTTTACAAAGGATCCATATAGAAACAGAAGTTCTGATAGTGGAGTAATCAGTAATGGCAAGGAAACTTACTTTCAGCTGCTCCACCCCCAAGTGATATGCTCCTATTTATCTTCATAAATAAACAGTGTCAATAACATTTGTCAGAAATTAGTTGTGAATAATCCATCTTGAACTCTGGTTCTGCTGTTGTGCTCTGAAAAAAAATCCGTTTGAGGATGTTTATGGAAAACACAGTTAACAAGTTCGGAAATTGCCTGTCATGTTGATAGAAATAATGTTGTTAATGTAAAGATTTTGTTCTGCCCTTTATTTTCTATTTCCTCTAAAAGCAATTGGAATGTGCAAATATTTCTTAAAGAAACCACACATAAAGGGAAAATCCTTTGTACCTTTTATATCTTGTGTGTTCATTTTGTATAATGAAAAAAAAATAGTGCACAGAGTTGAAACTAAAGATTTCCTGTTCTACAATGTCTGTGAACTAACCACAGTTGGTTATTTTAGTGCTTCAACTAAATTGAATTTTCTTGCCTCTGAACCAGGATTCTAAACCAAGGATTTAGAACTTTAATTTGTGGGCAAGAAACAAACTCCGAGTATCTTGAAGTGTGTGGATTTTCATGTTAAAAACCAATTGTAATTAAACTGAAGAATCCCTAATCTAGTAAGCTTCTCCTCCACAAATGATGGTAGAGGAGTGTGTGCGTGTGTAAGTCCAAAAATAAACTTGGGGTTTGTTTTTATTTTTATTATTAATTTAAACTCCAGTGACTCTTACTGTGTTCTTTGCAGAGTGTGCTTGCATCAGTTTCAGTATATGGGAAAACGATACATTGCCAGGTACTGTGTATAACTTAAATTCCTTGCATAATTGTATTGCTATAGCATAACATAATATAGAGAGTAACTGCAACACTGAGAAGGGATGACTGTCAATTTGGCAGGTAAGTAACTGGACATTATAGTGATCCTTTTTGCATGTTACATGTGATGCCTTATTTCATTTCCATTCTACCTCACCCCCAAATGCTGCACTGTATAAAGCCATAGGTTTATTCTTTGAAAAGATTCTTGCAACTGTGAAGGTAATGGAGAATTTTGCCTGGACAGACAAAGCCATGCATGAAACCTGCAATTGGACATACTGCCTTCTCCATCCCAAACTCTCTCTGATCACACAAGGCATGAATTGTTCCTGTGCTTAACAAGCCTCTTGAGTACTGATCACACTGGATTTAGTTCCATTAGTTGCTAGTGGTGGTGGCAACTGCCTGGGGCTATTGTAGCCTTTTCGAATTTTAAACGTTTCATTAAATCTATAACAGAGATCTCAGTTTTTGGGAGAGTGAAGAGGCTTCCTAGCTTTCTTTCTTTGCCCCACCAAGTTTCTAAAGATCATCTGTTGCCGTGATTTTAAACTGTCCGAAGGACAGGTGCCTGCAAATTCATCATTTTGGAGCTCTTAAATATTTAAAGGTGTCTGTTCACTTCTTTTAGAAAATATACAAAACACCAATAGTAATGGAGTCAAAAATGGGCAGAATTGCTGGGAGCACTCATCACATAGGTAGTGTGTTATCCTGCTGGCACACTCTTGTATTACAAAAAGTAAAGCTGTTTATTAAAGAGAAAAACAGTGAAAGGTAGCAAAATGGAAAACATGCAAATAATCACTACACCAACTAGTGCAAGATATAAATCCAGTGTTATATAAAGCTTATTTGCAGGTACAATCTTTTATCTTGTGCCCATTTTTCAAAAAGTTTTAAACTTGTGGACTTCTTCTAAATTGAGAAGCAGTAGGAAATGTCAGTGGGATCATACAAAGGGCTGGTTGAATAACTCCAAATGCCTCGAGTCTGTCAGTTAGCTGCTGATTTCCTTGTTCTTCCAACAAACAAAGGAGCCAAATACATTTAAGATTCCTACTAAACAGAAATATTACTTTAGAACTGACTTGCAAATGTGTTTTTCTAGCTAGTCACAAAGAATAACACAAAAGAAGGTAATTTGAACCAAACAATTGTGAATGATCAGAGTCATCAATGGGATAGAGACAGCTTGTTGACTACTTACAGGTACAGATAGTTGGTTGGAGAACAAAATTCTCCCAGCAGGCCTTTACACTTATAAGCATATCATTTAAACTAAGAAGGAATTAAAGGTTGCATCTTAGAGTTCCAGACATGAAATAAACTGTACATTTGCAGACCAGTTACCAGCTCAGTGTCGGCTGATGGACAAATTAATTTTACCAACATAAAATGGCAGCAAATAAGTGCTGCGGTTAACTTGCAAACCACTCTTGTGATCTGTGTTCTGGTACTTACTGCTTCTTGATAGAAAACAGTCTGTTGAAGACACAAATAAAATAAACATCACAACTTTGATATATGGAAGAGAAAAACACCATACCATATATTGGTTATTTCTCTTTCAGAAGATCTGTAGAAGGAGTCCCATCTGGTTTTGTTCTGTCTTGGTTCTTATGGCCCCTGTTTGAATGAAGACAGAGAATCAGAATGTAGATGAGTTCCTTGTTCTATGAACCAAGTTGAGTGTATGTGCTACTTACTTTGCAGTTCAATTTTTATTTGCCGCACATCCCCCCAAATAGCCATAGAACCCTATTAACCTATCTTAGTATGACATTATGTCACCTTTCATGGCTTTCTAATCTAGTTCTCACAAACAGTGGTGGAGATGGTAAACTAGGCTGTATCACTTGGACAGCATTATAAAGCAATTTCATAGAGATAAAAAGATGGGGGAAGCATTCCGTAGTGTGAGACCTCACTTGCAATCTGAAGTGGTACAGGGCAGATGGAGGTTCGCTGTCCAAGCTGTTTGTGTGATGTATGCCTCTGTCTCTGAAATGAATGTGGCAATCCTGCTACCATTGATAACTCTCTCAAGTGGGTGCAATTGAACATTGCACTTCTTTACAGTGCAATCCTGAGGTCACTTCCGTGGGTGTAAGCCCCACAGAATAAACTGGGACTTAATTCTAAGAAGGCCTGTTTAGGAGTGCATCCTCAATGTACTAAGTGATATTTAAAGATGTATTTTGGCTAAATGCAGATACAGGGTCAGATTCAGCCAGCTTTTTCACTCAATCTTGGTCAATTCCCCTTCACTTTACAGCTGCCATCACATGTGGATTTTACCCCTGTAGGTCCCAAAATCCCCTGCATAGCTTTTTTTATGATCAACAGAAAACCTTTTGTCCCTTCTTTCACTGGTGGAAAAGCTGGTTAGAGTCAACCTGTAGTTTCAGAAAGTTGCTAATGATTTCTTTGGAACTTTGGGAAGTTTAGTGTTTGGATATAACAAGTTATGAGATTTTTGTATTAAATTCAAGAAAGTATATTGATAGCTTCAATTACTTTGTTAATGTACTTTTTTACTAATAAAGTTTCTATTGTGCTGCATGTGGACATTGAACTGAGAACTGTGCACGTTTCTCATTGTTTGGAATTATTGAAGAGGTTTTCAAAGAACTTTTTATATGTAGATGCACCAAAGGAATGTGTTTGCATAAAAGTGCATGCAATCTTTACACACCCTATGGTTGAGGAAACAGGGATGTGTGTAATTCTGGTATTGGTTTTCATTTCTTGTCAGCTCTGGTGGTGGTACACACTAGGAAAGGTTAGTCTGTACTGATTGCTAACACAGATCACTTTTCTATTTCCTTCACTTGATTGCTGGCAAGTTTAACAAAGTGTATGGCTCTACTCCCTTCCTGCCTCGGTAAGATATAGGTGTTAGTATCTTGCATAATTCTACATTAACTGTGTGTGTGCTTTCTAAGTCTGTGTATGTCTTATTTTAAAACATCTTTGACATTCTTATAACACAAGCTTTTTTGGCTTTAACATTATTATTTCTACTCATGTAGCACATTTACAATTCTGAATTAAGTATTTCTAGAGCAGGTTGTGTGGTTCAGCTTTCAAGCATTTTAGAGTCTTTTGAACTGACAAGTAACTTGCTTGTGGAATGCTGCCTATTTTGTTTTAGATAATTAAAAATATCAGTGGTCAAGTGGCTAGTCCTCTTGACAGATCTAGTCTTTCAGACTTTGGGTGGCTTCCACCTGTCCATTATGGTTGGAAAGCAAACTGCACAGGCTGTATTCATTCTGTCAGTGCATTGATGAGGCACAGATAATTGCCTTGGCTGGCTGAATAACTTCAGCAGGATGTTAACTAAAATAGATAATAGGCTGCATTATATTTTCATCTTTCTGCAGAGTTTTTTTTGCTTCAGCGGCTTAACTAACTCTCTCCCTCTCTTGCTGCAGTGCAACATGTTTAACTTTTGCTTCTGTCCCATTTCACCCATCTTGCAGGAACCAGGAGGGGTTGGGACCCATAGTTCATGATCGAAAATCTCAGACATTGCCTGTTTCCCGTAACAGAACAGGGATGATGCATGCCAGATTGCAGCAGCTGAGCAGCCTGGATAACTCTCTCACATTTAGCCACAGTAAGTTCCATGACATCATAACAGCTGAAATCTCATCCAGTACCACAACACCAGAGGCAGGTCAAAACCCACACCAGAACATGTCATGGACTTTATTTTTCTACATCAAGAAGCTAAAGGAACTCAGCTCACTACTGAGTAGCTATAACAAATGATGGCACAATGTGGATCATGGTTAACTAACAGCGCTTTTAACATATCAGAATTTTTTAAAAAATTACATAGTACTTTTGATGGGCTTATTCCATGATGGTTATTTTGAAAGATTTTATGTTCATCCTTAATTTGAAACTCTTTTATTAGTTATTCTTTTCCTAATATGTGTTAAAATGTGCTTGGTTGATCATGTGACCACACTTTGGCATCAAATTTAAGGGAAAATAAATTATCCTGAAATAGTTGTAAAGTCCATGATTTAGTTTGGTTCTGAAACGAACACCCAGTAATAAAGTGACTTTTTCTGTGTTTTCAGTGTGAGAAAAATATCAAGTTTGCTTGGAATTACTGTAGACAATGGTAAGACATAACCAGGTGGAAGTCAGAATCTGTTAAAATGCCTGAAACAAAATCTGGTTTTAAATTCTATGCAGAATTTTGTGAAGCTTCAGAGGTCAGAAAACAGACAGTTTACTGAAACTAATGGTATATTCACTGCTTACTACCTATATGCTAGCCAGATTACGATGGATACAGAAGTTCAGCCACACTTCTGCACCTCCATGTGGTGACATTCTCCTTAGCACTCAGAGGATGATACAGACAGCTGGCTTTTCAAGTAGTTACAAGCACACTGTGGTAAATGATTTCTTGGTATATGCCCACATTATCTTCTCTGTATCTAATGACATGATACAGACTGGACAAATATTAACTCAGTTGCTTCCAGATGTCACAGTTCTAGTTCAGCTGTTGCACAGGTAAGAACCAAACAGACTGGATGTTACATTCTGCTTTGAAACACATTTCTGCTTAATTTCACCAGTAGATTTGAAGCCTTTTTCCTTGCGGTTTTGCATTTAGTGGGCTGTACATCCTTCATTCTTTATATATCCTTATGATATAGAACTAGAAACTTCCAGAGTATATTTAGCATTTTGTTCAATAAACTGATAATTCTGGTTTATAAAACTGATCCAGGTTCACAGTTGTAAGTCCTAAACTTTGCCTTCTGATCTCCATGTGTGTAGTGGTTAGGTTGTTGGACTAGGATTTCGGAGAACCGGATTCAAAACCACACACTGTCGTGGAAGCTTGGAGGCTGACCTTGAGCTAGTCATAAACAAGAGCCTAATCTACCTCTCAGGGTTACTGTGAGGATAAAAAGGAAGGGAAGAGAATGATGGAAACTGCTTGCGGGGGGGTCCCCACTAGGGAGAAAGGCAATGAAATCAATAAATACATGTCTGAGCAGAGGTCAGTTGGGGCAGGAGCGCTGCTCTGGGAGCTCAGGAGTGGGCACAAATGGCGGTGGCGGCAAGACCCGCCCCCAGCTCCCCACCCACGCCCACACACTCCTTCCATCTAGAGTCGCGCCACTCCTGTGGTGTGATCTCTCCATTGTATTCTAAGGTGGGCCATAGGGTACAATGGTGAGATCGCGCCGCCGCTGAGGCATGACTCCAGAGAGAAGGGGTTTAAAGTTTAAAGCAACGCGATTTCTCCATTGTATTCTATGGCCCACCTTGCTTCCCCAACTGGCCTGCAAAGGCGGCCTGGGGGGGGGGGGAAGCAAGGAACGATCTCTCCATTCTGTTCTACGGGGCCATAGAATACAATGGAGAGATTGCGGTGCGACTCTAGAGAGACAGATTTTGCACACGAGCTGCACCGCCGTCATGCCTCCCTTTGCCCCGTTTCCATTGGTCAGTTTCCCACTTGAAGCTGCGCGGCCACATTTTGACCTGCGACTTCGCCCGATTTCCCCCACAGTTTTGTGATCCTGTTTTTTGAGGATCATGAAACTGCGGGAAAAATCAGGCAAAGCTGCTAGTCAAAATGCGGTCGTGCAGCTTCAAGTGAGAAATTGACCAACAGAAACGGGGCAAAGGGAGGCATGATGACGGCACAACTCCTTGTGTGAAATCGGTCTCTCTAGAGTCTCACCGTGATCTCTCCATTCTATTCTATGGAGCCATAGAATAGAATGGAGAGATCGCTCCTTGCTTCCCACCCCCAGCCCGCTTTGGCAGGCCAGCTGGGGAAATGGGGGGGGGGCATCTTCAAAAGCTTCCCCTTCCCTTCCCCAGCTGGCCTGGGGGGTGAAGAGAGAAGGGGTTTAAAGTTTAAACCCCTTCTCTCACAGCAGCTGGGGAAGGGAAGGGGAGGCTTTTGAAGATGCCTCCCCTCTTTTGCTTCCCCTTCTGACATCACTTCTGGTGGCATATGCTAATGAGCTATTATGCTAATAGCTTATTAGATATGCTAATGAGATCCTGCAGCTCTTTTTCTACGAAATGACCCCTGTCTCTGAGGAATGTTTTTTATTTGGGAGGTGTACCATTAAAATCAAAATCAGTAAGCACAAAAACAAAAAACTTATAGCTTGAAATAAAATATTCATTATCTGAAGCTTAAAGGATAATAATATAAAATGTTTTTAATCGTTATAATGCTGCTAAATTACTCTCTTCTCTTAAGATTTGAGGAAAATGTTTGAAGGTTTTCAAATACACCTTTTAAATGGGGAAAAGTCAGCAATGTGCTTGCATTGTTTTCTTTCTCAAAAAAGCTCTTGTGCTAAATCTCTTTTTGCACTCAGTCTTGTAAAAAGCAATTTAGGAATTCTGCAAGAGCAATTTCTGTGAAGGAATTGTATGGAGAAAATACTTATATAAGATATTCAAGTTGTTCCAATTTTCCTTTTGAAGTGAAGATGAGTTTTCCTTTCATGCTTCTGATGTGAAGTATATGTTGTACAGTTTGTTTGTTTGGGGTTTTTTATATCTGCTGCTCTTAAGTATGTAGAAGATAACTGTGTCCATGTAGGGAGATGTAAGAGACAGAAAGAGCTTGGAAGTTAGCATGGATATAGCCTTTCTTATTCTGATTATACAAGAGGACAGTAAGCTGGTTGCTTTGATCATATAAAAGGCATTATCTTGATATCTATTTGGTGAATCGTTAGGCTCATAGCAGTGATGAGTGTCTTCCAAGGGAAGCAATTCCCTATCTCTCTGCTGGTGCATATGAGTGTACTGCAAAAGGCCAGCTAGTGTGCCATGAGAAATGAATGTAAAGGCTCATGTGAGTCTAAAGTCTTCTTCCAAGAAGAAGCTCCACTCCCAGTCTTTGAATGACTCACTGCTGTGATGTTGCCTATATTGTATATGAATGGAGCATGCACTCAGCTCTCTTTTTAACAGTATTATCTGCCTATAGATGAGGCCCACACTTACTGTATCTCTACACATTCTCTGCTCTAGGGCTGCAGTCACACACACTGAATTATCTACTTTCAGTCCACTTTCAATGCACTTTCCAACTGGATTTTACTGGCAAAATCCAATCCGAAAGTGCATTGAAAGTGGATTATTTAGTGTGTGTGACCGCAGCCTGGGTTTGCCTTCTTCCAGTTACCAGGCATACCCCGGAATCGTTGCTTGACTCAGAAACACAGGCAATGGGAGGCCAATACCCTTAACACTAAAAAATGAAATGCTTATATGGTTACAGTAAATGAACTAAGCCTTCACTTCTGTGTGTACCTGTGCCTGGGAAACATTGGCCTGGACCAAACTAATGTGTGCCTTAACTTTTAAACACATTTGTGACTATTATAAATGTAGCATAACCTTGCGGTTTTTCAGACCACTTACCTGGGATATATCAACATGGTTGTTGTAACATACTTTGTACATTGCTACTTATTTTTACACTGTTCGATCTTTTAGCTTAAAACTGTCTGGAAAATGAAGTAACTGTTTACATAATCAGAACCTCCCAATGTGCATATTACACATGTGTTAAGTTTCTTTAGAGGAACTTCCACAATATTTTATCAATAATGGTGTTTTTTAATCGGCTTTTATATCTGTAACAACAGCATTTCTATTGGATCTGAACTGCACAAAAAAATCTGCTCTACAACTGTTTGATTAGGGTTACTGTGGCAAAGGTTTGAAACCTGAGCTTTTGTAAAAGTTTGATGCAGAGTAATGGCTGCTACAAATTTTCACAGGTTATGGCCATTCAGAAGCGGATGTTCTTCATCAGTCTTTACTTGAAGCCAACATTGCCACTGAAGTTTGCCTTACAATTCTGGACACTTTATCTTTATTCACAACAGCATTTAAGGTATTTTTCTAACTGTGCGTAGGTAGATATTGGCAACAAATGTCCTATTTTAGATTATGCACATATGCATAAATTTGTGCATATGCAGCAGACTTATGTAATCGCTCCCAAACCACAGATCCCTGTACGTAGGGATGCCAGTCTCCAGGTGGAACCTGGGGATCCTGTGGAATTATAGCTCATCTCCAGACAACTGAGATCAGTTCTGCTGAAGAATATGGATGCTTTGGAGGGGTGGACTCTATGGCATTCTACCCCACTGAGGTCCCTGTCTTCCATAGGCTCTATCCCCAAATCTCTATGAGTTTCCCAACTTGGATCTGGTAACCCTACCCCTACCCCTGCTTGGCCAGTGGCTGGGGGGATCTGGCAACCCTACCTGTGTGTGATATTTTAATTTCTCCTGTTCCCCCTCCAGATTAGCAGTCAGAAACCTACGCTGCACATAATTCTGATAAGCAAAAACATAATTCTTAGCAATTTCACCTTCTGGGTAACTACAATCCTCTCTCCTATTTCATTTAGCTGCTTTTGAAATTCTCCTGAATTTGGAGTGCATTGCCCTATAGCATGCAGAGGTTGCTTTTGAGTAAGCTGTGGTACATGGAAGCATCAGGCAGTTGTTTGGATCTGGGCTGTAGCCAACTGACAACAGATAAAGGTTCTACCAGCTCACAGTTTGGAAATGGTATGCCCAGATAGCCTCCATAGTAATACTCCAGGGGCAGGTCTTTGATATAGGCAGGGCCTTTGAGGCTTGCTGTAACTGATATGATATTGTCAATTTGTCTCTTACATCTAAGAATCAGTTACTGGCGGATCATGGACATAATCCTCTGATGAAAAAGGTATTCGATGTCTACCTTTGCTTTCTGAAAAAGAACCAGTCAGAAACAGCATTAAAAAATGTCTTCAGTGCTTTAAGATCATTGATTTTTAAGGTAAGTTGTGGTCTGGCAACTTAACTTCCTTCATTACCAGTTATCAATATTGTTTTAATTGCTGCCTTAATACCTTTGTACATATTTTAACTTTGTTTTTAATTCACTTGAATGATGTGTGTTTGGATTGATTTTAATGTTTTCAAAATGTGACTTTATTGTGTATGGTTTTAAATTGCTAGCCATCTTGGCGGTCCTTGTGGAGGCAGAAAGGCAGGATATAAATTTTGTAAATGTTGGTAGAGTTGGGAAGAGGAGGAGGAGGTTGGGGCTATGGCTCAATGGTAGAGCATTTGCTTTGTATGCAGAAGGTCCCAAGTTCAGTCCTGGGCATTTCCACTTAAAGGAGATTGGATGGTTGGGGGATAAGAAATGCCTCCACCTAGAGGAAAGTTTACAGGAGCTCAAAAGCCACTGGTTTAGTTTAACTCATCCAAAAGGGGTGGTGTGATAAATATTTGTGAAAGTATTAGCAGGAGCAGGCTAGAGCTTGAGAATGAGAATGAGAGAAGGGCAGTAAAAAGGGAGGGTGCAAATCCTTAGAGACCAAAAAGTAATGTAGGTCCTATATGGTAGTGTTAGAAGCCTCTGAGCCAAGATGGGAGAGCTGAAGTTCTTGGTGCTAAAATTATGATTTAGATGTAGTGGGTACCCCAGAAGCCTGGTGGAATTGGGGAAATCAGTGGGACTCTGCTGTCCCTGAATATAAACTCTGTAGGCAGGAGTGACATGTTGGGGGTAGTGTTGCTCTACAAGTCAAAGAAAGCATAGAACAGGGGTCCCCAACATGGTTCCTGTGGGTATTAGGGTGCCTGCCAACATCTTTCCTGGTGCCCATCATGTGTTTTGAGAAAGTGACCAGGGCTAGATGGGGCTTCTGCCCAGCATGGTTTTTTATTGGCCACTGGAGATCTGATTGGTTATGCAGATTTTTGAAAACATTGCTTCAGCAGTAGCTGCTACCACAGCACAACGATCTTCAGTGTGTTACTGAAGGTAAGCTGCAGCAGCCATTTTGTGGCTGGATTCACTTCCTGCAGCAGCTATTTTGTGACTACGCCCACCACATTGTGTCAGAATTCCAAAGACACTCATAGGTTCAAAAAGGCTGGGGACGCTGGCATAGAGTCAAGCTACAAAACATTAATGAAATGAACACCCTGGGCACTAACAGTTGCTCTGAAATGGGGATGTACTGTACTCCCCATTAAAACCACAGAAAGGTAGCAGAAAATCTGAATTAATTCTTTACATCTCTTTTCACCTTGGGAAGTGTGGGGCAAATACACATGCCAGAGCTGCTGTTTGTAAGAAGAATGTCTGAATAGCTGAGTCAAAATGAATTAATGAGAAATGACGTTATAGGACTACCAGACAAATTGAAAACGAATAAGTCTCCTGGTCCAGATAACATATGTCTGAGTTTTTTTAAAGAACTGAAATGTGAAATCATTATCTACTTACCAGCATATGTAAATTGTCATTATAATGTGCTTCCATGCTGGACATCAAGAAATTTTTCTTCATATATGTGAGGAGCAAACACAAGATAAAAGAGGCGATGGGCCCACTGTTGGGTGAAAATGGAGAAACTCTTGACAGAGGATAAAGAGAGAGCAGAAAGGCTTAATGCCTATTTTGCTTCAGTTTTTTTTCCTGAAAAAGAGAACAGGCTCATCTAGAGATGGTAGTAGGCAAGGCACTGCATTTGGGCTGCCAGTTGATATGGACAGAGAAGTAGTTGAGAAGCATCCGGCTGCATTTAATGAGTACAGATCCCTCGGGCCAGATGGTGTGCACCCAAGAGTGCTCAAAGAACTTTCTAGAGAGCTTGCAGAGACCTCTTGGAGGATGGGAAATATGCCACAAGACTGGAGGACAGATGTTATCCCAATTTTCAAAAAAGGGAGGAGGGATGACCCAGGAAACTACAGGCCAGTCAGTCTGACCTCTGTCCCAGGGAAGATATTGGAGCAGATTTTAAAGGGATCAGTCTGTGAGCATCTAAAGGACAACTTGGTTATCCAGGGAAGTCAGCATGGATTTGTTCCCAAGAGGTCCTGCCAGACCAACCTCATTTCTTTCTTTGATCAAGTAATGAGCTGTTGATGTTGTTTACCTGGATTTCAGTAAAGCTTTTGACAAGGTTCCCCATGATGTTCTGATGGGTAAACTAGAGGACTGTGGACTGGACTCTAGGATAGTTAGGTAGATAGGCAGCTGGTTGGAGAACAGCACTCAAAGAGTAGTTGTCTGTGGCATTTCATCTGAATGGAAGGAGGTGTCCAGTGGGGTGCCACAGGTTATGGGCCCACTACTTTTCAATATTTTTATAAATGATCTGGATGAGGGTGTGGAGGGGCTACTCATTAAATTTACAGATGACACCGAATTGGGGGGAGCAGCGAACACTCCAGAAGATACAGAATTCAGTGAGAGCTGAACACACTGGAAAAGTGGGCAGATGTGAACAAGATGCAATTTAACAAGAATAAGTGCTGAGTTCTACATCTGGGTAGCAGTTTGTGTGAACAGGATCTTGGGGTACAGTTGGACCATAATTTAAATATGAGCAGCCAGTGTGATGCAGCGACAAAAAGGCTAATGTGATCTTGGGGCGTATCAACAGAAGTGTAATATCCAAATCGCAAAATGTCATAGTCCTGCTGTACACTGCATCGGTCAGGCCGCACCTGAAGTATTGTCTGCAGTTCTGGAGGCCTCAGTTCAGAAAGGATGTGGACAGAATTGAGTGGGTGCAAAGGAGAGTGATGAGGATGATCAGGGGCCTACAGACCAAGCTCTATGAGGAAAGGTGGAGGGACTTGGGAATGTTCAGTCTGGAGAAGAAGAGGTTGAGGGGAGACATGATTACTCTCTTTAAGTATTTGAAGGCTGTCACTTAGAGGAGGGCAGGGAGCTGTTCCTGTTGGCAAGCAGAGGATAGGACTCACAATAATGCGTCTAAATTAAGGGTGGGACGGGACTGGCTGGATATTAGGAAAACCTTTTTTACAGTAAGAGTTGTTCAACAGTGAGCTCCCCCTCTCTGGCAGTCTTTAAGCAACGGCTGGATGAACACTTGTCAGGGATCTAAGGCTGATCCTGCATTGAGCAGGGGGTTAGACTAGTTGGCCCCTTCCAACTTTGTGATTCTATGATTCTATAAAAAAGGGTTCAAAGAGGATCTAGAGAATTACAGGCAAGTTAGCCTGACATCTGTTCTGTTAAAGATAGAATTGTTAAGTACATTGAAGAACAAAGCCCTCTCAGGGCCAATCAGCATGGTTTCTGCAAAGGGAAGTCCTTCATTGCCAATCTTTTGGAGTTCTTTGAGTAGGTTAACAAGCATGTGGATAAAGGTGATCCAGCAGACATTATACATTTGGACTTGCAAAAGCCTTTTGAACAAGGCACCTCATTAAAGACTCCTAAGTAAGCTTAGCAGTCATGGAATAAAGAGATGGGCCCTCTTATGAATTAAAATGGATTAAATTACAGGAAACAGAGAGTAGGAATACATGGATGTTTCTCACAATGCAGAGAAGTGAACAGGGAAGTTCCGGAAGGATAGATATTGGGGCTGGAGCTGTTTAATATGTTCAAAAATGATTTGGAATTGACAGTGAGCAGTGTAGTAGTCAGATTAGCAGATACCAATGAGTTATTCAGGATAGTGGAAACTAAGGCAGATTGTAAAGAACTCGAGGAGGATCTCTCTAAATTGGTTAAGTGGGCAACAGCATAGCAAATGAAGTTTGCCATGTGTATGATAAGTGTATGGTGATTCATATGGGAACAAAACATCTTTAAAATATTCTTATGGTGTCTGGACTACCTCAGACCAGTACTAAAAGAGATCTTGGGTTTGTAGGGGAAAACTTGATGAAAATGGCAACTCAGTGTGTGACAGTGATGGAAAAGGCTAACTCCATGCTGGTGATTATTGAAAATAAAATGGCCAATACTGTAATGACTAGTATACAAGTGTGTTGCAGCCTCATATGGAATACTGTGCACACCATATCTCAAAATGGATATTGCAGAGCTAGTACCAAAGAGGGCAACCAAGGTCATTAAGACGTTGGATTACCATTCCTATGAGGAATGTTTGGGACTTTTTGGTATAGAGAGAAGACTGCTAATAGCAGACATGATAGAACTTTATTTAACTATGCATGAGGTGGAGAAAGTGGATAGAGAGTGCTGATTTTCCCTTCCCCGTAATATCAGAACTTGGGGGCAGCTGTTGAAGCTGATGAGCAGTAGGTGCAGGACATACAGAATGATATACTACACCTGCCACCTTTTCATGTCAGGTAAGTTATTGTGACCCTGCAGGATTTTCAAGGCAAGAGACATTCAAAGGTGGTTTACAATTCCCTACCTGTGCATAGTAACTCTGGACTTTGATGACCTTCCATCTAAGTACTGTGCATTGCTTCTGAGATCTGACAAGATCAGGCTAGCCTGGACTATCTAGAGCAGAGGTTTCAGACTCATTTGTTACGAGGGCCGGATCTGACATAAATGTCACTTTGTTGGGCCGGGACATGTGTGCCATAAAATGTAATGCCAGGTACCAGAGATAGAAACTGTATAAAGGGCAGCAGCTGGTAGGCTCCGAGTTGGTTATCCTCACTGCAAGGTGCATGGGCTGGGAGGGGGGTGCAGAGGAAAACCCACATAGGCGGGCTGGAGAGTCAGCATTGCAGTGCTGGACAGATGCTCCCATGCTGCTTGACTGCTGCAGATGAGGTTGTTTTGCTGTGCTGAAGCCACAATAGATTGGCTCCACCCACTTTCCCCCAGCACTTCCTCCCTTGCTTCAGTTGCTCACAAGCTCCATAAGAGCCCTGGATGGGCTGGATCCGGCCCCTGGGCCTTATGTTTGACACGGCTGATCTAGAGAGTAATTGCATTGTGGAATTCACGACCAGTGGGCATAGTGATAGCCATGATAGCTTTAAAAGGTGGTTAGACCGATCCATGAAGGATAAGTAGATCAGTGGTTACTAGCCAGAGTAGGTAAAGGGAACCTCACTATACTGAGGCAGCAGATCTCTGAATAGCCATGCTAAGAGACAGCATCTGGGAAAAGCCTTGGCCTCCCTATTCTGTTAATAAGCTCTGCAGGGCAACTGGTTGATCACTGGGTAAAACAGGATGCTGGACTAGGTGAAAAACTGGTCTGCTCCATCAGAGTTTTTAGGTCCTCAGAGAGCTGCTTCCTGCCAGCAAACAGGATAGGCCTTTATAGACCCGAACTCTGATTCAACATAAAGTAACCTCATGTGTTCTTGTGGTGTCTTAGAATGTAAAGAGTTTGCTGAGTTACATATAACAGGGCTTTTCCATGAACCACAACTCCTTTTGTAAATTAGAGGATGGTTCTGAAGCGAATCCCATTTTCAAGAATCTCATAGCATGAACTGTTAATGTCCAAATGTTTCTCCTGTACCTGAGTAACTTTAACCCTGAACACAGGTGCTGAATTTGGGATAATGATTGAGTTTGGTCAAACACTTGGTGTACTGACCTTCATTCTGACAAATGCGATACACTGAAGCAGGCTTTCATAACTCATTGCTGAATGGTTCCTGCTACAGAGCTGGTCATTATGTGCATAAATCCCTCAGCTGTATTATCCTACATTCAGCAGGGGCAGAAGTAGTCCCCCACAGCTTTATCAGAATTCAAGGTATTGCATCAAATGGTTGAACATTGTCGAATTGAACAGCATTGGTTGCCTCTGTATGCATGTGCTGGAGATACAGTACAGAATCCACACCCCTACCTAGCCATCTCCTCTAAACTATGGCTTATTTGACAGAGTTCAGATTAGTGGCCTAGTTTTGAGGGACCCAAGTAACTTTGCATGTTTTTGTTTCATTTGAGAGAATAGTTTTTGAACACTTAAGTGCCCAACTGACTGCCTATTTTTAGGTTCCTTCCTAATATTTTGCAAGATTAAAAGCCAATTTCATTTAAAACGATTTTCCTGTCCTTGTCTGTATCTTTGATTATTATGCTATTTCGTTAACATTAGAATGTTCTGGTTTTCATCCTAATCTCCTTTTAAAGAAGGTTAGCCAAAGGAAATGTTTTTGTGTTTTCCGCAGTTTCCATCTACCTTTTATGAAGGGAGAGCAGATATGTGTTCAGCATTGTGCTATGAAATTTTGAAGTGTTGCAACTCCAAGCTAAGTTCAATTCGGATGGAAGCGTCACAACTCCTTTATTTCTTGATGAGGAATAATTTTGATTACACAGGAAAAAGATCATTTGTCAGGACGCACCTTCAAGTTAGTACATTTTATTTTTATATGTTAAAGTACCGACAGTTTTTACTATCATAGCATAGACCATCCTAGTTCAGCAAGTAGAAACACATCCCTATATGCACACATTCCTTATGCTCTATATTTTGTTTGGGGGTGCAAACTCGCATCCTGCAGTTTTGCAGAACGGACACCATTGCAGTACAATTGTATGTGTGTACGTATAGAAGTCTTGGAACACTTTAGTGTTGCTTGGGATACTTTGTATTAAATCTACAAAACAGGTTCAAATGTCATGCTGTGATAAATTTAACTGTTATTGAAACTACAGTGAAGCAATTCAATCTACCTTATTTTGTATGTATAGCCACTGTTTTGGTCTTTCCCATAAGAGCATGTGTGTATGTTATCAGATCCTTTCCCCAATATTGCTGAGGTGAGGAATCCCTCCTAGTTTGTGGTAATGGATATTAAGAAAGGCAGAAGTGTGTATGGCTTTCATTTGTGCTTCACTTTTCCCCTTTTGAATCTAATTCGGGGAACCAGCCTACCCCCAGCCCTGCCATCATTTGTTTCTTTTCAGATTGTACAAAGGTGGTTGCAAAAGTTGGGGAACAAATTATTGTGTATTGTACACAGAGAAGCAATATTACAATATATTTTCAGTTCTCAGCAGTTTTCTACTATGTCAGAATTTAATACAAATTGTAATTATTTGAGTGTTTATTGTATTCAAATGTTAAACTAATATAAATAAGCTTATTATTAATAGAAAAGGAAAAGAAGGAATCTTTATTTTATGTCTACTGTTTCTTTTGATCCAAAAAGATCCCTAAGTTGGCTTACCATAGAATAATAAAATACAGTTAATTTGGGGATGTTTTCATCCCCTCTGTTACAGCAGTGTTCCAGGGTGGCCTTCTAATGTACTCACACTCTCCAAATTGTGATCATTACATGGACATTTGTCTGCAGGAAACCCCCAAGAGAGTTAGTGCTTTTCTGAGATGGTACACTTTTTTCCCCAATAGAGACTGTTTTTTCACTCTGATTTGGTATTTTCAAAGTGAATGGTTACAATAACCAAATACCATAAAATGTATTTCTGCTTCTTTACAAGGTTATAATATCTGTGAGTCAGTTGATTGCAGATGTCGTTGGAATAGGAGGAACCAGATTTCAGCAGTCTCTTTCCATCATTAATAACTGTGCCAATGGTGACAGGCTTATTAAGGTTTGTAGTAGCTTTTCATATGTTGCTGTATACTTATTATGATCTTAATAGTTGGGAAACCCCTTGGTTGCTATGGGATGGGCACAAATCAGGAAAATGGAGGTTCATCCCGGTTTGTGGGGCTTCATGAACCTTCCCATTTAATGTGAGACGTGGTAGAATGCCCCCCCCCCATGGGCTAGAGATACCAAAAGTGCCGTAAGTCTTCAGCTGACTCTCCTCTACTTGCTTTCCAAGTTTGGCGAAGATTGGATCTGGGGGGCCGAATTACAGTCCCCCAAAGCAGGTGCCTGCAGGAAAGTGCTGCCTGGGAAAATCATAGCCACAGGTTTAGGAGTGTGTCAAATGGGACCCCTGCAAGCTAGAGACATCAGACTTGCAGAGGACCTCTCTGGGATGCCCCTCCAAGTTGTGTGCAGATTCCTAGTTGTGTGCTCTCCCTAATGGGGACCCTCTATAGCTCAAGAGTGGAAATCACAGAGACCTCCTTGCAAGGTCTTGTGTGTATCCAACTCAGAGTGTCATATGATTAGAGAATGAAATACACAAAAGTGTCTCTGATACAAAAATACTTTTTAACTTACAATGCCTGAGAAGAAAAGGAAAGCAGCCATGTACAAATGTATCGCTACAATCCATGGCTTGAGACATTTAAGAATTAATTTTGTAGGTTAAACATAGTTAACATGAAAATAGTCCTCTCCTACAAATATTATATATTTTTTTTGTCAAAGTGAAACAGTAATGAATGTAACAAACTTCCAGTGGACATGTTCCTCGTGAATTTAGAGTAGTATGCACCACTCAGCTCTGAGATGTTGCTTGATTATTCGTGTTCGCTGGAAAGGAATTTCTGGTAACATGGCCTTTTAAGCTGGTTGGGAAAGATTGTATGTGCACAGCTGAGCTTCTCTCTGCACTGTGCTTCTTGTTGTGCTCATTGCATGTATTGCTGAACTTTCATTCCATAGCATACCACATTCCCTTGCGATGTAAAGGATTTGACAAAGCGCATCCGTACAGTCCTGATGGCTACTGCACAAATGAAGGAGCATGAGAATGACCCAGAAATGCTTGTAGATCTTCAGTACAGCTTGGCAAAGTCCTATGCTAGTACACCTGAACTCCGGAAGACCTGGTTGGATAGCATGGCCAGAATTCATGTCAAAAATGGAGATCTTTCAGAGGTGAGAAAAACAAAGCACTCCAAACTTTTTTAAAAAAATAAGTTTTGGGGTGTTTGTGTACTATTGTTACAGGAACCATTTGAAAATATACTTTTTTTTTTGAACATATGGGTTTGAAAGTTCTAGGTTTAAAAATGTCATCAGTTTTTACCATGTCTGTGGCCTTGAAAAGCATGTGACTATTCTGATATGCCAGGCCTAATACCAGTTCTGCTAGCAAATCAATTAATTTTGTTTTAAGAAGGTACAGTGATGCTTGCACACTTCTTTACTGTTGCATGCAGATTCCCCTTCCTTCCCTGGTTCTCTATAACTAGGCATTGCATCCAGATCAGGTTCAGCACTAATGAGGATTGCTTCTGTTCCATGACTTTGGAATTCCTATTGGAGATCTGTTTTGTCAGTCACTGTTCTGCAAGTCATAGCCATGCCAGGGCAGGGCAGGGGGAACTGCATGTGATGGGAAGAAAGGAGAGTGCAGGTCTGGGGTACATTCTTCACTCCCAAACTGTGGTTAAGGAGATGGGAGGTGGGACATCTGATTTTCATCTGTTCAAATGCTGCATCAGCTGTGTTACTGCTTTTCTGATTCCACTAAAAATGCAGAAAACAGAATGTATTTTTATATTCTTGCAATTACTGTCCTTAAAATTAAAAATTATATTTGAAGATCTGTTTGAAGATCTGTATCATCACCACACACAAATTGAAGGTATCAAAGAACATGCTTAAAAGGAATTAGAATGTCTGTGCTGTTCTCTCTGATGAAGGGAGCTTTGACTCTTAAAAGCTCATGCCTCCAAAATCTTACCAGTCTCTAAGGTGCTACTGGACTCAAATCTAGGTGTGCTGCCCTTGCAACTTAATTTTGCTATAGATATCTGTATCATTTGATATCATTGCAAAAGGTCTGTAATAATGCTGGTTTTGCTCATATTTTAGGCAGCAATGTGCTATGTCCATGTAACAGCTCTGGTAGCAGAGTATCTTCTGCGAAAAGGTAAGCATCACACAGCTATTCCACTATTATTTCTAATAATTGTTGATAGTGAAACTTTTTGTTTTCAAGTTGATACTTTAATAATGCTTTGCTCTTCTTTGCTTCTCCATTTGCATGCTTCTTGCCTGCTTCTAACTAATAAAATGATCTGCTGATTGCTCAACACACACTTGACAGAAAAAGGCAGATATACTCATTGCTTGCCTTTGCCTCTCACATCATATCAAACTCCAGATAATCATTTCCTCCTTAGAATCTTACTTTCCGTTTTTTAAAAAATGATCCCTGGGTAGCCTTGTTCACTATAGCACTTTGGACAAAACAACAATGTATGAACTCATGTTCCCTCCCTTTTGAGGGTAATCAGACTTATTCATTGACGATTTCCTGGTATTGCGTCCCACCTGTTCTCCACCCAGGCAGATGTGAATGCTCTCTCTCTCACACTCTGTCTCTTGGGGAGGGAGATAGCAGCAAACATCATGCTTATCACCCCAGGTCCAGAGCAAGTATCAGAGTGCTTGTTGTCTCTTCTGTTTCTAGGGCCCCTGGCTAGGTGGCTGGGCAGTCATCGGAGTAGCCAGTCAATTGCTGGCTGTCTGCTAACTCCTCCTCCTGGTTTGGGCAGGGGGCAGGCCTGTGTGAATGCTAGCTTCTGCCTGGCCCTGCAACTCTCCTATTTAAAGCCCAGCAGCAGTTGGCCGATCTGCTCAGTCTCTTGGGACAGTCCTTCCCTCCCTTTGTGTTTTTGGTTGTCTCATGCTCAATTTCATTTAAAGTTTTCATTGTCACAGTTTTATGGCAGTTTTAGGTATCGGGTTGGATTTATTTGAGGGGAGGCTGTTCCTGCATGCCTGTCTCCCCAGGTGGGGGTTGAACCATCTAGTGGCATGCTCAGCTTGGGGGCAGTAGCCCGGCTCCACTTGCAGGTGAAAAGGGTTCCGCAGAGAGGCTTGAGCCTTTGTGGGACCACCTGCTTGCCACTCCTGGTTCTGGCATGTGGGCTGGGATGGGGTTCATCGGCCAACAGGCAAATTGCCCAATGCTTGAATCCTGCCCTGTGCTGCACCAAATGCTCCGACTGCTATAATCAATAAGACTTTGGCCTGTTTTACTCCAATGTGTTGTCTGTATGTTTTACTTCATTGTAATTCCTCTTCTCTTCCTCTCTCAGTACCCCACACTGCCTTTAGGAATGCAAATGCTAGGGCACTTACCAGTATTACTAACTTGACTGTTCCTCCCGCTGAACATATCAGTAATGCTTTGCCATTCTACACTATATGAGTGGATGCTACAGTTCTGCTTTAAAAAAAAATAGCAAATCAGCTCTGTGAGTAGACAAGAGGACCATGCAGGGGAAATGGATTGTTTATGATACTGTCTGAACTCACTGGCATAAATTGTTTGTGTTCTGATGGCAATTAGAAATTAGCCAGTGTGATGCAGTGGTTAAGAGCAGTGGACTCTAATCTGGAGAACCGGCTTTGATTCCCCACTCCTCTACTTGAAGCCAGTTGGGTAACCTTGGGTCAATCACAGTTTTCCCAGAGCTCTCTCAGGGTGTCTGTTGTGGGGAGAGGAAGGGAAGGCGATTGTAAGCTGCTCTGAGACTCCTTTGGGTAGTAAAGAGCAGGGTATAAAAAGCAACTCTTCTTCATCATTGTGGCTTCTGTGCAGTCCCATATGGGACTGCGCAGTCGCAGGCCAGCCACAGAAAAAATTTCCAAGCTTTCTAGTAGACTAGGAGTGCCCCTCCTCCCTCTGGCGCTTTCCCACCAAAAACGCTTGCTACTCCCTCAGTTCTCTTTTTGCCGCCGCGGAGAGAAGATCTCCACTACTGTTCTCTGCGTTTTTTCCTCACCTCAGTTTTGAGGTTGAGGAGACTTTTTTCTCTCAACAGTTTTTATTCTAGTGAACAACATAATACATCTAGAGAAGAAACGTTTTGTGGATTTCCACTGTGTCATTATGACTAAAAGTGGTGCTGTTAAATGGCCATTCTCTGAGCCTTGGCTGCCTAGGGGTTCACACAGCAGAGCTGCCTGCTCTTGCTGTCACCAGTTTCCCCTGAAGGCATGTATGGAAAGAGCTGGACTCAGAAAAGCTCTCTTCAAAGGTTTCCCCCTCCCTGGTGAGGAGGGGTGGAAAAAGAACCTGGCCTCAATGGCCCTCTTCAGAGGTTCACCTGTGTGGCAGCAGCTTGATGAAGGCATATTCCCCCCTCACTGCTGAGGTGGGGTGGAAAAGGAGCCTGGCCTCAATGGCCCTCTTTGGAGGTTCGCCTGGGTGGCAGCAGCCTGATAAAGGCATATTCCTCCCTCTGCTGAGGTGTGGTGGACAATGAGCTTGGCCTCAGTGGCCCTCTTCAGAGGTTCGCCTATGTAGATTCAGTGTTAGTCTGGCCCTAGGAGACCAGGTTCAGATATCAAATTGTATTACAATTTCTTGAACTTGTATCTTCACAGTTTCTCATGGTGCCCTACCTTGCAGGGTTCTAGTGGGGATTAAAAAGAAAGAATGAAAGATGAGATGCTATAAGTCTCTTTGAGTCCAAGTCACAGAGTAGGATAGACTCCTTACCACTCTTTTTAAAAGACAGCATATGTTTTTTCTTCTCAAAACAGCTGCCCTAATAGACAAGGGTCCAACATGCAAACTATAATTAATGGCTCTTGTTGCATCCTCTGCTACAATCAATGATTGTATTCTTGATTCTATAGTCATCTATATTATTCCTGTTGGCCTACAGGTCAAATACCACTTACTCTTTATTTAAACAGTGCAGGGTATTAATGATCTAAAATAAACCTGGATGGGATGCAGTTTGTTTCTTTTTCTTTCTATACTGCACTTTCCCATTAATTTATAAATCAGCAGGTCTCTATGACCTTTATACTATTCTGTTTGAACGTGGCTTAATGCACTGTGGCTCACAGCCTGTGCTGGTGATCTGCATGATAAATCTGTTCCTTTAATTCGGATCAATCATTTTACCCTACCCTAGTCCATGCTAGGAGTTAATATAAACAAAATAAGCAAGCGAAAAACAGAACAAAACAAAACATTAAAGTAAATTACCTCCCCTCAGACGCTGTGAATTCTGCTGTCCAGTCGGACAATATTCTGGGGGCAATAACAGGCTTGCTGTCAGATCTCTGAGTCACTTTTCTTTCCCGCCTTCACTTAATGTGGTGTCTCAGGATTCTACATACCTTTTGTCCATATACAAGAGACCAACTTCCATCCTTGGCATCTCCTACTGACAAAATCTCTGGTGATCAAGATCCTTTCACCTCTGCTGTTTTGTCCACCAGGCTTCCTGCAATTCTATGTGCACCTATGTCAATTGGTGGACTTAGATCCAACAATTTGCCCTCCTCTCCTCTATATGAGGGCTACTGGTCTCCAACTGATGATATCATTCCATTGAGTGATAAATGGGGAGGATCTATAGCTCAGTGGAAGAGTGTCTGCTTGGCACGCTGAAGGTCCTAGGTTTAATCTCTGATCCTCCAGTTAACGGTCTGGCAGTAGGTGATGTGAAAGACCTTTCTCTGTCTGACACCTTAGAGAGCTGCTTCCAGTCTGAGTAGACAGTACTGACCTTGATGGACCAGTGGTCTGATCCACTATAAGGCAGATTTGAAGTGCTCTGTTGCATTCCCTCCCTCCCCCTGGGACAGGAAAAATTATGTGATTTCAAATTATTCTTATGTCTTCAGTGCAGCACCTGAAGAGAAGCCTATGATTGGCCCAGATCCATGTGTCTTGACTGCTCTACTGTTCCTGCAGATAGTACCCCTCTTGTTGAAGAGGGAAGCTTCTAATGGTAGAATTCCAATGTTCCCTTTCACTGGGTTTATACTGAGCTGCCTCTCAATGTGTGCAGAGATTAGTGTGGCCTATGTGAGGGTCCTATATTAATTTTTCCCTGCTACTCCTTCACTATGTGTGGGAACCTTTCCCAGTAACTCCTGGTGTTCTGCAATATTAATTGTCTTGATATGACTTTACCTTGACATGGTCGGCATATTCACTTTGCCTCTGGATTTAGTGCAAACGCCCCACACCATCAGAGGAGGCACTGTAATCATATTTTAACTGGTTAGCAGAAACCAGTTCCCTGGTATTCTGATTGGAGGTCTGGGCTACTTGGCATGGCCTCACAATATGACATTCCAGGCCCTGGCCTTTATGCTTTATTCCTGACAATAACCCTGTCGTTGAGGAATGCACTTCTAATCCATGACAAAGACGACCTGTTTTTATGCCTTTTTCTCTCTGCCTATATTGCTGCATAGATTGCTCTGCAGAATATGCAAGTTTATTTCCTTGTGGTGCATTATGTCCATCCTTTCTTTAGCATGTCACACCTCTTTTAACTGCCTTTGTTACCATCATGCAAATCTGCTTACTCTCACTCCTGCTGACAAATTAATAGTTTTACCATCTCCTTTCCTGCCTTATAGCAGTAGCCTCCCATTTTTCTGAGTGGCAAACACCACTCTTGTAGTACCAGACCTTGCACCTCTAAGTGGGGAGGAGAGTCTCTACAGAAACTGCAGCAAGGTTTGGACTCTGCCTCTTGTGCTGTTGAAAGTTTTTGGCAACTAATTTGGACAAAAACAACAACAACCAATCTTTTCCTTGTTGGGTTACTAAGCATGCTATGAAAGAGGGGTATAACCCCTTGTTTTATTTTTGGCACTTACATGGTACTTCATTTATGATAGGGTTTTAACTTATACCCTCTCCATGCATGAAGTTTCAAAAGGTGATGTCCTGCTGTAATCCCCTACCAAGTGTTGTCTCTCACTCCTCATGTAATGCATGGTCAGCATCCTCACACAACCAATCTTTGTGGGTCAGTTGACACTGTCACACTGTTTTGAGTGCACAGCCCTTCATTACTCTATGTATGATGGCTCTTTTCAAAGAGTGCTCTTTTTCCTTTTACACATTCCTACATGTATTTTGGTGGTGACACTTGCACAGAGGTTAGTGCTCTGGTATAAAAGAGTTCTGGGTGAAGGTCAATTTGTGCCGCTAAACAACTGTTGATAAAGCAGTCCTCTGTGGTCTCCTTCTGAGAGATTCACAGCCACCTCCTTCACTCAGTGATCTCGCTAATCTTCCCACGTGGGACTGCACAGAAGCCACAACAATGAAAACAAGGTTGCACTTATCTGTAACTGTTGTTCATTGAGTGGTCTTCTGTGCAGGCACACCTCTCTCCCTCCAACCCCATTGTTAACTCTTTGGGACTTTGGTTTTCTAGGGGTCACATTTGTGAGGCCTTCCCATTATTCAGAGGTCTTATTCATACTTGAAAATAGCCACTCTTGTTACAGGATGCCACGTCTTGGGTCTCTTAGAATAATCAGTGGAACTGACCTGATGTTCTGATGCCCTGGACCTTAATTACTGACTAGTCATATTTTGGCTAGAAGATACTGATCTTGTGTCATTTCTGTTCCTCTTAGCATTGATCCATTCTACACATTCCTTGTTATGAAAATGTTTTCTAGTGCACCATTCAGTTGTATTGCTTGGTTATGAAAAGGCATATTAAAATATTTAATCCCTGTGCTGCCCCCACCCAAGGAAATAACCTCATGATGCAACCATATAAAGGTCACTTGTAATAAACCTAACTATCAGGAACTATATCTTTATTTTTTATTATGCCTATGCTGCGTTTATCATTCCCTCTCCCCTTTTGCTGATCAAGTTACCAGAGCTGATATATGCATTTCTTTCCTGAATGCATAGGAATGTTTAAGCAAGGCTGCTCAAGCTTCAGAGTAATCACTCCAAATATAGATGAAGAGGCTTCAATGATGGAAGATGTGGGGATGCAGGATGTTCACTTTAATGAAGTATGTACCCTGATTTCATACCTGTGCATATATAAAGCATAATATTTGGACAATTGTGTTACTAACTTATTTTCTATTTTATCTTTAAACCTTATGCCCTACTGTCCAACCTTAGGGCTTTCACAGTAGCCTAGAACACATAAATACACCAAAAACAAATTGTAAACAATAAAATGAATAATATATTAAAATATTGTACAAGTGGGGGGCCCCATGAGACTCAAGGGGAAATCCTATATCTCCCTCCCCTCCCCCACTGCTGAGCCAGTGGGGCTGTAGTCCTTATCACTCAACAGTGAGCCCATCAGCTGGCATCCAGAGCAGCTGCTGGCGTCCTCATCTGTCAATTTGGGGATGACACTAAATTGTTCGGGGTGGTGAAAACCAGGGAGGATTTGAGGCACTCCAAAGGGATCTGTCAAGGATGGGTGAGTGGGCATCAACCTGGCAAATGGGGTTCAGTGTGGCCAAGTGCAAAGTGATACACATTGGGGCCAAAAATCCTAACTATAAATACACGTTGATGGGGTCTGAACTGGCAGAGACTGACCAAGATCCTGGAGTCGTAGTAGATAACTCAATGAAAATGTCGAGACAGTGTGCAACTGCAATAAAAAAGGCCAATGCTATGCTGGGGATTATTAGGAAGGGAATTGAAAACAAATGTCCCTGTGTAAATCAATAGTGCAACCTCATTTGGAATACTGTGTACCAGGGCTTTTTTTGTTAAAAAACTCCCAACAGGAACTTATTAGCATAATAGGTCACACCCATCAGCAGAAACTCATTAGCATATTAGGCCACACCCATGACAGCACAGCTCATTAGCATATTAAGTCACACCCCCATGTTACCAGAAGTGTGGTCATCCCAGGACTTTTTTTTTTAAGAGGAACTCCTTTGCATGTTAGGCCACACACCCCTAATGTAGCCAGTCCCAATGAGTTTCTGCTGTTGGGTGTGGCTTATAATGCTAAAGAGTTCCTGCTGGGCATGGCCAACTTGGAAGCCAGCCAGAACTCCATTCCTGTGTGTTCCTGCCCAAAAATAGCCCTGCTGTGTACAGTTCTGGTCACCACACCTCAGAAAGGATTTTATAGCACTGGAAAAAGTGCAGAAAAGGGCAACTAGAATGATAAAAGGGTTGGAACACTTTCCCTACGAAGAAAGGTTAAAGCGCTTGGGGGTCTTTAGCTTGGAAAAACGATGGCTGAGGGGTGACATGATAGAGGTTTACAAGATTATGCATGGGATAGAGCAGGCAGAGAAAGAAGTATGTTTTTCCCTTTCTCACAATACAAGAACTCATGGGCACTCAATGAAATTGCTGAGCAGTTGGGTTAGAACGGATAAAAGGAAGTACTTCTTCACCCAAAGAGTGATTAACACATGGAATTCACTGCTACAGGAGGTGGTGGTGACTGCAAGCATGGACAGCTTCAAGAGGGAATTTGATAAACCTATGGAACAGAGGTCCATCCATGGCTATTATCCACAAGGTGTAGATAGGAACTCTTGTTCTGGGGCAAGTGATGCTCTGTATTCTTGGTGCTTGGGGGAGGGAAAAGTGGGAGGGCTTCTAGTGTCCTGGCCCCACCGGTGGACCTTCTGATGGCAACTGGTATTTTTGGCCATTGTGTGACAGAGTGTTGGACTGGATGGGCCATTGGCCTGATCCAACATTGGCTTCTCTTAATGTTCTCTTAATGCTGGGCCCACAGCAACTGTTGGTGTGTGGTGATTAGGTCTGGAGCTGCTGCTGAAAACCTCTCCTGCAGCTGGGCCTGCAGTGTGTGTCAGTGTCCTCCACCACCAGGCCCATAGCGGCTGCTAGTGTCAGCTGCCCCCAGGCCCGGAGCAGCAGCTGGCATCCTACTCTGCTGCAACTCCTGCACACCTGGGGAGTCCCCGAAGTGTGCAGAAAAATCTCTTTAGCTTCTGCATGGCCTTGATCCACAGATTTAGCTATCCACAAATAGCAGCCACAGGTGACAAATAGTATATAGATAATGTATAATAAGAGAGTCTAACCTGCAGTATGGTGGAGATACCACAGGAATAGGTTTGGACAAATAAGTCATGACTTAAGTTATTCTCCTGGAAAGTGGAAATCCAGTCGATGGCTATTTTGATGTGGGATCGCATTCTTTTTAGGAAAAATTGTCCAGCAACAATGAGATGGGAAAATCTTGTTTTTGAGACTGTTGTCTGCTGTAATTCAGAGGTTTATTAAATTGAGTTTTTGAGGGTTTTCAAAAGATTTCTGTGACCTTTCCCCCCCAATTCTTTCACATAAGACAGCATTAAAATTAAATATTTTTTTAAAAATCCAAGTAGCTCTTTAGCTTGCAAGCAAGCATTCCCATTGGCTTAGCCTTGTATGGTATCGCCATCAAATGTAGACAAACCTGTAGATACAAAAGCATTACATGTTCTTATTTAAACATTCTGCTTCTTATAGTCTTTTTTTCTAAGTTGATGTCCAGCAATTGGTGTAAAGTATTCCAAAATTTAGTTTTCGTCCCCACCAAACTGTTGCATACGGTTTCCAAGTCACATTAAAGCTTTTTATCTTTACAGCTGTTGGGAAAAGTGTAGTTTTGCTACAGTGATAATTATTGCACATGCTTTGCCATGCACTTAAAGGCCTTATCTTTTTGTGATAATCATATGAACTCTGGACCCTGTTAAAGATACGTGCATGTCCTAAAAATAGAGAGCGAATCATGTTTAAAAAATACTGAATAACTTGCTGAATGAGGCATATAATTTAAACTAATGTGTATCATTACCGTGTTTTTTTGTGTATTTTAGCAAGCAAGGTAGATGTGTCTGATACAGTCCATTTTTCTCTTTATTTTCAACATAGTGGAAAATGTTGGTATGTTAACTGCCATCACCTGTCAGGTACCTGTACAAAATCAGCCACCAGTGATGGAAATTTTACTAGAGCTGCTTGGGTTGCTACCACGAAAAAAGTACAATCCTGTTACCAGTCTGTACTTTTGCTCCACTAGGCTTCTGGACAAATCTCCATTCTCTGTTAGGCAAACATATGTTAGAGATGGTTGATAGCATCTCCACTCAAATTAGCGTCACAGTAAACATGATGGCAGAGCTATACATGGATGCATTTGGTCAGAAGAACTGTGATGTATGTGCTCTGAGTAGGTCTCTCCTTGAGCAGTGTTCAGATACAGTGCGTGTTCAGATGAATGCAGCACATGGCTGCTTGCCTCTTCAAATGGGACTCAGGAAAATATGACACCAGTTCTTTTGTCATTTTGCTTCACAGTCCAAATCAAAGTGCTGCTTATTATCTAGCAAGTTTTATAGATGTAGTCTTCATCTAATGGAATAACTTCTTCCCCATTTACCTCTCTGATTAGGGTTGAACTAGATCAGGGGTAGCTAAACTTGCTTAACGTAAGAGCCACATATAATAAACGTCAGATGTTTGAGAGCCACAAGACATGAATAAATATTACACGTTTTTACTGGGAAATATGCAAATTTGCTTTTTATTAACATTAAATGAGACTGCCAAAATAATAACAAAAGCAGTACAAGCAGGTATTGATAATGATATTCAGTTGTCCAATGATATTTGATTCCTAATGATATTTAGCTTCCCCAACTGCCCTGCCAGGAGCCACACAATATGTGTGAAAGAACCGTATGCGGCTCCTGAGCCACAGTTTGGCCACCCTTGATGTATCTTGACAAACATGAGTTTGCAAACCCTGTGTTTGCCAAGATAATGGAAATGTGGAGAGGAACTTACAGGGAAGAACTGACAGAAGGGATGGAGTGGTGGTTAGCTTCATCCATGCCTACTGAGTCTCCTCTGTGTAATCCTCACCCTGTTTCTTTTCTCCCTCATGATTTAAGATTCCAGCAGGGAAAATGTAATTAAAATGGCTGGAGGAGACCATGTGTAAGAGTGAAATGGTCTGTAAGAAAAGGGTTTAGACAACACCTTTCTTCACAGTTCTTCTCTTAAGGGTGATATAGGACTGGAAAACATGTTTTCAATCAGGGATGTTAGAGGCAGCCCTGCTTCTAAACCTGGGGCTATGGGAAATGCTGTGATATACAGAAAAAGAACAAAACCAAACATCAAAGTACTGCCTATGAGAATACATGCTTGAGCCAGCATAGCTGATATGTCACTTTCTATTGTCAAAGTATATTTTAAGAACGATTATAGTGAGTTATTATAGTCTAATTGAGTAGATTTGCCTGTTGTAATATACATGGTAGAGTAATCCTACTGAAGCTAAACAGGTCTTGAACTGTGTGGGAGACTGTCTGGGAACCCCTTGTACACTTTCTGTAGTCCATAGAATAAAGTGAAGTAATAAAATAAGTGAAATAAGTAAAATGGATATGCCATGGCATTTGTATATTTTGATTATTATTTTAATACATTATTTATTTATTTAGAGCTTTAAGACACAGTGCTGAAATATGGTATTTGCTCCTTGAGAACAATAAAACTGATTAGTCTTTTTTGCAGTTAAAAACTCCTACGAATAGTTTCTTGTTTGTAAGCCCTATTGAGTACACATAAGTTAGCAAATTGTACTCAGAATGTTAGGGTTAGTATTTATTTATTTTTTCTTTCCTTAACTAGGATGTGCTGATGGAGTTGTTAGAACAATGTGCAGATGGTCTGTGGAAGGCTGAACGTTATGAACTGATCGCTGATATCTATAAGCTTATAATTCCTATTTATGAAAAGAGAAGAGATTTTGAGGTATGTGATTAAATACTGTGGTAAATATCTATGGTTTCATTTGATTTGAATATAATATTGAACGATGAAAAAGCATCGAACAAGCTAAAGTTTGTTGTGGCTTTCCGTTGAAAGTAAGAAGACTTAAATGGTCACAACCCATTGGCTTTCTTGCATGGTTTCCCCCCTCCCCATTGGTTCTGGCCCCATATTGCTTCAGTTTATCCACTAGCTTCCACATCCATTTTTGTCTCTTTAGTTTTCATTTTTTTCCCTTTGTTATTCCCTGAGGTTTTTTCTGATTCTTTTGATACCACCTTTACCCCGATCTTTTTCTGGAAGGTGATTTTGAGCTGGCTTTTTCTTTCTATGTAATATTACTGTCTTTTTTTGGTACCACCCACCTCCAGCCCACTTCTCAATTATTGGTCTGTTATCATTGTCAAACCACTCCCTCTCTCCCCCCCCCCCCCGCTCTGAAGATTAGTGGTTTCAAAGTTTTATTTTTAAAGGCCCTAAAATATGGATATAGTGTTGTGATGGTAGTTTAAGCAGGTTCTCGGAATTCCCAATTTTCATTTTTATAAAAAAGTAAACCTCTAGCCCTTTCCCTCACCATGATATAAGAGGAAAGACATATGATAGTTACTTTTTTTAAAAAAATGAAAGCTGGGAATTTAGAGAACCAGCTTAGATTACCATTACAGTGCAACTTTGCGATATTGCACCCTCCTTTGAAAATCCTCATTATTTAAAGCATGTGCAGAAAGAAATAAACAGACTCCACAACTATGAAAATGCACAGGGACGGTGGATGTGCAGAACAACCCTGCCCAAACCAATTCCAATGCTTGCAGATCAACTGCCAAGAAAATCAGGAGTAAGTTGAATGTGTAAAAATGGTCTGGATGTAGACAAGACTAGCTTTAGCTTGGGGAGGGGGAAACTTTAGCTTGGTTGAAGCATTGGATTTTCCAAGCAGATGCCACTAGTAGTCATGATCAAAATCAGTAATTTATTTTGACCCCTGGAAATATTATTCTCAATATTGCAGGGCCCTCAGGGATGAGCAGATGTGGTGAGGGAGCTGAAGTGATGAAGAGGCAAATTTGCCTTTTCTCCCCCCTTACTCTCTGCGACCCACACCGCTCTTTGTTGTGGGTTCAGTGACCGCTGGAATTATCTTGCCAGAGGTCAGAAGGAAACAAATCAGTGCCTTCCATTGGTGCTTAGTGGAATATAAGCTATCATCATTGCTGAATGTTTGACCAGACAGATCCTGAAATCTTTTACCCTGATGTGGAGTGCAAGTAATATGAAAGTTAATGCTTTTCAATATATATTGAATACCTGAGCACTTCCATGTTTTTCCTCTTATTCACAGAGGCTAGCTCATCTCTATGACACACTGCATCGAGCATACAGCAAAGTCACAGAAGTTATTCATACAGGAAAAAGGTTGCTGGGCACCTATTTCAGAGTTGCATTTTTTGGACAGGTAAGCATTATCTGTTACAGCTTATATGTAATTTAGCATCTCAAAGAACACAATATGTTGCAGTGAGTTGGACCTGTGATTCTACGCCATTAATAGGGGAGCTTTCCTCTGGTGTAAAAAGTTTTTCCATCGTCAGAAGAACTGTTGGCACCAGCAGAAGACTCCTTGCACTGGATGAAGGTTCTGCCATTATGGAATGGAACTGTTGGATCCACCCCAGTGAATTCTTTTTTTAACAGCATGTATTTAATGTCCACGTTATAGAGACCTGTATTTGATATGAATGAACTAGTTAGCTAATCGACTGTATCTGAATGAGAAATCTATTTCCTTCATCAGTAAACTTTCTGCTTTTTTCTTTTTTTTTCTTGTCTGTTACTTTCTTAAGGCAGCGGTAAGTTTTTCCCAGTATTGGTCCTTCATAGCTATTTATTATTTTTAAAATACCGTCAGTGCTTCAGTGTGGTATGCCAGCTTGCTTTCTGACTTGTATCTCAGTCTAGCTCTTCTACTTGAGAGAATAATATTCAGTCACACATGCAGAAAACTGCACATCATGTCTCTTTGGACTGCATGCTTATATAGAGATTCAGATTTTCTGCTGACTGTGTCATTCCACTCTAAGTTGTCTGTGTGTGTGTGCAATCAGTGGAAGAAAATCAGTTTTAAGCCTTAATAGAAATTTGGTCTGCTATATACAGGGCACTGAATTCTACAACGGGAGTATTATAACATTCGATTTGTTCTGTTGTCTCTTATGACTATAGCAATACCAGTTTACAGACAGTGAAACAGATGTGGAGGTAATTACAGAAACTGCTTTCCAAAGCAAGCAATGCAGTAAAAAATACTGCATATAAGCTTAGTTTGATGTGGGTACTTTTGTCAGTCTAGCCTGCATTTATACATGCTATGTTGTGTTCCTTGCACTACGGTGTCCATTTCATCTTGAGTTAGGAATATTTTGTTTTCCAATTTAAAACATTAACTCAGAACTAGCTTTCCTGTTTCACCTCCCATTTGACCTATTTTTAATTGTGGGCTTCAACATAAATTAGTTGGCTAGTATGTGAATATTGTTATGTCCAAATTCCAAACAACTAAATTGGATTTAAGGGTTATATTAAGAATAGATTTAGGCATGTCTTGTACCATATGACCTATTTGTGTGGAACGATGCCAGCTTAAAATGATGAGGACCAGTGATTGGAGGGGAGGACTAGTATATTGGCATGTGAAACAGGCATGCGAATGATCAGTAAAGAGGGTTTTCCTCTCAAAACATTAATGTTGGTATCTCATGTAATTTACAGCATCCCCCGAATAACCTTCTGTGCTTCCATTTCCAATACACCCCTTCTGCTCTAGGTTCTATTTTATTTTCTTATTGGTTCCTCAATAGTATTTTTATTTTTGCTTCAGCCTTGGCATTATGCACTGACCTTGCTTCTGAGTATTTGGTGTAATTATTTTTTCTTTTTCACTTAACCGGTCAAAATTGAGCTTTTTAAATGGTATCTTTTTTTCTCCTGAAGGGATTTTTTGAAGATGAAGATGGAAAGGAATATATTTACAAAGAACCTAAACTCACCCCTCTTTCAGAAATTTCCCAGAGGCTACAAAAACTCTATTCTGACAAATTTGGATCTGAAAATGTCAGGATGATCCAAGATTCTGGCAAAGTAGGTCTTTGCTTTATGTATTAATAGTGTCAAAAATACTTTTAAAAATTCTGTTAATCACCACTTATTTGGTAGCATGTACACAATAGTACTTTTAACAGGAGACAGATAAAAAGGCTAATATGGGCTCAGCTTGAAGTTATATATATGAAGCTTTGGAAAGCAATCTTAGGACCACAGCCTTTTTTCTGCTTAAGTTTGGCAGGCTAAAGAAGTAATTACCTAATTAAATAAGTTATATAGAGAACAGAATGCTATATTAAATGAATAAATATCGCTTCATGGTATCACTGTCATAATTTCCTGTAATGCATGGTCTGGTGCAGTAGGGCAGTGAAGAGAGGCCATGTATAGTCCAACTGTTCTCTGGAAGCTCCCCTACAAATGCAAAAAAGGGGGTTAAATTAAAAAGAACATAATCTTGTTTCCTTGGTGGCTTGATGAAGACTGACATGGATCAGTTAAAGTAGGGTATTGGGAGAAGGAAATTGGCTGGCTCAGGCCCTTAAGATTTTACACTATCCTGGGGTGAAAGGTTTAAATCGGGAAGGAAGCTTCCCAAATGTTTAGTGCCACTGTGACTCCTGATAAGTCTGAAACTTGTTCTGTCTAATAGCAAACTTGATAGCTAAAGTGCCATTCACTGACAGTAGGTGTTTCTTGCATACTCTGGGTACCCCTCTGGTATAATAGTGATATTATTTCATGAAGTTAAAGGGGGGGCAGAAAAGGTGGTTTGTTCTTGTTGTCTCCAGGAGACACAGACCACTGAGTGCTGTAAAACATCGGTTAAGAAGGAAAAAAAAATAGGAAACCAGGAAGGGGAAGGGTAAATGGCCTGCCCAGGCTTCTGATAGTGTAATATGGAATGGGAGACTGGGGTTAGGGGGTTTATTCTATGAGGCATATATGCCGTAATTTCGCATTGTCACCACCAACCAAGGATGTTGTGAGCTTTTAAGGGCTTTGGCTTTGAAGCTGAAACAATACCTGGTAGTATGGGATAAAGAATTATGATCAGATAAAGTTTTCAGATTTTGATTAATTATACCCCCTCTCCGTGGTGGGACGGCTGAGGAAGAGCCAGCTGAAATGGAATCCAACCAAGATGGAGGTTCTGTGGCTGGGTGGTGTTGGGGCTTCAGGATTGAGGTCCCAACATCCCACTCTTGACAGTGCACCTCTAATACCAGTGCAAACCATCTAGAGTTTGGCCATGGTCTTGGATACCTCCTTATCTATGGAGGCCCAGATCACAAATGTTGCCAAGCTGGCATTTTATCAGCTGCATCAGGCAAGGCAAACTGGCCCCTTTCCTGCCTCGCCCTGATCTAGCCACAGTAATAATACATGCAATGTTCACCTCCAGACTGGATTACTTTAACGCATTTTACACTGGCCTGCCCTTGAGACTGATCCAGAAACTCCAGCTGGTCCAGAATGTGGCAGCGCAGGTCCTGACGGGAACACCATGGACTGCACATATTCAACCTGTTTTGTGCTAGCTGCACTGGCTCCCAGTGGAGTATGAGGTCAGGTTCAAAGTTTTGGTACTGACCTTTAAGGTTATGAGCAGTCTGGGACCAACACATTTACAGGATTGCCTCCTCTGGTATGTCCCCTGTAGAGATTTACACTCTGCTGAGAATAACTTAATGGTGATCCCTAGCCCTAAAGATGTCTGGCTGTCCTTGACCAGAGGACTGTCCTCAACCTGGTGGAACTCTCTGCCAAGTAGCATCCACGCTCTGCGGGACCTTATGCAGTTCTGCAGGGTATGCAAGGCAGAGATGTTCTCCCAGGCTTTTGGTTGAGGACAGCAGTGGGTAGGTCCCACCTTATCTGGCACTCCCTTCCCCTCTCTCACGCTGCCTTTCCCGCTTATTGTGAGACAGTAATGCATACTGTATGATTGCTTTGGTGCCATCCGATGTTATTCTTAGCTATTTTTAATTCTTGGGTTTTCAGTTGTACAGTTGTTAACTGCCCAGAGCTCTGTGAATTCCGAGGAGGTCGGTATATAAATGTATGCTCGAAATAAATAAAAGGTGCTTTAAACTATGAAGGTGACATGAGCCTGAAGAGTTTATAATAACAAGGGAACATGAGGTTTCTCCTTAATTTCCCCCCACTAGGAGGGAGAGGTTAAAATGCTCTCTCCCCCACCCCCAGTGCATATACTGTTTTACTCCTTATGTTCAGTGCTGCATGAGCAGCCAAATCTCAGCAGCTGTGGCAGTTGTCCTGTGGTGCCAGATTCCTGGAGCACAAGCCTGGGTAGGCTGGAAACTGCTACACTGAGCCTCAAGTGTATCATCCTGCTATTGCCCTGTGATGAAGATTTCGTCATTGTTTATGTCACCATTCATTCCAGGCCTTCATTTTAATATTGAAATTGTCATAAGAATTTAAGATTTTGCAAGTGAAAGTCTGCTTTATTTCAAGCCCCAAAGTAGCTTTTAACTGTCTGCGTTGCTAGTTTTAAATTTTGATTCTCTCACAATTATTTTAAGGTAAATCCTAAGGATTTGGATTCGAAATATGCATACATTCAAGTTACACATGTAGTACCCTACTTTGAGGAAAAGGAGCTGCAGGAGAGAAAAACAGAGTTTGAAAGAAATCACAACATCCGACGCTTTATGTTTGAGATGCCTTTTACGCAATTGGGTAAAAGACGAGGTGGTGTGGAAGAGCAATGTAAACGGCGCACCATTCTGACAGGTACTAGATAGAGGCATTTCTGATAGGATTAGTGCTCCTTCTCTATCCTCCTTACCTCCATCTGACAATTATTCTTGCTTTCTATATTACCTACTGCATTCTTCCTTTCTATCAAAAAAGGCCTCGGTGGAATCTCTGCCTGTGGTAATTTTGACATGCTTTCTATGGCAATGTCAAACCAGTATTAAACATCTAGTCTGTAAGTTCAGCCTAAAGGAGTTGTACTATTTGTATTACTGTTCAAATATATGTCTTTTTGGTCACATATTCATGCTGCCATCTGTTAAGATTTTCATGCCCTAGTATTCTTACAAATCGTGCAGCTTTCTGGCATGTTTTGCTTTCTGTTACAGAACACTTACTGACAAGCAGAAAACTGCACCATACAAGCCACGTTACAACTACTTCATAGACCTCACATATTTTGAAGACACATTTATAAACATTAAAATTTAAATTTTTCAAGTTCAGTTCCTCATATCTTCAATTGACAGGAACTCAGGTTGCAGGTGCTGGGAAACCTGCCTTGAACCATGAGAAAAGACAGGAAGGACATAAATATTTTAATAAATTATAAGCCTTGGGGCCCAGGAGAGCTGCTACCAATCAGAGTAGACAATACTGAGCTAGAGGGACAGAAGATGTGACCCCATATTCAACTTCCTGCATTTGTACCAGAACGTTTATTTGCAATATGTATTGTATACAAATACCCTCTTCAGGATGCTAGGGTTGGCCTCAGCTCTTCAGTCAGTGTATATTGGCAGATATAGGTTGTTACCAAGGAGAGTAGCAGCAACTTGGTAGCAGCAAGAACAGCATGTTAATGCCACTGTCTTGAATTTTATTGTGAAGATGCTCTGCTCAGATAGGAAGGCTCCTAACTACTTTTAAGATATGAGCTCTGAAGAAATTCAGTTGCAACCTAGAGAGCAGGTTTATCTTCAGCATTTCATTAAATATCTCCTTTGGCATGGTTACGGTAGAGAGACCTTGTGTCAAGAATCATAGCCTTGGCCCAGTCTCATTTTTCCTTCCTCTGCACTCCCCTCCCATTCCCATGTTAACCACTGAATCGCTGTTTAAGCAAATTATTTGTTTATTGCCTTATGTTACCTAATACAACACAGCCAAGGTCCAACTGTTTTACATGCTGACTAATGGGGACTCCATGAATTGTGATTGTTACAGTCAGTAGTTTTAAAGGCAGTTACTGTAAAGAAACAGCTGCAATTTCTAGTAGCCAAAACCACTATAGTTCTATACTGGGGTAGGGTGGAATTAAATTTCTTTGGATAAAAAGACTATGAGTAGCAAACTAAAGAGGAACTACCAGGAAGGGGTAAAAAGACCAGCATTTTAAAATGTTTCAAACTTGTTTTCTTCCTCTTTGTTACTTCCAGTTGGCCTTTTTTCAATAGCTAGCACTTAAAAGCTAGTAATAGCACTGTCTCTGTCCCCATAGAATGGAAAAGACATGTAGGCTACCCTTGTGTTGAAGAACTCAAGAGCAAGAGATAAATACTAGCTACTAGACGGGTACTTTCACCCTGAATTGCATTATATGTCTTCCATAGCTAAATTACTTGTTCTCATATTATCTGTTTCTTTTGCAATATTTTATGACTGTAGTGACCATTGTTTTCTTTCCACAGCTATACATTGTTTTCCGTACGTAAAAAAGCGAATTCCCATAATGTATCAGCATCATACAGATTTAAACCCAATTGAAGTAGCCATTGATGAAATGAGTAAGAAGGTTGCAGAGCTCCGGCAGCTTTGTTCTTCGACTGAAGTAGATATGATCAAATTGCAGCTAAAGCTTCAGGGTAGTGTCAGTGTCCAGGTAAAATAATTTCTCATTAAAATGCATATTTCATTTATCTCAATCCTAATCCTTTCATGCTTTTTTCTTCTTTTGCCATGACTTAAATCCTTTTGTGAACCAGTAATATTCAGTGAATTAGAGAGGTTGGATGTGGCTTAGAGACCTACAGTCAACTCTCTATCGAACCAATTGTTCTGGGACATTTTAGCAGATCTCATTATGTACATACATAAGTGCCGTCAAGTTGCAGCTGCCTCATGGAAACCCCAATAAGGTGTTTCCAAGGCAAATGCGGGTGCTACAAGCTGTGGCTGGTAGATTTAGGCTGAGCCGACTGAAACTGAATCCAATGAAGACAGAGGTCCTGTGCCTGAATTGGAGCGGGCTGGGATTAGGGATCCCACTCCCGACCTTCAATGGGGCACCATTGGTGCCAGTGCTGGAGGTCAGGAGTTTGGGAGTGCTCCTGCCTCCTTAACTATGGAGGCCCAGGTAGCAGCCACTGCCAAATCAGCCTTTTGCCATCTTCGGCTGATGAGGCAGTTGGTTCCCTTCCTCGGACACAACGACCTGGCAACAGTGATCCATGCAATGGTCACCTCGAGATTGGACTACTATAACACTGTCTACAAAGGACTGCACTTGTCTCAAATCTGGAAGCTGCAGCTGGTGCAAAACGCTGTGGCCAGGCTCCTGATGGGGCTCGCTAGACAGGAGCACATACAGCCTGTGCTAAAGGCACTGTACTGGCTGCCGATAGCGTACTGGATCCATTTCAAGGTGCTGGTTCTTACCTTTAAAGTCCTGTATGGTCAGGGACCTACATCATACCTGAGGAACACCTTTCCCCACATGTCCCCCAGAGAGCACTGCAGTCAGGGGCTCAGAACTGCCTGGCCCTTCTGGGTCTTAAGAAGGCTACGCTGTTGATAACCAGGGCCAGGGCTTTCTTGGTGGTGGCCCCATCCTGGTGGAATGAGCTCCTGGAGGACCTCCTACAGTTCTGCAGGGCCTGTAAAATGGAGCTCTTCCGCCAGGCTTTTGGGAGCCACCACCACCTCCAGTAACAAACAACGGATAGCTGAATGTGAGAGGGCCCTGGATCCTGAAACTGCCACCAACAGCCTAAAGGACATCAAGCATTGTAAGAACAATCAGAATGAACACTGCAAGCTGACTGGGAGTCAAGAATACCAAATTATGGCTGCCACCATCAAACAAATGACAACGATCACTAGCACTTCATTATGGTTTAAGACTTGTTTTTAATTGTAATTTATGTTTTAATGTAATCAGTTTGTTTTTATGTAAGCCTCCCTGAGCCGGCTCAGACTGGGAGGGCGGGGTAGAAATTTGAAAAATAAAAAAATAAGTGAGAAGCAAAGGTGGTTTGCCATTGCCTTCTACAGAGTCTTCTTGGTGGTCTCCCATCCAAGTGCCAACCCTCCTTAGCTTCCAAGATGTGAAGAGACTGGACTATACCATGCCATCTTCCCTCCCACTTCAATTCATATGACTTCCCTCTTTGTATACTGATAGAAAAATGGGCTGTAATGACGGGCATGTCTGAAGGCATGAACTGAAATAAAACGTCCTGATGATCCTCCCCCCCATTTTTATCTGCCCAGTTCAGAAACCTTGGTAGTGGGGATTGCTTTTACTTGTATTGAAGATTTTTTAAAAACCCACTGTTACTACTGTTTATATTATTTTAGGTTAATGCTGGGCCATTAGCATATGCAAGAGCTTTCCTAGATGACACAAACACCAAAAGATATCCAGATAATAAAGTGAAGTTGCTGAAGGAAGTGTTCAGGTAAATGATCTGCAAGTTGATTAAGGGAGCAATCCTAAGTGGGTCTACTCAGAATCCTACTGAAGTTTATTCAGTGGAGCTTACTCCCAAGAAAGGATCACCCTGTAAGCTACTTAGTGGATGTCTGATTCTTGAATTGTTATAAACTTTGTTTTACTTACATTTTCAGACAATTTGTTGAGGCTTGCGGCCAGGCCCTAGAAGTCAATGAACGACTTATAAAAGAAGATCAGATAGAATATCAAGAAGAAATGAAGGCTAATTATAGAGAAATGGCAAAAGAGCTCTCTGAAATTATGCATGAGCAAGTATGTACTGAACCTAAAGTCTTTCATTGAGGATGCTGTAGGTAATACTGGTAACACTTTTCAGTAGATAGCAATACTCATTCCTTCAGAATTCTGTATTTACTATAGAATATGTCATTAAAAGGAGCCAGCTCTGAATGTATTATTCTCAGATCTTCTCCAGTTAATCAAATCAGCTTTTAAACACGGAATAATAATAATCCCCCCAAAAAGTCCCTAAATGTCATGACTTTTTATATTTGATCATCAGTGAACTATGTAAACTGGGCTTCTGTAAAAGTTTTCTCAGACACATCTAAATAACCTGTTTCTTGAAATAGAGACATTTAAAATACATTTTGCAAATTGATAGGTAGTAGGTAGTGGTTTAGTTAGGAAAGAAATGATGATTTCATTTTAGAATGGCTCTAACCAGAGTTGTAATAGAAGTGCTTGGACAACAACCCTACCCTTTAGCTTGTGCTGTGATTTTACTTAAATCCTGTCGAGACATTTGGTGATCCTTAAGTCATCTTCCACTTTGTCTCTTATGGTTGGAACTGTTATACTTAGTAAGAGGATGTCTTTAGATGTTGCAAAACCTGCCCCTGATCTGCGCAATACAGGGGAATCAAGACTGAATGCAACAGCTCAGCTGCCATCTTGCCTTTGTGATGTTGTGTATCATATACACATATACACGCATTGGGGCCTGTACCACACTTGGCTGAAAGTAAACAAGAAGGACTTTTGACAGGATAGTGGTTCCACAATGCATTTTGTGACTGGAGGTCCAGCACATCAGCATGTGTGCAAATCCTTCCTTGCCAAGCTGAGTTGAAATGTGAAGATCTGATATTTTATACTGGGACTTTTTAAAAAACAATTTTTATTGTTTTTTGTTAAATATTGTATAAACATAAAAGAATTCCACTATATCACAGATGAGTTACAACAAGTCTCATGTAATAATATAACAGCGTATATCACGGGTGTCGAACTCATTTGTTATGAGGGCTGGATCTGACATAAATCAGGCTTTGTTGGGCTGAGCTGTAAATAGGGTTGCCAACCTCAAGGTGGGGCCTGGGGATCTCCTGGAATTACTGCTGATCTCCGGATGACAGAGTTCAGCTCCCCTGAAGAAAATGGCTGCTTTGGAGGATGGGGCGCATGGAGTTAGACCTTGCTGAGAGAACCAAAGATCTTGAAATGATTTTTGATAATTCAGTAAATTAGGCATGATTGATTGTGATGTAATTTTGCTTAAATTATACTGGGAGTTATTATTGGTAGTTTTCAAATTTTCACCCATTGTGTCTTGTTAACTGAAATCAAGTTTGTGTTGTTATCTGAAATCTTGTTATCTGAAATCAGTGTCTTGTTATCTAAAATCTGTCTGTTCTACAAACATTGAATGTCCATTTTGCTTTCTTTAATACATGTTGTAGAGATTACAGCTTGTTAAGAGACGTGTTAATGTTGTTGTAGAAATCTTAATGGGCATCTCTCTCTCTCTTCCTCCCGTCCCTCTATGCTGCTTTGAAAATGTGATCAGCTGGGATGGTAATACCTTTTAGTTTCTCTTTCTAGTTCTGTATTGCCCTTTATTCCTATGGCTCAGGATGAAATGCTGTGTTTTTTTTCTGTCTGCGGTGCAGAACTGAGGACAAATTTAAGCAGTCTTTCTCATGTTGCTTTAATAGATTCTTCAGTTACTCTCCAGGTCATGTAGTATAACTGAAGTCCCCTCAGTTAGAGAAGAATAATTTGTAACATTCCTACTTCTGAAATAGAGAGTGATCAAGGGAAGGAAAGGAACTGACTTTCTTGAAAAGAATAGTTGGGAAAGAGCCCTGCACCATAATGTAGTTGTGAATTTGACTTCAGTTCTCTCCCCCCCCCCTATAAATTTGTTTATATAATTCTGTGATTATTAATGAGTAATTTGATTGAATAAGATTTACTGACCCACAGTATTTTCAAATCTCTTTATGACTGGGGGCTTTGCATCCTATCCTAGTTGCGGGTACCTACAGTATATGCCACTTACAGCAATGGGACTTTTCACAAATACATGCATTTCAACTTGGTTTCCTGCTGTCATTTAAAGCTAGGTAGACCTGTTTTGACCAGTGGCTAAACTACAGAGCCATGGCTTAGATACAGTTTTTTAGCATGCCTTTCTTTTTTGAAGCGTGTGTAAAATATATTTATTTTCTCTTTAAGATTACTGCTGTGGAAGAAAAGACCAGTGTAATGCCTAACTCACTACACATTTTTAATGCCATAAGTGGGACTCCAACAAGCACAACAGTTCACGGGATGCCCAGCTCTTCTTCAGTCGTATAAGTGTTTTTGTATATGAAAGTATCTTTAACTTGGAATACAAGTGGATTTTTATCATTTGCAAACTCAGGAGGAAATCCAAAGTTGGCAATAGGAGCGTGCAAACAGAAAGTTACTAACACCTGAGTATGCTTAAACTTTTGAGTCAGTCAGGAGAAAAGAAATAGGAATTGATTTTTGAAAATATACTGATGGTGCACATATTTTTTATATTCTGCTGGCAATATTAGAAGTTCTCAGTCTTCACAGAAGTGTTCTGGGAAACTTACATGGTAGAGTTTCCCTTCTATTCTTCCTTCAATTGTATTATAAACTGAATGGCACATTACAGGCAGGTGTTGTGGAATGTAGGTTTGCAGATACAAACCAGGCAAGTGTTCTTCAATTTATGCACATTGATTCAAAGTATAAACACTATTTGAAACTAAGTAGGCACTAATTTATGAGGGGTTAATGGAAGTAATGGTAGCTTTTGTACTGTTGACTAAACATTTGTGCTCCATTTTATACTTCGTTGGCATTTTGGAAACCTTCAGAGCTTAAACTCCATCAAGCAGTGAAGTCCAACCAAAGGTCACCATGTGATACTTATAAACTATAAAGTAAGCAAGATATGTACATATTTGTTAATACAGCTCAAAGTCTGTACATAAACATATTGCATTTCTAAACATTTTTAATATTCATACCAGCTTTCATCATTCTACAATTGTGACAAATCTAAGCTCATTCCAAGTATATGCTCTATTTTCTTTTTACAGTTTATTGTATATAAATAAGTGCAATATGGAGTTGTATACAGTTTCGGTAACATTATGCACTGTTTTTAAAAAGAATACATCATTTTTGCCAAAGTGATGGAGTATGTAAGTGGTGATAACTACTGTGATAAATGGTGGTGTAATTTAAAGCTTTTACTATATTATTTTAAGACATTAATTAGTAATTTTATATTTGAGGAAGATAAAGGATTTAATTTTATTTAACTGGAATCACTGTCCTGCTGCAATTAAACATTATGTACATCATCTATATTAAAAAAAAAGTTTAATTTCTGTGCAGTGTCATCTGTGTTATCTTACTTTGCTAGCATGAGGCAACACCCTAAAAGTAAACATTAAATTATTTTCATAGATATAATGCTTGAACATTTTTATGTGTCTTTGTAGGTCTGGTGCATCCAAAGACTTCCAATAAAAGAATATTGTTCATAAATACAATATGGAAAACGATTCCTGGTTTCTCTTAAGGAGACATTCTTTTCCATAGAAATTCTTTTCAGTTAACTTTCTTTGGGGTCAGGAAGCAGTTTTTTCCAAGCCAGTTTGGCCAGGGATCCTGGAAGGTTTTTTTGCCATCTTCTGGGCATGGTGTGTGTGGTGGGGGGAGGTAGTTGTGGATTTCCTGCATTATGCAGGGGGTTGGACTAGATAACCCTGGAGGTACCTTCCAACTCTATGATTCTGACTCAGTGGCTACCATATATGTATGAGGAAGACCACATGATTATGTGATATTGGAAAATAGCCTATGATTCTCCTTAAGCATTTGGTATCATTTAATTGTTAATAATAGTGCCTTTCCCCCCAACTGTTCTTGAAATATCTACAAGCATACTTAATAAGGTATGTGATTTATTGTACTTTTTGAGACAGAAACTCCTTCTGGCTCCAACGTGAATTTAAAATTTTACAGTTTTAAAAAGTGGCATTTTCCTTTCTCTCTTAGGGAACCCCCCCTTGGTTTCTTCCAGCACGCTCCCTGGTATTATTTCCATGCTGGAAGCAAGCTTGGCTGAAAGAAAACGGATAGTTTAAGAACAGCTGATCCAACAAAACCTGGTTAAGAGAATGTATCTAATATAGAAGGGGACTGGTAGGGGGTGGACACCAGCAGTAAAAATACCAAAATTAGCGGTCAGAATGCTAGGAGAAAAAGTTTTGACTTTGTACCAAAAACTGAAGATTCCATGCCAGCTGAATGGATGTAAGGAAGGCATTCAATTACTCAGGTGCCACAGCTGAGATGTCCCTGCTTTTTGTAATAGCCTTCTGAACTTCAGACGGTGATGATGTCTGATAAAGATTGACCATTATCAGGTGGGCTCATAAAGGCCATTCTGTGTGAAGTGGACAGATCTGGGTTTAAATGTGTGGTCTGCCACATTGGCATAGAGCATGGGGTGGCACATAACAGGGTTACAACTGGATATGAGTAGTCCAGTGCTTAGTATCCCTAGCAAACCAGCTCTTGTCTATGGGAGCCATTGTGATGTAGTGGTTAGCATGTTGCACTTGACCAGGTTCAGATCCCCACTTGCCATGAAAAATGCACTAGGTGTCTTTGAACCAGTAATTCTTAGCCTAACCTGGATAGTGGTTTTGAGGATAAAATGTGAAGGGGTGAGGCCCATGTATGCCACCCTAAGCTTCTTGGAGAAAAGACAGAACAAAATATAATAAATACATCAGGTAAAGGTCGCACCAGTTTCTGATTATACAGGGAGCAGTGTTCCCTCTAAGCTGAGTTAGTGTGAACTAGCTCACAGGTTTTTAGCCTCCGGCACACACACTTTTGTCTTTGCTCTGGAAAGATGGCTCCAGAGCAAACTAATTTATGCAGTAACCCAAGCGCTCACTCACAACTTTAATGCCAGTAGCTCACAAAGTAGAATTTTTGCTCACAAGACTCCACAGCTTAGAGGGAGCCTTGATGGGGAGCCCATTCTATCCACATCCTTTTTCCATGGTGCAGGAGCTGATCATGTTCACTTGGCATGGGGTCTTCCTCCCTTCACAGAAACTGCTGCCCATACAGAAGACAGCTATTGTTCCATGCCATGAAACGCAACCCCACATGAGGTGCAGGTGAGATATAGTGTGTATATATATTATCTTTATATAGTTACAAAACAGATGCCAAAGTGGACTCTGCTTTAGTTCAAGTAATTACACAATGCAATTGTCGCTGACCTTGGTTGCAATTACTGCTGAATTAGTTGTTTTCTCAATTTTCTCTTACGTTATAACATTGCAGGGCCTTTACATAAAAATAAACACTTTTTACAGTGCTAAAATGCAAATTACTTCAAAACCAATAGTTTTGGTGGCTAATGTGTCCATTTTAAATACCTTTTGTTATAAAATGTAACCTGAAATATTTCTAATTGAGGATATTTGCAGTCTTGACTTGATTCTTCAACTCTGTGCACTCTAATAATTGTAACAGAAGACGGTGTTGAACTGAGGAAAGCATCTATGGGGCTTTTGTATCTAACTTAAATCAGCTGAAGGAAGTTCTGGGAGAACTTCTGGGGTCCAAGTACGTTGTGATATACTCAGCCTCAGCCGTCATAATCTGTGCCTCATTTTACTGTTAATCTTCCTAGCTGCTGTTGACAGTTTCACTGACACATTTCAAGGAGGAGCACACCCTCCGGAATGTTCCGCATGTGGACAGGCAAGCCTGCTTGTTAAGCACTACCTCCTACACCTTTTAAATTCATAGTTTGAGTATCAGAAGATACTCCGTGTCCGTTGCTAGTAAGGGAGCTTGCCAACTGGCACAGCACCATCTCCTGCTGCCATTAACACATTCCTTTAATTGTTATTGGTGACGAAGGGAGGCATCCACTTACTCAGACCACACTAGATCACTATAGGGAGAAACTCCTTCTTTCAGATATGACATCAGGTATTACTGCTGACTCTTAACATTGATAGGTGATCTTTTAGTTATCCCTACAGTTTGCCCAGGCATCCCTAACTCAGTCTGGGTGTGGAGCTTCAGCATGCAGGTCAGAATCCTCAATTTGGACTGTGACAGGAACCCTAAAATCTTATTAGGGCAGGAGCACCACCCAGAGTGCCCGAGGTCTTGGATCCCTTGAGGTTTACACTGAACGACCCATTCATTCCCATTCCACATTGGACCATCCTGGCAGGCTTTAATCCCTTTTGGACAAAGTACAGTCCTGTTTGGGTCAGGCCACCTGTTTGGGTGAGACTGTATTTTATATGTGATTGGTAACAGCAGCCTCTGACATCAGAAATGGGGCTTTGTGTGGGACTGGTGAAATCAGCTCATCACTCTTGGAGAGGAGGCTGGCTTCAGTCCACTTGACCATAAATATTTAAAACATTTGAGATTTTCCTTGCCTGCCTTCCTTCCTTCCGCAGAAACTGGTCCACAGGAGGTTAGGTAGGGGTTTAAGAATCCTCTAACATCTTGTTACTGCAAGGAACTCTGCACGTGCTGTGAGGAACCTACTACAGCCTAGGTACCACGTTAAGCTTGCTTAGTCCAACTGTACTGCTTTTTATTTAAACATCTCTGTGCTGTGTGCCTTTTCCCTGTAATTTGTTTTGAGCCATTTCCCATCACTTTCTTTAATGCAACCACTCTTTTCCCCTCTCCCTCTCTCTCTCAGAAATCATTTTATAAAGATGTTTTTGGCTTCACTTAATACATTTTAGGAGCTGCGGTGGCTCAAGTGGTTAAGACACTGAACTGCAGGCTGTGGAAGGTCAGTAGTTCAGCAGTTCGAGACTAGGGTGCCGCATGATGGAGTGAGCTCCCGTCTCTAGTTCCAGCTCCTGCCAACCTAGCAGTTCGAAAGCAAGAAATTGCAAGTAGATAAATAGGTACCACTTCGGTGGGAAGGTAACAGCGTTCCGTGCACCTTGGTGTTTAGTCATGCCAGCAACATGACCACGGAAATGTCTTTGGACAGCGCTGGCTCTTCGGCTTGGAAACGGAGATGAGCACCGCAACCCTAGAGTCGGATTCGACTGGCTTTCGAGCAAGGGAACCTTTACCTTTACCTATAGTACAGTTTATTTCTTTGGGATATTTCTCTGAATCTCTTCCCTGTATACTAGACTGCACGGTTGCTACATAGTTGGCTATAAGGTATTTTTTAGTGTTTCTATGCTGCCACTTTGTTACTATTCTAGTACAGCACTAGAAGAGTACCTTCTCAGTGGGTCAATCTAGACGTTCTCAGGAGGTTCTGCATGGTGGCAGCTGGTTACCAGTGTGTTTTCTGGGGAACCCTTGGTCAAAAGCAAGGAAAGACACTATTCTCCCCTTCCTGCCATAACACGGGTAAGGCATTAATTGATCCTTTGGCTCTGTTGAAAGAGCTGTCTGCCCTCATAATTGTACATCTCAGTAACCAATTAATTTTTCTTTTGGCTGTGAAAAAATGGGTGTCTCTGGTACAGGTCAGGTGCTCTTTTCTGGTTTGTTTGATTGTAAGGCGGCGTTACCTTGCACATCAAGTGAACAGTGAAACTTGTTAAGTCATAATGAAATAATTCTGTGTTACAGGTTTGGAAACTGGCACAAGCCACCCGTCAACAAGCCATTCATTGCTATAGTTTTGCCATACAGTGTCTTTTAATGTTTTGAAGTTCCATGAGGCTGTTGGAATGAAAAGTGGAGAGAGATTGTGGTACCTGGCTTGATTGACTGACTCTGGATCTTAAGGGGAAAGTCTATTTAAAACCATTCATGCTATCGTGATCAGCTCGTTGGTGCTCAGGCATTTTGGATCACTTCCTGAGCTGGCCAAGATGATCATCCTTTGGGGTGACTAAGATCTGCTGGGCACCAGAAATGCCTGAGTCAGTTACTGGTACAGTACTGCATATGTGGCCCATGTGTGTGCAGTCTGCACATCAGCAGTCAAGCATATGCAATGGGCCGACTTGCTGCTAGATGAGGAGAAACTGAGGCATATAACATCAGTTTGGAACAGCTACCCAAGTGAGGGCTTTTCGGTGGTGCACCTGATGGCCAGTATTACGTCTAGATGGAGTCTCAATCTCTAGGGAAATTTATTTACTGTTTCATGACATAGGTACACAGTCTTTTAATATCAGGCAATATTGCCAGTTAATAAAGTAAGCAAAGACACTGGTTATTTTGTGAATGATGCATAGAATTTGCTCATTTTGTAAAATGGGCAAATCTTTGCCTAGTTCATGAAAAATATTTTGCTTTTTTCCAGGTAAAGATAGTTCATATAGTAAATATTGTGTGCAAGAGTTCATTTTCTGCTGGCTGTAAAACCACAGGGCATGTGAGCTGTGTAGGACCACTTGGAAGCTCAGCCTGAAGTTCTTTCAGTTCTTTCAGTGCTGATTACCTGAAAACAAAGCAGCATTTTAATCATGTGCAATAGTTACATAACAATTCAAGGGAGGAAGTGAAAAGTGTAGTTAATTAGACCTAATGTAGGTAAATAGAACATGATCACTGGCTGGCATTTTGCCATTGCTTTGCTTTGCCTTTTTATCAGTGCCTTAATTTAACAATGATGAGTCACTCAGATTGGAGCAACTTTTCTCAATTGCTTAAGGTGTTCTTTTATTTTTTTTAAAAATAGAATTTTCGAAATGTTGGGGCGTATCACTTCCATCCCTCTCCAATAACTGCTATAGAGTTTTATGGTTGGTTCCAAATGTCTCTAAGCAATTGCCTCATTTTAATATTTCTCATTTTGGAAGCCACCGGCTGTGTTAACTGGCACTGGGCTTCCCTTTTTTTTTACTGCCATTTTTTCCCTGGTAGATTCAAAAGTTTCGGCCACTTCTGCCCAACCAGTAACTAACCACGTGAATCAAAGGGAGTAAACTGGATTAGTTGGTAGCTCTCAATTATTATGCTCTCACCTCTAAAACAGATATTTGTGAAATAAGATTGGCCACCACCTGAACTCACTTGCTTCATAAGCCAAATGCACATGGTGTGTATAAAATGCTATCAAGCCGCAGCTGACTTACTGTGAGAGCTGAGCAGAGATGAGCGGAGGTGGTTCACCATTGCCTGCTTCTGTATAGCAACCCTGGACTTGGTGGTCTCTCATCCAAGTGCTAACCATGGCCAGCCCTGCTTAGCTTCCAAGTTCTGGTGAGCTCAGGCTAATTAGGGTTTATTCAGACTGCTGAAAGGCACATTAGAATGAAATAGGAAGAAAAGATATTGGATTTATACCCCACTTTTCACTACCGGAAGGAGTCTCAGAGCGGCTTACAATCTCCTTTCCCTTGCCCTCCCTGGAAGAGACGCCCTGTGAGGTAGGTGGGGCTTTAGAGAGCTCTTTTGAGAACTGCTTTTGAGAGAACAGCTCTGAAATAACTTGTGACTGACCCAGGGTCACACCAGAAATTGCATGTGGAGGAGGGGGGAATCAAACCCGGATCTCCCATATTAGAGTCCATGCTCCTAACCATTACACCAAACTGGCTCCTAACCACTACAACAAACTGAAACCTGAACTGAGTGATTCTCAGTTGCCACCTGAACAGAATCTGTTAGTCACAGTCATAAGTGCAAAGAACACCCAACCAGGATGAAGATACACCACCAGGAGAGTCAGCATTTCTTAACTATGTTAACTGGTATGTGTGTGTTGTTTTTCTCCTCCTCCTCAAATCAGTTCTAAGGTCAAGCCCTTAGCTTTCAAATGGGATGTCATTAATATTATGTTACAAAATAACTGTGGGCAGCTTAATTTTAAAAGCCAACGAAGTTTCAAGATGAATACCAAGCAAAGAAGGTTCATCAGAGAGCTGTGCAATGAATACCAACAAAAGAGGCTGGGTTCAAACTCTTGGCTCACTTGATGACCTTGCACAAGTCACTTATCTCTTACCCTAATGCAGAGGATAAAATGGAAACAGCTCAGGTGTACGACCCTGAACTCCTTAGACAAGACCTAGGATACAGTGGCAGTAAAAAAAATGTTCCTGTTCTCAGGGAAATATGACCAACAGTGAAGACAAAACCGTTTCCCTGTTTTCTCACAAAGTAAAAATTTGAGTAGTAGTAGTTATGCAAGAAATGCGGTTGGTATAGACATGTAAAAATTTTAAAAAAAACCTGGAACATTTGCTTGTATTGTTTGTGCACTTAGACTACAAGGTGAAAATTAAGTGCAATTTTTTTTTAAGAATTAAGGAAAAGGAGAACTACTGCCAGATGGAAAGTAATGGGGGAAAGCGCTGCCCGGCAGAACACGTAACAATGGTGATAAAAGTGACCAGGTGTTTGGCCTAGAAGTTGATGAGAGGGACTGAAACCGGCTCTGTGAAATTGTAATTTTTTTAATGGGTGCTCCATGGTTGCAAGGCGGGCTATGGTGTTAGTGCAACCAGAAAATTCAGGGCGAGAATGTAGAAAAGCAAAGGTTCACCCACCTCTGTGCTCCAAAAGTCTTCATCTTTAGTTGTTGTTTCTAAGATAAGACAGGAGTATAACAAGGAAAGTACTACAATGCAACCGTATGGTCACAGCACCTTTTAGATTCTCTGAACGAACTCTATCAATACCATATCAGTAGCCTTTATAGTGTGAACTTCTTTTGAAAAAAAGAGAGTATGGGAGGTTTTTGTTGTCTTTACAGTGCAGTCCTAAGCACTTTGGCAGACTTGGAAGCGTGTACCTTTGCTTATGATTGCACCTAATTTATTACAAAGTTACAGAAGCAATTAGAAAGACATACAATGTTAGGCCAAACCACGCCTAACATGATCCACCTCCACATACCCCCGAAAATCTCTCGCACCCTTGCCAGACCAAACAAAACTGATATGAGACACCATGCCTGCAGGTGGGTGTAACTTCAAAGTACATTTCAGAAGCCTGGAACAAACTGTCTGTCACTACAGCCCACAGCTCCATCCTGTGCCCTATAAGTCAGGGAACACTTTTCATATCAGGTCAGAGTGTCCCCCTGGCACCATTTTACTGAAGTTGAGGATACTGTGCCATATGAGGAAGTTTGTTTTCTTATTTTGAGGCTAACAATAAGCATATCCTAGAATTTTTTTAAAAAGCAAGCATCTTACGGTTTGGTTGATCTCTTTTCCACATTCAGTAGCTTCCCAGACTGTGGAGGGTTTAGGATAGAGCTGGTGAGGACATGGTAGAGAAGGTGAGCATTCTCCATCACATCAGTTACTACTAGTAAGTTAGGGCTGAAATCAACATCATAGGGTTTGTTCTTTGCAGGGAAAGCTAACACTTTTGACACATGCCATTTTCCTGAGAACAGAAATGTTCCCATAAGAAAAAACTATCTTTCAATATGAAATCATGATCTTCCCCCACTAGTGGGCAAGAAACTTGCCGACAGAAAAGAACTGTACTACTCATTGATGCCAATCGCCTCCTTTCAAGCGGAAGTGGCAGTCACTTTTACAGCACAATCCTAAACCGAGTTACATTCCTCTAAGCCCACTGATTTAGAAGAGGGTGACTCTGTTAGGATTGCTCTGCAAAACAGGTAAGCATTGGCTCCCCAAAGGCTTATGATATGACTGGGGGCTGGAAGGGCTTTCCACAAATTGGCTCATCTCAGGAACCTCCTAGACATGTAAAAGGCTATACTTGATTATCTAGACTCATTCTCAAAAGCAATTAACATCCAAACATGGTCCTACATGTGATGGCAAGCAGTGGGAGAGATCACCTGTAATCCCCCTGCCCCATCACCAGTGTTTCATGTCCAATTTTGACCCGTTCCTGTTTTAAAAATCAGCACCTATGTGCCCCAAAGCACCCTGGAGAAATCCATAAAACAGCCCCGCTGCTAGTACTTAACCCCAGATATATTCTTAACACACGCCTGTCTACTGCTAAGGACACAAAATATAAACTTTACCACAAAGTAACTTTACTGTTATTGCCAGCCAAAAGATATAACAGATGGAAGTCATGTGAATGGCAAGGAAACCTACTCAATAAAGGCAATATATATTTAGCTCTTACAGATGAGTAAAAGTTCCAACCAAATACTAAGTGAGGTAAAGTTTCAGTTACAGCTCTATGACAGGGGCAGAATCTCTGAAGATGGCTAATACCCTCGCAGTAAGTAGTAAAGCAAGTAGTAAAGCATTTACTCCAGCAAAGGAAAGAAGTTGGTGAAATATTGGGGTTCTTAGAAAAGTAAGATAACTTGGCAAAACAGGAAAAGGGGTGTGTGTGTCTCCCAGCACCTGTTAATAACCTCCTGATCTGATCTCAGTGATTCCAAAACTTTCTAACACTTGGTATATCAAGATGGGTAGCCGTGTTAGTCTATCTGTAGCAGCAGAAAAGAGTAAGAATCCAGTAGCACCATAAAAGACTAACCCTACCACAATTTTTGTTAGTTTTTAAGATGCTACTGGACGCTTGCTCTTTTCTACTTAATATATCAGTAGAAGAGAATGACAAATTAAACCCTGAACACAACAACTTATTCTCCATTAATTTACTTAACCCAAGATGATCTATGGGAGTCAAACTGAGTCCATCTTAAAATCTCTGGTAAATTGACCAAATGCAACGCATGTTGGATGGCTGTTTCTCAGTTTTATTTGTGGGATGGATATGCAGGAATAGGCAGGCCAACCCAATCTCATTGTATCTCAGAGTTAAGCAGGGGCCGCCCTGCTTAGAATTTGGATGGGAGGCCACCAAGTAAGTCCAGAGCTGCTACATAGAGGCAGGCAATGTGGCAAACCACCTCTGAACATTTCCTGCCCTCAAAACCCCATGGGGGTCACCATAAGTTAGCTGTGACTTGACAGCAAAAAAATAAAATTAAGGTGCACTGCACATGGGACTGTATCATCTGAATTTGTCCATCATTTTTAGTTTAAAAAACAGCCTCTGCATTCAAATTAGAGGACCTGGAGAGAGAAAACCCCCAATAGAACAGGCATAATGACTGATTCTGTTCAGATTTCTTGTTATAATAGATTCCACATCAATGTACACATAATTTCGTTCTGTGGTTCACTGCAATCAAGACTGCTGCTCAGACACTGTACTCTCCCAGGACTCAATGTTCATATTTATTTTCATGCACGAATCAATTATTTTTAGTCCACTTTCAGAAGACAGCAGGGCTAAAAATTTCTTTTAAAAAACAACATGAGTAATGTGTGGTTAACTGAGAGAACTGTGAAGTTTTCTGTCCCATCTAATCTGTTCACAATAGTGCTTCTTGTGTTATCTAAAATTATCATGGGACAAGTATATTAATACTGCCAGTGAAGTCACAAGGAAAGCTGATCGCTTCCTGCACCTTGGCTTGTCTGCATCAGAGGTAGTATACATTTTGCAATACAATATTGGCCTGTTGTTTACATCACCTGAGACTGATATAAACTGCTGACTTTCATGTCAGTGAAAAACAGCTCTTTGATAGGAAACTAAGACTGAGGAGCGGATTGGCCCTTTAACTTACTTGGGAAGATCACAGAGGGCTGCTGCCCTGGAGAGATACTGATGTCTGGGAGCAAGCTGATTTTACTGAGGTTAACTCCAGTCACCATTAGTTAGCAGAGTGCTTAAATAAATCTGCAAACATAGCAGCATCACTTTGCGAGGTTAGTCAGCTTACAAAGCTACACAGAGTCACGTTGCAAGTTACAAGAGAAATACTTCTCTCTTTATTTGAAAAATACACTTTGGATAGGAAAGTGCAGAGACTGATAGAGTGCTAACTTATAAGCTAAAGGATGGAAGTAGATGGCGAGAGGCCCATCTGCCCCACGGAGTCAAGAAAGGACTGCATGTCCCTCTCTTGGTGTGTGCAGGTAGAAAGCTTGTCTTCAGCACAGTGAGAGAGAGAAGGAAGGGGAAATGATCCTTGAGAACACAATTTCAAAGGGGACAGTAGCAGAAGAGTAGGAAAAGGAAGAAATGTCAGTGTGCCTATCTAGCTATCAATCTCTCTTGCCACTCAGTCTGGAGTTCTGAGACAGGGAACATTACATCTGGAACTTCCAACAGACTTGAGCCCTAGCAATGTCACAGGAATCACTCCCCTTGGATCCAGCCAGCGGCAGGAGCAATAGGCACTGGCCCATCCATTGCTTCCTCCTCAGTGCTACTGTTGGCTCAGTCTAAGCAAAATGGCCCCTGCAGCGCTATCTGCGCTTTGTTCTGGGCCATTTAATTTGCCCCTACTAAGACTCCATTCCTGCATTTATCCAAAAACACTGGGCTTGCACAAATGGTCACAAGACTTCTTCAGACAGTTGATGTTACGTATTTTGTGACCAATGAAGCAAAACTTATGTTACTTTAGAAAGCTGGTTTGTATGGTGTTGTGAGGCACGGGTCTGAAATATATGGGCAGAATTTGCTTTACTTATTCTCCAGCATGAACTCCCAAGCTCCTTACCTCTGGTGCTGGCACCAATGGCGCCCCATTGAAGGATGGAAGTGAGATCCCCAACTTAGGCACAAGACCTCCATCTTCATCGGATTCAATTTCAGTTGGCTCAGTCTAAGCCAACCAGCCACGGCTTACGACGCCAGGTCCATATGTCCCGGGCTGGAGTCTGACTGATTGCCCAACAACAGATAGAGCTGGGTGTCATCGGCATACCGGTGACAACCCAACCCATGCCTCCAAGCAATCTGGGCAAGGGGGCGCATATAGATGTTAAATAGCATCGGGGAGAGTACTGCCCCTTGTGGCACTCTGCAGACTAGCGGGTGCCTCCGGGACAGCTGTTTCCCTAGTACCACCCTCTGTCCCCAACCTTGTAGGAACGAGGAGAGCCACTGCAAGGCAGACCCCTGAATCCCAGCGTTGGCAAGGTGGTGGATCAGTAGTTGATGGTCAACCATGTTGAATGCTGCCAACAGGTCCAACAAAAATTTTATGCTGATATTTATATCGTTGTTTAGTTACCGCTATTTTATGTAAACTGCCCTGAGCCTGCCTTGGCGGGGAGGGTGGGATAAAAATCAAATGAATGAATGAAATAAGACTCCCCCAAGCTGTTAGTCAGGCAGCCCAGAGTTCAATATAGCAAGAACTGACCCCCACACAAACTTCTACCTTTTCTAATCCTTTCCTTTATCCAATAAAATCTCTATGGCTCACTGCCTTGAGCAGTGTAACAACCTGAAATTTCATTTATACTCACTATATGTATTTCCCAAAACACAAAAAAAGTAAAAAAAAATTGCGGCATCCAAAGCTATGTTAGGATTTTGGTTTGAGAGTAGGAAGGGGACCACCCTGCTTGGATTAGGGTCACAGAAATTCACCAGCCATGGTAGAATAAAATGACATCTTAAGCTATAATATGGAGGATGTTACAATAAAATGAGAAATTGTATTTGTTTTAGCAAGGGAGCAGGAACAAATTCTGTCAGTGTAGGGAAAGATGCAAAAAGCGGCCTCTCATAACCATTGTGGAATGGGCATTCACTTTAGCAAGAATAAAAGCCTGGAGAAAACCAGGCGAGGTCAGATGATAAGCATAGGAGGGAAGAGAATCAGGGGGGAAGTAATATCATGCTCTGAAGTTTTAGGCACAAAATTAATTTTTGAGAATATTCTTGTGGCAACACAAATGGAATGTAGATCTCATAAGGAACTATAGCATCATTAAAACATTGCAAAAAAGAGGTTCTCAAATTGAATCATCTGGACACTGCATAAAACATTTTTAATCGTGGTCATGTTGGTGCAGAAGATCTTTTCTCCTTTACAGTGCTATGAGAGTGGGGAAGTCAGTTTTGAATACCAAAACTGAGGGGAAGTTGGAGGGTTAAACACCCTTTCCTGCACAGTCCTGAAGCTAACTGAGGCACCATGAGCCCGCAGTCTGCATTTTATGGAAGTTTTATTTAAGCCATAAACATATCTGTTTCGGGACAGAAATTCAAGTGCTTAGGCTGGGAACTCCCTTGCACTCATTGGTGTTGGCTAGCTAGTGGTATTGGTGACCTTAGTATTCTATTTTGAAAGTCTGGTTGTTTAGGAATTGCAACAGCTCCAAAATACAGGAAAAAATGATTGCCCTCATTCCAGAAGTGGAGATACTGGTTCATGCCCGGTGAAGAAATTAGCACTATTCCCTAGAGTAACCCAATGTAAGCACTACAAGATCATTATGTACATAAGAGTAGTTTGTACATTCCAAAGCCATTGCTATGACTAAAGGAGGCACCTAGCTCTAGAGCTTGAACTGGAAACCAGAAACAGCTCTTACAGAAATTACTTCTTGAGAGTACCCCCAGAAGTATCATTAATGGAGAAATTAGATTCTATGTGCAAATACATAACAGAATGTCGTACTTTAAAACAAAAGTTGCAGGGGACTGAGGGGGTGTGTTCCATTCCATTCCTTCCCATCTGTGCCATTTCCCTGATTTAAATAACCCCCCAGGGTGCTGGCACATGGCACCATATGTATTTGTATAGTTTCCTGCATGGGGTTAATAGCTCCAGGCAGCTGTTTTAAGCTAAAGGGGAAAAAATAGTGTGGTGGAAAAGAGTAAATCCACATTGTGACCCAACTCTAACCCGTCACCTTCCTGTAGCTCCTAGTAACCTTTACTTTTAAAGACTAGGGTTGCCATCTCTGGGTTGGGAAATACCTGGAGATTTGGGGCGGGGAACCTGTGTTGGGGAGGGAAAGGACTTCAGTGGGGTACCATGCCATAGAGTCCACCTTCCAAAGTGGCCATTTTCTCCAGGTGAACTGATTTCTCTCACCTGGAGATCTGTTGTAAACCCAGGAGTTCTCCAGCCACCATCTAGAGGTTGTGCAAACAAATAACCAGAATAATCTGTCACGCTGTCCAAATCACACTCAAGACTTCCGTCTTCTTATCCAGTTCTACTTACAATGATAAACGATACACATAACAAATGGTTTTGCCACTGTGCATAGATGACATCTACACCAGCTGAATGGTGGGTGACCTGATAGTCCTTGAGAGTACCAAGTCTCTCTTTAGAATGATGCACTCACCAGCTAATGATGCAGAGAAGAATTTTAATTAGAAAACACAGTGAATGGCATGGGCTCAAGAAGAGCTGTAGCACGGACCAGAGGAACAGTTTGGTGTAGTGGTTAAGTGCGGGGACTCTAGTCTGGGAGAACTGGGTTTGATTCCCCACTCCTCCACTTGCACCTGGCTGGATGACCTTGGGCAAGCCGTAGTTCCGATAAGAGCTGTTCTTGAAAAAGAGCAGTTTCTGTCAGATCTCTCTCAGCCCCACCTACTTCACAGGGTGTCTATTGTGGGGAGGGGAGGGGAAGGGAAGGGAGTTTGTAAGCCACTCTGAGACACCTTTGGGTAGTGAAGGGCGGAGTATAAATCCAATCTTCTTCATCATCATTCTAAAGAGAGACTGGTACTTTCAAGGACTATTAGGTCACCATTCAACTGGTGTAGATGTCATTTATGCAGGGTGGCAAAATCATTTGTTATGTGTGTTGTTTATCATTGTAAGTAGAACTGGATAAGAAGACGGAAGTCTCGAGCGTGATTTGTACAACGTGACAGATTATTCTGGTTATTTGTTTGCACAACTGTATTCACTGTATTTCCATTCTTGTGTGGGTGTTAACCATCTGGAGGTTAGCGACCCTTTTAAAGCTAACAAGTGTGCCTCATCTTTGGCCTCCTCATATTCTCTATGAGCTTAAAAACACTCTTGTTTTCCAGATCATATATTATTATCCTTGCAGAAACCCTTACTTCTGACTGGTCCACAGGGTTTTGCTCAGACTGCTAATATTAACAAAATACTAGGTATGTATATCAAAATCCCTTTTCTTTAAAAGGGTGACTTTTAAATATAATACGAGGTATAAGAAACTTGGCAGGTGCTTGCCACATTTTTGCAGTTCGATCTTGACTACACTGAGGAGGAGATGTTAAGCCTTGCTGAACATTCCCACTCCTTCACTTCAATTTTTATGTGTGTGTCCTCCCCAGAAATCTAAAATAGTGCAACTCATGATGGAATAATAGTTTTCAGAGCATTTTGCCCTCATCAGATATGTTTAATTCTCTTTATGTTATCATGTCATTAACTTGCACATTAAACCAATTTCAGTTTCTCTGGTCCATCCTAATGATGCTATCCCTTTGCACTCATCCACACGTATTTGTATAAAAATCACAGGACAGGAGCCCATCCTTACTGATATTGCCAGTACTGCAGTATCCTCTGATATCGGGATGTTCCTTACCATGCAAGCCTCAGAGTCAGTGTTCCCTCTAAGTTGAGTGAGTGTGAGCTAGCTCAGTTTTTTAGCCTCCAGCTCACACATTTTTGTCTGAGCTCAGGAAGGATGGCTTTGGACTTAAATAACTTAATGTCCTGTAATTTTGATCGTCTTTATTGGGATACCCAACTTTGATTGAAGGACTGGAACAACTTAACACTAACGCTACCAGATCGTCTGCATTTAATTAAAAACTTCATATTTCCACAATTTCTCTTTCTTTTCAGAGCTCTTCCGATATGGATACCGGAGACAGCTTTATCTAAATGGCAGAGAGCCCTCACTGACTTTTTCTGGGTCTATAAGAAGGCTAGAATAAACCACCGAGTACTCAGCAGACCTTCATCCTGGGGAGGTTTAGATTTACCACTCTTGAGTGCTTACTATCAGGCGAATACAATTGCCACAGTAATACGGATGATGAATAATGAGTCTTTAACAGGTTGGATGCAAATTGAACAATCATGTATTTCTTCGGTACGATTGCAGGATCTTTTTTTGGATGACATCGACCCAACGCCCGATCTCAGCACAAAATAACTTTTTTTTACATACAACTCTAAAAATCTGGGATCGTAAATGAGCACAGCTAATACCAAGGATGTCTAAATCTTCATCTTTCATCAATCAACCATGGTTCCCACCTGGAATGGAATCAGGAGCCTTTTGGGACTGGAAAGTAGCAGGTCTGACTCGTCTCTCAGGTCTAGTAAAACAAGGGAAAATACGAGATAAACTTGGATTGGAGGAAGCTCTCGGTACACCTATTCCCTGGTTCCGGCATTTACAGCTGAAGAATTTGATTGACTGTCTAGCTCAATCTGACATATTCACCAGACCAAAGATGGAATTTGAGACTCTCTTATCTAGTTACAACTCCTCCTTGAAGGGCTTGGTCTCAAAGGTTTACAAGATTTTGTTATCTGCTGAAGGTTCCCGATCTATTCCTTGTCAAAAAATCTGGAAAGCAGAGCTCGAGACAGACTTGCAACAATCACACTGGCTCGACATATGGAACTCTCCAGCATTTTCCTCACCTGTTTATAAAATCCAGATGAACATACACAGATGGTATTTTACATCAAAAAAGCTGAATCGAATGAATCCTCAGTATGATCCTCTGCGTTGGTAAAATTGTGGATCTCTTGGAATGTATTTACGCTGCTGGTGGGAATGCCCAGTCATTCAGCAATTCTGGAAGGACGTATTCTCCCATATCAACAGCATTACTCAACAAACACTCCCTGTCACTCTGGAACTTTCCTTGCTCAATCTATGGGATTCATCATTTGGGAATGACTCCAAAAAGACCCTTACCTCCATTCTTCTTGCAGCAACCAGACTCACAATTGCGGCAAACTGGAAATCTCCAACACCTCCTACTCTGACATCCTGGTACGACAAGATTTGGGACCAGTTTGTGATGAATAAAATCTCTAACATTGTGGATCGATTACAGAACAGTTCCAGCAGAACTTATGATAAATTTGTACTTACCTGGTATCCAGTACTTGACTTCATGGCAGAGCATAATGTGCTTCCATCTAGGACAAGCTAGACACATGGCTCCACTTCTGATTTCACCTTGACCTTCTTCTTACTGCCAAGACTCCTTGTGTCTATCAGAGCAATAAACTTGACTCAATTCATTGGAATGTATGGTTTAAACAGAACTTTGGTATAGGTGAATGGAACTGATATCGTCTTATTATGTTTATTTGTAGATGTATGTTAATGTTTTGTTGGTGACTGATTGATGGGATTGTAATTTTGGATTCACAAGACTTCTACATAATATTTTGCAGTTATTGTATGTTTTGATATGTTATACTTGATCTTAATAAACACTTCAAAAGGAAGGATGGCTCCACAGCAAACTGATTCATGCAGTAGCCAAATTGCTCGCTCAGAACTTTAACATCAGTAGCTCACAAAGTAGAATTTTTGCCCACAAGACTCCACAGCTTAGGGGGAGCACTGCTCAGAGTCCATGAAAGTTTGCCTAAAAATTAGAGGCTTTCTTGACAAAGAATGCTGTCATAAGAACTACTTTGAGAAATCCTGTCTTTGAGATACCCGTGCTGCAAATTAAATCTCACGTTCATATCTCAGGACAAAGTTCAAGCCCCATGGCACCTTTAAGAACAAAGTTTTATTCAAGGTATAAGCTTTGTGGGCAAGCACACTTCTTCAGATACTTTGAAATGGAAATCTCTAGTCCATACATATAACAAGAGGGTGAGCAGCAGATTAGCATACAGCATATGAGAGTTGTTTGACAGATGCTGGGACCACACCTGGAGTAACAAGCTTAGTTTATATGGTCACCATTTGTTTGGGTTTAATTCCAGGGGGAAATATAGTGAAGGAAATAAATATATCAAAATAGGAGATTGATGGGCAGATGTACCTGTCTTACTTGTCAAATGCGGAGAGTAATTAACTGAGATCCTTCTATCACACTCCACCCATCTCCTCTCAAGTGTGGAGGTAACCTTACAGCATCCTCTTTTTTCAGGGGAGTGATTGGCTGTGCAGCGTATCTTCTGTGTCTCCAGACCATAGAAATGCATTCTAATCTACCATTCCAAATTACATTACATTCTATTATTCATTACATTACAATGTACTATTCCAATCTTCTATTCCAAATAATAAATAAAATAAAGAGGATGTAGAGCTCATCTAGGGGATTGGTAGGAATACAGATGTAAGGACAGAATGAGGTTAGCATATGTAGTGAGATAAAAACCCAATATCCCTGGGGGTTCCACTGTCCTGAGTGCTGTCATAACTTGTAACTGCAATTTCCCTTTCTAGTCTGTTCCTGAAGTTCTTTTGCAATAAAAAGCAGCTACTTTGAGGTCACCGACGCCCTTGAATGTCCTGGAAGGTTGACATGTTATTGTTCTTGATGTCAGATTTATGTTCATTTATCCTTTGGCTTAGGGTTTGACCGGTTTGCCTTATGTAGAGAACTGATGGGCATTGTTGGCATTTAATGGCATATACAGTGCCAGAAGACGAGTAAGTGAATGAGCTTGAGATGACGTAGTTGATTTTGTTAGGTCCAGTGATCGTGTTGTCCAGGTGTATGCAGCAGCAAAGGTGGCATCTGGGTTTATTGCAAGCTCTGGTACCAGTGTCCATGTCCAAGTTAGATGTTGTATTACTGTGGGAGAGGAATTGTTTAAGATTGGGGGGCCGTCTGTGAGCAAGTAAAGGTCTGTCCCCCCAGTGCTTGTGAAAGAGAAGTCATTATTTAATAGAGGTTTTAAGTCGATAATGCGTTGAACTGTTTTGAGTTGAGAGCTGTATGTGATTACTCGTGGTGTTATCTTATTGTCTCTTTTGGGTCTGTCTTGTCAACAGGCTTTCTCTGGGTATTATTCTGGCTTTGTTGATTTGCTTCTTGACTTCATCAGGTGGATATTTTAGTTCCAAAAACTTTGGTCCTTGCATCTGTCAAACAATTTCAATATGCTGTGTGTTAATTGCTGCTCGCCCTCTAACCTATATGCATGGACTGGTAACTTCCATTTCGATGTACCTGAAGAAGTGTGCATGCACACGAAAGCTCATACATCGAATAAAACTCTGTTGGTTTTAAAGATGCCACCAGATTCGAACTTGGTTTTGCTGCTTCACACCAACACGGCCACCCACCGGAATCTATATTCATATCTCAGTTACTCTCCAATTATTAAGCACCATTGAACAAGTACATTCAGTTCTCAGTTTTAGTTTATTGTCTTAGCCATTGGCCATAACAACACAAAATAAAACAAAATACAACAAACATTATACATCAAAGTGGGGAAGACCCTTCAATAACTTGCAGTAAGTCCTAAACTCATTCTTATCTTTTTTGCCGCCAGTGCAAAGAAAGCCATTCTGCTGGTAACATGTGCATCTGTATCAGAGAGCAAAAAAACCACCAGATCCTGATCTGAGGTTCCATTATGCAGAGGTACAATAGGATAAATAAACCTTTGCCTAAGTGATTCGTGCCATACGCATCTCAAAATGTAATGCTCGACATCATCTACCTCACCCACACCACATTGGCATATTCTAGAGGCGGCAGGGGTACTCAAAAAGCGGCCAATGCAAACCATTGAAGGTATGGCATGGAATCTTAGGGCAGTAAAAGCCCTTCTTATCTCCAGAGTCCTACAATGGTTGAACAAGTACATAATGCCACTGGCAAAGAGAAATAATTTATCATATATTCGCATTTATCTTTTATTTGTTAGAAAACAAAGGAAGCTTGTTGGTATGCATTTACACATAATATCCATATAATTGTCTCTTGTCACAGACAGGAACCCTGACGTGGGTAGCCCAGGCAACCCCATCTCATCGGATCTCAGAAGCTAAGTAGGGTTGGCCCAGGTCAGTACTGGATGGGAGACGGCCAAGGAACACCAGGGTTGTGATGCGGAAGCAGGCAATGACAAACCACCTCCGAACATCTCTGGAAAACCCTACGGAGCTGCCATAAGTCAGCTGTGACTTGACAGCAAAAACAACAACAACAAATGCATTCATGGTCATACGCAATCAGGTCTGAGATCCAGTGTGTGGATTAATAAGAAACCAAATCAATAAAATTTAATAAATAACCAAAGGTTACTAGATTGTATAATATTATGATTGTTCTTAATCAGTTCAAAAGAATGGCAACATTTTGGAAACACAGTGGGCAACTTCAGTTACTGTGCTGAAGCTTCAAAGATGCCGTTCGATTCCATTAGGAGGCAACATATCGAAAGAAACAACCTTTTAAAAGACTATTATTGCAGCAATTCTTATTATTTCCTGTGTAGCTTCCAGTGCCAGGAAAACGCTTCTCAGTTCCAAAGATCAGTATCTCTTCTAGAAACATGGTTGATCCCATCTGCTCTTTGATGCTTAACTGTATTCAGCAAAAATACATCAATACGTTGTTCCTTTGATATCATCAGTGACGAGATGAAAGTTCTAACTAAAGTCTTGTGTAGGCTTTTGCAGCAACCGTGTGCCTTATTACTGTCCTGAGATGGTGAGGGTAACCAAGATCACAAGGCCTTCTGAGGGCCAAACTCTGCAATACTTTTCAAAATGTTCTGGTTCCCCCAACCCAACTGGCTTTCACCTCAGGGCTCATCTGATATGATGGCATCCCTGAGTCCACCACGAGGATACCCCTGCCATTTTAGGGACGAAATCCCCTCTGCTTACAAATGCCATGGGGCCCTCAGTCCTGACTGGGACCACAGCATGCGGGGAGAGGTGACTGTTTCCTCCTCTCATGTGCTGTTTTCAAGATATGGGGGGTCTGGACTCTTGAAAACAGCAGGGTGGTGGGAACAGGAACCCATCCCTGCTATGCTGGGAATTTAAAGAACCCAGGGCACAGATTGTTATAATGATACAGCAATACTTAATTGACGATCTTAAAAAGCCCCTCCCAGTGGAGGGGGAGGAAGTGGCCGATGCAAGGGACGGGGGCAGAGAAACTATGGGGAAAGCTGCCAAGTAGAAGCTCCATTGCTGCTATGTTATATTGGTAGCTGCAGCAGCAACTGAAAAACTACACATGGCAGCCCCCACGGGGAAAACCCCATTAAGTGAGTCAAGCAACCACGCAATTTTCCGAGTCATCCGCAGTCTTATTATTATTCATGTTTTCTCAGAAGTTTCCCCTACTGTGTTCAAGGGCATTTATTCACAAGCAAATATCCAGATGATTGCAACCATACAGTAGGTACCTGTCTACTTTTCCCCCATAGCTGCAGTTTACCTCCTGTCATATGGATAAATATGGCATGCAGTATATTTATGGGAAAGATTTCTGGGCTTAACAAATTTTAGACATTCATCTCTTCAATCTGGGCTCAACCACAGCTATTTCAAATTATGAATCAAGGCCATTACTTTCCCAATTTCTCCAGTTCCACCAGATTACAATTTAAAATAGCTTCCTATTACACTTTTTTCCAGAAAGAAACATGGTCTTTTCTCCTTACAATGGTCCTTTAATACCCTGAACAAGGCAGAAACTGGAGCAACTGCAAACATATTGGAGGGGGGTATTTGTAAATTTCCTGCATTGTGCAGGGGGTTGGAGTAGATGACCCTGGAGGTCCCTTCCAACTCTATGATTCTATGATATAAGCTATTATTTTAGGTCCCAATTTATTAACACTGTCGTTGCACATTTGTGGATTGGTACAACATTCACTATAGTGACAAAAATGCAAACCATGTACATCAAACTAGTATTTATTTATTTGATTTATACCCTGCCCTTCCCATTGAAGTAGGCTAAGGCTAGTATGCACCTAGGAGTTGAAATTTATACATGCTTTACTCTGTGCCTATGATATATTAAAGACACAAGATCCCCACTCACTCACAAAGCTCACTTGGCAACTCCAGATCAGTCAATCTTCCTCATTCTAACCTACCTTGCAGGGCTGTTGTGAGGATAAAACTGATTTTATTATGCATGCCACCCTGAACTCCATAGAGGAAGGACATGACAGAGATATATAGAGCCTCACACATTTTTACTAGTACCAAAATTTGTTATAATTCAGTATCTGTTTTGTCCCCTTCAGATTAATTTTTTAATCCCATGTTTTTGCACATCATTTTACTTCCTCAGAGAAAGAAATAATTATAAAAGAAAGCCTCTTAAGTGCATGCTCATTAATTGTTGAGAGAGAGTTATTAGGACATACGTTTATTCTCCCCCCTTTCCCTTTAGTCTCTTTCCCTAGAGAGCCAGTTTGATGTAGTGGTTAGGAGCACGGACTCTAATCTGGGAGAACCAGGTTTGATTCCCCACTCCTCCACATGCAGCTGCTGGTGTGACTTTGGGTCAGTCACAAGTTATTTCAGAGCTCTCAAGGGCAGTCCTCGAGAGAGCTCTCTCAGCCCTACCTACCTCACAGGGTGTCTGTTGTGGGGAGGAGAAGGGAAGGAGATTGTGAGTCGCTCTGAGACTCCTTTGCATAGTGAAGGGTGGGGTATAAATCCAATCTCTTCTTCTTCCTGGCTCCAGACAAAAGCACAGGTTCCTGGGCATCTTCTCCCCCAACCCTGCCTTCTCCCACCACCTTTCTTTCCTGTGGTATTTTACTATCTCTGGAAGGAGTTTCTGTGGGGTCCTTCCTTCCTCAGACACCTGACCTCACCTGCAGCAAATGCCCTGAACTCCCTTCTCATCACCACCCTTTGCTGCCTATGTAACAGGTATGGTTCCCAACTTCCAGGTGGGACCTGGTGATCTCCTGTATTTAGAACTGATCTCCAGGTGACAGAGATCAGTTATCCTGGAGAAAACGGCCTGCTTTGCAGGGTAGACTCTGTGGCATCATATGCCCCACTGAGGTCCCACCCCTTCCCACAGTCCTCCCTCCCCAGCCTCCACCCCCAAAACCTTGCAGCTGTGAGGGAACAACCACCCCTGCCGGATTTCTACCAGGGAGTCACGATTAAAACCCCAGGAGTGCTTTCAGGACGGCCCCCCCATGGCAACTCTCCATGCCTGCAGTATAAGAGGTTCAAGCGTTGGGCGATGCCATCAGTGAAAGCCAATGGCAGTTACTCCATCCCAGACCCAAGGGGCTTAGACCTCACAATCTCCTCCTGGTCTCTTCCTTCGGAGTCATCCCTCTCTCCTCACCCCCAGCTGATTTCCCTTGTGGTCCGAATGGGCGGACGGAGGCTACTCCCCTCCCGCCCTCGAGGGCTGTCTCTTTGGAGAGCCACCAGAGCGCTCCGTGTACCTCTTGCCTCCCTCGAGCATCGAGTGGGCTGCCAGTCCCTCCCTGCCCCGTCTCCTCCTAGCTACCTTGGCCAGGTATTATCGAGGTAGGGCTTGGAACGAGGCCAGGAGCGGAGGCTTTAAAGGCGAGCCCTCGCCGCCCTTTCCTTCCCACTCCATCCAGCACTTGTCCAAGCAGCACCCGAGACACCATCCACGGGGCACACCAAATGGGTACGTCTCAGGAGGACTGGCTGGAGGGCGCCTGTGGGGAAAGACGACGGCGTCCTTATGGCTATTTAGCAGGAGTGACTTCTTACAGGGTGGTGACCATTAGGTCCCAGCAGGGCTCAGGCGAATCTTGGCATTGTCTTGGCTCAGGAGTCCGGGAAAGAGTCACCCTGGCTACTTACCCCGTGGTTGGGTGCCTTACCCCCTAGCAAGCAGGTATTTGGAAGGGGGGGTTCCGACGCGAGGATGATGCAGTGCAAGGGGGAGCCTGCTTGGGGGGCTCTGGGCTGCGCCTAATTGGCGGGCGATGGCGGGTGGGAGGAGGGAAGCCTGCGGGAGTCCCATCTCGAGGGCTGCCGGGAAACCAGAGCGCGGGCTTTCCGTGCCAGACCGCCTCCAACTTGCTGCCTGGTGTGAAGGGCGTCTGCTTGCCTCGCTCCCGAGGCGTAGCTTTCCTGGCAGGATTTCCTTAGCGTCTGGCAGCCTCTTCTCCCCTCGAGGCTTTTGGAGCTTTGGTCGTTGCAGGAATCTCTCAGGTGCAAGGCTGGATGGTGGTGCACTGGCCGAGGGAGGATGGAAGCATCTCCTGTTGAACTTCTGGGGGGTGGGGGTGGAGAGAAGAGGCTGCCCAGGTGGTCTTCTGAAGGCTTTGGGGCTCATCCCTGGGAAACCTCGGTCCCTGTCAGCCAGAGCAGGGCGTGTGTAACTGCCTCCAGGTAACACACTTTCAATCCACTTTCAGTGCAGTTTGCAACTGGACTTTACTGTGTGAAATGGCAAAATCCACTTGCAAACGGTCGCTGAAGTGGATTGAAACTGCCTTATTTAGTACGTGTGAAAGCGGCAGCTTAGGTGTCCTGTATGGTCACCCCCTCCATTTCCCCCTCACAACAGCTTTGCGAAGTACAGAGTGAGTGAGTGAGTGGCATATCTGTGGGGTTGCCAACTCTGGGTTGGAAAATTTCTGGACACTGGTGGTTGGTGCATGGGGACTGCAGGGTTTGGGGAGGGGTGCAGTGTTATATGGGCACTTTCACATATGCTAAATAATGCAGCTTCAATCCACTTCAGTGACTGTTTGCAAGTGGTTTTTGCCACTTCACACAATAAAATCCAGTTGCAAAGTGCATTGAAAGTGTATTATTTAATGCGTGTCCAAGTGCCCTTGTTCTGGAGCACATGATTGAACTGGTTCTGAGGCCTCCAACATGACAGCTGAACATCTGCTTTGGGCTAATCAGGAGGAATGTGCTAGAGGTCACTCTCATGAGGCAAGCAGAGGTCAGGGTAGAGACTCCCCAACCACAATGAAACCAACAGAACTTGTTTGCAAATGAGCATGCAGAGGGTTGCGTTGGCTTTTGTTGATGCCTGGATGCATGCGCTTCAGTTTCAGTTGGATGCACCTGCTTTAGTTTCAGTTGCTTGTTAATGAGGCAACCTTTATAATTAAAACCTGGAAAGGAGGTGTGCCAGAGTGCTGCATCCATAGATCTGGGTCAGGCCAGGAGTGTGGAAGTTCACTTTGGTGGCAAACTGTGGTCAGCCAGAACTCTTTATTTGTTTTTTTTGCTTCTGGTTAAAGAAAAGAACTATAAAACTGCAAACTCAAAACAGTGTGGTTTAGTAGAAAAAATAATAAACCAGTGTCAGAAGGCAGTGAAATTGCTCTACTCTCCAATTATAAAGACAGATGGACTCACCTGGAGGTTGCCAGCCTCCAGGTGGGGCCTGGGGATCTCCCGCTTTTACAACTGATCTCCAGCTGACAGAGATCGGCTCCCCTGGAGAAAATGGCTGCTTTGAAGGGTGGACTACCATGCTGAGGCCCTTCCCCACCCCAAACCCCACCCTTTCCTGGATCCACCCCCAACGTCTCCAGGTATTTTCCAACCCAGACCTGGCACCCCTAGTGAGCAGTGACTCACGAAAGCTCGTACCCTGCCACAAATTTTGTTAGTCTTTAAGGCTCTACTGGACTTTTGCTCTTTTCTACTGCTATAGACAGACTAACATGGTAAACCCATCTTGATCTACTTCATAGGGTTGTTGTGAGAATAAAATGGAGCAGGGAGGAACAATGTGAGCCCCTTGACGTCCCCATTAGGGAGAAAGGTGGGGTATAGTAAACATTAAATGTTTTGAAATTTTAGAAATGACTCTGAAATGTAGTCCTTTTTTGTGAGCAATGGCATATTAAACATACATTGAGTGACAATTCAAAGTATATTCCCAGTTCTAGTGAAAACTTTCAGGATTATTCTGTAGTTAACAAAGACTGGGGTGGATCCCGTGCCTACCCAACTATTCCACTGGGCAACGTTTATCTATATATGAAAACATTTATATCATGCCTGTTCTTTGGGCTTAAGTTTGAAGGCTTCCTGCAACTCAAGTGGCTCTTTCATAGGAGGAAAAAACCTCTGTAAGCTGGAGGAAGGCTACTTGGAGGATGGTTGGATTCGCCCAACTGTGTGATGGAATTAAGACATTTTTGAGTTGGGTGTTGAAAGAGGGCATGGCGTTACAAGGGATGCCGGCCTCCGGATGGGGCTTGATCTCCCAGAGTTACAACTGATCTCCAGATGACAGATCAGTTCCCCTGGAGACAATGGCTCGTTTGGAGAGTGGTCTCTCTGACATTATATCCTGATAACGTCCCATCCCTCCCCAAACCCTACCCTCCTTAGGCTGTACCCCCAGATCTTCCAACCTGGAAGAGGCAACTCTAGCTGTAACATGAGAGTTATTCTTACTTTGAAATCATGTGGTAGACATAGATGGATTTGACAGCTGACCAGAAAAAGAAGCTTTGGTCTGTTTTATACAGAATCTTGTTATGTAGAAATCAGAAAGTAAAGGTTTCCAAGCAAGGAGCCCCTACTTTGCTGAACCTATGGACACTCTCGGAATTTTAACAACAAGAAGTGGGTGCCATATATAGATTTTACAGAATGTTAGGCAGTTCTAAGCCAAGCATCTTCCTATGATGAAAACCAGTTTCCAAATGGTTGCTCCCTGAATCACCTCCTTTTCCAGTTAAATAAAAATAATAAAATCCAGGATTTGTTCTTAGCTTTGGGAACAAGTGAATACCAGGGCATACAATGCCAGGTTGTGGGAGGTTTCCACAGGTACCATGTAGGCCCCGGGCATAGAGCTTGGTGTTACCTACTGGTCACTGCTAATCAAAGTACAGTTGATAGTTTAAGAATTATGATGCTGAACTGCAGGCTATGGAAGGTCAGTAGTTCAGCAGTTCAAGACCGAAGAGTGCCGCATGACGGAGTGAGCTCCCGTCTCTAGTTCCTGCCAACCTAGCAGTTCGAAAGCAAGAAATTGCAAGTAGATAAATAGGTACCACTTCGGTGGGAAGGTAACAGCGTTCCGTGCGCCTTGGTGTTTAGTCATGCCAGCCACATGACCATGGAAATGTCTTCAGACAGTGCTGGCTCTTTGGCTTTGAAACGGAGATGAGCACCGCAACCCTAGAGTCAGATTCGACTGGCTTTCGAGCAAGGGAACCTTTACCTTTACCTTTAACCCTAACTGGAAATGCAGATTTGAGCTAAACTCCTAGCTAGCTAGTGTCAGTCCGTACTGACAGTCGTGTACATGAGTTAATCACTACCTTCCTGCCTCTGCACTGTTGCAGAGTAATTGTACATTACGTCCATCATGTAGTAATTTTATATTCATATACAGCAATTCTTCTAACAAAGGGGAAGGGTGATCAGCCCCATTTGAGGATATTGTTGTCCCAAATTCCAAACTCTTATTTGCACTGAAAAAACATTTCAAGCACTTATTTAACCGTTGCCTCTCTACGCCTCTCTACACGTTTGCTTCCCTTGTAGCACCCATTCCATCAAAATGCAGGGGGGGGATGAAGGTGTGGACTTCGGCTAATGCTATTTCATTGACACTTCAGATGATCAGGCCAGTTTTGCAAGAACTGCTGAAATCAGTTTTGAATTCCATACATGAGTGCAGTGGGTTCACAGGTGATCCATACTGCACCTCTTCAAATATTGACATTTCCATTGCACCCGTGCAAGAGAAGCCATTTGCCTAAAAGGTAAACATGGGTGCAAGTAACTCTGTGGTGAAGATAGGAATGGGCAATGGATAATGCAGGGCTTTAATATTGCTTTTGGGCACAAAGAGTTTGGAACTCTAATTACACGCTGGGGTTTGAACCGCCTCGATTTTGGTTTTAGGATGCCCAGGAGCCCTCAAGTGTCATTAGAGGCAGCTTCTTGTTTATGCAGCCTCCTCAGAGCTGGGCGGGGGGGGGAGGAAACTTCAAGCAGCTGTGATCGCATGCTAAAAGCTTTCCCTGCACACGGTAGAGGATGCACACAATTGCCTTGGTGCAAATTAAACAAAATCGGAGTTGCGTGGACAGAGTTTCCCCCCATCGGGGGCTGAAGAGATTGTATTTATTTTTCGAGACGGGTACCCGTGTTGGTCTGTAGCAGTGGAAAAGAGCAAGAGTCCAGGAGCATCTTAAAGACTAACGTTTGCAGCAGGGCATGAGCTTTCGTGAGTCACTTCTGACTTAGTGACTCACGAATGCTCATACCTTGCCAGAAATTTTGCTACTCTTTAAGGTGCTATTGGACTCTTGGCTCTTTCCTGCTGTATCTCTTTCTGTCCAGTACATTGGGGCTGTACTATACTGAATTGCCCATGGTATGTGCCTTGTGGACTATGGGCCAAAGTGCTTCTAGAAGAAGCAGGAACAGAGAGTTTATTTCACAGCACCTACTGCAGATACGCTTAGTTCACAAATCAGAATTCTAAAGTACAAATGCTTCCTTGTGCTTGGATTTTATCTTAAAGATAGTACCAGCGGGTACATAGTTACTCAAGAAGTGCTGACAGTTGGTTCCACTGTCATGCAGACTTTAATCTGAGATTATATATAAACCTGTCTTCCCATATGGTAAGTAGTGGACAAAGCTCAGCTGGAAACCAGAATGCTTTTGGGGGGGTGTGCTTGGGAGCCATGGAGGGAGTGAAGAAACCGCTTTGGCACACCCACCTACAAATGCGCACCCCCTGATTCAATGAAAATTAGTCTAATTTTAATCCCACTGTGATTTCGCACTTGACTGACAGTCAAGCAGAGTTACATCCTTCTAAACCCCAGGGCCAATCAGACGGAGGGGCCAGGAGCCCCATTTCACCTGGGCATCAGGCTTCAAGGGGGCTCCACATACGTTAACTCCTTTGGCATTTGGTAAGCTTTGCTGCTTGACACATGAAGCGGCCATATACAGAATCAGGCCCTTGGTCTATCCCAGTTAGTACTGTCTACCAAGGCTCCCTCTAAGATGTGGAGTCTTGTGAGCAAAAATTCTGCTTTGTGAGCTACTGGCATTAAAGTTGTGAGCAAGTGAGTTGGCTGCTGCATAAATTAGCTTGCTCTGGAGCCCTCCTTCCTGAGCAGAGACAAAAATGTGTGAGCTGGAAGCTAAAAAACTGTGAGCCAGCTCACACTAACTCAGCTTAGAGGGAACACTGCTCAAACTGGCAGTGGCTCTCCAGTGTCTCAGCCAGAGATCTTTCACATCACCTGCTACCTCATCTCTTTAACTGGAGATGCTGGGGACTGAACTCAGGACCTTTTGCATGCCAAACAGAGGCTGTACTACTCAGCCATGGACCTTTTTCATTTTTATTGTCTTTCTTATTTTTATTATGTTTAGGGACCCCAATTCCTGGAAGTGGTCTGAGACTTTCTAGACCTCTAGGAGGACCTGCATAGCCCACTGACATCAGTGGATTTAAAAGGGTTTGACTCTGTTTAGGATTGCTCTGTTAATCCCTACTGGATATAATTTCCCCCTTTTTTGACTATTGGTGATGTCAAAACAGGCTACATTCCAAAGAAGCCATGCATAATATTCAGGACCTTCTGCATGCAGAGACGATGCTGTACGCCTGATCTATTATCCCTCCTCCAAGAGGAATGAGAGGGTGGGAGTACAGACTAGTAATAGTTAACTGGGAAGATCAGCAGAACAAGGATTGAGTCCAGTGTACCAACAACATTTTATTCAAGATCTAGGCTTTCGTGTGCATGCACACTTCTTCAGATATAGTGAAATGGAAATTACCAGTCTGTACATATAGGTAGAGGGTGAGCAAACTTTGTTCTGCTGCTTGAGACCAACATGGCTACCCACCTGAATCTATCTTAATGGGAGGATCAGTATTGTCTATGAGGCTGAAAGATACAAGTGTCTATTCTTTGGTATCTGGAATTTAAAAGAAAATCATAATATGGTCTCTTTTCCGATGTTAGGTGCATGCATACCAGAAGCACATTGCTCCGGATTCATACAATTCCCATGCTGTCTGAACAGGGGCACTTAAATATTTTGCATGCACATATTGCTTTGGTATGTGAAAACCAGGACAATCCAGTGGCTGGTTGGCACATATCAAAGCAGTGGTTTGTTTGTTTTGCTATCAAGTCCCAGCTAATTTATGGTGACTCCATTGAGTTTTCAAGGCAAGAGACATTCAGAGGTGGCTTGCCATTGCCTGCCTCCAGGTCATGACCCTGGTATTCTGTGGTGGCTTCTTGTCCAAATAATGACCAGGGTTGACCCTGCTTAACTTCTGAGATCTGATGAGATCCGGCTTGCCTGAGCTATACATGCATGCAAAATACACATGATGCCCCCGTTCAGACAATGCGACAATAACAAAGAGCAGAAAGCTCATGATACCTGTGGTTGCTGGCCTCCCAATACATGAAAAGCACTGTGCATAAAATGGATTCTCAGTTAGCAGAACCTATATAGAGGGAAAGGGAAGGGGACGGGAATGCATAACGTGACTGCTGTATAGAAGCTGCACAGTATTACAAGCAAGATAAACATAGCATTCACGCTGGCTGTAGTTGGTGATAAGAGTTAATCTAGTTATTTTAAACAGTTCAATGCGTTTAATGGCTAAGGAAAGTGTCAGCTCTGTGTTTAAGTGTTAGTTGATAAGATCAAAGCTGTGGGTAAATTCAGCCGTTTCTCACTGGGATATCCCTTTGAAGATCTTTGGTAGAAGAATTGTGACTTCCTGGCCAGCTGAAGAATATCCTAGTTGACTGAAGTGCTCTCGATGGTGCTGTTGTCAAACTTATATCCATCAGGCTTTCTCTCAGCTGACTGATCTGTTTATTCTACCGGTGACTGAAGGGCATTGTTGATAGATGATAGCATATATCATTTTGGAAGATTCGGGGGTGGGGTGGGGATAAAATGGCGGTTGGGGAAAGACAATCCTGAGTCCTTGGAGGGATGCTGGGTTAGAAATGTAATTCAATTAATATACTGCTTGTCAAACATACTGGTGGGAGCTCGAACACTTTGGAAGCGAAGTTGCTAATGCTAGTCACAGAAGTTAATTTCCCTTGGTTGGGGCAGTGTATAAGCCAGGTTTCTGTGGAAGTGCAGAATATACTGTTGACTGCAGAAACCAGCCCTCACATATGTGGCCAATGACTGATGAACTCTTAGAAGCTAAAGTACTGAATAGGCTATCCCTACATAGCTGCTTCTTCTTCTTCCCCATGACTAACTGAAGCAGAATAAATAGTAAAAGTTCCCAAACTTATGTCAAATAAGACAACTCACAATTGCTTAATTTGGATAGTTTCTTCAGGCTGCAGGGTGTCGATTACCTTCGTATAGCATTAAGGGGGAGGGTTTTAGGTGCAGTGCCCTGTTCTTGATCTGCACACCTTGAAGCTAGTGATTATTGTGCAGCTGGACTAGTAAACTTCTATGCCCAGAGGATTCTGCCTATTCCTTTCTCAGGAGGATGTAATCTATGTGTGAGTCCAACGGCACCTTTAAGTCCAACAAAGTTTTATTCAAGGTATAAGCTTTCGTGTGCCTGCACACTTGTTCAGGTACCAGCAGCAGAACAAGGCTTACACCCTGAATAAAACTTTGTTGGTCTTAAAGGTGCCCCTGGACTCAGACTTCATTCTGCCGCTTCAGACCCCACCTGAATCCGTAATCTCTCTCTGTGTTTGTGTTGCTTTGCTTGCAGGTGTTGAGTAGATACAATTGATTATCCTGACATCGCCTTGTTTGATTTGTCTTTATATTTTTGCCTTGTCTTCCATGTTTCCAAAGCACACATGTCAGAAAAATCAGCCCTGGGGGAGGTTGGGTTTGGCGCTGTCCCCTTGAAGTTACTTTTGCTAACGTCAAAAACTGATACTGTGTATGAATCAGCCAATTCATATGCAGCCCAACTGCTAATCTTAAACATTTGCTTCCTACTTGACATGCCTTCTAATGCCCCGTGCTTTTGAAGGGCTGGATTGATTGCTTTTTGATTGCTGTTGAAGTTAAATGTTGCCTGTGGTGACTGTAGGCTGTAAGGCAGTGTAAGTGTTTACTTTAAGTGTACCAGGTGTTTTTTTCAGGTTATGTAGTGTATGTGTACTGGCCAGCAGGCTTAGAGTACCAGGTTTTGATCGGCAGGCTAGGCAATGTCATTCAATCTGAAGTCAAGGGTTCCAGAAGTCAGGCTAGGTGAGGTCATTCAGTCTGAGGTCCAGGTTTTCCAGGAGTCAGGTTTCCAAGGAATCAGGCTGGTGGCTTAGAATCTATATCGTACATGTTGTGTCCACACCTAATGGCCTCTCTTTGCTAGTTTTATAGCCCCATGCCTTAGGGTCATGCTTGCAGACAGCTGCTCAGAAGTAATCCTGCAACTACTCATCTTCCTCAGCAAGCAGCTGGCATCAGGCCAGGAGGAGTGCACTTTGCCTTCTTGCCTGTAGCTCTGTTCTCAGCTTCTCAGGTGTGGGTGATACTGGTGGGCTGGGAATGGCTAACTGAGGTTCAGCTGCTGAATCGGGGCTGTAGGGTGGCTCTGCACCAACTGTTGGCTGTGAATCCTGACAAGCCTGAATCTTATTCTCTTGCTGGTCATCTTCTGTTGACTCAAAGGCTGGCTACATGAGGCTCCTCTTCTCCTGAGGAGTCCTCGCTATTGCTGAGCCCTGGCTGACCCATGACAGTATATCTAGATAGCCATCCTAAAGGAACTATGGCTTTACATGCAGAAGGTCCCAGGTCCAGTCCTTGAGATCTCCAGTTATTAGCTTTTGGATAGCAAGTGTTGGAGAAAGACCCTTCTCTACCTGAAACCCTGCAAAGCTACTGCCCATAAAAGTAGACAGTACTGAGCCACATTGCTGGGAATCTTCAAATCTGTCATGAAATTCTGATTCCAGTTGTCATTCATATCTATCTATCTATCTATCTATCTATCTATCTATCTATCTATCTATCTATCTATCTATCTATCTATCTATCTATCTTTTTGTAGCAGGAACTCCTTTGCATATTAGGCAACACACCCCTAATGTAGCCAATCCTCCACGAGATTACAGAGAGCTACTATAAGCTCTTGGAGGATTGGCTACATTAGGGGTGTGTCGCCTAATATGCAAAGGAGTTCCTGCTACAAAAAGAGCCACATATATACATATTCATATTCCAGTCTACTCAACACTGTGCAATACAGTGTGTTGGAAGTAGCAGAAAACCTTCTAGTTTTGCAGCGAATGCCATTCAAGGTTTAATAAAAGTCCAGAATTGCTTACCTCTTACCCTGGAAACTGAGTAGTAATGTATGTTAGAAACATGAGTTCAGCCAGCCATTTATCATTCAGTTCAGGGTGGTTGTGTCCTTTTTTTCTGACAAAAAGGCTTCAGTTGCATCAAAACAGTTTATAAGGTGCACTGAAAGCCTACCATGACTTAACCATAAGGACAACCCATCTCTTCTCACAGAACTTGAACATATCTGCAGGTCAAGGCAGGTCAAGCAACAAGGAAGTTCATGGTTTGCACCACTGTATTCCTCACATTATGAATCCCTGAATTAGAAGTCTTAGCATGTAGGGTTTCTCTGATGGATGATACAGTGACATTTGGCTGTCGGACAGCTGGTTCGATCTCTCATAAACTTTAAAGATCCCTTCTATTTTCCAGTCAGTGCAGTGTGACACAAAGTATTTTTCCAGTGTCAATTCCTTGTTATTTAAAGTGGTTTATAATAGCACTTGTAGTCTGTATCGTCTCCTTTTTTCCCAGTGGAAGTGCAAAATCTTGCAACAAGTGCCAGGCAGGCAACACTTTCTGTATCCTGGCTTTCATCGAGTGCAGTGTCTCTTTTAATCCAATGCTGGGTTTTTCATTTTCTGTCATTTTCCTTATGCATTCTCTCCACTGTTTTGGTAGAGATTGGTGGTATTTTATTCTAGATATGACTGCATTTTTATTTGGCATATCATTGAACAAAACCTCCCAACAGCTAAGAGTGGCTTTTCTTACATACTCCCAGGCTATAAACGGTTTTCTGTTTTTTTGCAATGCATTGGGCAATTTTGTAACTTCCTTCTGTGGCTTGATTTTCACTTACACTTAAGTATTCAGAGCAACTGCTTTGCTTCCCATATCCTGTGACCGCCTTTAGAAAAGATTCAATCTTCTCTGCTTTGTCAATTAAAAACAAGCCTTTGTGCATCATCTGGAAAATGGCACTGAACAACATGATGAGTGACAAACAACACTTTCACAACAGAAAGTGTAAAACAAATTTTTCCTTCTGTGGAACAAATTCAAATTTGCCTGTCCAAGAAGGATAAGATGAACAGACGTTGACTTTCTTCCTCAGTTAAAGGAGGCAACTGACTTCTTGGAGGCATAAACAGAACCCTCCAGAAGTCTTTTAGAGCAGCGGTTCCCAAAGTTTTTGGTATGGTGACCAATGCTTCCTCTAAGCTGTGGAGTCTTGTGAGCAAAAACTCTACTTTGTGAGCTACTGGCATTAAAGTTGTGAGCGAGCAATTTGGCTATTGCACAAATTAGTTCGCTGTGGAGCCATCCTTCCTGAGCTAACACAAAAATGTATGCGCCAGAGGCTAAAAAACTGTGAGCTAGCCCACACCACCTCAGCTTAGAGGGAACACTGATGGTGACCCATCCAGAGCTGGCCCGAAGTCTTTTGGCACCATAGGCAATTTCACTATGACTTTGGCACCCATCTCCTTCAGCATTCCATTTTCTACAGTGGCTGACTAGATGTTTTTGCAAAGCTAACAAGCTTTGCACAAAGGGCACAGCTGCCCCCAGTATGAACCCCAAGCAAGTGGCATTCTGACATACACAGCCATTCATATGGAAGTTACATTCCAGGCTTTGACTTCCCTCTCCTTCTCCATTACTCCCTAATCTAGTGAGTGACCATCAGGAAATATTTTACTTGATCAACATGTATATGCAGTGAAGAAAAGGCACCAAGTAATGTATGACAGGAAAGATACTGTTTCTGGAGTCAGATCTTGGTTTGCAAGACACAAAAGACTGGCCTGCAACCCACTGTTAGGTCCCGATCCACAGGTTGGGAAACACACTGTTTTAGAGGGAGTTAGCTGCAGCAGTCTCCCTTGCTGTGGTTGGCAGCAACCAGAACCATGGCCTTCTTTACTGGCTCTTGGGCCCCACAGGCTTAGCTGGACTCTTCCATCAGGGCCGCAGTTTCTTCCACCATCCAGTTTCTTCATCTGCTCAGTGCTGAAGGAGGGAATTCTCACAGGTTGAATGAACACCACACAGCATGATTGCGAGTGCTGGAGATTCCCGACCCCTGCTTTAAAACGACAAGTCTTTCTACTGTTCCCTCACAAGTTACAGCCTTAACTGTAAAATATTTGTGAATTTCCTCATGGGTTTCACAGACGCTCTCATTCCATCTATGTTCAAGCTTGTTGGAAATATGACCCCAAAAATCCCTCCTAGGGTTGCTGTTTTTTTTTTTTTTTAAGTCTATAATACATAAAATACAGCTTTCGTTTTATTGCCTCAGCGGTACAATAAAACCATAGACATATTGGTATGTTTTCTAATGTTTCATTTGTGAAGGTCGCTTACACAGTCTTTTCACAGTCTTTTCCTGTTTTTCTTCTAGAGAAAGACCGAGGACCTAGAAAATCTGTGGTAAGTGTTTTTATAAGTATTATGGGTTGGATCCAGACTAAATATTCTGCTAATGGAAGGGGTGAGTTCCATCAGTTTCCCCTTCCCACTGCCTATCCCTGATTTGTCTCTCATGTTGTTTCTGAGGTTCCCCCATCTCCCAGGAGCAACATTTTGGGGAGGTCAGTGGGTTGCAGTGGGAAGGGGGCAGGGAAGTTTGGTGTAGTGGTTAAGAGTGGCAGGACTATAATCTGGAGAACTGGGTTTGATTCTCCACTTCTCCACATGAAGTCAACTGGGTGACCTTGGGTCAGTCACAGCTCTCTCAGAGCTCTCTCAGTCCCACCCACTTCACAGGGTGTCTGTTGTGGGGAGAGGAGGGGAAGGTAATTGTAAGCCACTCCAAGACTCCTTTGGATAGTGAAGGGCAGGGTATAAAACCAATTCTTCCTCTTCTTCTTCCTCCTCTTCTTCTTCTTCCTCCTCCTCTTCCTCCTCTCTTGAGTGGAAGACTCAGTCTAGATCCGACCCAGTTCTTTTGAGAGCATATGTTCCAGAGTATGTGTTAGCATTCTGTTGTTTTTGAAGGCAAAATTCAAAATGTTGCCTTTGGTCTATAAAACCCTAAATCACTTTGTCCTTGTGTGGACTGCTACTTTTTATTGCAGTTTCTATGATTTACAGAGACTTTCAGAGTACACATTGTACAACTTGCATGACTAATAAAGGCACGTAAAGTGGTCTTCTTAGTGACTGCTCCATTGCTCTGAAATATGTGTAACGTTTAACCATAATAACCTCTCAGAAGCAATGTATACTTCCTGTAACATTTTAACAGAATATATTATGTATAAACTAAGTATATTAAGTATAAGCCAGTTTGGTGTAGTGGTTACGTGTGCGGACTCTAATCTGGGAGAACCGGGTTTGATTCCCCACTCCTCCACATGAAGCTGCTGGATGACCTTGGGCAAGCCATAGTTCTGTCAGAGCTGTTCTTGAAAGAGCAGTTCTTGAAAGAGCTCTCTCAGCCCCATGCCCCCACCTACCTCACAGGGTGTCTGTTGTGGGGAGGGGAAGGGAAAGGAGTTTGTAAGCCACTCTGAGACTCCGAGCGAAGGGTGTGGTATAAATCCAATCTCTCTTCTATTATTTAATTTTGCAAGCTTTTTATTTTTAGTCCGTTTTATTTTCTTAGTTGCTAACCCACTGGAGGCTAAAGGATGAGTAGAAATTCACATAAATTATGTTTAGGACAACGTTGCTAATTTATATTTTATTGGTTTATTTTGCTACATTTGGGTTCTGCTTATCTTTTATTAAGTTCAGAGCAGTGGGTGTAGCATACCTACGTGGTCTCCCATTCTCTCAAGTTGCCTTCCACTGGTTAGATCCAAGCTGCCGTCAGCTGAGGTCCGGAGATGAAAACCGCCTTATGCGTTTAATCTGTTCTGTAGGCACATCCTTTCCCCTTATTCCCATAAGGACGCTGGCATTCCCGATACCAAATTATAAGCATATTTGAGGCTTATATGTTGAATTTTAAGCATTACAATGGATTGGATCCCACAGATTGTTCTGCTCTGGTGGAATCTTCCCCTTCAAGGGCCTCTGCTACTGGAACAGCTGATAGGATCCAATTGGATATTGGTTTCGTGTACGGCAAAATAATTCCAGTCCAACAATACTTGCTTTGATGACAGAAATTATACACACACATACTGTTTCAGTTGCTGTTACCGTCAGTTGTGTTTATTCTTTGTTTTCATTTGTTTCTTGCCTGGAATTATATTGACTCAGTAGGTTATAACTGTTACGGTTCAATTTCTTCTCTCTTTGCTCTATCAGCCAGGTTGCTTTGGTTACCCAATCAGCATCTTCTTCATAGTCATCAATGAATTCTGTGAAAGATTCTCCTACTATGGAATGCGAGGTGATTTTTTTTGTTTTGCTCTTGTTAGATATTTGTGGCTATGGAGTGGTCCTTGCTCTAATTTCTTCTTGTTTCCTTCCAACAGCTGTGCTTGTTCTCTATTTCAAGTATTTTCTGCACTGGACAGATGATCTTTCTACAGCAATTTACCATACATTTGTTGCTCTCTGCTACTTAACGCCTATCCTAGGAGCACTTATAGCTGACTCCTTCTTGGGAAAGTTCAAGTGAGTGGAAACTTAGAATAATTACACTGGAGGTACAGCTGAACAGAGCTAAGAACTGCATTCGTTTGGGCCTGAGCAGAGTTTGGTTGGTGAGATAGAATCCATAATGACATCCACCCATCCCTTGCTTCAGCAGAAGACACTTCTGCTACAGCATGGTCATATCTGGATCCAAGACATTGATCTGATATTACAAAATCATTAAAGGTGGAAAAAATAATACTTTTGTGAAACCAGTGTCATCAATACAGACTCCTGTGTGCTGACATCAAGGTTTGGTCCAATAATAAAACAAAAATTGGAGTTCTCCCCCGGCTGTCGTTCTGTCCTTTTAACAGATGCCAGCCAGCCATGAAATAAATGTCCCTTTCCCTTGTAGGGTGTTCAGGTGGGTAGCCATGTTGGTCTAAAACAGCAGAACAAATTTTGAGTCCAGTGGCTCCTTTAAGACCAACAATTTTTATTCAAGGTATAAGCTTTCACGCACATAAAAGCTGATACCCTGAATAAAACTTTGTTGGTCTTAAAGGTGCCACTGGACTCAAACTTTGTTCTGGTAAGGTGTAATAACTGCATCTGTTAAGTTTCTGCCTATGTTGATTCTATAAAGATAGACACAACTAGCAATGTTTAGTTTTTATGTATTTCTGCACAGAAATGGAAATTAGTTGAGTCTGAAGATTTGACGCTACACATATTCTTATTTGGACATAAAATACCTTTGGGGACTTCAGTTTCAAGTTGCCTTATGGCAAGTTTTATATTTTTATTCTTCACAAGTTTAATCATATCACAAACTTTTTGTGTGTGTATGAAATAGTACATTAGTTTACAACTTTTAAAAGTGTGTTTATTATTTTTAAAATACCTTATTACAATAGAAACGGGAGCATAGACTACCAAAGAACAGTTATCATTTTAAAAAAGCAGAGAGAGCTTGTTAGTTATTATGAGTATCAGGAAGCTTTGTCAGAACAGTTTAAGAGAAGCTCTGGTCTCATGTCGCCATCCCCTGTGGAGCAACTTTGGAATTTTTTTCATACTTTGTTCTACTGGGATTTCTGGTTTATGGGAAGAGTAGATGCCATGTATGAAACCTCGTCTGTATACAAATTGCATAAGATGTAATCTATGTGGGCACTCTTGGAATAACGATAGTCACCACATTTTTCTATGCCTTTTTCCTTGGTGACCCACTTCTTTGTAAAATGTTTTCTTCATGTTTATGAGTAATCAAAGAACTTCGAAGTTTTATTTTTGCATTCAGTGTCTTTTGCCTTTTTTTCCATGGAATTTGTTTTTAATTTAGTGCACACGACAGCATGCCAGATTGAGGCAGTCCCTAGGGTTCTTTTTTATTATAGAGAATCAGCTCATCAAATGCAATTTGTGAACAGAAACAGGTTTCTGAATGTAGATCAGCTTCACTGAGTGCATACAAACTAATGTTCCCGAATAAACTTATGTGGGTATTTGCAAGTGTGCATAGACTGTTTGCACTTCATGGATTTCCTGCACAAAGCACCATGTAACACCACTGCGCACAAAGCAACAATAATATGAAGTGTGCCATAGTCCATAGTTAGAACTAAAATTGGTTGAAATCCATTATGTTAGGTTTAGACTGTTAATCTCAATCTATTTTTCATATTTGATGCTATTTTACATTGTCACATTCACATATAGGAGTTGTGGGTGAAGCAGGAACAGTCCAAACATCAGATATCGAACTGGCATTCAGTGATATTTGCATATGTCTCACAATAGGAGCTCGTATATTGTCACGGATTACTTGTCCAAACAATCAAGAACATATTCAAGAAAGAAATAGCTGTTAAAGATGCATCCTTTGTCTGTTTCCTTTCCGACAGGACCATTATTTCCCTATCCATTGTATACACTGTCGGCCAAGCAGTCTTGTCAATAAGTTCCATAAATGATTTGACAGATGGCAACCGGGATGGAGTCCCAGATACTATTGAGATTCCCATGTAAGTCACAACACTTATGTCTTGTTTTACACACAAATGCACATTGGGACATGCTAGAGATTCAGTGTAGCACAAATCCTATGTTTACAGTGGCTTTATCTGCTGTAACCTTGGTTCTTTCTCTTTGCCACATGATAGGAGTAATATGCTGATGCAAAGTCCATCGAGCATTATCAATAAAACTGCAGATCTGCTTTGATAGAGGAAGTGCGCCGATTCTCGTGTTCATGTCACACACTGAAAGATCTATAGGACTTTAAAAGTCACTTCTGTATACAACTCTTGTAACCTTCACTATAAATTAGGAAATATCTACAGATCCTGCGCTCATGCGTACAAATTCAGATGGGGGGGCCATTTTGCTCTTTTAATTTAAATGAGGCTTCATGGCTTATTGGAAGCAATCTCCTTTAACGTAACAGTGCAGACATGCAGAAAGGGGGGAAACGTCTGTCCTCGAAATCAGAAAGGACAGACAGGTCTCTACTGAACAGGAATAGTAAAAAAGGATAACAGTAGGAGGAGAACAGCTTGCCTCACCACTGCCAGGTTGCAAGACAAGCTGGAATGAAGATGCCAGTCATGGGACAGAACCTGGGGAAGGAAGGTCTGTTAAATCTGATCGGGTTGCCCTGACCTGGATTGCCCAGGCAAGTCTGATCTCATCAGTTCTTGGAAGCTAAGCAGGGCCAACCCTGGCAAATTCTTGGAAGGGAGACTTCCAAGGAATGCCAGGGCTGGGACGCAGAGGCAGGCAATAGTAAGCTACCTCTCTCAAACGTCAAAGCCCCACTAGGGGTCGCCAGAAGTCAACCATGACTTCCAGGAATACACACACACACACTACTCATTAAAAAAAACTGATCAAGTGTGTTCTGCTATGTATTGGAAGGGTCTGTGGCTCAGAGCATCTGCTTGGCATGCAGAAAATCCCAGGTGCAGTCCCTGGCATTTCCAGTGAAAAGAACCAGGCAGTAGATGATGAGAAAGACCTCTACCTGAGACCCTGGAGAGCCACTTCCAGTCTCATTAGGGTCCGTGGCTCAGTGGAAGAGTCTCTGCTTGGCATGCAAAAGGTCCCAGGTTCAATCTTCTGCATCTCCAGTTAAAAGGACCAAATGATGTGAAAGACCTCCACCTGAGACCCTGGACAGCTGCTGCCAGTCTGAGTAGACAGTACTGCTTCATGTATCTGTGTGTAATTGCATTCTTAGGATTTGGGGTGAGGAAACACCTTTAGTCTGAAAAGCTAGGAAGTTAAGTGAGTGTGAACCAGTGGCTGCTTTCTGTGCTGACAGACTTCTGCTTCTCTGCCCTCACTGTGTCAATGTGCAATAACAGCTCAAACAGAGTTGTAACGCGAGCTAAGATGGAAACTGCATTTTTAAAAGGAATGGTGGGAAAGCTTGCACCTAGGGTTTTTTGGAAATTTTTTGTGCCGTCTCTCCAGGAAACCTGACCGAGGATGCTTACAAAATAAAACACAACAACATAAAACATCACAAGCTGTTAATTAGAACAAAGTGTTTGTCAAAACAAACCAGGATTAAGTGATGGGCTGTGAATGGAATCCTGGTTTCACCAAAGTCACTATACCTGAACAGAGCCTAGGGCTTCCAAGAGCACAAATACTTTGCATATTGCATATCCTGCAGTACTTTGCATATTCGTGTTTCCTTGTTTAGCATAAGATTGCCTTGTTTGGGTTGTGCCTACCAGCACGTAAGCCTGTTTCCTATAGGCGTAGTCTGTGCTTGTGTCTGCATATTGCAATGGAGGCAAGTGCACATTTTATTCTTTTTATATCTCTCAACATACTGTTGGGCAGACTGTAGAGTGATCCCTGTGGACCATTCAGGTAATCTGCTGTGTGTGTGTGCTAAGTCCTCCACATAATGACACGAAAGGGTCAGGGTTCATTTCACCTTGTTTGAATTCTTGTGATAGTCGGATCCCAAGTGTAGGTCTTCTTACAGAACTTGTTTACATGGATGCACCACGTTTGCACTTGTGAGGGATTTATTTCCGTGCGACATATTTGGGAGAAACTTATTAGCTATTTTTCTTTGTATAATGCTATTGCTAGGAGTTTCAACGTATTCCTTCTCGCTATACCCTGCCCCCAGCATCACAGTGATTTTTCTTTAGAATGCATATACCATGTGATCCCACTGAAAGCAACTTTCTAAATTCCAGATTACTGGAATTTACCCCTAAGTACTCCCATGACTGGGGATGGTAATGGACCAGGAAAATGGAGGTTCGTTCCAGCCCGTGAGGTTCCACGAACCAGGATGAACCTCTCCCGGTTTGCAAACTGGTTTGGTTCATGAGTTTCATGGATTTTCCCTCCCTTCTTTCTGCTGGTGGCAGCTCCCCGAGGCCAGCAGAATAGAAGGGGAGGGAGATCTTGCAAAAGCCATGTGAAGGAAATGTTCCCTTTAAATGGTTTTTGCAAGTGGGTGCCACGCATGAGTGAAGACCAAGTGGTGAGTTCACCACTTTTGGGTGAACTCGCTGCTTGGACTTCACTCGGCCATGGTGCCCTCTTGCAAAAGCCATTTAACCGGGCCAAGTTCGTGACGAACTTAGGTTCATCATTTGGATTGTGCCCATCCCTACTCATGACATTATTGGGGAGCATATGGTGGTCTGATACATTTGCTAATTAAACCCACTGGCAAGTTTATGCTGGTACCAGAAGCATTTCGCAGCTGGAAGAGAACAGGCTCATGTCCCCCCATTTACCCACCCTGTTTATTCTTGTTACAGTGCTCTTTCTATGGTTGGCTTGGTCCTTATTGCTCTTGGAACTGGTGGAATCAAGCCATGTGTAGCTGCGTTTGGAGGAGATCAGTTTGAAGATCATCAGGTACGACAGTATATGCCAAGAAAAGTGTAGAACTCGCTTTGTCATTTGCATTGGTGGCTTGGTTAAAAGCATGCCTATTAATAGCAGCCAAGCTGTAAATAGCATCTGTGATGGTAAAGCTAGGAATCGATACAGAAAAATGGAGGTTGGATCCAGCCTAAATTTTCCATGGGGGAATGAAAAGTTGCTGCTCTGTCCCGCTGCAACCTACTGATTGCTACAAAAATGCTGCTCCTTGGGGTATCACAGGAGGCCCAGAGGAACTATATGAGGGCGATCTGCAGACTGCAGCAGGAAGGTGGAACTGGTGGGAAATGCTGGTTCAGTTTGCATCCAGCCCTCTGTGGGTGCTTGTTCTCTCTCTCGAAAATGCTGAAGTAAGCAACTTTAAAAAAAAATGCCCACAAAGTATAATTTTCTTCTTTTGTACTCCAGGAAAAACAAAGAAGCAGGTTCTTCTCTATATTTTACCTGGCCATCAATGCAGGAAGTCTTATCTCCACCATAATCACCCCAATTCTCAGAGGTAAAATTTGTGCTACTGATAGCAAAAAAATTCCGTCTTATGGAATTGGCAGCTTAAACTTCCCATTGTAATCGTAACAGGTTTCTTAGCAAATAAAGGCAAGGCGTTTGGCAAATGCGTACCAGTTAGGAAGGGCATGCAGGTCATTCCCTGTGTTTTGTGGTACGACTGTTGTCCAGGAGCACTTCTGTCGCCAGCATGTGAATGGCCACTCATGGCTGTATATACTGAGGGGGCCATCATTCAAAGAGTTAAATGGGGTTATGTACTAAACATACAGCTAAAGGTACAAGTTGCTTTGTTGGAATAAATTTGACTAACCTATGCTAATTATATTATTTTAATTATCCTGAAGCAGTAGACCCAGAGCCGGATGGCCCCCCGGCTAGCCTGCTCTCATTAGACCTTGGACACTAAGCAGGGCGGGCCGTGATTAGTACTTGGATGGGAGACCACCAAGGAAGTCCAGGGTTGCTATTGCAGAGGCAGGCAATGGCAAACCAGATCTGAATGTCTCTTGCCTTGAAAACCCTACAGGGTCGCCATGAGTGAACTTGGCAAATCTATGCAGCTACCATCCTGAAGATATCACAAAATGGGCCTTTATCCATTGAGAATCCTTGCCCCTCCCAAAACCTGAAGTGGTGCTTCTAAAGGCTAGGATTACATCATATATTGTTATGACCCATGGTCGATACAATAAACTGCAACTACTGCTGCTACTGCTGCTAAAGGCTAGGAGGAGAAGTGGACACACCACAAACTGATGGGCAATATACGACCTGTCCACGTTTCAGCTCTCAGAAAAAGAATTCATGATGATGCATCTGGTTTTACTTGATTTAGGGGAAGAATGCGGAATTCACGTCAAACAGAAATGTTACCCTCTGGCATTCGGCGTTCCTGCTGCACTAATGGCAGTCGCGTTGAGTAAGTTAAACACGTTCTTTCATTTGTACAACAATTGCTTTAATTCCACGTGGCTGTAGTTGTTAGGTATAGGCTTTCCAGCCTTTCCTTCTGCCCAAAATCCTGAGGGTCAAGGGGCCTTCAGGAACATCAGGAGGGACAAAATTGGGATCTGTAAAGGGAGGGGGGGATTGGCAAAAATCATCAACAAAATGCTGTTATGCTGGAGTGCCAGTCCCTCTCCCCTAACCTTTCAGATGCCAGCAGGTAGCGAATGGGTTTGTCGGAGAGTTGGCAACCGTAAACAGCCCACTTCCCGACAACATTGAACCTGGGGCAAACAATTCATGTGGAGAAGGTCTTAGACTGCTGTGAGAGGCAAAGGTCTTAGCTTGAAGTAGCAGGGGCCGGCCTGGTATCCAAAGCTCTTCTTCAGCAGGACCTAAGCAGGCCTCAGTCCAGAGACGGGAAGGAGTTAAGCTCATCTAGGTCTTCCTCTTCTCCTGCCAGTGCCTCGCTCAGCCCTGGATGGCTGGACAGAACTGGAGCCATTCCTCCTCAGCTTTATGAGGCCAGTGTCCAAGGAAGTGGCTGCCCCCTCTGTCCTCCTAGTCTCTTGTGAGGAGTGGAATTCCTGCGACGGGTGTGGGAGGGACGTGAATGTCCATTAAATCTGGCTGCATCCTTGTCTGGTTTGGGACAAAGGCGCCTGCCTCTCAGCCATTTTCACCCACTGCCCACTCCGACACCACCATACTGCAGCTCCAGCCTGACCCACAGCAGGGCTCACAGGCCCAATTTGTCTTCCTCTATCCCTGTGCCTGGGACCAGAAGGCCAGGAGCAATCGTGACTGCTTGACACTCTTGTTCCCACTCCTGAGTCTCCAGGTGAATCCAGGGTGTTGGGACTGCTCCTAGAAGACCTGTCAAAGACCAGAGGCTTGTTTGTGATGAACACAAACCCGGTTTATCGACAAACTTGCTGACTGCCTCCCTGTCTCTTCTTCCTGGGTGTGCAGCCATGAATCTAACACCAGCTCTGGATGTGGGCTGTCTTGACTAACTTGGGATTGTATCTTTTGTGGTATGTGGGATCCCAAGTCAAGAATCGGATTCTAATACGCAGTCCATCAAGATGGACTGCGTATTAGAATCCCAGTTACCAGGAAAACTTGGGCAGAACCAGGAAAACCTGGTCTTACAGTCTTCTTCCCAGCCTAAATTTGTTAAGGAATCTTTATTTGAATGTGTGAACAAACTGGAGTTAGACTTCACACGCGTTGCAACTTCACATGCACTGAGTGTGTGTTAACTGACAAGAATAAACCAGGTTCACGCTTGTTACAAATAAACTCCAGACTGAGGCTTTGTTCAGACATGGAGGGAAGTACACATGGGATGAGATGTGTTTGGTTCATTCTTCAATAGTCCAGGCTCCAGTCACCCAGGCCCATTTCCCAGTGGTGAATGGAAACACATATTCTGGCACCCCAGCATAATTCTGTTTCTTATCAGATTACTGTATCAGTTCTCTTTCTTTGCTGTGGCAGTTACTGTACAGGCAGATGTTCTCCTGGCAACATCTGCAGAAGTAGCCTGTGTGAAGCTTTTGGAAAATAGCTGAAGAGCTCTGCCTTATTTGCACTAAATCTCAGGGGAGACAGCCTTCTATAGCTCCTAGCCATGGTAATGCCCATAAAAGCATTCAGTTCTTCCACTGGCATAGAATTCCTGTCTAATTGTAGCAGCCTGAGCATATTTTGTGTCTTTTATTTATCTCTACAGTTGTGTTCATAGCTGGAAGTAGCATGTACAAGAAAGTTGAACCTCAAGGCAATGTCATGGTCCAAGTCGGCAAATGTATTGCGGTAAGGCATATACTGTGTGAAAAGCAGGGATAGCATTTTTGAGATCTTGAAATCAGTGGGCTGGATCAAGCAGGAAAAGTACCATGGATGAAACGGATGATTTTCATGGCAGACCTCGGACTTCCCCCACCTCGTGTTGTTTGCAGGGAGGCCTCTGTCCCCCTAAGAACAGCATTGGGGGGCATTTTAAGTTGCAGTAGGAGGGGACAGGCAGAATTGTTCTGCTAATGAAAACCCTTTCCATCTGCAAAGCTCTGTGGGATCCAACCTGGTACTGTGAGAAAAACCTATTCCTAATTCAAGTTTTTAAATCTACAACAAAAGTAGAGCTGCACATTTTGTTCAAGATTTTAATTTAAAAACTTTAATTTAAAAACTTTATGAACTTCTGTCAAAAAAGACAACATGTTATTCTGAAACTAGATAAGGAAGACATGGCAGACAAAGAATTTTTACAAATGCAAATTACATGGGGATGTCAAATATATTGAAAGCGTTCTATGTTACTGTACACTAGTGACGTTTCTGAGTCTCCCCATTGTGCTTTTAATTCATTTGAGTATTTTACTGAGTTGTAAATCACTTTTAAAAAAATCTAGCTATTTGGTTTCAAATAAGTTCCATCTATTAAAAATCTATCAGTGTATCTAAATTTAAGTGAATTGGTAATGTCATCTATTATAATATGCTGACTTTATTCTACATCTATACAATATATGTGAAGTTAGAGAGATCATGAGAGGGAGGGCAGGAAGGGTTGCATCAGTGCTTAGTTCTTGTGGCCCTTTCTTACATACCCAGGGAAATGCTGATTGCCACTTTGGGGTCAGGAAGCAATTTTTCTGCAGGCCAGTTTGGCCAGAGATCCTGGAGGTTTTTTGTCATCCTTTGGGCATGGGACAGGGGTCACTGGGGGTGCGGGGGGAGGTATTTGTGAATTTCCTGCATTGTGCAGAAGGTTGGACTAGATGACCCTGGAGATCCCTTCCAACTCTGTGATCCTGTGATATCCAGACTGATTACTTAAATTCACTATTTTTCTCTTTGGTGCTGGTTAACTAGAGTTCTATCCTTTCTAAGCCCATTGAAGTCAGTGGGTGTGTAAGTCTGCTTAGGACAGGGGCTGCAAGGCAGGTTAATAGCAGTACTTTTTGAAAGGTACAACATCCAGTTAATAATGTTTCAGTTAGTAAGTGACACTAGGAAAACTTCTTTCCACAAGTTATGTTTGAATGAATATATAATCAAAAACAAATTATTCAACTCTTTCTTTGCAGTTTGCTATCAAAAACAGATTTAAATATCGTAGCAAAGAGTACCCCAAGAGGGAGCATTGGCTGGACTGGGCTAGAGAGAAATACGCTGTAAGTTGTTCTATTTATTTGTATTGATCCCTTTTTTTGGTAAATTGTTTGCCTTAGTGCTCATGCTGTTCATTGACCTATTTTTTTAAATGATGTGTATATCAAAGTTGCCCAGAGAATACGGCTAAGGAATACCATTTTCTGTAACCTAGGATTTCTCTAGGCAACTTCTAATGTTCAACACATCACTGTTCCTCTTGATTTATGTAATTATTCATATAATTATTCACAGCAGGGAAGAAGAGCAAAAGACCTCCGTTGTGAAGGGGGAGGGAAATGAAATTCAAACCCTCAGAGCCAATTTGGTGTAGTGGTTAGGAGTGCAGACTCTAATCTGGGAGAACTGGGTTTGATTCTCCACTCCTCCACATGCAGCCAGCTGGGTGACTTTGGGCAAGCCACAGTTCTCTCAGAGCTGTTCTCTCAAGAGCCGTTCTCAAAGAGCTCTCTTAACCCTACCTACCTCACAGGATGTCTGTTGTGGGGAGAGGAAGGGAAGGGGATTGCAAGTTGCTCTGAGACTCTGAATGAAGGGCGGGATATAAATCTAATCTCCTCCTCCTCCTCCTCCCCCCTAGGGTCCAATCAAAGGACAGACAGCTTTGTGTATAAAGCGTTGCTAGGGGCCTAGATGTCTCTGAGCCATAGCCATAGCCAATACTACTTCCTCTCCAATGTTTGTATATAGTGGGTAGGCCCACTGCAGCCTGGAGAAGACCTGGAGCTTCTTCCCTGGCCTGCTATTTGGCCTTTCTGTGATAACTTGCCCTCACTGCCACTCTTCCAATAAGCCACCCGTAGTCTGAGGAGATAAGGCAGGATAGAATAGTTTAAATTGCTATAAAGAAATAAGCACCTTGGGATCACCTGATCTGCAATCAGACCAGTTTGATTTGCTACCTGCTCTTTGACATATAAGGATGATGTCATTTTGGGCTGTTATCCAATAAACTTAGTATTTTGGCCAGGCTACCTTATTTTTTCACAGCTTGGAATTTGCAACTTTCTTTGTCATGAGCAAAAAGCTATAGTGTTCCCTCATCAGCCATATAATTATTGTATATCAGGGTCCCATCTGAGCTGAGTCCCACTGTATGATTTTCTAAATGTATTGTTAATCTAGTCTCAGTCCTGCATTCCAGTAGTCTGTTATTTACAGGAGAGCCACTTTGAGAGGGAAATAGATGGTGATGGACGAGGCATCCTCTGGTTTTTCCCCAGAGTGGCTTTCCGCAAATCTTTCTTCCATAGCCACTAGCTACTTTCTTAATTCAAGGATCTTGTGGTGATGAGGATAGGTTAGTTGTTACAGATTCCTGTCATACTATATATATGGAAAATCTTGTTATTCCACATAGAATGTTTTTAATCTGTATCTTTTTTTTAACATCTTTACCAATATTTCTTGTTCCTCTCTTACAGAAACGTCTTATCACAGAGATCAAGATGGTCTTGAGAGTGCTGTTCCTGTACATTCCTCTTCCAATGTTCTGGGCACTCTTTGATCAGCAGGTAATTAAGGGAAACTGTCCACCAATACTAGTGGTTGTGCTTGTTCTACTGTTAGATATGCATTTCATTTTAGTGGGTTTTTCCGCCTTATATATCTTTGCATATTAGCATTTACTTTAATGTGTTTTGGCTTGCAGCGCAACCATTCCTGTAAGTAATTTTGTTAATTCACTAATATAACATATAGGGGAAAGTATAAGAGCAGATACAGTTGATCTTCAGTTAGCAATGTGCTTTCATAGATACTATTTGTCGTGTTACTTTATTATGACAAAGGCTGTAGGCGCACAAAACCTTTAATTAGTTTTTCTTGCCTTTTGCTAATTTTAACAATAGTTAGATTTATTCTATTTCATACCTGCCCTTCTCTCAAGCATAGACTCAAGGTGAGTGTGTATGTGTGTGTGAAGCAAGACAGGAGGAAAATTGATTCATTTGAGCTGTGGTGCTGGAGAAGGCTCCTGCGCATTCCTTGGACAGCAAAGCTGACAAACAAGCAAGTATTGGAGCACATAAAACCAGATATGTCATTGGAAGGAAAAATAATAAAACTGTGACTGACTTATTTTGGCTATGTCATGTCGAAGAACTCACTAGAAAAGGCAATTATGCTTCAATTGGTTAGTGGCAAAAGAAAACCAGGTCGCCAAAGAACACAGTGGCTAAACACCATAAAAGTCAACACCAGCCTGAACATGGAATGACTCAAAGAAACAGTACAAGATTGGAAAATGTGGAGAGAGCTGGCCCATAGAATCACCAAGAGTCAGACATGACTGAATGACTGACAACAACAACAAGAACAACAACAATAAGAACAACAACAACAACAAGTGTGTGTGTGTGTGGCTTTCAAAAAGATACCTGTTTTAGGTTTTAATTATTTAGAGATTTCTTGTATATTTTGTCTTTAAGGGATCCAGATGGACACTGCAAGCCACAACAATGGATGGAGATTTTGTAAGTTATTTCTGCAACTCATGAGTCACAATCCAGCTTTGGTCACACTTCCAAAAATGAGGTCTTTACTGCTTGTGTACGTCACTGTGAGTGCAAACTGTGTCTATGGTTCCTAGTGCTGCAAATTATATCCTTCTAGAAACTTGTTCATGTGGCCAAATATCCTTAATTGGATTTTGACAGTGATGTTTACAGCTTACATTTTGAGCATCTGTAGTATTTTGAAAGTAAAACACATGTGCCTCTCTCTTTTCTAGGGCCGTATTCAGATTCAGCCGGACCAGATGCAGGTATGGTAAGCTTCTACATTAATGCTATTTTAAGAAATGTATGTTTGTTGTTTGAAAGTTCCTAACTTTCTCATTATTTTTTCCAACAGACTGTTAACCCAATCCTCATTGTTATAATGGTTCCAGTTGTAGATGTGTTGATTTATCCTCTCATTGATAAATGTCGCATTAATTTCACGTAAGTGGCTTTACGTTCAGGATCAGCTTTTAAGTCATGCTAGTTTTTATTTCTTTTTGAGGTGCATAGGAGTGACAATAAACACTGCGGGGCAGGAAGCATAATGGTGTGGCTTCATATAAATATAATTTTGATTTGTTTCACATTAATTGATGTATAAACCTCAAAAGAGAAAGATGGAAAAGGAAAAGGTTTGTAGGAAAGAAACAGAGAATATGTATCTGTCTTTTGATTAGCGAGTAGTGGTTTGACCAAGCAGCGATTAGCCCAAAGTAGCTACCCTGTAATGAAACACAGAAGTTTTGACTTCCTCAGTTTGTAATATCTGGAAACACATGCTTTCTTAAAAGCAAAGGAGCGGTAGCTTGATTTCTCAAATGATTGAATGCCATTGAGCCAGTTGCCTTTAATGTTGGGATGAGTCTTGCACATATTGGGAATGAATTAATACAACTGTTCCAATGCTGAAATGGGATTCCCCTGTTCGTGCCGGAACTTTGTAAATCTTTGGCTCAAGCAAAGAGAGCTATTCAGATGAATTGAAAAATGCAGCCTCAGTTCTGTGAGTCCAGAAAGAAGGTTCCTACTCTATGTGGCACATACTTAAGGATGATTTTGCGATAGTGGTTTAAGGGCATCTTGAATCTGCCCCTTTTTGAGCTATAGCTAAGTATGCAAACAAGATGGATGCCTTAAGCGTTTAATCTACCAGCAGGCACTACAGATACGTTTAGCTACAAGTCAGTGACCACTTACAGGCCGAGCAGTTTTTCAGCAAAACAACAATTACAACTAAGATACTCGAACAAAGTTGGAGTCCAGTGGCACCTTGAAGACTAACAAGTTTAGTTCTGCACACACAACCTTATACCCAGAATTAATCTTGCTGGTCTTAAAGGTGCTGCTGGGCTCAAACTTTGTTCTGTTGTTTTAGACCAACATGGCTACCCATCTGAAACTAAGGCACTTGTAAAGCTCCTTAACTGTGACGTGTCATAAAGCCAATGGTGATCTTTTTTTTTGGAGACCTTGAAGCAACAGCAGGTGTGGTAACAGCTGGAAGTTCAGGTAAAGCATGTTTCTAAATAACCCGCTCGTTCGTTCTTCTTGTACCAGGCCTCTGAGGAAGATGACAGTTGGCATGCTTCTGGCTGCTTTGGCGTTCGGTGCTGCTGCTCTGGTGCAAGTGGAAATAGATGTAAGTAAAACTTCAGCTGCCCTGACCTGGATGACGTGGGCTAGCCCAGTCTCATCAGATCTCAGAAGCTAAGCAGGGTCACCCTTGGTTAGTCCTTGGATGGGAGACCACCAAGGAAGTCCAGGGTTGCTGTGCAGAGACAAGCAGCGGCAAATCACCTCCGGTACCTCTTGCCTTGAAAACCACCCTACAGGGTCATCATAGTTGGCTTGTGACTTAATGGCACTTTCCACCACCAAAGCTTCACCCAAGGGGCTTCTTCTTGAGTTTGGATGTGATACCGGCTTGGGATTGAAATTCTGTTTTAAGTCCCTTAAAAAAAAAATTGGTCTAGTTAAGAGACATTGAGGTAAGGTCAGTGTTTTGAAGCTTAATAAGTGTACGCATTTTACAAATGCCAAATCCCGCAACGGAAACAGAACATGAAACTAATTTTGAGTGATACTTCTGCCTCTCCATAATAGGCTTGTTTCTGAACTGAGTGATATTGAATAGAAATGGAAAAACAAGAAATGTGCAGGGAGTGGGGGCTTATTGTGGACCAACAGGAGAAGTAGTTGGAGTAAAGAAAAACAACTTCCATAGGGGAAGGACATAGCCCGTAGGTTCTGTGTGCAATCCCAAGCATCTCTGCTAAAAATAGGGTTGCCATTCCCCTGGTGGGGCCAGGGGTTCCCCTGATTTTGGGCCCCCCAATTTGCTGCAGCCCAGCTGGCCAGCAGGGGAAGCCCCATCCCCAAGAAGCTTCCTCCTGGCACTGCTGGCACTGGCACGATGACATCACCCAGGAGTGACATCATCGCTTTTCTGACATTGGGGGCGACGCTCTAGGTTTTGGGCAAAACTCTATGGTTTTGAGGCCAAAACCCTCCATAGAGTTTTGTACAAAACCTAGAACGTTGTCCCCAACATCACAAACGCAATGATGTCACTTCTGGGTGACGTTATCATGGTGCTCGTGCTTTACGTACGCATCAGAAGAACTCAAGGAAAGAACAGGAGTCCCCCTGCTGGCAACCAGGTAAGACCTGGCAACCCTAGCTAAAAGAGTCTTCAGGTAGCCAATAGGCATAATGCGTAGCCAATACAGAATAACTACCCTGTTATTTTTATGGGGATACACAAGCAAATAAGGGAGGTCAGGAAGGTCAGACACTGTAATGCGCATAATTAAAATAATGTATATTTCTCTTCCTTTGGTTACAGGGCATAAATATGCTATGCAGTATGCTAAAATGCATTGATGTTAACTTTTGTACATCTGAAAAAACCCTCACAGCATGTCATTGTCTGGCTTGAGGGTGTTATGAATAATACAATTTCTTAAAGACAGTCTTTGGTAAAGTTTTAAAGATGCTTAGCCGTACTTTGAACAAACAGTTACTCCATTTGATTTTCAGCTTTTATGCATATTTGGCCCCTTCTAATTTGGAAAATGCTGATATTTTTGATTTTTTTTTTTGCCGTCAAGTTGCGGCTGACTTCTGGCGCCCCCGTAGGGTTTTCAAGGCAAGAGGCATTCAGAGGTAGTTTGCCATTGCCTGCCGCTGCATAGCAATGGTTTTGATATCTGTCCGGAGGTTTTCCCCCATTGGTTTGAAAGGCCCTCTGGTTCCAGTGACTAATTGTACTGGTATGGAAAGCATTGACTCAAGCATCATGCTACCGCACAGGAAAATGCAACATCATACAGGAGCAGGGCTCCTTTTGTAGCAGGAACTCCTTTGCATATTAGGCCACACACCCCTGATGTAGCCAATCCTCCAAGAGCTTACAGTAGCCTCCATAAGAAGAGCTCTGTAAGCTCTTGGAGGATTGGCTACATTAGGGGAGAGTGGCCTAATATGCAAAGGAGTTCCTGCTACAAAAAGAGCCCTGTACAGGAGTAGTTAGGATTTAAAGGTAGTTGTACTGGATTGGCTTTAGAAAACAAAAAGCACATGTGGTAACGATATGGGTAGTAGATGTTTAGAATAAAGGAAGCATAGCAGAGATTCCCTTGCTTAGGACTGTAAGTAAGGTGGTGGTGGATATAGGCTTTGGCATTTCTATGACCCATCTCTGCAGGACATAGGTCTATGTTTGGTGTAGCCAGTTTAGTGTAGTGGTTAAGAGCACGGACTCTAATCTGGAGAACTGGGTTTGATTCCCCACTCCTCCCTGTGTGGCTGCTGGTGTGACCTTGGGTCAATCACAGTTCTCTCAGAACTGTTCTGGAAAGAGCAGTTCTCGAAAGAGCTCTCTCAGCCCCACCTACCTCACAGGGTGTCTGTTGTGGGGAGGGGGATGGAAAGGAGATTGTAAGCCACTCTGAGACTCCGAGTGAAGGCGGGGTATAAATCCAATCTCTTCTTGTTATTATTTCTCTTTTCAGGAGAATGTTGCTAGACCATGTTTGACATTGACACAGCATTTCTTTCTTTTGCTCTCCTACAGAAAACTCTTCCAACATTTCCTGCACCAAGTCAGTCCCAAATAAAAGTAATAAACCTGGGGAACAGCAGTGCAACAGTTCATTTTAATGATGGAAAATCTGCTGATGTGAATTCCTTGGGATCAGTAAGTTAAGATTTGTAATTTGCACTGTAACTTCAAAACTATACATTTTTTTAAAGTGAGGTACACTTTTTTTCTTTCTATTAATTAGATACCAGTAGGCCTGTATTCGTACCATTTGTATGTAGAGTTTAGTGGTCTTGAACAATGTCACAATTTATTCATATGTTTTCAATTATTTTAATGTATGGTTTTCTTTTATGATCAGAGTAAAAAAGGGGGATTAAATGGAAATAATAAAACAGATAAATTGAACTTATTTGTATTTCTATGCGAGGTAGATCTCTCATCATAACAACTAGCCTAAAACAATTATCCTTTCCCTTTGTAATTCAGACATTTCCAGACTGCTGCCAAATGTGTCTTAATCTCATTCTTCTTTCTAAGCTTCCCTGATTTGACCCAATTTCTAGATCCTTAACCTATCCATGTTTCTGTTTGAAGTTGCTCCAAATTGTTGTACTTAAACTGTCACAATGAAAAATTGTACAGAATAGCCCAAGCAAAGCATAATTTCTCATGTCTTGGGTTGGCGGCTTCTGTAGTGCTTCTCAAAATAGTGTTTTGACTCCCCTGATATTCAGTTGATGCCCACTGTCACTCTACATCTTTTTCAGATGGATTACAGGAGAAATCCTTGTTTTGTATATGTTAAGAAAGTAAACTGGGAACTAATTCAGTGTCATTGGAGAAGTTATTGGGAAACAAAACATTTCTTGCAGCCGTCTGAAATTTTTGAGGGGGATACTGTTAGAAACAAGCAGAGATGAACCAAATTATCCAGCTATTTTCATGGCAACAATTCTGGCAAATCAAAAGCAGGAATGGGTTTTTGTGGCAACAATTCTGGCAAATCAAAGGCTTTTTGTGCCAGCCTCCAAGTAGCATAGTTTATTTAATTAGCAGAATTCAAAAGTACTCTAGATAAATCTGTAGATACATGAAAGGACTGTTAGTTTTTAATTGTACATTCTTTTTTATTTATAGACAGACTACCTCACTTTTAACACTGCGCAATTAAATGACATCAATATAACATATGGCACTAAAACTATAAGCAAGTCATTTGCATTTGTGGAAGAAGAACGTCACACCCTCGAAATAACAGATATGGCTGAGATCCAGGCTGAGCTGGTAAATAATTTCAATGGCTTGTAGGAAACCAGCCTCTAGGTTCACCGTTCTGTTTTGATGTGCTCTCTTTGCTTATTTTTTGACTTACGCATATATAAATGATGTGTGTATATTTGTTCTGTACAGGAATTATTACAGCTGCTACAATGTACACATGATAGTTTTTCAACTAACAGTGTGAGAGAAATCAAAATAGTCTGATTCTTCTGACTGTCTAACCAACTTTTGACCATAGTTAAGGCAAACAAAGATAATAATCTGGTGAATAGCTGGTTTCAGATGTTGGTCACCAGCGCACATTGCTAGCCTTTATTGTGGCCAACATGGGTACTAATAAGCATCAGTCTTGTGATATCTGAAAGACCAATCATTTTTTAAAAAAAATTCTAGGGTAAGCTTTTGTGAATTAGTGTCTACATCACCAGATGCAAGTAGGGGATGTCTGACAAGGCAGATTTACATATCTTTGGTTATGAAGAAAAAAAATTAAGCTGCCACAATGCTCTTGTTCTTTTTTTCAATGTACTAACCTGGCTTACTCCTCTGGAACTGATAGTGTTGTAACACTTAATTGTGGTTAAGGCACAGGTATGTGTGTGTGGGTGAGAGTTCTCTCTCCCTCTCACTGCCTGCATTCCAAAAGGAAGTCCATAGCCCACATCCAACTGCATAAATATTAATTACCTAGGAACACTGTGGGTGCACTTGTTCCTAAGGCCATAATTAGAACACTGTATATATGCTTTCAGTAAACACTTGAAGCTGCCTTGTACCTATCAGGGCTGGCTTGCCTAGTCTGGCCGGCAGGTAAAGTCTTTCCTATCATCTACCACCTGATCCTTTTAACTGGAGATGCCAGGGATTGAACCTGAGGCCTTATGTGTGCAAAGCGTATTATCTACCATTAAGCTACAGCACCTCCCCAGATCTCCTCCCCTTTGTGTACTCTCCCATTATGTTTTGAATCTGTAAATTTCGAATAAGAACTTTTCACTAAATATACATTGAACAGTTTTTGTGCAATGCATTCCTATTCATTAGGCATGCTAATAAAAAATAAATATCAGCGCACTTCACAGCATACAAGTGTTCAGCTATCATATATGATATAAAAGATTCTAGATCCTGACATGTGGTCCACTTAATTATACTGTCTTTTCCCGCCAGCTTGTGGATAGTCTCACATCTAAACCAGAGCAAGGAAACAATAAAATCAGGTAATTGTATTTTATAAATAAATAAATAAATAAATAAATGTGTGTGAAGTATTATTAGGCTGCCAGTTTGGTGTACTGGTTAGGAGCGTGGACTCTAATCTGGGAGAACTGGGTTTGATCCATATGCAGCTGCTCCTCCATATGCAGCTGCTGATGTGACCCTGGGTCAGTCATAAGTTCTTTCAGAGCTGTTCTCTCAAAGGCAGTTCTTGAGAGAGCTCTCTCAGCCCCACCTATCTCACAGGGTTCCTTTTGTGGGGAGGAGAAGGGAAAGGGATTGTAAGCCACTATGAGACTCCTTCGGATAGTGAAAAGTGGGGTATAAATCCCATCTCTTCTGCTGCTGCTTTTAAGGTTGCCAGGTCCATCCTGGCAACTGGTGGGGGTTTGGGGGGCTTACTGGGAGCAGGAGGGAGGCCCAGTGGAAGTCCACGGACGTGTCTATGTCACTTCAGTCATGACTCGGAAGTGACATCATCATGTCAGCAATGTCAGGGCATCGCTTTGGTATTTGGGCAAATTTGGCTTCTACCATAGAGTTTTTGCCCAAACACCAGATGATGTCACTTCTGGGTCATGTCAGAAGTAACATAGACAAATTGCTGGGCCTCTCTCTTTTTTGAGGTAAGCCCCCCCACCACCATCTGATTAGTGGTGGGGCCTGGCAGCTGGGGACCCCACCTCCAACTGTGGGGTCTGGCAACCCTAGCTGCTTTTCATCTTTAAAAAGTTTCCAAATACTTGCTTTTACTCAGTGGGAAACTGAGACTGTCACCATTATATGGTAGCATGTGACTGAAAACAGTCCAGTGTTGCTGTTTCCTCCCCCTAACCTAATGCGTGCTGTGACATCATCATACTGCGGGTTTCCCTGCCTCTTTTGCTTGCCTTTTGGGGACAGGGAAGCTGATCACAATGCTGTTCATATCTGTCTAGGGCCAGGCCTTCTCCTGGACTTACCTGGGCAATAGCAACTGGCTATGACATGTTCCCAACCTTTGGGCTGCCAGCAGCTCCTGTGGCCACCCCAATGGCAGAAGGGCCAGCCAATGCATAGCTCTAATATAGCACTGAGCATCCCTTTTAAGGAGCTGCCAACAGCAGCTGGGCCAGACTAGCTAGGCTATCAGGCAAATGGGGAGCAGGTGTGGGAGGTTAGGGCAGGCTGTTGGGCATAAGCACAACCAAGTGTGGCTCATATAAGTGGCCAAACAGCAGTCCAGGAAGGGATGCTTCAGGTCTTCTTCTGGCTGTGGAGGAGACACTTGGGAAGGGAGGAGGAGGAATAAGAAGGTACAGTTAACCCCCTCCCCTCTCCACAGCGGAGGCCTTTGCTGGCCTGCCATTCAGGTGGACAGGGAGGGCCAAGCAGTTGCAGATCCCCTGGATCCCACAGTATCCTATCAGGCATTCTGAGAGGAGAGAGATACAGAGCTGAGATTTTGGTATCACCCATTTATCCGCTGTAATGTTTCATTCCACTTTAGTATTTTCCCTCTTGTATATGTTATGGGATTATTTTAACAGAATAACAGAATTGTAAACACAGAGAAAGTATGCTAAGCATGCTGTTTTGTTGCTGTACTATTTGTTTTATTGTGATTTTATGGCATACACACACACTGATTTTTTTAAAAATTATCTTAGCAATATTAAATGTCAGTACGGAAACCTCAAGACAGCCGTGTGAAATATATATCGCAGTACCAGTGTAACAGCAAAATCTACTATAAATTTTGACAAAAGAGAAAAGCAGCTTTGTAGAATGATGGCTGTTGTACAGCGTATCATAGAGTCCAAAGCCTATAAAAATCTTGGCAGTGCCGCTACCATCTGGGCCTGCCATACGGCTGTATGTCAGTCCTCATATACAAGGAGCAAATTATTAATCTATGTTTATTCAGAGATGATGAGCCTGAGCAGACAGAGTGTAATCTGTGTAATATGAACATTCTAAAGAATCTGAAGGGCATGAAAAGATTTTAAAAATGCACAAATATCTAAAAATTGCAAAGAGCATCCCCGCTTGCTACTAACAAATTTTGTACCTTGTCTGGTTTAAGTCTGTGGCTATTTCAGCCATGGATTCAGGCTCCAGACAGAACACAAGGAGAAGGAGAAAGATAGCTTCGTGTTTTTTTACAAACCCTCAATGGAACTTGTCTCCCACTGGCAAAATAAATTTGAGTTGTCAGGTTACTTTTCTTAAATGAAAAGGCTTTTCACTGGATAAGAGAGAGTTAAGGACTAGCCAATTGGATGAAAGTATTCAAACAGGTTCTGAAACTCGATGCATATGAAGGGTGCTATCCACTGAGCACCTGTGGAGTGCCATATTCTGGGCCACTTGGGCTGTATGGACTACTCCAGCAGGTAGGAAAACACTCCAACAAAAGCAATTCTAGGCCTTATTTATGGAGGGGGGGGGGCGGTAAGTTTTGAAAGCCAGTGGAGTTAATGACCTACACAAAAGAAAATTTTGCAGTCTGTTATCAAATAAGTAATATATGTTTTGACCTTAGAAATATTGAGCTGGTCTGTTTAGTTAACTAAACCTTACAATCCAGCTATTAATATCTAGTAGTCCCAGCAACATCGATGCTTAATCTGAAAGTCTTTCTACTGAGCATCTGTGTGGACCCTTCGTGAACCATAAATTTGTACAGACAGTATCTTTCTCTTGTAATAGCAGCAAAAATGTATGCAGGAAGGTCCCTGCTGGGCATAAAAGTGGGGTGTAAATCAAAACTGTTAATAAATAATGGTTGAAATGTCATACAGACATCAGTTAAACAGCAGGATTGAGAATTTAGGCTACAAAAGTTGACAAACTGAAGTTGCCTGACAGCAGGCAGGTGATCTAGCAAACTTTCTGATCTCGTGGAGTCCTTTTATAAATCCATGTGGAAACTGTAGACAGAACTATTCAGTACATATCAGTCTGAATAAAACTGGTAAAACATTGAAATCTTAAATCTTATTTTTTTTAAAGATTTATAAACAACTTGAATTCAACCATAAATGTCACTATGGGTGACATCAGTTTTGGAGAAGTGGCGTATTTCTCTGCCAGCAATTATTCATCTTTCCAAAGAGGAGTGTAAGTATTTCATTTTGCCTTGGTGCCCATATTTCTGTCCGCTGAGATTACTTGTGCTTAGTTTTGGAAGGAGTGGGTGTCACTTTAGTGGATAATAATGAGTGCAGGAGACAGAATAGTGGGACTTGTGGTGATGTCTCCTACTAGTTTACTATATGACAAGAGGGTAATTTCTGTAGTATGTGGGTTTGGAAGTTACAGAAGTGGGAGGAGTGAATATTATTGTAGGGTGAGGATGGTGTTAAGCATTTTGGTTTCCGAAGCTTTGTTTTCCATCCCACATCTAATGGTCATCCCACACTACCTCGCAATTGTGCGTTGGTTGGTTCCTGCAAGAAACTAACATTGTATAAAGTAAGTCCTTTGGGTGGAGGCAGCTGAGAGAGGAAAAATAGACTCCCACATGTTGGTAGCTATAAAGGCCACTGGAGGGGAGGAGTCAAAAGAGAACAGGAGATGTTTTGGCATGCCTTTCCGCCTCTTTGTGGTATAGGTTAATGCCTGGATTGTTGCAGTAGGCTAGTGCTCTCGTTTGGGGTGCCATCCGCCTCACTCACCAGGGAATGCCCAGGTTGAGCCAATGGAGATCATCTCAGGCTTGGTGGGAAGCCCCTAGGTTAATAAGTCCTGGGAGGTTTCAGTGACCATGCATAGTTTCCTTTGTCTGGCCATGCTTGGGAGTCTATAGCATAAATATGGAGGTGGCTGGGTGGGGACCAGAATTAAAACAGAGCAGTGAAGGCAGGAGAGGGGTATTGAATCTCTTCCCTCTCATATACCATTGTTTCAGTCTGCAGCTCCTGTCGGCCACACAGAGTTAAAGAGCTGGATTATAAGTAATGGTGTACTGTAAGCTCAGGAAGCCCTACAGCTAGGTAGAAGTATGGGAGGGTTGTTCAGGATTGTACTGTGTGAAACCAGTTGAAAGTTGGTTTATATTACTTGGGTGTTTGGAAAGCAAGAAAATATCTGCTGTACTACTTTGCTGATAGTGGCTAATGCTTTGTATTCTAAAAGAACATTATTGAACCTACCTAAACTCTGCTGGCCAGTATTTTAAAAAGAACAGTTGTTTTGAGTTTGGCCAGAGGAAGTTTCAGTCTTGTAAACAGAATGTTTCTGTGTGTCTTCTGGAAAGTATTTTAGGATCTTGGGTATTGAACCTGAGGATGTTTTGGGCCAAGTGTTGTTTGTGTATGAGCATGTGTATGTCTTTCCTCACAAGGGAATTGGCTCAGTGAACCTGACTCAGTTTCTATTGTTTTTGGAAGTGGGAAACAACATGGAACAATGTTGACTTTCATCACTAGTAACTCTGATGTTTTATAATGTGTATATTGCACATCTTAAATTATATTTCCCCTCTTAAGATCAGGAAGCAGTCCAGTTGACCTCAAATACATAGGCAACATTAGCTTGTGGATAATGTCTAAAATGTTAATAGGCAATAGTAAGGCTTTCGATAACACGTACAGGAATTTTTTAAAAAGCACTGTGGATTAAAGTAGTTATTTAGATTAATTTTATTTCTTTCAGAAAACGGATTACAGTGATCACTAACAATCAGAGTTGTGAAGAAAACTCTTTGCAATTTCGGTATGGTAGTGCTTATACCATTATAGTAGAAGAGGTAAGTTGTATTAAAAAATTGATTGATGCAGAATCTGAGCCTGCTTTGCGGGGAGGGCGGGGTATAAATCTCATAATAAATAAATAAAATAAATAAATTGTAAATTAAAGCAATCTATGAAGTTGATAGGGGTCTTTAACTAAAAAACTTGTTGCATTATTATACATGGATTATATAGAATTGATCTTTTAGCTTTCTTTCAACTGTTACTTAAAACTTGCTGCACTGCTATACAAGTAGTATGCCAAATCCTGTGCTGGTCTAAGATTAAGTGATTAAAGCAAAGGGCATGTGTCTTGGAGGCAGATGTGCCTTAGGACTGAAATGCCCATTTAGTTGTTTATGTAAGTGGCAGTAAATGTAATTAGCATTTTAAAGATTTAAAACGTGTGACTCACCATTTTATAATGTAAAGGCTTTTGATTTTGAGCTAAGATGCATCTAGATGATTTGCTAACATACTTAGAATTTAAACACTTTTGTACACAGGACCTTCCTGTGTAAAATTCTTTCTCAATCCAAATCCACGCATACAGTCTGTCTGTCTGGATCTCTCTTAACATGAGTAGAGGGGCATTGTATTTACAGAGCTATTTGATTCTTCGAACTTAACGGGGATTCCTTGGTGGCTTGGGCATATGCTTGTGTACACTAGCCAATCTGTGTCTATCAGAGATCCTTGAAATTGGGTGCATTGGGTGTCATTTTGTTGATGTTTTGCATATAGAGAGCTTAAAATGTTGCTTTCCTCTGGAGCTTGTTAGACATCTTTATGGCTATGTGTGTAACACTCAGGAAAAAAAATATTCTGTTGCCTTTTTAAGCACGCATTAATATGGAATTTGTTTTTAATTTCAGTGTAACAGCAATGGATTGAGGGTCGAATATGTCGAAGATATTCAACCCAACACTTTCAGTATGGCTTGGCAAATCCCGCAGTACTTCATTATTACTTGTGCTGAAGTTGTCTTCTCAGTCACTGGGTTATCATTTTCATATGCACAGGTAGGTAACTTTACTTCAGAGGTTCTAGTGGTATTATTGAGGCATTGATAACCGAAAGGCGTTTCCATAGAAAGGACTGTTCCTGGTTTCGGTTTCGGCGTCGCGAATGGCGGCCGCTTCTCGGGACGCTCCCGGAGGCGGTTAGCCCACGCGCAGTTAGGGGGGGTCTTCGCATGTGCGAAAGACCCTAGTGAGCCTTAGGCAAAGGCTCCGAACCGGGGGCGCTTGGGGAGTAGCCTCTTTGCCGGCAGACAGCCGGGAAATTGAGGCTTTCTCCCCGCCCCAATCGGCCCCGCTGCGGCGTGCCCGTAATGGGGCTTAGCGGCGCCACCGATTTCCAGGAGTGAAGACAGCGCTATGGTTTAAAATAAAAAGAAGTAGCATCGAATCGTGAGTTGAAGATCTATTTTGAAGCGTAAATCGGAGCCCCCCTGCATGCGTATAAGCGTTGGGAGGAGGGAGGAGTTCCCACCCCTTTGAGAAACAAGATCTACAAAGGGAGCGCGAAGGGGGCTGAGAGAAAAAAGGTGTTGGTGAAAGTACCGTTGGGGTTGCATGGAAGACTGCGATCATCTTAGCTTCCTGGGGGATGCGGCACGAACTTTTTAAAAGTAAACAAAAAAACAAAATGTCGATAATGGAAAAAGTCCTGCAGACACCGGAAGAGAAGAGAGGAGGGACTTCCGGTCCAGACAGCCCCCCCAAGAGCTTGCTGTCAATCAACAGGAAAAGGAGATGCTGTGCCCCCTGCTGGAACAATTGCAGAAAATCAACGAAACTCTGTTTAAAATGGATAGTGTTCTCATCAGTCGACAGAAACAGATATCGGAAACAACTAGAAAGATGATGGAGATAGAACAGAAATCGAATCTGATTCTAGGTTTCCAGGGCGTTAAAGAAGAAGAGAAAGAAGATCTCGGATTTACCTTGACAAATGTCTTGGCACCCCTAACTGGCAGTGAAGCGATAAAATTAAAAGAAGAGGTGGATGAGGCTCCCAAAGCCTATTCCGCTTTTATAAAAGAGAATATTCTGCCAGTAGAAGGGGATGTTGAGCATAGCAAGCGACAAACTGGAGATCTAATTTCATCTGAAGAGTTTATGGAGCCCTGGAAGCTTGAAGGCCAGAAGTTTAAGGAAAAAGAGAAAAGAAAGAAGAAGGATTCCATCTTCAAAATACAGAAACTTCTGAAGAGACACGCCAGCAGGGAGGAAGATGCAGTATTCAAAACTGGGACAAGTGAAGAAGACAGCAGCCCAGGGGAAAGTGGTGATGGAACAGAAGACTTCAAAGTTAAAATGGACTCAATCCATAATTGGAAGAGATTTAAAAAGAAGATACTTTGAGGACTGTTCGTGTAACATCTGGAAGGAGCTGTTTAATTACTAACCCCAATGGACTTTACTAACTGCATTAACAGAGTGACTTTGGACTTTGCAATAGTTAAAAAGAAGATCTTCTAACCATGATAGATGCCAAAATTGGTATTGGTTATTAACCTAAACTAACCCTCACTAACAGGAAAAATCTCACTCCATCTTTTTCTTTCTCCATCTGTCTACCCTTCCCGTTTCTTATAAAAAGAATAAAATTCTCTCTTTTTTAAGAGAGTTTTACAAAAAAAGAAAAAGAAAGGACTGTTCCTAAGCCTTGGGCTTTCTAACATTTGTAGTAGATGATTCCTAAACCATGTGAATTTTCATGATGGTAGTTGTTTTGCAATTCAGTACAAATTTCTTGCCATATTGAAAATGGGTATGAGATTCTGCAAGTGTTGTGTTAACTTGAGGTTTTATTTCAGAATTGTAGTCTATGCAGAAAAATAAAGCTTAATTGTTGATAAATTCTGAGCTTAAGAATTTCCCAACTGTTAGAAAGCCAGTCATAGATCAGCTAATAAGTCTGTCTTGAAATATAATATCGATATGCAATTAAATATATTGTTTCCACAGGCACCCACCAATATGAAGTCTGTGTTGCAGGCTGGCTGGCTGTTGACGGTGGCTGTTGGCAACATAATTGTTCTTATTATAGCTGGAGCTACAACAATTAGTGAACAGGTAAACTGAAGTCAGTGTTAATGTAGAAAGCTTAGTAAAAAGAAGTCTGTGTTAGAACACCAGCCGTATAGTTGACAGTATTGCTAAACGCTAAGGTATAGTTAAGAATTGGCACAGATGAATATTATGTGACTTATAGCAAACTTTTAGCTTTATTAGAAAGCTGAAGTTGTAAGGCAGTCGTTATGACTGGCAAGAAACAAGCTGTGCTGTTTCTATTTCTAAGTTTTTTGGTCGGGGGGGGGGGGTCCTTACCTCTTTTCTTGCGTTTTGGTAAACTGGATTAGATTAGAATAAAATTAGTCTCCTGTAACACCTTAAAGACCAACAAAATTTGTCCGGGTATAAACTTTTGAGAGCCAAAAACTCATGCCTGTTTTAGCTCTTAAAGTGGTGCACAGGGTGGGAGCTCCTCATACTCCCATGCCATGGTCCCCAGCAGCATGTGGTCCAGACACCATTTTGAAAAGTTAAAATCCAAGCACTAAAATGGTGCCATATCCCTGTGGTGGGCTCAGGGACATAGTATTGCCTTGAGCTCCACTAGATGTGATGGTGTCCCTGTGTCTACCATGAGAATGCTACACCCTTTTAAGGCTGGGATTTTCTTCTTTCAAAAATATTGGGGGGGCCCAATCCTGGAAGCCAACCTGATGGCACCGCAACTAGACAGAGACCCAGGTGGTCTTCCCCCGGCTGAGGAGGCTAGGAAATAGTGTTGTGGGGGAGGGAACCAGGAGCCCTGGTGGTGACGGAGGTGAGGGGTGGTGCTTGCTGGGAGCAGCTGAAAGGTGTCTCCACAGACCAGCAAGCACTACCCCTCACTGCCAGTCGGGCGTCTATCCCTCCTCCCCAGCTTTCAAGCCTCTTCAACCAAGGAAGACCACCTGGGTCTGCACCCAGCTGGGGCACCATCAGTTTGGGCACCCTCACATTTATTTGTTCATTTTATTCTATTTATATACTGCCCTCCCCACAAGTTGAGCCCCTAGTTTGGTCCTTAAAAGAGCAAAGTGGTTTCCCATACCTGCCCAATCGGCACAGTAAGCAGAAGACTGCATTTTCTAGTGTTTCAGAAGATGCATGGTAAAAGCAGTCGTTTGAGTCAGAAATCAGATCTTCTTTCTGCCTCCTTGGCAGAAAGTTTGAAAGCTGAAACTATCTTGTTCGATTCCATCATAATAGTCCAGTCCTTTACATCCTTTTAAGTTCATTGACTTCATTTTGAGTCAGAAAAGTTTAACTCTGCTTAGGATTGCACTCTGAATCTGTCTTCCACTTGAAGATTCTTGACTAAACACTGTTTATAAGAAATATGTGTAAAATTTGATGCATGGCTGAACCAGCTTTAAAATACAGGTGTGGGCAAATTTGGCTTGTACTAGGCAAAAAATATTCGGCAAATACATACGTTTTTGCCCATTGAAATAAAGATGAATATTATTTATATAAGTTAATGTTTTACATTCTAGACCCTTAATTTTCCTTGATGGGAGCTCAAGATTGCTACTTTAGTTCCTAAAAATAGGAACACTCTTAACACTTTTTTAAAATGCTGGGTTAGTTTCTGTAAACACATTAGAGACCCAATGATCAGACATAAAATTTTTGAGTGCATTTGGAGAGGTAGTTATGTCACACTAAATATTATAGTAAATTGCATCTAGACCAATGTACTGTATGATTGATCTTTCATACATTATTTGGCCCATGGTGGAAATATCAGACAGTGGGTTGGATTCAGATGGCTTCCTTAAGTTTGCTGACCTCTCACAGTACTACATCCCCCATCCCCCATGATTTTTGTCCCATGATTCCCAGAATAACCTTTTTGGGTGATCAAAAGAGACTTTTCCACCTACTTTCACCAGCAGAATTGCGGGTTGGAACCAACCTACTTGATCCATTATCATCTCAATTTTGGGAGGAAAATAACCAGAAAGCCCCTACTATTAACACTGGGCACTAATTTTTTGCCCAAAACCATATGGACACGTAGTGGTTACAGTGTCAGAATAGGATCCAGGACACCCAGGCTTGAATGTTCACTGTGCCATAGAAACTTGCAGGGTGGCCTCGGGCCCGGCACACATATTCAGACTGAATTGGTCTCACAACAACCCTGTGAGGAATGTGTAAGCTGCTTTGGGTCCCCATTGGAGACAAAGACGGTGTATAAGTTAAGTAAATAAACAAATTACTATCTGACAATTTAAACATAAGGAGGAAATTTTGATGAGTTGTATTATATAACTCCAATATAGTTTATAATAGTTAATATGGAACCCTGAGACTCCTGTAAAGCAGAGTTTTGTAGCTGCTTTTGTTAGATTTACCAGTGAAAAGCCCAAACAAGTGTGAAGTTTCTGTTAAACATGTAAGAGATGAAAGAAGTCTAAAGGTCTTCATTGTATTAGAAAGAATTCTACTAAATTGCCCCAACTGCTGCTGATCTAATGCTATCATACCCTGCCCACACCACATACCCTGCCCACACCACACACGTTTTTTCCTAAGCCACACCAATGGACTATGTGAGGGCTAATTGACACATGCAGAAAGTTGCCCATACAGTTTGGGTTCTCATGACATTCCACCCCAGTGTAGCGGTGCCTGGAATAAGTTTAAAAGTAACATGATTTGTATTTACTCTTTCAGCTAACCCAAATATTTTTTCCTTTAGAAATAAAGTAGCATACTGTGTTAAGAAGAACTCCTAAAACCCTTTCTTCCATCTTTTAATCCACAGTGGGCAGAATATGTTCTGTTTGCAGGTTTGCTTGTTGCAGTGACCATTATTTTTGCCGTCATGGCCTATTTTTACACCTACGTGGACCCAGCTGAGATTGAAGCTCAGCTTACAGAGGAAGAAAAACAGGAGAAGGAAAAGAAGGAACCTGTTTATGAAAACGGAACTGGACCAGTCGTACAGACTCAGATGTGAACCATGTGAACTCAGATGTGGACCATTTTGATACTATACTTCCTGAAGCTCAGCTGTCTTGTTCGTACATACCCCTGACTATCCTAGATGTACAAAATCTAAGTTCAGGTCTGAACAAGAATGTAAACTGCCATCTGGTCAACTGCATTCCCACGCTGAGATCCAGAAGCATTATACTCTGTCACTGGACATCACTAGACAGAGATGGATAAAAAGTACAGTCAAAAAGCGCATACTCTTTGGGAGAATTAAGAGCAGGAAATCCGCTCTTGGTGATGAAAATGAGAAAAGCCCATGACCACATTCTCAGCAGAATTTGTACTTCTTTAAAGAAAAAAGTATCGGAATCCAACTGCACTTGGCTATGTTGAAATGGCTTGGAAAGTATTATTTTTATACAGTGCACCTTTTAATTTTATATTGTAGAAAGGCAAGTATTCCCAGATCAAGGTATTTCCCCCCCCATGCAATATACAGGCCCAAGGGGGCTTTTTTATGCTGCCATACAAATAATGAATGCATAATAAATGTATTTTTCCCCTGAAGATATATATCTGAACCTGCTGAATGTTACCACCCTGGTATAATACTACAGAAGTCTTTCTCCAGCTTCTGCGTAAGAGCTGTGCTCTCAGCTAGTCATTGTAGTGGAGAACAAAGAGGATTTGCATTGTGAAGCAAAGGCGGGTGAAATAAAACTTGAATTGTAACAATTCTGTTTTGACTTTGTCTTTGGAAAGAGAGAACAAATCTGGCTTTTCCAGCAGGGTGAGGGTGGGCCGTTTTGATACTAATGCTTCTGGAAGCTGAGCTGTTTTGTTCATATATACCCCTCACTATCCTAGATATACAAAATCTAAAGCAGGAGTTGGCAATTTTACATGGCTCTGTGGTCCTATCAAAGTGTATATCAAGGTGGCTTGCCTACAGTTTCACATACAACAAAATAATTTTTTAATCTTCCGAGAGGATATTCCAAACTTCAGAGTGTTAGAAGAAAATTGTGATCAATTCCCTGTGAAGGGGTCTTAGGCCAGTAATGCCAATGAGAAAGAGCAGAGTGGGATGGAATATGTACATTGATAAAGAAAAATGCTACAACCTTGTTCATATCTAAGTTGACAGAATACGCACAATCCATTTGAAACAGTGGGATATACTAAAGCGATCACTTCAGAGGAAGTCTATCATAGGACTCCATGCCTTTCTATTAGAATCAGTTGTACGTATTTGAATTTAAATTATTTAGATTGTTGTCATGTCCTGTTCCCAGTTATTTCTGTTTTTGTTTATGGTCTGGTATGGCACCTGCACATTCTACAGGGGCAAGAAGAAAATAAACAATGCTGTGACGACCTGTGGACTCACTCCCCAGAGGACTGTCTGTATACTGTTCCTCTAATGAATAAAACCAACCACAGATATAATCCAATAAGTCGTTACTCTGCTTCCTGTACATCTCAACTTTCCATCCTGCTTTCCTTTCAAAATTATTCCTGTCAACCATGTACTTATCATTAGGGAAGTTATTTGAACCTTTGCTAGCAATTCCCAAGCTTTTACCTAGAGGGCCACTTCTCCCCGCATTCTCTAAAACCCAGTGGTGGGGGGATTTACCTCATTCAGAAATGTATCTCTCCTCCGTTATCCTGTAATCTCTTACAAGAAAAAATTCCTCTGTCCTCTCATTAACTTTCTTCATGCTAATTTCTTTATGAGGCTACATGTCTTCAGAGTCCTTGGACAAGTCCCCAAATGGTTGGTCACTATGTGCAGTCAGAATTCAATCAGTAATCAAGCTCTAACATGAATCATGCTACTCTGAATTATTTTGGGAGCAGTAAGAAATCTATTAATCCTTTATTGTTTCCTGAGAAGGTTAGTCTACACAGCATAAATACTACAACTTGTTCACAACCTCCCACATGAAAACAGTGGCGTAAGCTCCCCCACCCCACCCCGGTCTCTTTTGCAACCTTTCGGTCTTCATCAGCTAGTACCTGGGGAGAGGTTCCAGAAAGGTTCCAACCTTTCGGTCTTCATCAGCTAGTACCTGGGGAGAGGTTCCAGGTGTAATAGAGTTACTGGTTCTCCCAAGAAAAGCATGCAATTATGACAAAGTGAAAATCTGCTAAAAAATTTTTTTTCTTGCAATGTATGCAAATCCAGGGATTTCTAGATGGATCAGATCATTTTAATTATCCTATAATGAGAAACAGAACAGACAAGTGGGAACCCACAAGATACTTGTGGGGCAGCTATCCCATTTCCCCCCACCTTTGTTTTCTCCCCTCCCTCCTACCTCTCTCATATTCTTTCTCCCTCCTGCCACCTCTTTTCTTACTCTCCTCTATGCCTGTCACTTTCTCGTTCTGTTTCCCACCCCATCATTCTCTCTGTTTTTCTGCCTCCCCACCCCATCACTTTCCCATCCTCCCACTTTCCTCCTCCTCCTCCCACATCAGCAGTGGTGGCAGCAGCTCTCTAGGAATCACAATGAGTCTACCAGTTACAGAGATCAGTTCCTTAGGACTGCCATCTCCAGGTTGGGAAACTACTGGATATTTGAGGGTGGAGCCTTGGGACAGTGAGGTCTGAGTGTTAAAAATGTTTCAAAAACAAAACATGAGAGAAGGAAGCAACCTGAGCAGGGTACATAATGCCATAGACTCCACCTTCCAAAGCAGCCATTTTCTCCAGGGGAACTGATTTCTGACATCAGGAGAACAGATTTAATTCTGGATGATATCATCTGGAGGTTTTGAATAGAACAAAACGCTAAAATAATTGCCTTAAACCATATTCAAATAAATTCAAACATTTATATAGGAGATTTCACCATGTGGTATCAAAAATTTCTTAGAATGTCCCGTATCACACAGTGAAATTTCCTATATAAATTTTTGAACTTATTTGAATATGGTTTAAGACAATCATTTTACACAGTTTTGTTCTATTCAGTACCTCCTTACTGTGTAATTCATCTGGAGGTTGGCAGTGGTTGTTCCTGTGGAGGAAATGGCTGCTTTGGAGGGTAGAGTCTATGGCATTATACCTGTCTGATGTTCCTCCTCTCCACAAACCCTGCCCTATCCAGGCTCCACCCCTCCAGTTTCCAGAATTTCCTACCCTGGTGTTGGCAACTCTATCTCCTTTCCACCCAGCCAACCTATCTTTATCTGCCCCCCCCCCCTTCAGCTTTCCTTTCTACCCCACTCCCAGGCAGCCTCTACCTAGGAAAACTAGTCTTTCTCCACAGGGGAACAAAGCAGCTTACATTATTTTCTCCTCCCTTTATCTGCACAACAACCCTGTGAAGTGGGTTAGGCTGAAAGTAAATGACTGGTCCAAAATCACCCAGTCAGCTTCCATAGCAAAAAGGGGGATCTGAATCTGAGTCTTGCAAATCCTACTCTGAAACTCTAAACCAGGGGTGTCAGGACCCGGAGGGCTTCTATAAGGCCCGCAGTGAAACTGGCTGTCTTCTGCTTCTTCCAGTTCTGCTGCTGCTGCGTCATCATAGGTTTGCAGCTTACAGATACACACTTGAACAGATACTCAAAATTGCAAAACCACAGACATTTTGATACAATAATTCAGAGCAGGAGGTGTCAGTTATCAGACAC